>OX451737.1:1257750212-1258390870 GCA_948472305.1 Vicia faba | reverse complement strand
AAGGTCAAATCCTTGCTCAGGTTAAGCAAGTTGTGAAAGTTGGACAAGGAGTTAATGGATTTGGAAGAAACATTAGTGGTCTATTCAAGCATGCAATAACTGTCGGAAAAAGGGTGAGAGCCGAGACTAATATTTCTGCTGGGGCAGTTTCTGTGAGCTCAGCCGCCGTTGAGTTGGCCTATATGAAGTTACCTGGAGCCTCTCATGATAATGCCAGAATGCTGGTTATCGGTGCTGGGAAGATGGGAAAGCTAGTGATCAAACATTTGGCTTCAAAAGGTTGCGCAAGGGTGGTTGTTGTCAACAGAACAGAGGAAAGAGTTGCAGCAATACGCGAAGATCTGAAGGATATTGAAATTATTTACAAACCTCTTTCAGAAATGCTCTCCTGTGCTGGTGAAGCAGATGTTGTATTCACCAGTACAGCATCAGAAACCCCATTATTCTTGAAAGACGATGTCAAGGACCTTCCTCAAACAAGTCAAAATGTTGGAGGCCATCGCCTTTTCATTGACATTTCTGTTCCTCGGAATGTTGGTTCGTGTGTCTCGGAGATTGAATCTGTGCGACTTTACAATGTTGACGACCTTAAAGAGGTTGTGGCTGCAAACAAAGAGGATCGGCTAAGAAAAGCAATGGAAGCACAGGTGATCATTAATGAAGAGTTAAACCAATTTGAAGCTTGGAGGGACTCACTGGAAACTGTTCCCACCATTAAAAAATTGAGGGCCTATGCTGAAAGGATCAGGGTTGCTGAGCTTGAAAAATGCTTGGGTAAGATGGGCGATGATATCTCAAAGAAGACGCGGAAAGCTGTGGATGATCTGAGTCGGGGTATTGTGAATAGAATGCTTCATGGTCCAATGCAACATTTAAGGTGTGATGGGAGTGACGACCGCACTCTATCTGAGACCCTTGAGAACATGCATGCTTTGAACAGAATGTTCAGCCTTGAGACTGAAATATCTGTTTTGGAGCAAAAGGTTCGAGCAAAGGTGGAACAAAACCAGAAGTGAGACGGATCCAACACCAATTTCTTTGACGACACACATTTATTTCTCTTTCATTAGAATAAGAGGAAACAACACCCTCACCATTTTAGGATTTAAAATGGTTGTATATTTAGTTGCATAGTTGAAACAGTAGAGGTCTCCTCAATGGAGCTTCAATTGATTGTTGTGTCTATGCATCTGCTAGACCAAACTTGTTTGGGCTTTTGGCTTATGTGTTTACTCATCCATCTGGTTTTGTATTATACCGAAATGAACATGTTTTTATGAGCTTTGTATTTACCACAAACAATATTTGCATAAAATGTATCCAGTTATTATTGTAATAAATTGCATAAACTAACAGCATTACTCCTTTATCCAGGAATCACAAAGCTGAAAGCTGGGATACTGTATATTAGTTTTTACCCTTTCATCACATATTTTATTTTTAACGGGTAGATGCTAAAGTGATAGCAGAATGAAAATTGTAAAATTTAATTGGATTTTTTTCCTTGTCATATCAAATGTAATTGGATTTCATTTCACTATTATCTCAGCTTTTAGAAAAGTGAAAAATAAAGAAAGTGAACATGTAAAAAGAGAGAGAATGTTTTTAATACCGTTAACATATGAATAATGTTTCAAATGAAGCCATGATGGTATGTATATGTTGGACTGCACTTCATTTAAGTTCAATTTTTGGGCTTTATACAACACGATCCATGTGTTTATACTTTTGTTTCAGCAGTGATGAAAGATGAAAAAATGTTAAAAATAATGGCTTCGCCCGGACTCGAACCGGAGACCTTCAGTGTGTTAGACTGACGTGATAACCAACTACACCACGAAACCTGCTGTGTGACCTTTACGTATTTTATTTTAAAAAGCAAAGTAGATTCTTCAGACTGGAGAATAAGCATTTCATTACTATTTTTCAGAAATTCATGAGGAAAAAACCAGCCGAGTAGGTGTAACAGAGAATGCTTCAGACAATGATAGAAACTGATAAATACTTGCTTGTCATCTGACTGTAAACTCAACCATTATATATCAAATAAAACATAAAAAACATCATGCATATTAGAAAACAACTTTCATCATAAAATACTGTATGTATCTTTGTGCATACAAAGATCAATTATGTTAAAATTACATTGTTTAGAAGAGTCAGTTCATTCGTAAGTTTATTCAATCATAGGTCAATTAGAAGTTACTTGTTGATGGCTGGATATTACAATTTGTGAATGGTTACTGGCAATAGAAGTTAGTTAATCAGTTTTGAGAGATAGTCTATAAATAGTGTAAGATAACTCAATCGCATTGACAAAACTTACTATTTTCTCATATCTTTAATCTCATACTTTCATCAACCTTTCTTTCCCTATAGTGCAAGTAAACACTTGTTCTAACAAATTGGTATCACGAACACTGATTCAAGGTGTAGAATATGCATATTTTGAGTTTACAAACATTATCAATCAAGTAAAGATGACTGGTTGTAATAGTCTTCCCAACCACTTTCAGTTCTTGATGTCGAGATTTGAGATATTTGGTTATCAAAATGCTATTGAGGTGGTTACCAATGAAGTCTAAGAACTCCTTGCAAGTGCAACAAAAGCACATAAGAATCTTCGCAAAGATCAAAAGAGAAATGACTGCAAGGTCATGTATTCAATTAGGCAACAATAGATGCTTCAAATTTTAATAAATTTTTTCATGTTGAGAGTTTAAAGTAGGCATGAGATCTTTTGATCAAATACTGTTAAGACGGTGATTGAGAACGTTAACGAGATCACTCACTATTCATTTTGACAATGTTCCTATTAATAATATGGTACCTTAAAGACTTTGAAGATGGAAGATCTTATAGAATCATTTTAAGCACATAGACTAAGGATTCTTGAAAGAAAGGGAGTGCAAGAATCAGATCAAGAATTGCAAGCTCAAAAATTTAAGAAAAATGCTGGTTTTGAAAAATACAAAGGCAAAAAGAATCGAGAGAAGACTAATAAATATGCAGGATCAAACTCACAGAAGAATAAGTTTGATGGTTGTTGAAATTATAAAATAAATTGAAATTAATAATTATTTAAGTGCCTAATAAATCACAATCATGTACCTAGGAATTAGGAATTAGAAATATGCGATTTTTCATAATTTTTTCTGTGTAGAATTTATATAATTATCAAATTTTTGTTATATCTGAGATTGGATCTATCATAATTAGGGTTGCCTAGAAGAATTTGAAGGCTTTACTCCAATTTTAAAAATCTACTCATATTAATAAGGAACACAGAATTTAAAAACAATCATATCTTAATAATTTATGTAAATATTTATAAATAGGAAATATACATTAACAATAAATAACTATAAAAAAATATGATCTTATTAAAAATTTCAATTAATTACATAGAAATTATTTTATAATTCAAAGTTTAGTTGATATTTTAACACATACTATAAAGATCTTGTATGAGTAGGATTTCGAACCTATGCCATTTAGGATTAAACTCAAGAATCAAACCATTAAACCACGCGCTATAAATTGTTTAATGCTTTGTAGAGAATATATTACTTAATATTTTAATATTATAATTTTTTAACTACACCTCAAATTTTTGAGACCCCCATATTTTTTAAGTTCTGGATTCTGGACCTGTTTGCCCGGGCCCAAAGCCATCCCTGACGCAAAGTTAAAAATAAATTTTTTAGTCAAATAGGATAAGAATCATAAATAGTTAACATAAAATTATTCTAAACTCTCATATTTGTTAACACATATGCATATTTATTCGTTTTACGAGAAACATGCTTAATTCAAATCTCCTATTCAGACGCCATCAACGACTTTAGACTATGATACAACTCAATACATGCCGTCAAAATCATCTGGCATACTGTGATACGGTGGGAGAACTGACTTGAGTTTTGCGTTTGTTTTCGCAAATGTTTCGGTTTAGCAAGAGTCGCCACCGACTTTTTATTTTATCCTAAGGAAAGGTTAAAAAGCACAGCAAAAACCTTTGAGATGTTTTCATGGGTTCGGGGAGTAGATTATAGAAAGTGAAGGTATTAACACCCTTTCTATCCATGGTTATCCATGGGCTCTTAGGTACTTGCTTAGATCACTTGCCTTGCATTTTCAATTGTTTGAAATGGTGCTTTCAATCGTTTGAAATGGTGCTTTGTGTGTGATTTTGAAAGATGTTTTGAAAAGAGGCCATTGTGGTGACAACCTTTGTAATGATCCATGTTTGAATGTATACAAAGGTGTATTTGTCTTTTGAAAAGTTTTCAATGTTTTTGAAAGTTGTTTTGAAAGTATGTTGTGATGTGTGTTTTGAAAAATGACAAGGATTGTTTTGCAAGATTGGTCAAGTAACCAAGAGCAATCTACCCTAAATTTCTCAAAGATCCTTCCTATGTTTTAACCCTTTTAACAGTATTGTTCCACCATTGTATTTGGTGGACAATCTTGTGTTAGGATGTTAACGGGACGGGCGCGGGTCATCGTTTAGACCATGAATGCAATAGTGCCAAGTGTCTTTGGCAACTTTTTCTTTTAAGTGACTTGATCATTTTTAGGCAACTTGAGAAAGCGTCATCGAGGGACTATGATCATTTGATTTGCTTTTGTTTTGCCAAAGACACTCAACATGCAAGCATGGCCCATTATTGAAGGCAACAAGTGGAGTAACCTTAAGGGTGCAAGTGTGATTGGTGTTGTCCATTTTCATGCTTTTTTATCTTTGAATTAGGTCAAACTATTTGTTGGTTGATTTTGCATACAAACCCTAAGTCTATCATGGCATAATTAGAAAGCTTTAAAATACGGAATTTAAAGTCCTAAATTATTACAACATAATTATGGGGATGGGGGTACAAATGTTCAAATGGGGGATATTTAGCAAGAAATTTAAATCTAAACTATTACAATCCAAATTGAATATACAAGTATATTAATCGCACAATAATTAAATAAATATAATAAATATGCAAAATGTAATATGCACAAAAATGGTTTTTTATGTATGTAAAAGTGTTTTTCAATGTAAAATATAAACAAAAATGGAAAGGTTAATTTTTGATATTTTTATGATTTTAGGGCAAAACCCTAATTTTCTAAATAAATAATATTTATTAATTATATTGTATACAATGTTTATTAATTATATACAAAAAAAAAAGTATATTGTAAAGAAAAAGTATTTTGATGTCACATATTAATAAAAATAAAAATGTATTATTTTCATATTTTTATCATAAATATCTTAATAAATATACAAGTAGTTATATTATATATATTTAAATATACTAAATATGTACAAAAATAAAAATATTAATTATTTACTAAAAAAAATATAATTTTAGAAAATGTTTTCAAAAATGCAAATAAAAAATAATAACTAAAAAAATATTTTTTATATTATTATTTTGTGTTTTAAATAAAAGAAATATATTGATTTTTATATATATATATATATATATATATATATATATATATATATATATATATATATATATATATATATATATATATATATATATATATATATATATATATATATATATATATATATATATATATATATATATATATATATATATATATATATATGCTTAAATAAACAAAGAAATGTCAAATAAATACAAAAATGGGTGAAAAAATAATTTTAATGTTTTTTATATTTTGACAAAAAATAATAAGTCAGAAGAAAAAAAGGAAAGTAAAAAATAATCAAAATAACACATAATGGGCCAAGGGGGTGTAGGTGGAAAAGGATGGTGCAAAAAGCAGGTTGACTCAGGCCCAACCCAAGTCAACTCTGTCTTCAACCTCTAGCCAGATTCAAACAAAAACGCACGCCCTTCCTTGCTCAATGCTAACTCTTGATTCCTTGATTTTTAGCCAAAACTCACAACATAAACAATGTAGAGCATTAAATCACGAGTTCATACATATAAAAACTTGATCTAACTCTCAGAAATGAGAGAGAATTTCTTCTCCCCCAATTTCTGACCTAAGTTTTTTTCAATGTTCATGTCCCAAATTCTCTCAGCACACATAATATAAATGAAAAGTGACTATATGGGTAGCTTCAGGGCCATGAGTAGGACATACTTTCTTCACAAACTTAAGCCTAAATATGCTTAGATAGAGAGATAGAAGTTCAAACTTTTACCTGTTCAGCTTGAGTCGTGTACAACAATGGAGGTATCCTCAATGGAGTTTGAGGACTTGTACAGCTTGCTTGAGGTCCAAGGATGCTCCTCCAACCTTTAGCTTGCTTTGGAACTAACTGAATCGAGCTATGGAAGTCAACCTGCACAGGTGAAAAGTGAAAATGGCAACCTTGGTTATGGATGTTACAGTTCAAGTTCAATGCTTGGAATAGCTTCAATGGATGGTAGGGAGTGTGTTTGAACAAGCTTTGGCCAAAACGCACGAGTGGAAGTGTTTGTGGAAGTCAAGTTGCAGAAGGGACTTTGTTTTTGCAGCAAGAAGGTGTTTCTGTGAATGAGGAGGTATTGAAGGTGGTTTGGTCGTGCTTTAGGTCAGTTAGGGAGTATGAAATGTGTGAACAAAGTTTGCTTAGGCCTTTACTTGCAGGAAATGAATGTGATCTCAGTTTTGCAATGTTTCTTCTTATCTAAGCAAACAAAATGCAAGTTCGGTTATAGGCTCCTACAGGCCCCTCAAGCATGCTGCATTTTCTCTTCTTGATCAGTGAAATTTGTCCATAAACTTGTGCCTCAAAGATCCGCTTGTACCTCTTTGATTTGTCATTTGACATAAAGTGCCTCTTTACAAGAATGGCAAAATTGCTTTTTCTAAATATGGATTAATTTTGTGTGTATTGTCCAAATGAGCAAAATAACACTCTAACACAAAGGATATGCATTAAATTATTGAGTGTGAATGAGATTAGAGGCCTGTAATCTAGCTTGAACCATGCTGACTTGAAAATGGCAATGTTATGAACATGTATTTGGCTATGAACAAAGTGACTTTTGCCCATTTTTGCCAATTCGATTCTCCCTAACCACAAGGGTGTTTGAGAAATTCTTGGACAATTTGGAAAGCTTGGAATGTATACTACAATACATCTTTGTAATGCAAATTGAAATTCCAAGTGGAACCATGTGAAAAGTGGCCATGAAGTTGGGCAAAAATCCTGCCTATAATAGGTCAAAAAAATTCTAAGTTAAGAATGTTTTGCACCCTTGTTCCAAAAATCATAACTTGAGCTACAACCTTCTTTTGAGGAAACTTTGTGAATAAAAGTTGTAGATTTTGCAATGGACTACAACTTTCATGTTTTGAGTTTTTTTTTAATCCAAATGTATCTTGATGAAAAAATGGGACAAAGTTAGAAAAAAAACAAGGAAATTTCATAACTTAGAAAATTTCTAAGTTATGAAATTTCTTCATTTTAAACCCTAATTTGCAATTTTGGGTTTCTTGATGAACAAGTTTCATAATTTGAAATGTCTTGATGAAAAATGAATCTTGGCACTTGATTTTGACCAAAAAGTCAAAGTTTGACTTTTCAGTATACAGTCAAATTTGATCAGTTGACTGAAAAATTCATCTGTCAATCCTGTGCATTTGGGATCTTTTGGACTTGTTGAATGTGTCAAGACAATGCCATTGAGTCCTTTAGGCCATATGTGAGATTGGTTTGCCATTGGCTAGGTCAAACAGTCAAAAATTGCCTTTGTGCAGTCAAAACCCTAAAAATGACCATTTTGCCCTTTTGGTGATCTGATCAAATTTCTTGTGGAATTGTGATCCAAACTTGACCAAATGGTCCATATGAGTTCATAATGTGATGTGATTCAAAAATCATGAAGTTTGACTGTCAATTGGCCATAATTGACTTTTTCCCCAATACAGCTGGTTTCTAGGTCAACTGTCCAATTAACTGGGCAAAGATTGGAATCAAGGCTTGAAACTTGGTATGGATAAACTTGTGAGTCCAACATGAAGCATGAAAATAACTTTGGGAATTTTAGGTCAAAACATCTTGGTGCAGACTCAAACCCTAATTTGGGTCAACAATGCAAGGAGGAGTCTTGAGCAGAGCAAACCCTAACCTGATCCTGAGTTCCAAGAGTCTAGTGATGAGAAAATGTTGAAGAAATGAGAGGGCAAATTTTTGGGTACAACAGTTGCCCATGTTCAATCTTCTTGCACCTGAAGAGTTAGATTGGCAAGTTTGCCTTTCGCGTCTCGAAGGTAAAAGGAGATTGGACACTAGAGTGCCCTTAAATTTGCACTCGTCAAAACAATGGATGCGGGAATGGGCTTAGAGATGCCATTTGGAAGGGTGACAGAATCTTGTCGGGGATGGGCTTAGAGATGCCATCTGGAATGTTTGTTGAACTGCAATGTGATAGGTCAGAAGAATGAGGATCAAAATGGTATCCGTATCTGGAATGCCTTTGAACTGTATCTGGAGACTGAGTTTGTATGAGCAAAAGAATGGCCTCCGTGTCTGGGGCGTATCTGAGCTGTAATTGTGCTTGAAGGTAGAATGAATATCAGAATAACTTCCATGTCTGGAGTGTATCTGTATTGTATCCGGGTAACAGAAATATCTGTATGGAGGAACTGCGTGCTGGGGACAAATTCTGAATGAGTGACAGAATGGCAACCGTGTTTGGAGCGTATCTGGACTGTATCTGAAGTTGAGATTTGTATGAGTAGCAGAATGACTTCCGTGTCTGGAGTGTATCTGAAACTGTAACTGGGATTGAGATCCGTATGAGTAATAAAATGACTTCTGTGTTTGAAGTGTATCTGAGACTGTAACTGGGATCTAAATAAATGACAGAATGACTTCCGTGGCGAACGCACTGGGGAGAATCAAACAGCTGTTGTAAGGGTCAGAATGGTATCCGTGCTTGGAATGCATTGAAACTTGCGGTGGATAAATGAATCTGAATGAGAGATAAAATGGTTGCCGTATCTGGAGCGTATCTAGTCTGTATCCGATTGCTGTAGTCTGAATGAGTAGTAGAATGACCGCCGTGTCTGGGGTGTATCTGTATTGTATCTGACTGCTGTTTTGAATGAGTGATAGAATGACCGCCGTGTCTGGGGTGTATCCATACTGTATCTGAACTGAAATTCTGAATGAGTAACAGAATGACCGCCGCATCCGGGGTGTATCCATACTGTATCTGAATAATTGTTAACGATAGTCTTTTAATCTTATCCTGAAAAGGATAAAATGTTAGCTAAAACACAAAGTTATGTTGCATGATATGTATGATGCAATATATATGTTATATCAATGTTTATGATATGAATGTAAATGAATGCGCATGTAAGCTGAAGAGCTGTCTTGCTGAGTATAGATGAATCTTGGACGGCTGGAGATAAAAGGATCTTGACTACTGCCAGGGAAAGTGAGTCCTTGACTGCTGCAGGGGATTGCAAGAATCTTTGATTGCTGAAGATGAGACATCCTTGTTGACTACTGCTGGAGAATTAGGAGATTGGGTTGTATACCAATCTACTGGGGATTTCTGTCCTGAGGAGATCTTCACTGGGGAACATCTGATTATCCTGTGAGGAATTGAGAATGAGAGTCTTCATTTTGCTTTGGGGAATGCAAGATCTTCAATTGTTGAGGGATCTTAGGACCACTGCGGGGAATTGGAATTCCTTGGTGACTTGTAGGAATGAGAATTTTTGATGATCTCTACTGGGGAGTTCAGAACCTGATAGACTCATGCTGGAGAGGTATGACTGAGAATCTTCAGTTTGGTGGGAAGTATCTCTGTGGGGAGAAGATTCACTAGTCTGGTTTAACTGGGGATTGATAGTTGGAATTTTTAGCTCTGCTGGGGATTGGATTTTCATATTTTTAAGGCTCCACTGGGGATTCTGAAATTTAATTCTAAGGGGAATTGAGTTCTAGAAGGCTCTCTGGCTGGGGAAATCTGTTTTGAGAAAGCTTTTGTTCTGCTAAGGATCCTGAAGTTTAACTCTGTTTGGGGAATTTAGTTTTGGATTGAGGAATTTGGAGTTTAAATCTGCTGAGGATTCCTTCTGAAAGGGCATCAAGATATCTATCCGTACCTTCAACCTATCAGTAATTATCTTTCTTGATTTGTAAGGAAAATGATTACGTTCAAATGCATATGCCTATTTAACAAAACATTGGACGTTTCTCAAATAAAACATAAGTGCAAAAGAAAAGAAAAGAAAGACAAAGCAAATTTATGTATTTGGAAAAGTATTTGTATTAAATTTCTATGAGTATATTTGTACAAAGGAGACAGTCATCCTAGTAAGAGGATGTCGTCGTAAAAATTGAAAAATTTATACAAAAGAAAGATGGCTATGTGAAACAATTCCATGGGATCCCCATTCTGCTATAGCCTTCACAACTCTGAATATCTGTCCACTCAATGCTTCGTCCGCCGATAACTGGATTGATCAGAAGCTTGGAGCTGGTTGATAAAGAGATTGTCCTCAAAGTGATCCGACGAGACATAGTCATACGCTTTAATTCCCTAACTTTTGCCTGAATCGCCCTTTCGGGTTTTCGATCCACCGGGAAACCCCTTTTTGCCCAAGCCGCCCTTTCGGGTTTTTAACTTGCAGGGTGTACAAATTTTTTATTTTATCCCTAATTTTTGCCTGAACCGCCCTTTCGGGTTTTCGGTTCACCGGGATGCCCATTTTTGCCCAAGCTGCCCTTTCGGGTTTTCGACTTGTCGGGTTATTTATGCGTAGTATCTTTTAACTATGTCTGCATTCGCAGGGTGCGGCAAATCGTCGCCATCCATGGTGGTCAGAATCATTGCACCACCAGAGAATATGCTCTTGATCACAAATGGTCCTTCGTATGTAGGAGTCCATTTTCCCCTGGGATCACTTTGCGGCAAGATAATCTGCTTGATTACGAGATCTCCGACTTGATACACTTGACTTCTGACTTTCTTGTTGAAAGCCTTGATCATCCATTTTTGATACGTCTGACCATGGCAAACAGAAGCGAGTCGCTTCTCGTTGATCAAATTGAGTTGATCAAGTCGGGTCTGAATCTAATCATCTTCATTCAAACCTGCGTCCTTCATAATCCTTAAGGAAGGAATCTGAACTTCCATGGGTAGGACAACTTCCATGCTATATACCAAAGAAAATGGGGTTGCCCCTGTTGAGGTACGTGCCGTGGTACGGTATCCATGCAGAGCAAACAGTAACATCTCATGCCAGTCCTTGTAGGTGACTGTCATTTTCTGAATGATCTTCTTGATGTTTTTGTTCGCAGCTTCAACAACACCGTTCATCTTCGGCCGATAGGGAGATGAATTGTGATGATAAATCTTGAACTGTTCGCACAATACGGTGATCATAGTATTGTTCAGATTTGTACCGTTGTCTGTGATGATCCTGTCGGGAACACCATACCGGCATATGAGGTTCTGCTTGATGAAGCGGGCAACCACATTTTTAGTAACAGAGGCGAAGGAAGCTGCTTCGACCCATTTGGTGAAATAGTCAATAGCAACCAGGATGAAGCGATGTCCATTGGATGTCGTGGGCTTGATCTCTTCGATCATGTCAATGTCCCACATTGCAAATGGCCAAGGAGCATTCAGAACGTTGAGAGGAACAGGAGGAATATGAATCTTGTCAGCGTAGACTTGACACTTGTGGCAAGTACGGGAATGCTGATGGCAATCTGCTTCCATTGTAGACCAGTAATAGCCTGCCCTTAGGATCTTCTTTGCCAATGTATGCCTTCTCAAGTGGGTGCCAAACGTACCGCTGTGTATCTCAGTCATGATTAACTCTGCTTCAGCTTTGTCTACACATCGGAGTAAAACACAATCATGGTTGCGTTTATAAAGGATGCCATTGCTCAGGAAGAACTTGGCAGCAAATTTCCTTAGGAACTTCTTGTCATTGACGGAAGCTCCTTCGGGATATTCTCTAGTCTGGAGATACCTTTTGATTTCGTGAAACCAGGGTTGTTCCACTTCTTCTTCGGTATTAATCTCATGACAATGCGCAGGTTCATCCATTCGCTCGATGGTGATTTGGGGAGCCTCGTTATCCCAGTTGAGTTTAAACATGGAAGACATTGTAGCCAGAGCATATGCTAGCTGATTCTCTTCTCGCGGGAAATGCTCGAAGGTAATTTGCTCGAAATGAGGCAACAATGTCAGGACATGTTCTTTGTATGGGATAAGATTAGGATGTTTGGTATCCCACTCTCCTTTGATTTGACTGATAACCAAAGCCGAGTCCCCAAATACGATCAAAGATTTGATCCCCAAGTCTATAGCAGCCTTGAGACAAAATGCAAGCTTCATATTCAGCCATGTTGTTGGTACAACTGAAGCAAAGTCGGGCCGTGAAAGGTGTGTGGCAACCTTCCGGGGAAATGAGTACCGCACCGATACCGTTTCCAAGTGCATTTGAAGCACCATCAAAGTACAGGGTCCATCGGGATCCTTTTTCAGGTCCGTCATACGGTCCGTTACCTTCAATGTTGTCCAAGTTCATGATGTCCTCGTCTGGGAAGTCGAATCTCATGGATTGATAATCTTTGATAGCTTGATGAGCTAGATGGTCAGCTAGTACACTCCCTTTTATAACTTTTTGGGTGGTGTACTGGATGTCATACTCAGTCAGGATCATTTGCCATCTAGCGATTCTTCCAGATAAAGCGGGTTTTTCGAAGATATACTTGATAGGATCCATTTTGGAAATCAACAAGGTGGTATGAGTCAGCATATACTGCCTTAGTCGGCGAGCAGCCCATACCAAAGTGCAGCAAGTTTTCTCGAGCAGTGAGTAGCGCGTCTCACAGTTGGTAAACTTTTTGCTAAGGTAATAAATAGCATACTCTTTTTGACCAGACTCATCTTGCTGGCCCAAAACACACCCCATTGAGTTATCCAAGACGGTCAGATACATGATCAGCAACCTTCCTTCGACGGGTGGCATCAGAATAGGAGGTTCTAGCAAATACTCCTTGATCTTATCAAAAGCAGCTTGGCAATCGTCGTTCCACTCGACTACCTGATCTTTCTTCAATAGCTTGAAAATTGGCTCACAGGTAGACGTCAGATGAGAGATGAATCTAGCAATATAGTTCAAGCGCCCCAAGAACCCTCTAACCTCTTTTTCAGTACGGGGAGCAGGCATTTCCTGTATTGCTTTCACTTTTGCTGGATCGACCTCAATGCCTTTGTTGCTGACAATAAATCCTAGAAGTTTACCAGACCTAACTCCAAAAGTGCACTTACTTGGATTCAGCCTGAGTTTGTACTCTTTCAACCTGCCAAACAGCTTTTCCAGATGTTCAAGGTGTTCCTCCTCTGTTTGTGATCGAGCTATCACGTCGTCTACGTAAACTTCGATCTCATGATGTATCATATCATGAAATAAAGCTACCATGGCGCGTTGATAAGTTGCCCCTGTGTTCTTCAGTCCGAACGACATCACCTTGTAGCAGAAGGTACCCCATTGTGTAACAAAGGTTGTTTTCTCCATGTCCTCGGGGGCCATTTTAATCTGGTTGTAGCCCGAGAATCCATCCATGAAGGAAAACACCTTGTGTTGAGCTGTGTTGTCAATCAAAATGTCGATATGCGGTAGCGGAAAATCATCTTTAGGGCTGGCCCTATTCAAATCCCGGTAGTCCACGCACATTCTGACCTTGCCATCTTTTTTAGGAACTGGCACGATGTTAGCAACCTATTGTGGATAGGATGTAACAGCCAGAAAGCCAGCGTTGAATTGCTTCATTACTTCTGCTTTAATCTTCTCAGACATGTCGGGCCTCATTCGGCGGACTTTTTGCTTGATCGATGGACAATCTTCTCTTGTAGGGAGACGGTGAACCACGATATCTGTGTCTAAACCCGGCATGTCTTCATAAGACCAGGCGAAGATTTCAACGTATTCATTCAACAGCTGTACCAAACGTTCCTTGACACTTGGTTCTAGATTGGCACCCACTTGTACTTCTTTCCGGTCTTCCTCTGTTCCTAAGTTGACAGTTTCCAATAACTCTTCGTGAGGCAAGATGGCCCTCTCTTCTTGTTGTAGAAGTTTGGCTAGCTCTCCTGGTACTTCACAACCTTTGTCATCTTCATACTCAGCTTGATTGACCAGATCTTCAGAGTTATTGAAGGACATAGCAGAATAGTCACCCATAGAATCCAGAGTGGATGGGTACCTACATTTGTGAGTGTGGGTGTGTGTAAGGGATAGCCATCCTTAAACAAACAAAAATGCAAGAGGAAAGAGAATGAACACAACAGTTTATCAATGAAAAACGTCCAATGAATCATTAAACATGGCATATGGATATGAAGATAATCAAAACCCTTACAAATGGACCTACATGCCCCGGGCAAGGCATGAGGTGAAAAAGTAGTGTGCAGATTGTTCAAAAGTAATTATTACAAACCAACAGGAAATGTTTGACAGATAATTACTGATTAATAAAAGTAATGGGGACAAGTTCTTTTGCCTCCCAGTTGCGTAGTCCCCCTTCGATGGTTGGGAAGATCCAATCTTCAATGTTGGCCTCTTCGTCTTCACCTTCCAAAGCATTGATTCCATAAGGAGAGATCTCGATGGGTGCTCTTTCAACTTTTGAGCGGCGCATAGCTTTCTGCCCCGCAGCGGTAAATCCTAATCCAAACTTGTCTGTTTTGTGAGGAATATCAGGCAACTGACCCCATGTTGAGCTCTTCCCTTCCTTCATTGCAGCCTTCGCGTCTTTTAGAGATGCCATCCTGGCCACATGCTTGGGTACTTCGGCTACCGCTTTTGCTACTGCCACCTCAGGAGAGACTTCCTCAAAGTGCTGGAATGGTGTCTCAATGAATTCGCCCTCTACCTCTACATACCGAAAGGAGTTCAGGTGGCTGATCATATATTCTTCTTCACCGAGCACGGTTATGATTTTTCCTTTGACAGGGTATTTCAGCATTTGATGTAAGGAGGAAGTGACTGCCCCCGCATTATGTATCCATGGCCTCACCAGTAAGCAAGAGTATGACGGACGGATGTCCATCACATAGAAAGTTGAGGGGAAGACTTCTGTGCCTACTTTAATGGGAATGTCTACCTCCCCATGTTCCATTCTCTTTGACCCGTCAAATGCCCTCACAATGATATTACTTGGCCTTAGCTCCAAGCTTTCACAATCCAATCGGTCGAGGGCCTTCTTAGGCAGCACGTTCAGAGAAGAACCAGTGTCGACCAAAACATGGGCCAGAGTAGTTCCTTGGCATTCTACTGACACATGTAATGTGTCATTATGATTTCTTCTTTTTGGGGTCAGGTCAGCATCAGAGAAACCTAAGTCGTTGTCTGCGGTAAGACTGGCTACACAGTCTTGGAATTGATCGGCTGAGGTTTCCTGGGGTACATGGGCTGTCTTCAGAAATTTTATCAATGCTTTGGCGTGCGCCTCAGAACAAAGCAGTAATGCTAACATGGAGATCTTCGAGGGGGTTTTCCTCAGTTGCTCTACCACGTCATAATCACTCTTTTTAATTATTTTCAGAATCTCCTCCATCTCTTTCTTAGAGGTTTCCGGGATGACCAAAGGTTGAGCCCTCGTCCTGAAGAGCTCATCTTGGATCCCTTTCCCCTTATCAGCAGAAGTAGGAGGGACAACAACAGGAATAAAAACTTCTTCAATTAACGGGGTTCTTGCGGAAAGTTTTATCGGTGCAGGAGTAACTTTGGCAGCAACTGAGGGTCCAAAGATTGCCTTTGGGGGGGGCAATCTCTGGAGAAAATATTCTCCCACTTCGGGTGATCTTGCTTGTGCCGGGAATGTTTCCAATGCTGGCATCTTCTTCATCAAAGCTTTCCTCGGTTATCTCAACTTGTTTAACACCATGGTAGTAGATTTCTCCACCGTAATTCCATGGTATTATTTTGTCAGAAGTGTAGGGGACAGGCCCTGGCATAGTTATTTTCGAGGGAACAATCTTTGTAGAGGATGTAATCTTAACAGGCTTTTTGACGGCCTTGGAAAGATTGGTGGAAATGGTGATTATTGAAACATCTTCAGTAGGGGTTGGAATAGCAGGAATCTTTTCAAACAGAATTTGTTGACTGTCCATCAGGCCTTGGATGCCTTTCTTAAGCAATGGACAGTCGATTGGTAGAGAGTAACAACAGTAGCAATCTTCTTTGCATCCTGGGAAAATCCCAGCTTTCAACAGATTTAACTTGATTGTTAACAACGGAGTCATCAGGTCATCAACATCAAAAACATACAGATCTTCTTCGATAGCATGGACATTGCGACCATGCTTCGGCATCGGAGCGGATATTATGTTTGGCTTCTCTGGAGCATCGAACTCAACCTCTTTTGCATCTACCAAGTCTTGAATTTTATTCTTTAGCGCCCAACAATTGTTGGTGTCATGTCCGGCGCTATCAGAATGGTAGGCACATTTGGCATTGGCATGATAGTATGGAGATGTGGTGTTAGGGTTTTTCGGTGCCTCCTTTAAACCAGTCAGATTCAACTTCAACAAATGTGGAAGCACTTGCGTCGGTGTCATATTGATGCGGGTGAACTGACATTGTGGCCGCTCTACCCGTTGCTGATTTGGTCTGGGCTGATTGTTGCGAGGCTGATCATTTGATGAATTTTGGATCATCACGGCCCCCACAGTCGGCCGGCGCTCAGTTCTTCCCACTCCTCTCTGAGAGTACACAACAGTCGTTTCCTTCTTCGCCGGAAATGATTTCTTAACAGTTGTAGATGCAGAGGCATCCTTTTGAATCTTCCCATTCTTAATACCGGCTTCCACCCGTTCGCCAGTCAGAATTAATTCAGTAAACCCTGCGGAAGAGCTACCAATCAAATGGTTGAAGAACGGGCCAGATAAGGTCCCTAAGAACATATCAACGAGTTCTCTATCAGAAAGAGGTGGCTGCACTCTTCCGGCCAGATCGCGCCATTTCTGGGCGTATTCCTTGAATCCCTCACCTGAGGCCATCCCCATACTCTGTAGCTGAGTACGGGTTGGTGCCAAGTCAGAGTTATATTGATATTGGCGATAAAAGGCAGCTGCCAAGTCTTCCCAACTATGTATCTCCGACCTCTCAAGCTTGTAAAACCAGTCTAGCTGAGTACCAGACAGGCTATCCTGAAAGAAGTGTACCCAAAGGTTTCTGTCGGATGTATGGGGTTGAATTCTTCGGACGTACGACCTTAAGTGCATCTTCGGGCAAGACAGCCCATCATATCTTGCAAAAATTGGCACCTTAAACTTTGGAGGGATCACAATTCCAGCAATTAATCCCAAATCTTTGAAATCTAAGTCGGGAACTCTTTGCAGCTCCATAGCTGCTAGCCTATCCTCCAAGTTTTTGTATTTGTCGTTGGCCGGCGGGTATTGTTGCTCTGAGTAGTCTTCATCTTCTTCAGCCTCTTCTTCTTCAGCTTCGGATTCAGAAGGTACCGCAGCCCCTTTTCCTTTACTGGTTTCTTCTTCAGATGCGGAGGGAAATTCAAGAACTCTTCTGGCTTCACCCTCAAACCTTCTTCCCAGGGTAGCTACCCCCACTCTTTTCTTCTTCTTTTTCACTTGCTCTTTGTTCCCAAGCAGGGATTTTAGATCCTCCTGACACTTTGCCAAGGTCATTAGGAGATGTTGAAACTGTGAGTTTTGAGACTGCAAATCTTTGACCGTCTGTTCGAGATCCATCTTACTGAAATAAACAGCAGAAAGATAAGGAAACCTGGTGTGGAGACCTGCTTATGCACATGATGAATGATATGTTTATTTATGCAATGCATTCAAGGATTTAGAAAATTCAAAATTGTTGCAGACAAAAAGAACACACGTCATATTAATAAGAAGAAATTTTGTCAGTACATAAATGCCCCATGGGCCAAATATTACAAAAACTTCTTAAGGTAAAAAGACGTTGCGCATACTCTTTGGTGTGATGTAAGTGTTGAGGGTCTCTTCCTCATGGAGTCGGCGGGTGTTGTACCCCAAATTTTGACCTAAGATACCATCTCCCATCTGCATCATTACATTGCGAGTGTTTTGACCTATCTTTATCAATTTTCAAAGCGGATTTTAAATTCATAACTTTTTCAAGTCAAGAGCTGTTTATTTTTGAAACGCTAAATTTATTAATTGATCAATGCTAAAACAATGTTTATTTAATTATTTATTATTCTGAATTTAAATAATTGGGATTTATTTTCAGTTATTATATAAATTAAAGAATTATAAATAGTAAAGTAAATATTTGAAAAGAAGTTTATTAATTGATCAATGATGTTTATTTAATTGTTTATTATTCTGAATTTAAATAATTGGAATTTATTTTCAGTTATTATATAAATTAAAGAATTATAAATAATAAAGTAAATATTTGAAAAGAAGTTTATTAATTGACCAAACAACGTTTATTTAATTATTTATTATTCTAAGTTTAAATAGTTGAAATTTTATTTTCAGTTATTATAATTTAGAAGAATTATAAATAATGAAGTAAATAATTGAAGAAAAGTTAATTGGTCAATGATGTTTATTTAATTATTTATTATTTTGAATTTAAATAATTGAAATTTATTTTCAGTTATTATATAATTTAAAGAATTATAAATGATAAGGTAAATAATTGCGAAGAAGAAAAGAATTAACTGGTAAAATATTGGAGTTTTATTCATTTTATTCTAATTGTTACAATTGTTGTTCAAATACCGTATTTATTTACAACGTATTTACAATGTTTAAAGTGAAATAAAAGCTATCCTAATTTTTTCTAAGTTCTAAATCTTCATCTTCTATCCAATGCTTCTTTGATGATCATTTGATTTTACCTGCAAAAAATTAAAAGAAAAAGTCAGAAATGAATATAATTAAAAGCAGAAAATTAATTTAGCGTTCATCATTAAAAGCAAACGGCTATAATCAGTTTTTACCCTCTTTGCAAATCACGGGATTTCTCCCGGTTCACAAAAAGGGGATGAATTTTATTGATAAATATGAATGCACAAGTTAAAAATATGCACAAATTCACTTTTGTCAAAATTGCACATTTTAATTGTAAACTGCATAATTCAAAATCCACTGCATATTTCAAAAGCAAAACAGCATATGCAAGTCAAGTTACATGTTCAGGGCCAAGTCCAACGTAAACTACCCAAGGTATGGGAAGAGGCCAAAAACACAAGGCTCCATACTGTACAATGCAGTTGACAAAGAAGCATGTGCAGTTTAAAACCAAATATGCAAGCAATATATTCCTATTTTTCATCATTTTCCAGCTTTGCTTTTTCAGAACTTAAAAGTACATAACATCATTTTAATGTCAAACTGTACTAAGGAGAGATAAGAGAGAAAGAGTGTGGGTTTACAGGTTTTGGCCTTAGGCAGAAAAGGGATATAAAACAGAACAGCAGTAACACAGTAAAGAAAAGGAAAGCATGAAAAAAGAATATAGACAAACTGAATAAAACAGTATAGGGTGCAGAAGTATCAAGGCAAGAAAATAGTAAAAGTATTCAAAACCGGAGCCATCATTGAGAAGCCAGCAAAACTGTTATAACAACAACAAACCCTTCAAAAGAGTAGAGAGTTCAACCTGTTTTCAAACCTTCAAAACAAAATCTGTCAAGTTCAATACCAAGCCAATTCTCAAGGTCAAAAACAAAAAACCTCAAGAACCTGCTGTCTCAAGACCAAAGCCAATAACCATGGCCTGAAAAACCAGTAGAAACCTGCATTAAACCCATTGAAGCCTCAAACATACAAAAAACAGCATCAAGCCTAATAACCTGCTTAAGCCTTAAAACTGTAACATAGGCCTCCAGGCCAAACCTGAAACCATAACCATTTCAAAGCCTAACCAGTAAACTCATCAAAAGGCCAAACCTGTTGAAACAAAAACCAGGCCAAACCTGAAGCAGACCCAGCCAAAAACACCATCAAACCTTAAACCATGTCAAAACCATGACCGAAACCATAAACACATAGCATAAACCAGAAAACCTCACCAAAGCAACAACCAATATGGCCTAAACCATAAAACCTGTGAACCTTGTCAAAGCCAAAAACCAGAACAATACAAACTTATCTAACCAACGTCCAAACCCATCAGGCCTCAGAAATACATCATCATAGGCCAACATCCAAGAGGCAACAAAAGTAAGGCAAGAAGAAGAAGAGGAAAAAAGCATACAAACGAAGGCAGCAGTCAAGCATCAACATTGTCAAGCTAGTCAAAACAAAATGTTTCAACGATAGCGTTATTCAATCTCAGCATACAACAAGCATTCAAAGGCAACAAAATTCTCAGAACCCCAAAAGGTTCATCCTTGAAACATATCATCAACAAAAAAAGGAAACAGAAGCAAGGCCAAAAGAAGTGAGGAAAAGTATACAAAGGCTACCAAGAGGAAGAGGATAAAGATTTGTTTTTTTTCAGGATTTCATCACCAAACAAAAAATAAGAAACGAAATACCAGGAGTCCAGCCAAAGCCCAGCATCACGCGCCATCCCCTCGCCTTGGCCTCCCATGCACACCCCCAACCTTTCTTCCTCCGTCTCCAAAGGTAACGATTTCTCCCTCTCTTTTTTTCAAATACCTCAAATAACCATAATAGTTTGAAGTCAGAATCAAATGGATGAAAGATCATAACATGCAGTAATAAAAATCCTAACGAAATAAAAATGAATTGTTACCGTGAATCTGTCGCCCTAGCGTCTCGTTGGAGGGAAGAGGAAGGTTGAGGACGCCGGTGGCCATGGGCAAGGAACTCAGAGGCAGAGACATTTGACGAACGAAGAAGACGAATCCACAACAAAGAGGAACGCGTGAACGAGAAGATGAGCGCCGCTCTGTACCCTTTTGGCTTAACCCTAATCTCCTTCACCAAACTAAAACATATGCTTAACCCTAACAAATTATGAAATGTTTGGGCTTAACCCTTTCCCTGCCAAAGCCCAACGAATTCCTTAGGACACCTCCCCATCCTATTTCTATTTTGGGCCCCTTGAAAGCTCTTTGGCCCATATGATTGCTTATCCACCCCCTTTATTCCTTGGACACTTCTCTTTCTATTTTCTTTTAGCTTTTTTTAGAATATTATTAATTTAGTTAATTAGTAAGTTTAATTAAATGGAGGTGTAATTTAATTAAAACAAATTTTAATGATTTGACCAATTTTTATTGAATTTAACTTTAGGATTAATTTAGAAATTTTAGTATTATTTTAATTAGATTTAAGTTAATAACTTTTAAAGTTTTAATTTAGTTCAAAATTATTTAATAATTCTTAAAATAATACTTTATATTAATACTAAAAAACGTATAAAAATAGAAAACTTAAAAAAACATTTTATTTTCTTTAATTAATTCCCTCGCTTTAATTAATATTAAACAAAAATACAAAAATGCATGTTCACACCATTTAGTCTGTTATTTAGTCGTTGTTATGGTTGTATATCATTTAGCTATTTAATCATTATCTGCATAATTTTCTGTTTAATTATTTCATCTTTACATGGTTATTCTGTTTACTTCTTAATCCAAGAGAAAAAATGATTAAACTGGTTGACTTCATGTCCTCAAGTCCAATCACGCGAACATCCGCATTTCATTAAAACTTAAGACAATTTTCCCCCAAATATTCAATCTTTTCAAAATTTATACCTTTTAAGCCAAAACTTCGACATTAGGTCTTCGTACCTTCAAAAAACCCATCCGTACCCCTTTTCGGCCAAAACAATTTATTTTAATCAAACGAACATTTTAATACGCAGATATTTCAAAAGGTTCCTATAGAGTACTATAGATACATTGGGTGCTAATACCTTCCCACTGTATAACCAACCCCCGAACCATAGATCTCTTTTCAAAAACGCCTTGTATTTTTATTACTTTTAGAAAGTATTATTTTACATTGCATATTTAGGGTTTTATTTCGCTCTTTCCCCTTTTCCCTTGGAAATAATAAAGCGCGGTGGAGACTCTTGCTTTTGTGAGACGAATTAATTAATAATTCGATCTCCGATTTACTCTGCTACATTTTTTATCGCTACAGCAGGTAAGCTCCAAAACCTTCTTCTCGCTGGCATAGAAGCTGGCTTCAAAAGTATTCCGTTCCTCCTTGAGTTGGATCCAACTCTTCTGCATCTCCTCCCATGATGTTGGCATGTCAGGATATAGGATGGTGTAGGGAACCTCTCCTTCCTTAACAGGCTCTTTAATCAGAGGGAGAACATGAGGGTAAGGCATCATTAGACTCTGGGCTCGGGTTCGTACCCACTTGAGATAAGGCTCAAGAGGGATGGAGTTCTTGTGCCCCAGTGTCTTGCTATCTACCTTGTTAGGCATCCTCCAAGCTTTGATGAATCTTTGGCGAAGTCCTTGCGCATCATTGTCGAAGTCAAAAACTAGGTCAGGAATTAACATGTCATGAGGGCCATCCCTCCATGCATATCCAAATTGTTTCAAAGCTAGATAAGGGTTGTAGGTAATGCCTCCTCTAAAGTAATGTAACATTAGGGAACTCTCCACAACGATCGACGATGATGACATTTTCTCTGGACCGAGAACACCAATGTACATCAGAGTGAGTGAGCGTCATCAACCGTTGTGACCATCTTAAGCCTTGGTCATTCTTCAAAACAGATTGTGGAAGGTGCGAAATAAACCACCTTGCAAGAAGGGGAGTACAACACATGAGAACACCCCTCTTTCTCATTGTTCGTGTGTAAAATGAGTGGAGGATGTCCCCAAGTAATGTAGGTATGGGATTCCTGGATAGGAAAATCTTGACGGCGTTGACATCTATAAGCTGGTCAGGATTTGGGAATAAGACCAACCCATAAATGAGGAGTGCCACAATTTCTTCAAAGGCTTGTAGATCCAATGAATTCCAACACTCTTGTGCCTTCTCAAACAAGAATTTTGCTAAGAAGCCTTTGACACCACTTCTAGTTTCCCAATGCCCATTGATGTCAGATGGTTGCAAGTGTAGTGCTTGAGCAACATCTTCAGGCTTTGGTTCTTTTTCCGTACCATTGTAGGGTAGTTGATTAAGAATAGGAATTCTCAGGAGTTGAGAAAATTCCTCCAAAGTGGGCACCAATTGGTAGTCGGGGAATGTGAAACAGTGGTGAAGGGGGTCAAAGAACTGGAACAACACTTTCACCATGTCCTCTTCAATGTTGGTGTTGACTAGGCTGAGCAGTCTACCATGTCTTTCACTGAAGGGAGAGCTTTCTGGAATTCTGGATGTGAGCTCCTTGAGTTGAGGAGGGATTCTCACAATGTTGACTTGGATAGTTTTCCTGCAAAGAATTTCCATGACCTACAAAACAAGAACAAAGATGAAGATCCAAACCCTTGAACTGGTTAGTGAATGCATATGATGCTTTATGATGTTCATGATGTATGCACAAACATATGTACAAGCAATTCACACAACAACCCTAGTTTCAGGCTTGCATGAGGTTTCATAGGTACATAACCTCTTGAGTGTAGTTGGCTTAAAAACCTGTCCTATAAATAGTAATCGGGTTCTAAGGAACTCAATATCATTGGATTGTTTTCCATGTTCATTGTTTTGGTTTAGCCACTTAACTAGCGACCAAAATATTCCAAGAAAACAACCCTCAATGAGTGTAGTATCGAGTATCTACCAACTTCGGACTGCACCAAAGCCAGTAATCTCACTACCCCTAATAAAAGGCCAAGATGGTCAAGTAAGGTTCTAGGTCATTAGTGCTTAGTGACATCACTCAGCGGCCCCGTACTCTTCTTGATTGAACTCAAGGGTTACCGGTACTCACAAATATGTCGCACTAATATAGCTATTGCTTCAACCGTGTCAGTATACCCCGCACAGTTTCCACAACGTATTGCTATCTATGAATGTTTCCTAAAAATCCGGGTGTAGGATTTCAAGCCCAAACAAGAGAACCAAAATGTAAAGCAATCAAAGCAAACAATTAGTCATGCAAAGGTGATCTAAGCCCTAAGGTTACTCCACTTTTAAAATATTCCCCAGCAGAGTCTCCAGTTCTGTGATACGGTGGGAGAACTGACTTGAGTTTTGCGTTTGTTTTCGCAAATGTTTCGGTTTATCAAGAGTCGCCACCGACTTTTTATTTTATCCTAAGGAAAGGTTAAAAAGCACAGCAAAAACCTTTGAGATATTTTCATGGGTTCGGGGAGTAGATTATACAAAGGGAAGGTATTAGCACCCTTTCTATCCATGGTTATCCATGGGCTCTTAGGTACTTGCTTAGATCACTTGCCTTGCATTTTCAATTGTTTGAAATGGTGCTTTCAATCGTTTGAAATGGTGCTTTGTATGTGATTTTGAAAGATGTTTTGAAAAGAGGCCATTATGGTGGCAACCTTTGTAATGATCCATGTTTGAATGTATACAAAGGTGTATTTGTCTTTTGAAAAGTTTTCAATGTTTTTGAAAGTTGTTTTGAAAGTATGTTGTGATGTGTGTTTTGAAAAATGGCAAGGATTGTTTTGCAAGATTGGTCAAGTAACCAAGAGCCATCTACCCTAAATTTCTCAAAGATCCTTCCTATGTTTTAACCCTTTTAACAGTATTGTTCCACCATTGTATTTGGTGGACAATCTTATGTTAGGATGTTAACGGGACGGACGCGGGTCATCGTTTAGACCATGAATGCAATAGTGCCAAGTGTCTTGGGAAACTTTTTCTTTTAAGGGACTTGATCATTGTGATACGGTGGGAGAACTCACTTGAGGTTTTGCGTTTGTTTTCGCAAATGTTTCGGTTGAGCAAGAGTCGCCACCGACTTTTTATTTTATCCTAAGGAAAGGTTAAAAAGCACAGCAAAAACCTTTAAGATGTTTTCTTGGGTTCGGGGAGTAGATTATAGAAAGGGAAGGTATTAGCACCCTTTCTATCCATGGTTATCCATGGGCTCTTAGTTACTTGCTTAGATCAACTTGCCTTAATTTGAAATGGTGCTTTGTGTGTGTGGGTTTGAAAATGTTTTGAAAAGAGGCCAATGTGGTGGCAACCTTTGTAATGATCCATGTTGGGATGTATAAAAAGGTGTATGTCTTTTGAAAAGGTTATCAATGTTTTTGAAAGTTGTTTTGAAAGTGTATTGATGTGTGGTTTGAAAAAATAGGCAAGTGTTTTGTTTTGCAAGTTGGCAAGTAATCAAGAGTTATCTACCCTAAAGTTCTCAAAGATCTTTGCTATGTTTTAACCCTTTTAACAATTTTGTTCCACCATTGCATTTGGTGGACAATCTTGTGTTAGGATGTGAAAGGGACGGGCGCGGGTCATCGTTTAGACCATAATTGCAATGGTGCCAAGTATCTTTGGGCAATTTTCTTTAAGGGACTTGATCATTTTTTAGGTAACTTTTGAAAGCGTCATCGAGGGACTATGATCATTTGATTGTTTTTGTTTTTCCCAAAGAGACCTAACATGCAATATGGCCCATTATTGAAGGCAACAAGTGGAATACCCTAGGGGTGCAAGTGTGAGTAGTGTTGTCCATTTTCATGCTTGATTATCTTGAAGTTAGGTCAAACTATTTTGGTTAATTGATTTGCATACAACCCTAATTCTAGCATGACATATTTAGAAAGCTTGTAAATGCGAAAAATAAAGTTCCTAAGTTATTACAACACAATATATGGGATGGGGGGTACAAATGTTCAAATGGGGGTATTTTGACAAGAATTAAAACCCTAGACTATTACAATCCAAATGGAATTATACAAATTATTTAATATGCAATAATTAAATAAAATAAGATAAAGATGCAAGATGCAAAAAAGATTTTTTATGTGTATGTAAAAAGTGTTTTTTATGTGTCAAGGAAACAAAAATAAAAGTATTAATTTTTGGGTATTTTTCATGTTTAGGGCAAAAACCCTAATTTTACTAAATAAAAGGTATTAATTTTTTATTATGTATTATATACAATATTTACTAATTATATACAAAAAATAAATAAAAGAGAAGTATATTTGTCAAAAAGGTATTTTTAATGTTAAATATTAATAAAAATAAAAATGTATATATTTTTGGTATTTTTATCCTAAATATCCTAATAAATATGTAAATATTTATATTATATGATAAATATATTAAATATGTACAAAAATAAAATATTTAATATTTACAAAAAAAAAGTATATTTTCATAAAATATTTTCAAAAGATAAAATAAAATGAAAATCAGAAAATAAAATGTATTGGTTTTAATTTTAGTATTTTTAGATAAAAGATATTTTGTTATTATTTATGTACAAACATCAATTTAAACAAATAAATGCCTAATAAATATAAAAATGGTGTGAAAAATATTTTTTATATTTTTAATATTATGAGAAAAAATAAATAAGTCAGAAATAAAAAGAAAAGTCAAGAAAATGTCTCAAATAAGCACAATGGGCCAAGGGGGTTCAAAAGTAAACATAGGGTGCAAATAAGAAAAATGAAACAGGCCCAGCCCAAAGGCAGGCTTCTTCAACCTCCAGCCATCTCTGTTTGAAAACGCGCGCCTCTTTGCTTCCACCACAAGAACCTGATTCTTTGACTTTTAATGAAAACTCACAACACAAAAAATGTAAAGCATCATCTCACGAGTTCATACATATAAAGAACATGATTTAACTCTCAGAAATGAGAGAGAATTTCTTCTCCCCCAATTCCTGACCTAGTTTTTGTTCCAAGTTCAGACCTCAAATTCTCATAGCACACATAACATAAATGAAAACTAATTATATGGGCATGTTCAGGGCCATGTGTTGTACCCCAAAATTTGCCCTCCCATTTCCTCAACATTTTCTCATCACAAGACCCTTGAAGATCAAGACCCAGTTAGGGTTTCCTCTGCTCAAGACTTCTCATTGCACTGTTGACCCAAATTAGGGTTTGTGTTTGCACAAAGATATTTTGACCTAAAATTCCTAAGATGACTTTCATGGTTCATGTTGGACTCCCAAGTTTATCTATACCAAGTTTCAAGTCTTGATTCCAAATTTTGCCCAGTCAATTGGACAGTTGACCTAGAAATCAACTGTATTGGGGAAAAAGTCAACTGTGGCCAATTGACAGTCAAACCTCATGAAAATTGACCCACATAAACATTATGAACTCACATGGACCATTTGATCAAGTTTGGATCACAATTCCACAAGAAATTTGATCAGATCATCAAAAGGGCAAAATGGTCATTTTTAGGGTTTTGACTGCACAAAGGCAATTTTTGACTGTTTGACCTAGCCAATGGAAAACCAAGCTCACATATGGACTCAAGGACCCCATGGAAATGTCTTGACATTCTCAACAAGTTCAAAAGATCCCAAATACACAAGATTGACAGTTGAATTTCCCAGTCAATTGATCAATTTTGACTGTATACTGAAAAGTCAAACTTTGACTTTTTGGTCAAAATCAAGAGTCAAGATTCATTTTTCATCAAAACATGCCAAATCATGAAACTTGTTCAGCAAGAAATCAAAAATTGCAAATTAGGGTTTGAAATGAGAATTTTTCATAACTTAGAATTTTTCTAAGTTATGAAAAACCCTAATTTTTTTCCCAAATTTGCCCCACTTTCTCACCAAGATTCATTTGGATTCACGCAAAAGTCAAAACATGAAAGTTGTAGCCTATTGCATAATATACAACTTTTAATCACAAAGTTTTCCCAAAAGAAGCTTGTATCTCAAGTTACAATTTTTGGAACAAGGGTGCCAAACCATTCTTAACTTAGTGAAAATTTGACCTATTTTAGGCAAGTTTTTCACCTAACTTCAAGACCATTTTTCATACACTTCCACTTGGAATTTCAATTTGCACTTCAAATATGGATTGTAGTACACATTCCAAGCTTTCCAAAATGTCTAAGAACTCATCAAACAACCTCATGACTTGAGAGAATCGAATTTTGCAATATGGCAAAAAGTCACTTTTGTTATTGGCCAAGTTACATGTTCATAACACTATGCATTTCAATCTCAGCTTGCACAACTTGATTACAGGTCTTTTATCTCAATTACACTCATAAATTTAATGCCAATCCCTTGTGCCAAGACCATGTTCTATGTGTTCAAGCATTGCCTAAAGGATTAATCCCAAATTGGAAAAAGCATTATATCCATTTTTGCAAAAGTTACACTTTATGTCTAAAGCAAATCAAGAAGGTACATATCAAATCTAATTGGCACAAGTTTATGAGTTAATCACACTGTTCAAGGAGAAGCTTTGCAGCATGTTTAGGGGTCCTCTACCTGTCTAGAACACAACTTGACCATTGCTTGCTTAAAGTTCAAGAAACACATCATAACATGTACCAACTTTCATCTCAGCACAAGCAAGCCTAAGCAAAGTTATCAAACATATCCTAAGCATCAAACACAAGCTAGAACACGAGCCAACCATCCCCAACACCCTCTCATTCCCAGAATCACCTCCAAACTGCCAAAACAGAGTAACCTCTGTAGATTGAGTTCCAACTCTCATCCCTTTCATGCTTTCTTGCTAAAAGCTCATCAAACACATTCCCTAGCATCATTTGAAGCTAACCAAAACACAAGACACGACCTGTAACTCCTCTAACCAGTTCCACCATTTTCATTTTCTTGTTTTGCAGTTGAAGTTCTATAGCACGATTCAAAAGGTTTCAAGACAAAGTAAAGCTTGGAATAGTATCCCTGGACCTCAAGGAAGCTATACCAATCATCACCTTGCACTGAAAGCTTCTCCATTGCCAGATACAACTTCAACTAAACAGGTAAGTTCATGAACTCGTATCTCTCTTATTAGGCATTGTTAGCTTTAAGTTTGTGAAGAGAATATGTCACATTCATAGCCCTGAACATGCCCATGTAATTAGATTTCATTTATATTATGTGTGCTGCAAGAATTTAAGGTCTGAACATTGATGAAAAACTAGGTCAGGAATTGGGGGAGAAGAAATTCTCCCTCATCTTAGAGAGTTAAGTCAAGTTCTTTATATGGTTGGATTCGTCTTCTCATGCTCTACATTTTTCATGTTGTGAGTTTTGCTTGAAAGTCCAGGAATTGGGAGATAGGAAACGCGTGTTTTCTTGAACAAAGTTTGTTCTGAGGTTGAAGATGACTGGTTCTGGGCTGGGCCTGGATTGTTTTTCTTATTTGCACCATACATTTACTTCTGAACCCCCTAAGCCCATTTTGTTCATTTTAATGATTTTTTGACTTTTCTTTTTTTGGTTTGACTTGTTTATTTTTCCTCATAATATAAAAAATATAAAAATAATTTTTTGCACCATTTTCCTATTTATTAGGTATTTGTTTGTTTAGGTTAGTTTTTATACATAAATAAATAAATAGATACACTTTTATTAAAAAATACTAAAAATATACAAACACATTTTTATTTTCATTTTTTATTTTGTTTTACCTTCTGAAAATATTTTATAGAAAAAATACTTTTTTATTAAATATTAAATATTATTAGTTTGTACATATAATACATATTTAGTAAATAATATATATATATATATATATATATATATATATATATATATATATATATATATATATATATATATATATATATATATATATATATATATATATATATATATATATATATATATATATATATATATATATATATATATATATATATATATATATATATATATATATATATATTTATTAATATATTTAGGGTTAAAATGAAAAATACATATACTTTTTATTTTTATTAATATTTAAATATAAAAAAGCCCTTTTTACAAATGTACTTCATTTTTATTTTATTTTTGTATATAATAAATAAATATTGTACATAATAAATAAATAATACATTTTATTTAATAGAATTAGGGTTTTGCCCTAAACATAAAAACTCCAAAAAAATAATACTTTTCTTTTTGTTTATTATGACATATAAAAATACTTTTTTTCATATATACAAAAACCATTTTTGCATCTTGCATATTTATTCTTATTTTATTTAATTTGTGCAATTAAATTATCTTGTAAATAATCTAAAATTGATGTAATAGTTTTAGGTTTAAATTCTTTGTCAAAAATCCCCATTTGAACATTTGTACCCCCCTTCCCATATATTGTGTTGTAATAGTTTAGTAAATTTATTTTTCGCACTTTATTGCTTTCTAATTATACCATGTTAGAATTAGGGTTTGTATGCGTAAAAACAATGAAAATAGTTTGACCTAATTTCAAGATAAACAAGCATGAAAATGGACACACAAGTCACACTTGCACCCCCTAGGGTATTCCACTGGTTGCCTTCAATAAATGGGCTATATTGCATGTTAAGTCTCTTTGGGCAAAACAAACAATCAAATGATCATAGTCCCTCGATGACGCTTTCAAAATGTTGCCTAAACAAATGATCAAGTCCCTTAAAGAAAATTGCCCAAAGATACTTGGCACCATTGCAATTATGGTCTAAACGATGACCCGCGCCCGTCCCTTTCACATCCTAACATGAGATTGTCCACCAAATACAATGGTGGAACAAACTTGTTAAAAGGGTTAAAACATAGCAATAATCTTTGAGAAATTTAGGAGTAGATGATCTCTTAGTTACTTGAAACAAACTTGCAAAAACAAAACACTTGCCTATTTTCTAAAACCACACCTCACAACACTTTCAAAACAAACTTTCAAAAAACAAATGAAAACCTTTTCAAAAGACATACACCTTTGTATACATCCCAACATGGATCATTACAAAGGTTGTCACCACATTGGCCTCTTTTCGAAACAATTTTCAAACCCCCACACATACACAAAGCACCATTTCAAACAATTGAAAACAAAAGGCAAGTGATCTAAGCAAGTAACTAAGAGCCCATGGATAACCATGGATAGAAAGGGTGCTAATACCTTCCCTTTCTATAATCTACTCCCCGAACCCAAGAAAACATCTCGAAAGGTTTTTGCTGTGATTTTTAACCTTTCCTTAGGATAAAATAAAAAGTCGGTGGCGACTCTTGCTCAACCGAAACATTTGCGAAAACAAACGCAAATCTATAGTCAGTTCTCCCACCGTATCACACCATGAATGTGACATAATATCTTCACAAATCTAAACCTAACAATGCCTGGATAGAGAGATAAGAGTTCATGAACTTACCTGTTCAGTTGGAATCGTGTCTGGCAATGGAGGAGCTTTCAGGGCAAGATGATGATTTGTATAGCTTGCTTGATGTCTGAGGATGCTATTCCAATACTTGTTATGCTTTGAGACCTTCTATATCAAGATGCAGAAGTCAACCTGCAAGAGGAAGAAATGAAAATGGCAAAACTGATTAGAGGTGTTACAGTCTGCTTCTAATGCTTTGGATAATTTGTATGGATGGTAGGGAAAGTGTTTGAACTAGTTTGGATGAAAGTGCACGATGGAAATGAGCTATGGGATTCAAACTGCAGCTTATGCCCTGTTTTTGCAGTTTTATGGTGATTCTGTGTTAGAGAGGGAAATGGAGATGGTTAGCTCGTGTTTCGGATCAGGGTGATTATTTATAATGTGTGTAACAAGTTTGCTTAAGTTGGTTTTTGCTGAGATGAGAGTTGTGTGTGTTATGCAAGTTTTCTTCACACTTAAGCAACAAAATGTCAAGTGGTGTTCTAGACTGATGCAGGCCCCTAATATATGCTGCATACCTTAGCCTTGATCAGTGTGATTAGTTCATAAACTTGTGCCAAAAGGATTTGCATTGTACTTGCTTGGATTTGCATTTGACATAAAGTTCAACTTTTCTAAAATGGCTAATTTGCTTTTTCTATTTAAGGGTTAAACTTCCATGTAATGACCAAACTCATAGAACAACACCTTGGCACAAAGGATTAGCATTAAATTATGGAGTGTAGATGAGATAAAAGACCTGTAATCTAGCTTAAGGCATGCTGAGTTTAAAAATGCAAGGTTATGGACATGTAACTTGGTCATGAACAAAGTGAGTTTTTCCCAACTTGCCAAATTCGATTCTCCCTAACCATGAGGTTGTTTGATGAGTTCTTGGACATTTTGGAAAGCTTGGAATGTGTACTACAATCCATATTTGAAATGAAAATTGAAATTCCAAGTGGAAGCATGTGAAAAGTGGTCTTGAAGTTAGGCAAAAATCCTGCCTAAAATGGTTCAAAATTTCTCTAAGTCAAGAATGGTTTGGTACCCTTGTTCCAAAAATTGTAACTTGAGCTACAAGCTTCTTTTGAGGAAACTTTGTGAATCAAAGTTGTATATTTTGCAATGGACTACAACTTTCATGTTTGGACATATTTTGATGAAAAATGAATCTTGACACTTGATTTTGACCAAAAAGTCAAAGTTTGACTTTTCAGTATACAGTCAAAAATTGATCAATTGACTGGAAAATTCAACTATCAATCTTGTGCATTTGGGATCTTTTGAACTTGTTGAGTATGTCAATACAATTCCATGGGGTCCTTGAGTCCATATGTGAGCTTGGTTTGCCATTGGCTAGGTCACACAGTCAAAAATTGCCTTTGTGCAGTCAAAACCCTAAAAATGACCATTTTGCCCTTTTGGTGATCTGATCAAATTTCTTGTGGAATTGTGATCCAAACTTGATCAAATGGTCCATGTGAGTTCATAATGTTGATGTGGGTCAATTTTCATGAGGTTTGACTGTCAATTGGCCACAGTTGACTTTTTCCCCAATACAGCTGATTTCTAGGTCAACTGTCCAATTGACTGGGCAAAGGTTGGAATCAAGACTTGAAACTTGGTATGGATAAACTTGGGAGTCCAACATGAAGCATGAAAGTCATCCTAGGAATTTTAGGTCAAAATATCTTTGTGCAAACACAAACCCTAATTTGGGTCAACAGTGCAAGGAGAAGTCTTGAGCAGAGGGGACCCTAACTGGATGTTGAGCTCCAAGGGTCTTGTGATGAGAAAATGTTGAGAAAATGGGAGGGAAAATTTTGGGGTACAACAGTTGCCCCTGTTCAATCTTCTTGAACCTGAAGAGTTAGATTGGCAAGTTTGCCTTTCGTGACTCGAGGGTAAAAGGAGATTGGACACTAGAGTGCCCTGAAATTTGCACTCGCATGTTGGATTATCAGCAAATGTGATGTCGGGAATGGGCTTATAGATGCCATTTGGAGAGATGGTGGATAGGGAGATGGGCTTATAGATGCCATCTGAAGGCGTGATAGAACCTTGTCGGGAATGGGCTTATAGATGCCATTTGGAAGTGTTGATCGCATAAGAGATTCCTTAGCGAGAACTTGCATATTTTGAGAAAGACAGATGTTTTCCTGGCTTGTTACAGGTGTTAATCTTAGATCTCTTCATGCAGATGTGCCCTGGCTTGATACAGGTGTCGAGTCTACAATCGGTTGCTCATAGATATGCCCTGGCTGGATACAGGTATCGAATCTGGAATTAGTTGTCAGCAGATATGCCCTGGCTGGATACAGGAATCGAATCTTCAAACTCTTCAGATGTGCCCTGACTGGATACAGGAATCGAATCTGGAAATAGTCGTCAACAGATATGCCCTGGCTGGATACAGGAATCGAATCTTCAAACTCTTCAGATGTGCCCTGGCTGGATACAGGAATCGAATCTGGAAATAGTCGTCAACAGATATGCCCTGGCTGGATACAGGAATCGAATCTTCAAACTCTTCAGATGTGCCCTGGCTAGATACAGGAATCGAATCTGGAATTAGTCGTCAACAGATATGCCCTGGCTGGATACAGGGATCGAATCTGGAAATAGTCGTCAACAGATATGCCCTGGCTGGATACATGAATCGAATCTGGAAATTCTTCAGATGTGCCCTGGCTAGATACAGGAATCGAATCTGGAATTGTGACAGTTGAAGGTAGTCGTCTTTTGGATTGTCCTTTTCCCTGAAAAGGCAAAACATCAGTTGTATGCAATATCATGATGTATGAAATGCATGATGTCACGATGTTCAAAATGAGATAGTGTTGTATGCACTTTATCATGTATGTAAGCAAGATGTATGAAATGTGAAATGTTTATGAATGTATTTTCGTCTAGGAAAATAAATCCTTGACGACCGGCCGGGGAATTAAATCCTGGGCTGGAGTTGAAGAGCAGAGTTCTTCGTTTCCGCTAGAGATGATGGTTGTAAGAATAAACTGGTAGGAGAAAATGACTCCGTTAAGGAATAAACTTGTTAGAGAGATTACCCTGAGGGGAATTGCTCTGTGGGAAGAGATACTTCGCTGAGATTTTGATGAGAGCTCCGCTGAGGATTTCAATGATGGACTCCGTTGGGGATAGGAAGAACTTCGTCGAGGATTCTGTTGATAAGTTACGTTGGGGAACTTGATGAACTCCGCTGGGGGTAGGAAGAACTTCGCCGAGGGCGATCTTCCGTGGTAATTAGCTGAGGATAACCCAGTTATAAGACCTTGTGAGAAATAACTTTGAATAAAGCCCGGGAGAGACGTCCGTACTCTGCAGGGGATAAGCTTCCAGAATCTACTGGGGATACGCTTCAAGACCTGCTGGGGATATGGATTCCAAATTTTCTGGGGAAACTTTTCGGACCGTACTGGGGTGTCTGTATTCCGCTGGGGAACAATCTTAGATCAAGACTGCCGGGGATGCTTGCTGATGAATGCCTATACTCCGCTGGGGAATGTTGATATCTTCTGGGGATACCCAACTTTCTTTAGGCTGACTGTAGACTAAACTCTGCTGGAGGAGAGTATTGCTGACTTGTTAGGGGAACAGGGTGCCTATTGTAGGGCTGATGATAGACTAAATCTTCCTGGGGAGAGTATTGCTGAATCTGGTCTTACTCTGTGGGGAGTTGAGGTAACTTGGTCACATTCTTCAGTTGAACCTACCTTGGTACCTTGGCGGACAAAGCAACTAGACTGCCTGGACAATTCTACATTGCCCCTGTTTCTGATGTCACCTGTAATTGGTCTTTTGTTTCGTATGCAAGTATTTATGAATTAGCAATTTAATGTCAAATGCATATATAAAAAAATGAACATTGGACGTTCTTCGCAAGACAAAACAAAAAAAAGGAAAAACAAATGGCAATTTGTTTGGAAAACTGAATTTGTATTGATTTTGAAATTTGCCTGTAAATAGGCGTTTTTTGTACAAGAGGCTGACGTCCTAGTAAGAGAACGCCGCCGAATATCATAAAGTTTATACAATTTTGAAAAGGAAACAAAACAGCTATGTGAACAAAATTCCCACTGGGTTCCAACTCTGCTATTGCCTTTATGTCTTCAAGCGTCTCATCACTTTGCTGCTTAGTTGAAGAAGAAGCTGATTGATCAATGCCGAAGTCTGAGCCCGACAGTTGATGCCGAATTCTGGATACAAGGTGATCCAATGAGACATAGTGTTATGCTTTATCCCTAACTTTTGCCTGGACCGCCCTTTCGGGTTTTCAGTCCACCGGGATACCCATTTTTGCCAAAGCCGCCTTTTTAGGTTTTCGACTTGCTGGGTGTACAGATTCTTTTTTCATTTCATCCCTTATTTTTGCCCGAACCCTTTTGGTTCGCCGGGAAGCCCTTATTTTTGCCTAGGTATGTCAACCTAGCGGGTCTTTTATTCATGCATAATATCTTTTTACTATGTCCGCATTGGCGGGGTGAGGAAGGTCGTCACCATCCATGGTGGTTAGGATCATGGCTCCTCCTGAGAACACATGTTTAACCACAAATGGCCCTTCGTACGTAGGGGTCCATTTTCCCCTGGGATCACTTTGAGGAAGGATGATGCGTTTGATTACCAGATCCCCAACTTGATACTCTTGTGGTCTGACTTTCTTGTTAAATGCCCTGATCATCCGTTTTTTGTACGTCTGACCATGACAGATAGCGGTGAGTCTCTTTTCGTCGATTAGGTTTAATTGATCAAGTCGAGTCTGGATCCAGTCATCTTCACTCAAGTCTGCATCCTTCATTATCCAGAGAGAGGGTATCTGGACTTCAATTGGCAAGACTGCCTCCATGCCATAGACCAAGGAAAAAGGAGTTGCCCCGGTTGACGTCCTTGCTGAGGTACGGTACCCATGAAGAGCAAATGGTAACATTTCGTGCCAATCTTTGTAGGTCACTGTCATCTTCTGCACAATTTTCTTGATGTTTTTATTTGCCGCTTCGACAACTCCATTCATCTTCGGCCGGTAAGGAGAAGAGTTGTGGTGCTGTATCTTGAATTGCTCGCAGAGCTCAGTGATCATCTTGTTGTTAAGATTGGTACCATTGTCTGTAATGATTCTTTCCGGGACGCTGTACCGACAAATCAGGTTATGCCGAATGAAACGTGCAACGACGCTCTTGGTTACGGTGGCGTAGGAAGCTGCTTCTACCCACTTTGTGAAGTAATCAATTGCTACCAAGATGAAACGATTCCCGTTGGATGCCGTCGGTCGGATCTCGCCGATCATATCAATGCCCCACATTGCAAAAGGCCAAGGTGCCGTCAGGACGTTCAGAGGAACCGGAGGGATATGCACCTTATCAGCATAGATCTGGCATTTATGACAAGTTCGAGAATGTTGGTAACAATCGGCTTCCATTGTGGACCAGAAATATCCTGCCCGAAGGATTTTCTTTGCCATAGTATGTCCACTGGAATGTGTTCCGAATGTACCTTCGTGTAGCTCTGCCATGATCTTTTCTGCTTCTGTTTTATCCACACAACGCAGTAAGGTCGAATCATGGTTTCGCTTGTACAGAATGCCGTTGCTGAGGAAGAACTTTGCTGCGAACCTTCTCAGAAACTTCTTGTCATTGACAGATGCACCGTCGGGATATTCTTGAGCTTCCAAATATCTCTTCACCTCATGATACCAGGGTTTCTCGATTACCTCTTCGGCCTCAAGATCGCAGCAGTATGCAGGTTCGTCCAACTTCCAGATAATGATCCGGGGAGCCTCATTGTCCCATTTGACTTTGAACATTGAAGACATCGTAGCTAGTGCGTCAGCTAACTGATTCTCCTCTCTTGGGAAGTGTTCAAAAGTTATCTCTTCAAAGTGAGGAAGCAAAGTCAACACATACTCCTTGTAAGGAATAAGATTTGGGTGTTTCGTATCCCACTCGCCTTTGATCTGATTGATCACGAGAGCGAAATCTCCGAAGACACTCAAAAACTTGATCCTTAAGTCGATTGCAGCTTGAAGACCCATGATACATGCCTCATACTCCGCCATGTTGTTGGTGCAGTTGAAACATAGACGGGCAGTGAGTGGAGTATGAGTGCCTTTTGGGGATATGATCACAGCGCCGATACCATTACCCAAAGCGTTGGAGGCTCCGTCAAAGTGCATAGACCATCGGGATCCTTCCTCAGGTCCTTCATCCGGTCCAGGTACTTCACAATCAGTTACTACCATGATATCTTCGTCTGGAAATTCAAAGTTCAATGATTGGTAATCATCCACAGGTTGGTGTGCCAAGTGGTCTGCCAATACACTTCCTTTGATTGCTTTTTAAGTTGTGTACTGGATGTCATATTCTGTCAAGATCATTTTCCATCTCGCTATTCTTCCAGACAGAGCAGGCTTTTCGAATATGTACTTGATTGGATCCATTTTTGAAATCAACAGAGTAGTGTGAGTCAGCATATACTGTCTCAGCCGACGAGCAGCACATACCAGAGCGCAGCAAGTTTTCTCGAGCAGTGAGTACCGAGTCTCACAGTCGGTAAACTTTTTGCTCAGGTAATAAATAGCGTGCTCTTTTCGGCCAGACTCGTCATGCTGCCCCAGCACACACCCCATTGAGTTGTCAAGTACTGTCAAGTATAGTATCAGAGGTCTCCCTTCCACTGGTGGCATAAGAATGGGTGGTTCTTAGAGATATTCCTTTATCTTTTCGAAAGCAGCCTGACATTCATCGTTCCAACGTACTACTTGATCTTTCTTCAGCAATTTGAAGATTGGCTCACAGGTAGCAGTTAGATGTGAGATGAATCGGGCAATGTAATTCAGTCGTCCTAGAAAGCCTCTGACTTCTTTCTCTGTCTTGGGAGTCGGCATTTCTTGTATAGCTTTCACCTTGGCAGGGTCCACCTGAATACCTTTGTCGCTTACAATGAAACCTAGCAATTTTCCAGACCTTACCCCAAAGGTGCATTTGTTTGGGTTCAACCTCAGCTTGTACAACTTCAGTCGGTCAAACAGCTTCTGCAGATGGTCAAGGTGTTCCTCCTCAGTTTGAGATCTTGCAATCATGTCATCGACGTACACTTCTATCTCATGATGGATCATATCATGAAATAAAGCAACCATGGCACGTTGGTAGGTTGCCCCAGCATTTTTCAACCCGAATGGCATGACTTTGTAGCAGAAGGTGCCCTACTGAGTAACAAAGGTAGTCTTTTCCATATCTTCAGGAGCCATTTTGATCTGATTATACCCTGAAAAACCATCCATGAAGGAGAACACCTTGTGTTTAGCAGTATTGTCAACAAGAACGTCGATATGAGGCAGAGGGAAATCATCTTTAGGGCTGGCCCTATTCAAATCCCTGTAGTCAACACACATTCTGACTTTACCATCTTTCTTTGGCACTGGAACCACGTTGGCCACCCATTGAGGATAAGAAGTCACTGCTAGAAACCCGACATCAAATTGTTTCATAACCTCAACCTTGATTTTCTCGGACATCTCTGGGCGCATGCGGCGGACCTTCTGCTTTACCGGAGGGCAGTCTTCCTTGGTAGGCAGGTGATGAACCACAATGTTGGCATCTAAACCAGGCATGTCTTCGTAAGACCAAGAAAAGATTTCCATGTAGTCATGCAGCATCTGGATCAATCGTTGCTTCACACTGAGCTCTAGATTGGCACCAATCTTGACTTCTTTTCTATCTGTCTCAGTACCCAGGTTTATCGTTTCCACTGGCTCTTCATGCGGATGAATGTCCCTCTCTTCCTGGAGTAGCAGTCTTGCGAGTTCACCAGGCACTTTACAATCATCTTCACCTTCGTCTTTGGCCAAGTTGATCGGATTTTTGAAGTCATAGCTGGCAGTAGCAGAGCCGTTACCAGTGAGATCCAGAGTGGATTGAAACCTGTATAAGTGAGTGTGTGCAAATATAGTTGTTTTGCAATATATAGCACAGAAAGAAAAAGAGCACAAGATTTGAAATGCAACAAACGTCCAATGTTTTGATTAATGATATATGGAAATGCCATACAAAAAGCCCTCACAAATGGAGCCACGGTGCCCCGGGTAGGATACCGAACCAATAAAAGTTTCAACATATTGTTTGTTACAAATTGAAAATCAAAAGAGTTCATTACTACGTGACAAATGTAATAGGTGTAAAATCTTTTGCCGTCCAGTTGCTTGGTCCGTTGCTGGTTGTTGGATAGATCCAACTGTCAAATTCTGCTTCCTCTATGTCCTCCTCGATAGCATTCACCCTTGGGTTGGTGATGAACACCGGAGCCTTTCTGATCCTTTCTTTGCGAACAACCCTCTGAGCCTCTGCAGTGAAGCCCAGCCCAAACTTGTCGGTTTTTTGAGTGAAGTCAGGAAGTTGACCCCAGTTTGCACACTTGCCTTTCTCGATTACAGCCCGGGCATCCTTCAAGGAAGCCATCTTCAAAGGAAAGTCTTCTTCAACCACTGTCTCAGCTGACGCCAACGTTGGAGGTACCTCCTCAAAATGTTGAAAGGGGGTTTCAATAAACTCCCCGTCCATCTCGATATACCGGAATGAATTCAGATGGCTTACCATGTATTCCTCCTCTCCCTGCACAGTAACAATCTTCCCTCTGATAGGGTATTTGATCTTTTGGTGTAGAGTGGATGTTACCGCCCCAGCCTTGTGAATCCAGGGTCGACCCAGCAAACAGGAATAAGATGGACGAATATCCATCACATAGAACGTCTAGTCAAGGACTTGGGAACCCACACGAATAGGAATGTCTACCTCACCATGCACCATCCTCTTAGAACCGTCGAAGGCTCTAACAATGATGTTACTAGGTTTCAATTACAGGCCCTCACAATCCAACCGATCTAAGGCCTTTTTGGGCAATACATTCAGGGAAGAACCGGTGTCCACCAATACGTGTGCGAGAGTAGTGCCCCTGCATTCTATAGAGACGTGCAGGGCATCATTGTGGTTTTTCCCTTTGGCGGTAAGGTTGCATCCGAGAAACCCAAACCATTGTCAGCTGTCAAATTAGCCACACAGTCAGTGAATTGATCTGCAGAGGTCTCTTGTGGCACATGGGCCGTTTTCAGAAATGAAATCAGGGCCTTGGCGTGGGCCTCTGAGCACAACAGCAATGATAGCATAGAGATTTTGGAGGGGGTATGCCCCAGCTGTTCAACGACATTGAAGTCACTCTTTTTAATGATTTTAAGGATTTCCTCCATCTCTTGCTGGAAGGCTTCAACATCGGTCTTCTTTGGTGCCTCCGTCCGGGCAGGCAAATCGGTAGCAACTTCTTTGCCCCGAGCATCAGAGGACTCGGCGGCAGTAGTAGACACATGAACTTGATTTGGAGCATGCACACTTGCGGGTGTGATGATAAGAGGTTTTCAGATAACTGGTGGTGCAATGTCAGGCGAGAAGAGCCTGCCACTGCGAGTAATCTTGGCGGGACCAGTGATGTTACTGATACTGGTACCGGTGTTGAACTCCTGCTTTACTCTAAGCACATACACGTCTGCCCCATAGTGCCATGGGACAGCCTTGTCAGATTCATAGGGGAGGGGCCCCGAAACAGTAATGGTAATGGGTGCAACAGACATAATTTGGACTGGCTTCCTCGGGGGAGCCTTGGTAGGATTGTTGAAAATTGTGACGACAGATACTTCTTCGGCGGAAACAAACGGAACAGCAGTTTTCCTAAACAGAATTTCTTTGGTATCCATCAGGCTTTGGATGCCTGACTTCAGCAGCGGACAACCGGTAGGGATAACAGCACACAGGAGGCAACCCTTGCTACAACCCGGAAATAAACCGGCTAGCAGTAGGTTCCTCTTAACAGTCAATAGAGGGGTAGCAACATCATTCACCGAAACAGCATACAAATCTTCCTCAACGGCATTTACTCTATGCTGGGGCATAGGAGCAGTTACAACATTTGGCCTCTCAGGCGCCTCAAACTGAATTTCCTTCGCATCAATAAGGTCTTGAACCTTATTTCTCAGGGCCCAGCAATCATCAGTAGTATGCCCGGGGCTATCAGAATGATAAGCACAACGGGCATTTGGGTTATACTTCGGAGATGCAGTATTCACGACCTTCGGAGCCTCTTTGATGGTCACCAAGTTGGTTGATAGCAGTTGCGGCAAGATTTGTGACAAGGTCATACTCAGCTGAGTGTATTGCCTTTTGGGCCTCTCACCCCTTTGTTGATTGTACTGCTGAGGAGCAGCAACAGGCTTTGAAATGACCAAGGCATTGACGGCTTGGCGGCGCTCTGGCTTAACTTGTCTTCTAGGACCATAGACGGCACTAGCCTCCTTCTTGAAAGGCTTCTTCTCAGTACTTGCGGAGGCACTTTTCTGTATCTTTCCTGACCTGATGCCAGCTTCTATTCTTTCACCCGTTAGGATCAAATCCATAAACCCAGCGGAGGAATTACCAACCAGATGATTGAAGAATGGACTAGACAAGGTCCCTAGAAACATGTCAACCAGTTCACGGTCAGTCAATGGAGGCTGCACCCTGCCAGCCAAATCTCTCCATTTTTGCGCATATTCTTTGAATCCTTCGCCCGTTCCTAATGACATACCCTGAAGTTGGGTACGCGTAGGAGCGAGGTCAGAATTGTATTGATATTGTCTATAAAATGCGGTAGCCAAATATTCCCAATATCGGATACTGGTTCCATCTAGCTGATAGAACCACTCAAGTTGTGACCCCGAAAGGCTATCTTGGAAGAAGTGGATCCAAAGATTTTTGTCTGCCGTGTAAGGTTGGATCTTCCTTACGTACGATCTGAGATGCAGCTTTGGACAGGAGGCCCCGTCATACTTGGCAAAGGCAGGCGCCTTGAACTTGTGTGGGATTACCACCCCAGAAGATAACCCTAAATCTCCGAAATCCAGCCCCGGCACATTTTGAATCTCCATGGCACTCAAGCGGTCCTCTAATTGCTTGTATCTGTCAGCAGCAGGAGGGTATTGTTCGTCGTTGTAATCTGTCTCGTTGTCAGAGACTGCAGGACTAGGAGCCCCTCCCCCCTGGGGACTATCTTTCTCTGTAGAGGAAGTAGTTGGATCAGCCTCGTTATGGAGTGTATTCCCAAACCTGCGTCCAGTATTGAACAACGCAGTCCTCTTCTTCTTCTTCTTCTTCTTCTTCTTTAAGAGCAGAGCCTTCAACTCTTGTTGTCCTTGGGCCAGGCTCATGACCATCTCTTGAAACTGGGCATTCTGGGCCTGGAGGGCCTTGATAGCTTGCTCACTGGATGATTCTGGATTCATGATGACTGTTCAAAATAAACAGCAAAGAAGTTTAAGCAACCTGTAGAAAAAGGGGTACCTGTTATGCACATGATGCATGAGATGCTATCTATGCAATGCATTCAAGGATTTTAGAAATTCACAATTGTTGCAGACAAAAAGAACGCACGTCATATTAATAAGAAGAAGTTTGTTAGTACATAAGTGCCCCATGGGCCAAATATTACAAAAACAACTTCTCAAGGTAAAAAGACGTTGCGCATCCTCTTTGGCGCAATGTAGGTGTTGAGGGCCTCTTGCTCATGGAGTCGGCGAGTGAGCTCTAGAACCTTCTTCTCGCTGGCGTAGAAGCTGGCTTCAAAAGTGTTCCGTTCCTCCTTGAGTTGGATCCAACTCTTCTGCATCTCCTCCCACGATGTAGGCATGTCAGGATGTAGGATGGTGTAGGGAACCTCTCCTTCCTTGACGGGCTCTTTAATCACAGGGAGAACATGAGGATAAGGCATCATTAGACTCTGGGCTCGGGCTCGTACCCACTTGAGATAAGGCTCAAGAGGGATGGAGTTCTTGTGTCCCAGTGTCTTGCTGTCAACCTTGTTGGGCATCCTCCAAGCTCTGATGAATCTTTGGCGAAGTCCTTGCGCATCATTGTCGAAGTCAAAAACTAGGTCAGGAATCAACATGTCGTGAGGGCCATCCCTCCGTGCATATCCAAATTGCCTCATATCTAGGCAAGGGTTGTAGGTAATGCCCCCTCTAATGCCAAGTAATGGGACATTAGGGAACTCTCCACAATGATCGACGATGATGACATTTTCTCTGGACCGAGAACACCAATGTACATCAGAGTGAGTAAGAGTCATCAACCGTTGGGACCACCTTAAGCCTTGGTCATTCTTCAAGACAGACTGTGGAAGGTGCGAAATAAACCACCTTGTAAGGAGAGGAGTACAACACATGAGAACACCCCTCTTTCTCATTGTTCGTGTGTAAAATGAGTGAAGGATGTCCCCAAGTAATGTTGGTATTGGATTTCTGGACAAGAAGATTTTGACGGCGTTGACCTCTACAAGCTGGTCAGGATTTGGGAACAAGACCAACCCATAGATAAGGAGTGCCACAATTTCTTCAAAGGCTTGTAGGTCCAATGAATTCCAACATTCTTGTGCCTTCTCAAACAAGAATTTTGCTAAGAAGCCTTTGACGCCGCTTCTAGTTTCCCAATGCCCCTTGATGTCAGAAGGCTGTAGATGTAATGCTCGAGCAACATCTTCCGGCTTTGGTTCCTTTTCCGTACCGTTGAAAGGTAGTTGATTAAGGATAGGAATTCTCAGGAGTTGAGAAAACTCCTCCAAAGTGGGCACCAACTGGTAGTCGGGGAAAGTGAAACAGTGATGAAGAGGGTCAAAGAACTGGAATAGCACTTTCATCATGTCCTCTTCAATGTTGGTGTTGACTAAGCTGAGCAGTCTACCATGTCTTTCACTGAAGGATGAGCTTTCCGGAATCCTTGATGTGAGCTCCTTGAGTTGAGGAGGGATTCTCACAAGGTTGACTTGGATGGTTTTTCTGCGAGGAATTTCCATGACCTACAAAACAAGAACAAAGATGAAGATCTAAACCCTTGAAGTGGTTAGTAAATGCATATGATGCTTTATGATGTTCATAATGTATGCACAAACATATGTACAAGCAATTCACACCAAACCCTAGTTCCAGGCTTGCATGGGGTTTCATAGGTAAGTACCCTCTTGAGTGTAGTTGGCTTAAAAACCTGTCCTATAAATAGTAATCGGGTTCTAAGGAGCTCAATATCACTGGATTGTTTTCATTGTTCATTGTTTTGGTTTAGCCACTTAACTAGCAACCAAAATATTCCAAGAAAACAACCCTCAATGAGTGTAGTATCGAGTATCTACCAACTTCGGACTGCACCAAAGCCGGTCATCTCACTACCCCTAATGAAAGGCCAAGATAGTCAAGTAAGGTTCTAGGTCATTAGTGCTTAGTGACATCACTCAGCGGCCCCGTACTCTCCTTGATTGAACTCAAGGGTTACCGGTACTCACAAATATGTCGCACTAATATAGCTATTGCTTCGACCGTGTCGGTATACCCTGCACAATTTCCACAACGTATTGCTATCTATGAATGTTTCCCAAAATCCGGGTGTAGGATTGCAAACCCAAACAAGAGAGCCAAGATATAAAGCAATCAAATCAAGCAATTAGTCATGCAAGAGGGTGATCTAAGCCCTAACGTTACTCCACTTAAAAAAAATCCCCAGCAGAGTCGCCAGTTCTGTGATACGGTGGGAGAACTGACTTGAGGTTTTGCGTTTGTTTTTACAAATGTTTCGTTTGAGCAAGAGTCGCCACTGACTTTTTATTTTATCCTAAGGAAAGGTTAAAAAGCACACCAAAAACCTTTGAGATGTTTTCTTGGGTTCGGGGAGTAGATTATAGAAAGGGAAGGTATTAGCACCCTTTCTATCCATGGTTATCCATGGGCTCTTAGTTACTTGCTTAGATCAACTTGCCTTAATTTGAAATGGTGCTTTGTGTGTGTGGGTTTGAAAATGTTTTGAAAAGAGGCCAATGTGGTGGCAACCTTTGTAATGATCCATGTTGGGATGTATACAAAGGTGTATGTCTTTTGAAAAGGTTTTCAATGTTTTTGAAAGTTGTTTTGAAAGTGTATTGATGTGTGGTTTGAAAAAATAGGCAAGTGTTTTGTTTTGCAAGTTGGCAAGTAATCAAGAGCTATCTACCCTAAAGTTCTCAAAAATCTTTGCTATGTTTTAACCCTTTTAACAATTTTGTTCCACCATTGCATTTGGTGGACAATCTTGTGTTAGGATGTGAAAGAGACGGGCGCGGGTCATCGTTTAGACCATAATTGCAATGGTGCCATGGTGCCAAGTATCTTTGGGCAATTTTCTTTAAGGGACTTGATCATTTTTTAGGCAACTTTTGAAAGCGTCATCGAGGGACTATGATCATTTGATTGTTTTTGTTTTGCTCAAAGAGACCTAACATGCAATATGGCCCATTATTGAAGGCAACAAGTGGAATACCCTAGGGGTGCAAGTGTGAGTAGTGTTGTCCATTTTCATGCTTGATTATCTTGAAGTTAGGTCAAACTATTTTGGTTAATTGATTTGCATACAACCCTAATTCTAGCATGGCATATTTAGAAAGCTTGTAAATGCGAAAAATAAAGTTCCTAAGTTATTACAACACAATATATGGGATGGGGGGTACAAATGTTCAAATGGGGGTATTTTGACAAGAATGAAAACCCTAGACTATTACAATCCAAATGGAATTATACAAATTATTTAATATGCAATAATTAAATAAAATAAGATAAAGATGCAAGATGCAAAAATGATTTTTTATGTGTATGTAAAAAGTGTTTTTTATGTGTCAAGGAAACAAAAATAAAAGTATTAATTTTTGGGTATTTTTCATGTTTAGGGCAAAAACCCTAATTTTACTAAATAAAAGGTATTAATTTTTTATTATGTATTATATACAATATTTACTAATTATATACAAAAAATAAATAAAAGAGAAGTATATTTGTCAAAAAGGTATTTTTAATGTTAAATATTAATAAAAATAAAAATGTATATATTTTTGGTATTTTTATCCTAAATATCCTAATAAATATGTAAATATTTATATTATATGATAAATATATTAAATATGTACAAAAATAAAATATTTAATATTTACAAAAAAAAGTATATTTTCATAAAATATTTTCAAAAGATAAAATAAAATGAAAATCAGAAAATAAAATGTATTGGTATTAATTTTAGTATATTTAGATAAAAGATATTATGTTATTATTTATGTACAAACATCAATTTAAACAAATAAATGCCTAATAAATATAAAAATGGTGCGAAAAATATTTTTTATATTTTAAATATTATGAGAAAAAATAAATAAGTCAGAAATAAAAAGAAAAGTCAAGAAAATGTCTCAAATAAGCACAATGGGCCAAGGGGGTTCAAAAGTAAACATAGGGTGCAAATAAGAAAAATGAAACAGGCCCAGCCCAAAGGCAAGCTTCTTCAACCTCCAGCCATCTCTGTTTGAAAACGCGCGCCTCTTTGCTTCCACCACAAGAACCTGATTCTTTGACTTTTAATGAAAACTCACAACACAAAAAATGTAAAGCATCATCTCACGAGTTCATACATATAAAGAACATGATTTAACTCTCAGAAATGAGAGAGAATTTCTTCTCCCCCAATTCCTGACCTAGTTTTTGTTCCAAGTTCAGACCTCAAATTCTCATAGCACACATAACATAAATGAAAACTAATTATATGGGCATGTTCAGGGCCATGAATGTGACATAATATCTTCACAAATCTAAACCTAACAATGCCTGGATAGAGAGATAAGAGTTTATGAACTTACCTGTTCAGTTGGAATCGTGTCTGGCAATGGAGGAGCTTTCAGGGCAAGATGATGATTTGTATAGCTTGCTTGATGTCTGAGGATGCTATTCCAATACTTGGTATGCTTTGAGACCTTCTATATCAAGCTGCAGAAGTCAACCTGCAAGAGGAAGAAATGAAAATGGCAAAACTGATTAGAGGTGTTACAGTCTGCTTCTAATGCTTTGGACAGTTTGTATGGATGGTAGGGAAAGTGTTTGAACTAGTTTGGATGAAAGTGCACGATGGAAATGAGCTATGGGATTCAAACTGCAGCTTATGCCCTGTTTTTGCAGTTTTATGGTGATTCTGTGTTAGAGAGGGAAATGGAGATGGTTAGCTCGTGTTTCAGATCAGGGTGATTATTTAGAATGTGTGTAACAAGTTTGCTTAAGTTGGTTTTTGCTGAGATGAGAGTTGTGTGTGTTATGCAAGTTTTCTTCACACTTAAGCAACAAAATGTCAAGTGGTGTTCTAGACTGATGCAGCCCCCCAATCTATGCTGCATACCTTAGCCTTGATCAGTGTGATTAGTTCATAAACTTGTGCCAAAAGGATTTGCATTGTACTTGCTTGGATTTGCATTTGACATAAAGTTCAACTTTTCTAAAATGGCTAATTTGCTTTTTCTATTTAAGGGTTAAACTTCCATGTAATGACCAAACTCATAGAACAACACCTTGGCACAAAGGATTAGCATTAAATTATGGAGTGTAGATGAGATAAAAGACCTGTAATCTAGCTTAAGGCATGCTGAGTTTAAAAATGCAAGGTTATGGACATGTAACTTGGTCATGAACAAAGTGAGTTTTTCCCAACTTTCCAAATTCGATTCTCCCTAACCATGAGGTTGTTTGATGAGTTCTTGGACATTTTGGAAAGCTTGGAATGTGTACTACAATCCATCTTTGAAATGAAAATTGAAATTCCAAGTGGAAGCATATGAAAAGTGGTCTTGAAGTTAGGCAAAAATCCTGCCTAAAATGGTTCAAAATTTCTCTAAGTCAAGAATGGTTTAGTACCCTTGTTCCAAAAATTGTAACTTGAGCTACAAGCTTCTTTTGAGGAAACTTTGTGAATAAAAGTTGTAGATTTTGCAATGGACTACAACTTTCATGTTTGGACTTTTCCTTGAATCCAAATGCATCTTGGTGAGAAAGTGGGACAAAGTTAGGAAAAAATTAGGGTTTTTCATAACTTAGAAAAATTCTAAGTTATGAAAAATCTTCATTTCAAACCCTAATTTGCAATTCTTGATTTCTTGATGAACAAGTTTCATGATTTGGCATGTTTTGATGAAAAATGAATCTTGACACTTGATTTTGACCAAAAAGTCAAAGTTTGACTTTTCAGTATACAGTCAAAAATTGATCAATTGACTGGAAAATTCAACTATCAATCTTGTGCATTTGGGATCTTTTGAACTTGTTGAGTATGTCAAGACAATTACATGGGGTCCTTGAGTCCATATGTGAGCTTGGTTTGCCATTGGCTAGGTCACATAGTCAAAAATTGCCTTTGTGCAGTCAAAACCCTAAAAATGACCATTTTGCCCTTTTGGTGATCTGATCACATTTCTTGTGGAATTGTGATCCAAACTTGATCAAATGGTCCATGTGAGTTCATAATGTTGATGTGGGTCAATTTTCATGAGGTTTGACTGTCAATTGGCCACAGTTAACTTTTTCCCCAATACAGCTGATTTCTAGGTCAACTGTCCAATTGACTGGGCAAAGGTTGGAATCAAGACTTGAAACTTGGTATGGATAAACTTGGGAGTCCAACATGAAGCATGAAAGTCATCCTAGGAATTTTAGGTCAAAATATCTTTGTGCAAACACAAACCCTAATTTGGGTCAACAGTGCAAGGAGAAGTCTTGAGCAGAGGGGACCCTAACTGGATCTTGAGCTCCAAGGGTCTTGTGATGAGAAAATGTTGAGAAAATGGGAGGGCAAATTTTGGGGTACAACAATCATTTTTAGGCAACTTGAGAAAGCGTCATCGAGGGACTATGATCATTTGATTTGCTTTTGTTTTGCCAAAGACACTCAACATGCAAGCATGGCCCATTATTGAAGGGAACAAGTGGAGTAACCCTAAGGGTGCAAGTGTGATTGGTGTTGTCCATTTTCATGTTTTTTTATCTTTGAATTAGGTCAAATTATTTGTTGGTTGATTTTGCATACAAACCCTAAGTCTATCATGACATAATTAGAAAGCTTTAAAATGCGGAATTTAAAGTCCTAAATTATTACAACATAATTATGGGGATGGGGGTACAAATGTTCAAATGGGGGATATTTAGCAAGAAATTTAAATCTAAACTATTACAATCCAAATTGAATATACAAGTATATTAATCGCACAATAATTAAATAAATACAATAAATATGCAAAATGTAATATGCACAAAAATGGTTTTTTATGTATGTAAAAGTGTTTTTCAATGTAAAATATAAACAAAAATGGAAAGGTTAATTTTTGATATTTTTATGATTTTAGGGCAAAACCCTAATTTTCTAAATAAATAGTATTTATTAATTATATTATATACAATATTTATTAATTATATACAAAAAATAAATAAAAAAAGAAGTATATTGTAAATAAAAAGTATTTTGATGTCACATATTAATAAAAATAAAAATGTATTATTTTCATATTTTTATCCTAAATATCTTAATAAATATACAAGTATTTATATTATATATATTTAAATATACTAAATATGTACAAAAATAAAAATATTAATTATTTACTAAAAAAAGTATAATTTTAGAAAATGTTTTCAAAATGCAAATAAAAAATAATAACTAAAAATATATTTTTTGTATTATTGTTTTGTGTTTTAAATAAAAGAAATATATATATATATATATATATATATATATATATATATATATATATATATATATATATATATATATATATATATATATATATATATATATATATATATATATATATATATATATATATATATATATATATATATATATATATATATATATATATATATATATATATATATATATATATATATATATATATATATATATATATATATATATATATATATATATATATATATATATATATATATATATATATATATATATATATATATATATGCTTAAATAAACAAAGAAATGCCAAATAAATACAAAAATGGGTGAAAAAATAATTTTAATGTTTTTTATATTTTGACAAAAAATAATAAGTCAGAAGAAAAAAAGAAAAGTAAAAAATAATCAAAATAACACACAATGGGCCAAAGGGGTGTAGGTGGAAAAGGATGGTGCAAAAAGCAGGTTGACTCAGGCCCAGCCCAAGTCAACTCTGTCTTCAACCTCTAGCCAGATTCAAACAAAAACGCGCGCCCTTCCTTGCTCAATGCTAACTCCTGATTCCTTGATTTTTAGCCAAAACTCACAACATAAACAACGTAGAGCATTAAATCACGAGTTCATACATATAAAAACTTGATCTAACTCTCAGAAATGAGAGAGAGTTTCTTCTCCCCCAATTTCTGACCTAAGTTTTTTTCAATGTTCATGTCCCAAATTCTCTCAGCACACATAATATAAATGAAAAGTGACTATATGGGTAGCTTCAGGGCCATGAGTAGGACATACTTTCTTCACAAACTTAAGCCTAAATATGCTTGGATAGAGAGATAGAAGTTCAAACTTTTACCTGTTCAGCTTGAGTCGTTTACAGCAATGGAGGTATCCTCAATGGAGTTTGAGGACTTGTACAACTTGCTTGAGGTCCAAGGATGCTCCTCCAACCTTTAGCTTGCTTTGGAACTAACTGAATTGAGCTATGGAAGTCAACCTGTACAGGTGAAAAGTGAAAATGGCAACCTTGGTTATGGATGTTACCGTTCAAGTTCAATGCTTGGAATAGCTTCAATGGATGGTAGGGAGTGTGTTTGAACAAGCTTTTGCCAAAACGCACGAGTGGAAGTGTTTGTGGAAGTTAAGTTGCAGAAGGGACTCTATTTTTGCAGCAAGAAGGTGTTTCTGTGAATGAGGAGGTATTGAAGGTGGTTTGGTCGTGCTTTAGGTCAGTTAGGGAGTATGAAATGTGTGGACAAAGTTTGCTTAGGCCTTTACTTGCAGGAAATGAATGTGATCTCAGTTTTGCAATGTTTCTTCTTATCTAAGCAAACAAAATGCAAGTTGGGTTATAGGCTCCTACAGGCCCCTCAAGCATGCTGCATTTTCTCTTCTTGATAAGTTGAATTTTTTCATAAACTTGTGCCTCAAAGATCTGCTTGTACCTCTTTGATTTGTTATTTGACATAAAGTGCCTCTTTACAAGAATGGCAAAATTGCTTTTTCTAAATATGGATTAATTTTGTGTGTATTGTCCAAATGAGCAAAATAACACTCTAACACAAAGGATATGCATTAAATTATTGAGTGTGAATGAGATTAGAGGCCTGTAATCTAGCTTGAACCATGCTGACTTGAAAATGGCAATGTTATGAACATGTATTTGGCTATGAACAAAGTGACTTTTGCCCATTTTTGCCAATTCGATTCTCCCTAACCACAAGGGTGTTTGAGAAGTTCTTGGATAATTTGGAAAGCTTGGAATGTATACTACAATCCATCTTTGTAATGAAAATTGAAATTCCAAGTGGAACCATGTGAAAAGTGGCCATGAAGTTGGGCAAAAATCCTGCCTATAATAGGTCAAAAAATTTCTAAGTTAAGAATGTTTTGCACCCTTGTTCCAAAAATCATAACCTGAGCTACAAGCTTCTTTTGAGGAAACTTTGTGAATAAAAGTTGTAGATTTTGCAATGGACTACAACTTTCATGTTTTGAGTTTTGTTTGAATCCAAATGTATCTTGATGAAAAAATGGGACAAAGTTAGAAAAAAAACAAGGAAATTTCATAACTTAGAAAATTTCTAAGTTATGAAATTTCTTCATTTTAAACCCTAATTTGCAATTTTGGGTTTCTTGATGAACAAGTTTCATAATTTGACATGTCTTGATGAAAAATGAATCTTGGCACTTGATTTTGACCAAAAAGTCAAAGTTTGACTTATTAGTATACAGTCAAATTTGATCAGTTGACTGAAAAATTCATCTGTCAATCCTGTGCATTTGGGATCTTTTGGACTTGTTGAATGTGTCAAGACAATGCCATTGAGTCCTTGAGGCCATATGTGAGCTTGGTTTGCCATTGGCTATGTCAAACAGTCAAAAATTGCCTTTGTGCAGTCAAAACCCTAAAAATGACCATTTTGCCCTTTTGGTGATCTGATCAAATTTCTTGTGGAATTGTGATCCAAACTTGACCAAATGGTCCATATGAGTTCATAATGTTGATGTGGGTCAAAAATCATGAAGTTTGACTGTCAATTGGCCATAGTTAACTTTTTCCCCAATACAGCTGATTCCTAGGTCAACTGTCCAATTGACTGGGCAAAGATTGGAATCAAGGCTTGAAACTTGGTATGGATAAACTTGTGAGTCCAACATGAAGCATGAAAATCACTTTGGGCATTTTAGGTCAAAACATCTTGGTGCAGACTCAAACCCTAATTTGGGTCAATAGTGCAAAGAGGAGTCTTGAGCAGAGCAAACCCTAACCTGATCCTGAGTTCCAAGAGTCTAGTGATGAGAATATGTTGAAGAAATGAGAGGGAAAATTTTGGGGTACAACACATACTTCCGAGCTAAATAGTTGGATTCTCCACAACTGACAAATACTCTTACAATGGTCGTTCCGCCATCCTACTAGAGAAGGAGTTTGAAGTAGTTGGTGAATGGTAATGCGTGCGGTCAATGTTAATTTTATTGGGATTCTCCTGAGAAGACGCCAAATGTACTTTGTAAAAAGTAAAATAAGGGTAGCTCTGTATTTATAGTACTCCTACCGTTTTATATTATTTGACACAATTTATCATTTCACACAGATTAAGAAATAATAATAAATGAAAGAAATATAATAGTGATTTTACCAAATTATCCGGATTAATTATTGGTGTATTCAAATTAGCATTAATGTTAAGTGAGAAAACAATAAATTAAGAGTATTTATTAGAGGGTACAATTGAAAGATTAAATATAAAATTGCATTAATAATCTAAAGTGACAAGTATTTTGGGACAATTTTTTTTCTTCTAAATGTGACACACATGATCACTTAAAAAGTATTGTAGATTAAAATAGTTTTAAATATGTTTTTAGTCTCTATAAATATGACAACCTTCAATTTTAATTCCTACAAAAAATTTCTTCAAACAATGGTCCTCACAATATTTTTCGTCCCTATTTTTGGTTCCTCCCATTAGAATCCACTAATGGAGGCTTATGTGACACGCCACATGTCACACCATGTCAGTTAAAGTCAGCGCTAAACAAAAAGAGACAGATTGCGGGGGTTTTAAACCCACATTAAATAACTTTAAAAACAATAATTTTTCACAAGTAATTAATCAAATAATTGGTAGGGAAATTGTTGTTACCCTCATTCTTCACATCATCATCATAAATATGAAGTAAAATAGCAACAAGGTTCCTCGAAAAATCTTGCCGCATCCTTTTTCTACCATACATATTTTGCAATAAATAGGAGAAATATGGGGGGGGGGGGGGGGGAGATGTTTTTAGTACAAACTTGTGATGGCAAGGCAAGTTTAGGAGCTCTAGGGCGAAGGTTTTCATCATCAGAAGTCAATTTGTAATCGAATATTCATGTATGATATCTTTATTTCTTCAACTATGATTACTATATGTATGAAACTATTGGATCATTTGTTTTCATTTTGTAATATTTGCACTTATGATTATTATATGTATGAAACTAAGTGCCTAATAAATCACAATCATATAGGCTAGCCCTAATAAGTAGCCGGTTTTTCAGAGCTGAGCTAAAAAACCCCTGGAAAAATATGGCTCTAATTTTAAGGCCCAAAACTTATGATTTTTTGGGCTCTAATTTGACAACTCTAATTATAGCCATCTTTACCAAGTGTTAACTGTTTTACAACATTATCAATTTTATGCTAAATATTTCAAATGTAAATTTAGTGTCACTTAATTGGACTACCTGGGCCATATCATCTCTCACCATGGAGTGGCAGTAAACCCTCTGAAAATAGAAGATGTTGTATCAGGGCCTTCGCCTCATTGGATCACTCAATTATGGGAATTCTTGGGTCTCAAGGGGTATTACTGTCAATTCATTCACGACTATGCCACTTTGCAGCACTTGTGTCAGACATCTTAAAGAAGAATGGTTTTGTGTGGTCACGAAGTACTGATACAACCTTCTATGCTCTTAAACAAACCATGGCATCCCTTCCCGTGCTGGCATTACAAGATTTCACATTGGATTTTGATGTCACTACTGATGCTTCAACCATTGCGGTGGGTGAAATCTTATCTTAAGGGAAGCACCACTTATCTTTTTTAGTAAATATTTGCTCTCGCGTGTGTGAACTATCCGTCTATGGTCAAGAAATGTTTTCCATCACCGAGGTCGTCAAGATGTGGCGAAAATACTTGTTGAGTTTCCATTTTCGCATCTATAAGAATCAAAAGAGCCTCCGCAGTTTAATGTCTCAGACAATACAAACTCTAGCGTAACATAAATGGCTTACCAAATTATTGGGATATGATTTCGAGATTTTTTACACCCCAGGAAAGTCAAACATGGTAACAAATGGGTTGTTCCAAATTCATGACCCAAATACACCATTGTTTGCAGCACTTTCGAGTTGCCAACCTCTGATTTTGAAGCAACTATAAGATTTATATTCCACACATCTGGTTGGTCAGAACCCCTACACCAAGGTCACTACAAACTTGCAATTGAACTCCCACTTCATAGTTCAACAAGGGATTCTTTATTACAAAGACATGCTTTTTATCTTAGAGGAGAGACTCTTGAAGCACAAACTTTTGGAGGAATTTCATGGTTCACCTCTTGGAGACCATTATTGTAACACCCCTTCTAAATAACCCGCGAATATACTAATTAAATCAGAGTAACATGGAAAACAGGGATGTCACAATCAAAGATAAATATAAAAACCTCAAATCTACAGTTATCATGCTTTACTGAAGGAATTATTAAGATAAATATTCAAATCAATATCATGTTCTACACAGCGGAAATGTCTCAAAACCAGAATAACTTCACTTCATAAGTATTCCCAACATAAATTAAACAATAGAGTATAAAATAAAACTCATCATTCAAACGTTTCCCCCAGTGTTACAACCTATCAGAGCACGACACTGACACGCGGACTTAAGGGTGAGATTTCTCATAATTAACATGCATTATAAGCTTCTCAATCAACATTATATCACAAGCATATTATTTCACCCATTTTAGCATAAATTCAGGTTCAACACACAGTTCCAATCATACAAGTCATTATGCATAAATTAATAATCAACCAAAGAATTGTAACACTGGAAGACATCCTAACATGTTACAATTCCATGCAAACACAAATGCAGACACAATGCATGTGGTACCAACACGGGACCAAGTCACCCAACACTGATCCATCAACCGGATACAGCAACCATCGATTCATCCATAAACACCCGAACACGAATCCAGCCTAACCACCCATCATCATGCGGGTATTGGTTAACGGCAATACAAGTCAAATTCCACACAATGGGAATTAACTTCACCAAAACAATGCATATGCACGCACATCACTAGCATGCAACATCAAATCAGTCTATGAAATACATCAATTTATCATAACTGAACCAAAACCAAAAACATGATATCTCAACGATCATGCACACCATCATTAGCCACATAAACATGCCTTTCATTCACACAATACTAATACATCCATCCATCACAGGTTCACTGCTACATACACACCCATGTGCGTTAGCCAATAATCACTTATTCCGGGATTTGACTCATTTTCAAAATAATTTCAGGTTTTAGGAAATCTTTTCATTTTATAAAATAGAGCATTAAATTTAAGAAATAACGTCCAAAACAACACTCAAAACGGACTTACGGTTTGAAAGTTATGAATTTTCAAAGTTTAATATTTTTCAAAAAGTTACAGCAGAACCCGGTTCCTACATATACAAGAACCGGTTTGTGATACGGTGGGAGAACTGACTTGAGGTTTTGCGTTTGTGTTCGCAAATGTTTCGGTTGAGCAAGAGTCGCCAACGACTTTTTATTTTATCCTAAGGAAAGGTTAAAAAGCACAGCAAAAACCTTTGAGATGTTTTCTTGGGTTCGGGGAGTAGATTATAGAAAGGAAAGGTATTAGCACCCTTTCTATCCATGGTTATCCATGGGCTCTTAGTTACTTTGTTTTAGATCACTTGCCTTTGATTTTCAATTGTTTGAAATGGTGCTTTGTGTGTGGGTTTGAAAATGTTTTTGAAAAGAGATGCCTTGTCTTAGGCAACCAATGTAATGACTCGTGTTTGAGTGTTTTACAAAGGTGTGTATCTTTTCGAAAAGATGTTTCAAATGTTTTTGAGAGTTTGTTTTGAAAGTGTTTGTGGAGTGTGGTTTTGAAAAGTAGGCAAGTGTTTTGCAAGTTTGATCAAGTAACTAAGAGTTTGTCTACCCCTAAATTTACTCAAAGGCTTTTCTCATGTTTTAACCCTTTTAACAATTTTGTTCCACCATTGTATTGGGTGGACAATCTTGCGTTTAGGATGTTTAACGGGACAGGCACGGGTCATCGTATGGACCATGAATGCAATGGTGCCAAGTGTCTTTGGCAATTTTGCTTGAAGGGACTATGATCATTCCGTTTAGGCAACTTTCGAAAGCGTCATTGAGGGACTTATGATCATTTGAATTGTTTTGCCAAAGATACTCAACGTGCAAGCATGGCCCATTTTGGAAGGCAGCAAGCGGGATTACCCTAGGGGTGCAAGTGTGATTGTGTATTGATTTCATGTATTTGTCTTGTATTATGTTATCTAGCTTTTGATTTTATGTACATACAAACCCTAGGTCTAACCATGGTATATTTGAAAGCGATAAATTGCGGGAATTTAAAGTCTACGCTATTACAAATAAGTATCCGGGAGTGGGGGTACAAATTTACAAATGGGGATGAGACTTTAAGGAGAGTAGTGTCCAAATAATTTACAACCAAATCGAATTGCGCAAATGTAAAATATAATATATAGCAATGTATAAGAATAGCAAATGTATATGTGTAAAGCAAAGTAAATGTATCAACGTATCTGTGTATTGTAAATGTGTAAGTGTACGTAATTTATTTACAAGTGAGATGTGAACTTAATGAAAAATTAAGTGTTTTGTTTATTTAATTTTGTATTCTCGTATTTTTGTTAGGTATATACAAACAAAGGTTTTAAGAAAAGAAAACAAATGTTTATGTATTTTATTGTCTTTATGTATTAATGTTAGTGTATTTGTATTTAGTATTTTTATGTACAAAAACGTTTTAGTTAAAAAAGGAATATTCCTCCTAAAATCTATTTTTTATGTATTTTTCATAAATGTTTTATACAAAGTTTATATTTAAATAAAAAGAGTTTTAATAAAAGAAAAAGAAAAAAATGTTTTAAGTTCTACTTATTAATGTATTTTAGTATTTATGTTAGTATTTTTAATTGTAATAACATAAAAAGAAAGTTATTTAAGAAAAAATTTGTATATGTAATATTTTACTAAAAAAGAAGTAAAATGATAAAATAAAATAAAAGAAAAGATTGTTGTATGAGTTTAAAATATAAAAAAAGAGTTCAAAGGGCTTAAGGAGGTTTATGGGCCCAAGCAAAAATTGCAGAACAAAAGGGAGGTGAGGCGTGCAAATGTAATGGGCTAAGGCGTTTTGAAGGGCAAGGCCCATAACAGCTCATGCATGATTTTAGGGTTACAATGTTTTATGTCATTTGGATTCTTAGGGTTTATTTGAACACAGAGGCGCCGTCATCTTCATCTTCTTCACCTTTTCAAGCTATGGCTTTTGAACAACCTCTCCTCGTCTCAGGCTGACATGCGCCACCCTCCATCCTCTCTCTCTCTATGATCACACGAGCAATAGCTATGAGGTTTGGTCTTTGTCTCTATAGCGTTAGAGTTTTCACTAATTCCTTTTGCATGTTCTGATTTCACGTTTTGATTTTATGTTGTTATTGTTATTTCTGTTGAGGTGTATGAAAGGAAAGAAATAATATTACCTTTGTCTTCGGGAGATGGAGGAGAGATGGAGAAGGAGGCGCTTGGATGGCCGGAGGGAAGGATACACGTGATGCTGTGAACTTGCTCTTCCTGGTATTTTTGTTTCACTTCTTTAGGTTTAATGATGAACTTGAAAACCTAGCTTACCTGTCTTTTCCTCTTCTGTCTTTTTGCCTCGTATGCTAGCTTCTGAACCAACTTGCTTCTGTCGCCTCGCTTCCGTATGCTAGCTTATTGTTTCACTTCTTTTCCTGTTGCCTCACTTCTGTATGCTAGCTTGATGCCTTGATGCCTTGATGCCTTTGATATGCTTGCCCTGTGATGAGGCTTCCTCTGAGGGCCTTTGGGATTGCTTGTGTGTTTCTGGTATGCTGAGATGTTTGGTATTTGGTATGTTGTGCCTGAGTATGCTTGTATGCTGAATATAGTTGCTTGCTGATATGCTAATATTGATGCTTCTTTATCCTCTTCTTCTTGTTGGCTTCTGCTTCTGTATGCTTGGATATTTGGTATGCTTGTTGATCTTGGTTATACTGAGTATGCTTGTTGATGTTGGCTATACTGAATATGCTTGTGAGTGATGGTTATGTTGTATTATTGGCCCAATGATGAAACCTTTCTGAGGGTTTGGTGGCTTGGATCTGACCAGGCCTGTGTTGAAAATGGCTTGTATGTTTGATGCTCTGGTTTGGACTTGAAGCTTGATGCTTCTGGTTTTGGAGGATTTTGGTCTTAGACAGTTTACAGGCTTTTGGTGTTTTGGTTGCAGTTAGGCTTCATGTTGTTGACAAAGGTTTCAGGCCTTGGCTTAGTATGCTTTAGGCTTTGGCTTCTGTGAACTATGCAGGATTTAGGCTTGTGTTTCAGGTTTGAAATAGGTTGAGGGCTCTTTGAAGGTTGAGCTGTTTAAGGCTTGATAGTTTGAGGTTTGCCTCAGGTAAGGTTTTGGTGAGGGTTTTTGAACTGGTTTGTTTTTGCAGCAGGACTGTTTCTATGCTACAGTTTTTGAGAGCCCTCCTGCTTTTTGTTTTGAGCTTCTTGATATATTATTATGCTTCCTCTTTTGTTGATAATAGTTTTGTTTTATATATTTTTTTCTTTCAAGCCTAAGCCTTGTAAGCCTCTTTCTTCTTTTTTATCTTCCCCCCCCCCCCCCTCTCTCTCTCTCTCTCTCTCTCTCCAGATTTTAAGCATTTTAATATTGCTTAGATTTGTCCTTAAGTTCTGAAAAGGTAGCTGGCCTTTTGGAAAGTGATGTGATTGAAATTTTGGTTGCATTAGTTGCTTTGCCTCTGCATACTTTATCTCTTTCTCCAGCTTTGCTGCATCTTTGTGATAGCCTTTTTGATAGCCTTTTGTACTTTGATATCTTGATATCTTTTTGGACAGCTTTGACAGTTTCATTCAGTTTGGACTTTTGACTTGGTTTAGGCCATTCAGTTTGGTTTGCCTTTGGACTTTGTTTGGCATTGGTTTTGAAACTTTTGAAATATGCAGTTTGCAACTTTTGTGCATTTCATACTTTATTTTTGCAAGCATTTTTCATCCCTCTTTGTGAACCGGGAGAAATCTCGTGATTTGCAGAGAGGGCAAACTGATTCCGGCCAGTTGCCTTTAATGATGAATTTTTAAATTACTGTCGGTCTTTTTAATTTTATCTGCTTTTGACTTCTTCTTTTCTTTTTGCAGATAAAAACCAAATGGAGAGGAGTAGCAGTAGAAGCTGAAGATTTGAAGACTTAGAAATATTTAGGATAGTTTTATTTTCATTTTAATCATTGTAAACCATTATTATTATGAATACTTTGTAAATAAATACTGTATTCAAATAACAATTGTAACAAATAATTAAAGATGAATAAAATCCAATCTTGATCAGTTAATTCTTTTTCCAGCTGTTTATTTAATTACTTATAAATTCTTAAATTATAATAAATGGAAATAAATTCCAATTATCCTAACTTAGAATAAATAAACAATTAATGAACACTGTGGTTTTAGCATCGATCAATTAATAAACCTGGCGTTTCAAATAGCCACAGCAATGCACAGTCAAATCAAACAACGTCCATATGCCTTTACTGATTGAACAAAACAACTGTAAGTTCTCAATTCCAATGCTTCAATCCAAATATCAGAGTAAACTGAAAATAACTGTAGGATTAATTCTTTCTGAGAATGCGCGCACAAAAAACCTGATTCTTGATTAAATGTCAGAGAAGCGCCTGTCTGATCAAAACCTGAGCCAACTCAACCAAACCCTAGCAATCTGCCTGAACTGCTTAAAAATCAATGAAAACCCTAATTTTGTCTGACTGATAAGAAAAATCTGTTTGACTGATTCTTACGCCAATCTGAAAAATCAGGAAACGTCCGAAGCTGTGATTTCTTGTGGAAAAAATACGAGGGCAAATTTTGGGGTACAACAGTTGCCCCTGTTCAATCTTCTTGAACCTGAAGAGTTAGATTGGCAAGTGTGCCTTTCGCGACTCGAAGGTAAAAAGAGATTGGACACTAGAGTGCCCAAAAATTTGCACTCGGTGATGTGATGGTAGAGGGAATGGTCTTAAAGATGCCATTTGGTGATGGGCTTAAAGATGCCATCTAGGGATGTGACAGAACCTTGTCGGGAACGGGCTTATAGATGCCATTTGGAAGTGTAATGGATAGTTGTGGAGATGGGCTTACAGATGCCATCGGGAGGTGTGACGGAACTTTGTCGAGAATGGGCTTATAGATGCCATTTGGAATTGTGTGTCGATCGCGTAAGAGATTCCTTAGCGATAACTTGCGTACTTGAGAAAGAAAGATAATTTTCTAGCTTGCTACCGGTTGATCTTCAAACTCTTCAAGCAGATATGCCCTGGCTGGATACAGGTATCGAATCTGGAATTGGTCATCTACAGATATGCCCTGGCTGGATATAGGAATTGAATCTTCAAACTCTTCAGATATGCCCTGGCTAGATACATGAATCGAATCTGGAAATAGTCGTCAATAGATATGCCCTGGCTGGATACAGGAATCAAATCTTCAAACTCTTCAGATATGCCCTGGCTAGATACAGGAATCGAATCTGGAATTAGTCGTCAACAGATATGCCCTGGCTGGATACAGGAATCGAATCTTCAAACTCTTCAGATATGCCCTGGCTAGATACAGGAATCGAATCTGGAATTGTGACAGTTGATAGTAATCATCTTTGGAGTGTCCTTTTTCCTGAAAAGGCAAAACATTAGTTGTATGCAATGTCATGATGTATGAGATGCATGATGTCATGATATTCTCAAGAATAAATGAGATTGTGTTGTATGCACTTTATCATGTATGTAAGCAGGATGTATGAAATGTGAAATGTCTATGAATGTGTTTCCATCTAGGAAAATAAATCCTTGACGAGTGCCGGGAGTTTGTTGAATCCTGGGATGATGTTGAAGAGTAGAGTTCTTCGCTTCCGCTGGGGATGATGGTTGCAAGAATAAACCGGTAGGAGAAGATGACTCCGTTGGGGAATAAACTTGTTGGAGAGATTACTCTGCGGGGAACTACTCTATGGGGAGAGATACTTCGCTGAGGTTTTGATGAGAGCTCCGCTGGGGATTCCACTGATAAGTTATGTTGGGGAATTTGATGGACTCCTCTGGGGATAGGAAGAATCTTGACTGCTGGCGGGGAAAGTGAATTCTTGACTGCTGCAGGGGAGGGCAAGAATCTTTTGATTGTTGAAAGTGAGAAATCCTGGGGTACAACAGTTGGGGGACCAGGAGCTTGGGTTGTATGCCAATCTGCTGGGGAATTCCTGTCTGGAGGAGATCTTCACCGGAGAACATTCGAATATTCTGTGAGGTGCTGAGAATGAGAGTCTTCGCTCTGCTTGGAGATTGACAGTTGGAAGTTTTAGCTCCACTGAGGATTGACAGTTTTGGCTTTACTGGGGATTTTGAAACTTGACTCTGAGGGGAGTTAGCTTCTGGAAGGTTCTCTGGCTGGGGATTGCAAGAATCTTTTGAGTTCGAGAAGGAAACGGTGTAGGGTTTCCTGATGATGAGTCCATGTAAAACTACATCTTCCAACAGGTGATGAAGGAATTGTTGAACACTTTTGACATTCGAATGCCCCAAGTGGTGATGAAAGAGACTCTTTATGTAGATAATTTCCTGGCTTGTTACAGGTGTTGATTCACAATCAGTCGTCCACAGATATTTTCCTGGCTTGTTACAGGTGTTGATCTGGAACTTAAGAAAGGTGACAGAATGGCAACCGTGTCTGGAGCACATCTGGACCGTATCTTCCAACAGGTGATGAAGGAATCGTTGAACACTTTTGACATTCGAATGCCCCAAGTGGTGATGAAAGAGACTCTTTATGCAGATAATTTCCTGGCTTTTTACATGTGTTGATCTGGAACTTAAGAAAGGTTGGTCAAGGAGATACTGTCCTGGATTGTTACAGGTGTTGATCTCTGACCCGAGAAAGAAAGATGATTCCCTGGCTTGTTACAGGTGTTGATCTTCAATCTCTTCATGTAGATGATTTCCTGGCTTGTTACAGGTGTTAATCCACAATCAGTCATCCATAGATATTTTCCTGGCTTGTTACAGGTGTTGATCTGGAACTTTAAGAAAGGTTGGTCAAGGAGATATTGTCCTGGCTTGTTACAGGTGTTGATCTCTGACCTGAGAAAGAAAGATGGTTCCCTGTCTTGTTACAGGTGTTGATCTTCAATCTCTTCATGCAGATATGCCCTGGTTAGATACATGTATCGAATCCATAATCAGTTACTCACAGATATGCCCTGGCTGGATACAGGAATCGAACCTGGAATTTGTCGTCTATAGATATGCCCTGGCTGGATACAGGAATCGAATCTGGAATTGTGATAGTTATTCTGTTGGTGGTTGTAATTTCCCGCAGGTGATGAAGGAAAACTTCAGACACTTTTGACATTCGAATGCCCCAAGTGATGATGAAGGAGTCTTGAATCAGATTACTCTGCAAATTGAGAGATTTGTTGAAATCTTGACTGGATTGCCCCAGGTTAACTGAACTTTGAAAGATCTGTTGAAACCTTGACTGGACTGCCCCAGGTTAATTGAATGGTGACATGTCATGCCCCTGGTTGATAGGAGACTTTTGTAATGGAAGTGTCATCCCCTTTGAAATGATTTTGCTCACTGAGAGAGTTTTCATTCCTCCGAACATTCGTTGTATGAATTTCTTCGCTGTCAAACAAATAGTCAAATGCAAACAGTGATATTCAAGCAATGCAAAGTTTATGTTTGTCTCGAAGTTTTGAAAAATGCGTTTTTTAGCAGAAAACTTTTTATAAGACAGATCAACATATGATTTAGAGCAAAGCCTTACAGGAGTCAGGATACCTTTGGTAACAGTATGCTTTCGAACTAACCCATGCTTCAATTAGGACTTTGAAGGGTTGTAACGTGGCTTGGTTCACGGTTTAAGAAACAAAGGATAAAGGCTCAAAGTGTATTTGTACCCACCCGCTCTTCGTGATGTTCTTCCATCCTAAGCTCAGTTAATTGTGCGTCGCACTCTATTCAAGTTTGGAACGACTTTTTGGGTGATGGTTCACCAGCTGAATTGGGAGACAGTCATCATCTCCTTTTTTCTTTGCAACATTTTTCATGTTTGTTGAGGATTTGTAATGACCTCTCTATTTTTATTTTTATTTGTTATCCCTAACTTTTGCCTGACTGTCTCTGTTTTCGAGATCAACGTCAGCGGGATGCCCCAACTTTCTTAAGCCTCCTTTACAGGTTTTGGCTCAATGGGCTTTTTCTCTTTTGAGAGATTGACTGCCTAGGTGATAGGGAACCATCATTGTCTTTTTGATTCCAGAGGAATGCTTTTCTTGTCATTCGTCGTTCGTTGTGTTACGAACTGAGAGTTTGCGACTTCAATGCGCATTTTCTTTTGAATTAACTGAGATACTACCCTGCCCCAGGTTTATATCAAAGGTTTTGATTGTTTAGAACATAAAACTCCTACTTCTTTGGCTCGGAGGGGTTGACTAGGGATTATCTTCCTTATAACTCCAGTGTTTGGGAATTGAAAGAAATGCCTGTACATCATCAGCAAGGTCTGTTCAAAAGCATACTGTATGAGATTATGGTATTGTTTCGTCATCCTCCCTCTAAAGGCTTGCAGCTTTTTATCAAGAGTTAAATATCATAAAGAAAGCATAAGAGTAGTGAAAACGAATGGATGAATTCAAGACAAACATATGCAATGCATTAATGAAACAGAGTTTAACATCAACAGTTAATTGTTTGAGAACAAAAGAAGTTACAACTTTGAAAATTCAAATGAAGCAAAAGTCTTTCAGTTTGAGCTTTGTCACTCCAGGTGGAGAACTCCTCAGCGGAAGATTTTCATCTCGCCGTCTGGCATGAACCTCAGCACTCCAATGTCAATCAGATCTTGAATCTTGTTCTTCAAGGCCCAACAATCGTCGGTGTCGTGCCCCGGGCTGTAGGAGTGGTATACACAAAATGCATCGGGATGATAGTTAGGAGCAGAAGTATTGGGCTTCCGAATAGGATCCCTCAAAACAGTCAGGTTGACCTCTAACAAACGCTCCAGTATCAGAGATGACGGTATGTCAGTCTCTGTGAACTGTCTTCCTGATGTCTCTTGCTTACGCCGATTACCCCGTTGACGCTGGCGAGGTTGTTGATGGGCTTGTGACCCTGAATCAAGCAAAGGTGCCTTCCCCTTGTCTTCTTGGCTGGATGGGGGTTGAGTGGTGACTTGCTCTTCAACCTCATATGTTTTCCCCAGTTGGTTGTTCCGAAGCAGTTGGCTGACGAGAACTCTGAGTTCCTCTTGTCTTTGAGACAGATCTTGGATGAGAGCCATCTGGCCCACCAGCTGTCCCATCACTTGGATCCTCAATGTTGCCAAATTAAACTGCAGTGCTTCCAACTGATCGCTCCTGGCATTGTTTGAAGTCTCCTGGACCAAACCCTTTGTGAGGAGAGCTTTCATTTCTTCTTGCCCCAGAGACAGATTCAAGAACATTTCCTGCAGCTGAGCAGTCTGGTCCTGGATATCCTTGACAGTCCTTTCTAGAGCCATCTCTTACTGAAATAAACAGCAGGAGAGTAAGGAAACCTGAAAAGGGAAAGGTCGTCAAGATGCAATGCATGATATATGGATGCATGCTTTCAAGGATCTCTTGGGGTAAACACAAGAGAATGTTAGAGGTTGAACTTTGATCTTTGATTGGAGATCACACCGGTGGATGTCTTTCCACGAGAATCAAGCTCACCATGTCAAGTGGGTCATAGCCCCTGATTCAAGTTATTTCACTTGATCTTCGATTGGAGATCTTCGCACCGGTGGATGTCTTTCCACGAGAATCAAGCTCACCATGTCAAGTGGGTCATAGCCCTGATTCAAGTTGTTGCACTTGATCTTTGATTGGAGAACTTTGTATCAGTGGATGTCTTTCCACGAGAATCAAGCTCACCATGTCAAGTGGGTCATAGCCCCTGATTCAAGTTGTTGCACTTGATCTTTGAGGGCATTTGTTAGAGGAGAAACCTCTTGCTGTTTGGTTCAACATAACCCTGCATCAAAAGAACCCTCGAGATCCTTGAAAAGGTTATTGAAAATGCTATGGTATGATGTTATGATGTTATGTACATGTATGCAAGAGCAAGTAAGTGTATATACAGGCAATCATATTCACACAAAGCAAACAAGTCCTTAGGTTTAGGCTTGCATGGGGTTGTAGGTAAGTACCCTCTTTCAGTTTCGTTGGTTAAGACCTGTCCTATCAAAAGTAACTGGGTTCTAGAGGATCTCAATATCACTGACTACCCTCAATCGGTCATAACTCCAGCATCGCTATCTTTTCTTGCGGCCGGAACCATCGCGAGAGTTTAGCCTCAATGAGTGTAGCATACTGCTACTGTTCTATGGCCAAGTTGGGTCAATTTAGGGTTCTAAGGTCGGTTGATGCTTAATGAATCCTTAGAAGACCCATATTCTCCTCGTTTCAACACAAGGGATATCGGTACAGACCAAGGTGTCACACCAATGTAGCCACTGCTTCACCCATGTTGGTATACGCCGGACAAGTCCCTCACAGATTATGCTACCTAAAAGGGTATTCCCCAGATTCGAGTTAGGATCTATGAAACTCCGATGCAAAGCCCACAAATATAAAAGCAAACAAAGCAAACAATTGAAAACAAAGGTGATCTAAACCCTAAGGTAACCTATCTTTTAAGTTCATTCCCCAGCAGAGTCGCCAGTTCTGTGATACGGTGGGAGAACTGACTTGAGGTTTTGCGTTTGTGTTCGCAAATGTTTCGGTTGAGCAAGAGTCACCACCGACTTTTTATTTTATCCTAAGGAAAGGTTAAAAAGCACAGCAAAAACCTTTGAGATGTTTTCTTGGGTTCGGGGAGTAAATTATAGAAATGGAAGGTATTAGCACCCTTTCTATCCATGGTTATCCATGGGCTCTTAGTTACTTGGTTTTAGATCAATTGCCTTTGATTTTCAATTGTTTGAAATGGTGCTTTGTGTGTGGATTTGAAAATGTTTTTCAAAAGATATGCCTTGTCTTAGGCAACCAATGTAATGACTCGTGTTTGAGTGTTTTACAAAGGTGTGTATCTTTTCGAAAAGATGTTTCAAATGTTTTTGAGAGTTTGTTTTGAAAGTGTTTGTGGAGTGTGGTTTTGAAAAGTAGGCAAGTGTTTTGCAAGTTTGATCAAGTAACTAAGAGTTTGTCTACCCCTAAATTTACTCAAAGGCTTTTCTCATGTTTTAACCCTTTTAACAATTTTGTTCCAACATTGTATTGGGTGGACAATCTTGCGTTTAGGATGTTTAACGGGACAGGCACGGGTCATCGTATGGACCATGAATGCAATGGTGCCAAGTGTCTTTGGCAATTTTGCTTGAAGGGACTATGATCATTCCGTTTAGGCAACTTTCGAAAGCGTCATCGAGGGACTTATGATCATTTGAATTGTTTTGCCAAAGATACTCAACGTGCAAGCATGGCCCATTTTGGAAGGCAACAAGCGGGATTACCCTAGGGGTGCAAGTGTGATTGTGTATTGATTTCATGTATTTGTCTTGTATTAGGTTATCTAGCGTTTGATTTTATGTACATACAAACCCTAGGTCTAATCATGGAATATTTGAAAGCGATAAATTGCGGGAATTTAAAGTCTACGCTATTACAAATAAGTATCCGGGAGTGGGGGTACAAATTTACAAATGGGGATGAGACTTTAAGGAGAGTAGTGTCCAAATAATTTATAACCAAATCGAATTGCGCAAATGTAAAATATAATGTATAGCAATGTATAAGAATAGCAAATGTATATGTGTAAAGCAAAGTAAATGTATCAACGTATCTGTGTATTGTAAATGTGTAAGTGTACGTAATTTATTTACAAGTGAGATGTGAACTTAATGAAAAATTAAGTGTTTTGTTTATTTAATTTTGTATTCTCGTATTTTTGTTAGGTATATACAAACAAAGGTTTTAAGAAAAGAAAACAAATGTTTATGTATTTTATTGTCTTTATGTATTAATGTTAGTGTATTTGTATTTAGTATTTTTATGTACAAAAATGTTTTAGTTAAAAAAGGAATATTCCTCCTAAAATCTATTTTTTATGTATTTTTCATAAATGTTTTATACAAAGTTTATATTTAAATAAAAAGAGTTTTAATAAAACAAAAAGAAAAAAATGTTTTAAGTTCTACTTATTAATGTATTTTAGTATTTATGTTAGTATTTTTAATTGTAATAACATAAAAAGAAAGTTATTTAAGAAAAAATTTGTATATGTAATATTTTACTAAAAAAGAAGTAAAATGATAAAATAAAATAAAAGAAAAGATTGTTGTATGAGTTTAAAATATAAAAAAAGAGTTCAAAGGGCTTAAGGAGGTTTATGGGCCCAAGCAAAAATTGCAGAACAAACAAAAGGGAGGTGAGGCGTGCAAATGTAATGGGCTAAGGCGTTTTGAAGGGCAAGGCCCATAACAGCTCACGCATGATTTTAGGGTTACAATGTTTTATGTCATTTGGATTCTTAGGGTTTGTTTGAACACAGAGGCGCCGTCATCTTCATCTTCTTCACCTTTTCAAGCTATGGCTTTTGAACAACCTCTCCCCGTCTCAGGCTGACATGCGCCACCTCCATCCTCTCTCTCTCTATGATCACACAAGCAATAGCTATGAGGTTTGGTCTCTGTCTCTATAGCGTTAGAGTTTTCACTAATTCCTTTTGCATGTTTTGATTTCGCATTTTGATTTTATGTTGTTATTGTTGTTTCTGTTGAGGTGTATGAAAGGAAAGAAATAATATTACCTTTGTCTTCTGGAGATGGAGGAGAGATGGAGAAGGAGGCGCTTGGATGGCCGGAGGGAAGGATACACGTGATGCTGTGAACTTGCTCTTCCTGGTATTTTTGTTTCACTTCTTTAGGTTTAATGATGAACTTGAAAACCTAGCTTACCTGTCTTTTCCTCTTCTGTCTCTTTGCCTCGTATGCTAGCTTCTGAACCAACTTGCTTCTGTCGCCTCGCTTCTGTATGCTAGCTTATTGTTTCACTTCTTTTCCTGTTTCCTCGCTTCTGTATGCTAGCTTGATGCCTTGATGTCTCGATGCCTTTGATATGCTTGCCCTGTGATGAGGCTTCCTCTGAGGGCCTTTGGGATTGCTTGTGTGTTTCTGGTATGCTGAGATGTTTGGTATTTGGTATGTTGTGCCTGAGTATGCTTGTATGCTGAATATAGTTGCTTGCTGATATGCTAATATTGATGCTTCTTTATCCTCTTCTTCTTGTTGGCTTCTGCTGCTGTATGCTTGGATATTTGGTATGCTTGTTGATCTTGGTTATACTGAGTATGCTTGTTGATGTTGGCTATACTGAATATGCTTGTGAGTGATGGTTATGTTGTATTATTGGCCCAATGATGAAACCTTTCTTAGGGTTTGGTGGCTTTGATCTGACCAGGCCTGTGTTGAAAAGGGCTTGTATGTTTGATGCTCTGGTTTGGACTTGAAGCTTGATGCTTCTAGTTTTGGAGGCTTTTGGTCTTAGACAGTTTACAGGCTTTTGGTGTTTTGGTTGCAGTTAGGCTTCATGTTTTTGACAAAGGTTTCAGGCCTTGGCTTAGTATGCTTTAGGCTTTGGCTTCTGTGAACTATGCAGGATTTAGGCTTGTGTTTCAGGTTTGAAATAGGTTGAGGGCTCTTTGAAGGTTGAGCTGTTTAAGGCTTGACAGTTTGAGGTTTGCCTCAGGTAAGGTTTTGGTGAGGGTTTTTGAACTGGTTTGTTTTTGCAGCAGGACTGTTTCTATGCTACAGTTTTTGAGAGCCCTCCTTCTTTTTGTTTTGAGCTTCTTGATATATTATTATGCTTCCTCTTCTGTTGATAACATTTTTGTTTTATATATTTTGTTCTTTCAAGCCTAAGCCTTGTAAGCCTCTTTTTTCTTTTTTCTCTTCCCTCTCTCTCTCTCTCTCTCAAGATTTTAAGCATTTTAATATTGCTTAGATTTGTCCTTAAGTTCTGAAAAGGTAGCTGGCCTTTTGGAAAGTGATGTGATTGAAATTTTGCTTGCACTAGTTGCTTTGCCTCTGCATACTTTATCTCTTTCTCCAGCTTTGCTGCATCTTTGTGATAGCCTTTTTGATAGCCTTTTGTACTTTGATATCTTGATATCTTTTTGGACAGCTTTGACAGTTTCATTCAGTTTGGACTTTTGACTTGGTTTAGGCCATTCAGTTTGGTTTGCCTTTGGACTTTGTTTGGCATTGGTTTTGAAACTTTTGAAATATGCAGTTTGCAACTTTTGTGCATTTCATACTTTATTTTTGCAAGCATTTTTCATCCCTCTTTGTGAACCAGGAGAAATCTCGTGATTTGCAGAGAGGGCAAACTGATTCCGGCCAGTTGCCTTTAATGATGAATTTTTAAATTACTGTCGGTATTTTTAATTTTATCTGCTTTTGACTTCTTCTTTTCTTTTTGCAGATAAAAACCAAATGGAGAGGAGTAGCAGTAGAAGCTGAAGATTTGAAGACTTAGAAATATTTAGGATAGTTTTATTTTCATTTTAATCATTGTAAACCATTATTATTATGAATACTTTGTAAATAAATACTGTATTCAAATAACAATTGTAACAAATAATTAAAGATGAATAAAATCCAATCTTGATCAGTTAATTCTTTTTCCAGCTGTTTATTTAATTACTTATAAATTCTTAAATTATAATAAATGGAAATAAAGTCCAATTATCCAAACTTAGAATAAATAAACAATTAATAAACACTATGGTTTTAGCATCGATCAATTAATAAACCTGGCGTTTCAAATAGCCACAACAATGCACAGTCAAATCAAACAACGTCCATATGCCTTTACTGATTGAACAAAACAACTGCAAGTTCTCAATTCCAATGCTTCAATCCAAATATCAGAGTAAACTGAAAAGAACTGTAGGATTAATTCTTTCTGAGAATGCGCGCACAAAAAACCTGATTCTTGATTAAATGTCAGAGAAGCGCCTGTCTGATCAAAACCTGAGCCAACTCAACCAAACCCTAGCAATCTGCCTGAACTGCTTAAAAATCAATGAAAACCCTAATTTTGTCTGACTGATAAGAAAAATCTGTTTGACTGATTCTTACGCCAATCTGAAAAATCAAGAAACGTCCGAAGCTGTGATTTCTTGTGGAAAAAATACGAGGGAAAATTTTGGGGTACAACACGGTTCCTGCGAAGTTCAAAAATCACCCTTCTAGAAAATGTATGGGAACCCGGTTCCTACCTATACAGGAACCGGTTCCTACATGCAATTTTTCCAGTTTTTATAACTTCCCACAGTGGAACCCGGTTCCTCCCCATTGGGAACCGGTTCCCACGACCTGCAGAGCCCAAAACTGCTATTTTTGACAGCATTTTACTACTCCAATCCCATCCAATTCATACCCATTCGAATCCAACTCACAACAATGTCAAAATAAGTTATAATGCATGATTCCCATGAGATTGTAACACACCATAACATCATACAATTTCCTCATAACATCAAATTGAATCAAAACATAAAAATTCATGAAATTGGGGTTTGAATTTCATAAACCTAACGATCCTAAATTGGGATTCCTAATAGGCTTAATCAATCCTATTGATCCCAAAACCTATAAGGCATATTAACTAAATGAAATCACCCCTTACCTCGCGATGATCCTTCGAATTCACGACATTTGGCTTTTTCCTCTCATCTCTTCTCTTCTCCAATTTCACGTATAATGACTTTTTCCAATAACCTTCTTTTTCTTTTCCTTTTATCCTTCTTTTTATATTCCTTTTATTATTTTCCAAATAATAGTAATAAATTAGTTATTATTTAGTAGAGCTTTTTACTTCACACACCTCTAATTCAACCTTACACCCCCCGATCTTCCTTTTTAATTTCATAATTAATTCATCCATTTAATCCAAAATATTATTAATTAAGCCTTTAATTAATTTAATAATTAAATTCCTAATTATTTAACACTTGAATAAATTTGGGGTGTCACAACTCTCCCCAACTAAAAGAGTTTTTGTCCTCGAAAACATACCTTAGACGAACAGTTCGGGGTACGAGTCCTTTATCTGACTCTCCAGCTCCCAAGTGATATTTCCATCTGCTGGTCCTCCCCAAGCCACTCTTACCAACGCGATCTCCTTGCCTCGCAACTGTTTCAACTTCCGATCCTCAATTCTCGCAGGTACCGCTTCCACAGTCAAATTCTCTCGTACCTGTATATCGTCTACCCGAATCTCATGAGACGGATCAACAATGTACTTCCTTAGCTGAGATACATGAAAAACATCATGCAAATTTGCAAGTGACAGCGGCAAAGCAATCTGATAAGCAACTTTCCCAACTCTCTTGGTAATCTGAAACGGACCAATAAAACATGGAGTCAACTTCTTTGACTTCAAAGCTCGACCAATACCAGTCATCGGAGTAACTCGCATAAAAACATGTTCTCCTTCACTAAACTCAAGATCTTTCCTCCTCTTATCGTGATAACTTTTCTAACGACTCTGAGAAGTCCTCATCTTCTCCTGAATCATCTTAATCTTTTCTGAAGTCTGTTGGACAATTTTCGGTCCAATCATAGCACTCTCTCCAGATTCATACCAACACAACGGTGTCCGACACCTCCTACCATACAATGACTCAAACGGAGCCATACCAATGCTCGAATGAAAACTATTGTTGTAGGTAAACTCAATCAATGGTAGATAACTATCCCAAGCTCCACCTTTCTCCAACACACAAGCTCTTAACAAATCTTCCAACGACTGAATCGTTCTCTCCGTCTGACCATCTGTCTGTGGATGATAAGCGGAACTCAAACGCAACTTAGTACCCAAAGCTTCTTGCAATCCCGTCCAGAATTTAGATGTAAACCTCGGATCTCGATCCGACACAACACTACTACGGAAAAGGGCTTTTAAAGCGCTTATTTTGGCCTTTAAAAGCGCTTAAAAGCGCTTTAATAGCTGGCACTGGCGTAGGTAACAAAAGCGCTTCTAAAAGCGCTCTGGTAGACCCCCCCTTTAAGAGCGCTTTCCTGGAAAAAGCGCTCTGGTAGGACCCCCTATAAGAGCGCTTTCCTGGAAAAAGCGCTCTGGTAGACCCCCCCTTTAAGAGCGCTTTTCCCAGAAAGCGCTGCCAAAGACCAGTAAAAAAGCATAAAAAATTAAAAAAAAACGCAGCATACAAAAGCGCTTTTGGAAAAGCGCTCTGGTAGGCCCCCCTATGAGAGCGCTTTTTCTGGAAAAAGCGCTCTGATAGGCCCCCCTATAAGAGCGCTTTTCCAAAAGCGCTTTTGTATGCTGCGTTTTTTTTTAATTTTTTATGCTTTTTTACTGGTCTTTGGCAGCGCTTTTACTAAGAAGCGCTTTAGTAGGTGGACCTTTAAGAGCGCTTTTTAAAAGCGCTGTCGTTTCTAAATGAGGTATTTTTATGTGCAGCCTATAATTTAATCCTCCGAGTCGACCTGTAATGTTTTCGACCTGTAATATTTTCGACCTGTAATATATTTTTGACCTGTAATATATTTTCGACGCTATTATTTCAGCCATCAGTAAGACAATATATATACTAATATAATACCATTATAATATCCAAAATTATATATATACATCATTACATCAATAATATTATAGTTCAAATCGACACAAATCCTACATGAAAAATTGCTTAATATAATATTGACACAAATCTTCTTTAATTTCTTCCAACTTAAGCTTCGGGTACCCAGCAGCACGGAATTCGTCAAGGTACTACAAAACAAAAACATAATATAAATGATATATTTAGTTAAATGTAATAAATTATATGAAATTATCTTAAGTTATAAATTCATACCGTGAGCGGAATCTCTAATTGATTCGCCTGAAGGATTTCTTTCATGAACCTCAAAACAAAGTATCCGCAATCATGACTGTTTCGCTGTTGCGGACACTACATAATAAAACAAATAAGATTCTATAGTTGTCTTGTTTTACCAAGTAGCATAAATATTATAAGCAAAATTGTGAAAAGTAATGTACCTGCACTTGGATCCAAGTGATGTTGTTTGATTTAGTCCGGGATACCTGTGCGTCCCGTTGACTACGAAACACTTGTATTGATCTAATTATTAAATATATAAAAGCATATGTTTAGATCAATCCCACAAATAAGAAAATATATAAATATACACGAATATATATTTAGAACGATCCCACTTACAAATCAACGATTTCCTTCATAGCCGGATAATTGGTCCATTCACCATTTACCGAATTCAGATAATACACGACTTCTCTTATCGGGTTGATAGCAAGCAGCAACCAGTGTGCTCTATAAATTAAAACAATAGGTTATATGAAAATTTTGCTATACACAAAAGAAACAGAGATTAGATGAACCAAGAATGAGAAACTAACCCTACTGGTCGGGTATTATACGCCCAAAGATGCAGACTTTCTGTATTGCCGGTGGACATGAATCTATCTACTAAGCGCTGTCTAACTGATTCCGGTTCCGAAGCAATTGTCATTCCGCTGCAATGGGCGGAAGACACGAAACGGAATCTGTTAGACAATGCAGTCCCGCGCAACACTCTGTCATACAACAACCTTAAATAAAAACATAATAAACATTAGATTATTTTAATTGAAATGTGTACATAAATTATATTGTGGGACTAATTAAATAATATATCGGATGAGTGAATATTACCGGATGTATGAGTGCATATTACTGACGCCTAGTTGATCATGCCTAAAAATCTCTTCCAAGTCATCAATTGTAATATGTGACGAGAATTCAATACCGAAGACACTTTCATCCATGTTGATTTCACGTAAACCACCATCCTTCAAATCGGACATATCAACCATTGTTGCGAGTGTCGAACGGTATCGAGGCACAAAAGCACCGCCTTTTTTTGCCGCTTGCTTCGGAGGACCAGTGGGTGGTACGCTACGAACCTGCTGCGTCACTTGTTGTGACTCCCGAGCGGATGCCTAAAAATCATATAAGTTAGGTAAAATATAAAATCATGCAGATTTAGATTCAGACTATATATTAACACTTTAAATGTACCTCTTTTAGTGATGCAACAGACTCCTCCTCCTGTAAAATCCCTTTACCCTTAATTGCGGGTTTTATAGGAGCAGTCTAAAATTAAAATGTAAAAAATAATTAATAAACGGTTTAGAATTGACATTCGAAAACTAAATGATTCATAATCGTTTTCAGTATACCTCATCACTAATGGTAATGAGCTCCGAGGGCCATGCAACAAATGATCCTATTGCATCTCGCAGCAATGTCGTCTCTGAGACCATGTCAGGTACCGGTAGAATCGCATCACGATCTAATACAACATCCACCGATACTTTCAGGTGTCCATCCGGGAGCGGTCTGTGGTGAAGTAAATCTCTCGAAGTGTTGTGCACTTTTCCCTTGCCAACTAGTCGATAATTCGGTGACGATAAGTATAGTTGGCAAGATGAAATGCCCTAAACAAATAGAAAATATAAAGTCATTATCATTAATAAAATAGAACAGTTTGTAAGGAAAAAAACTTATAATTACCTCGGGAAATTTCTTTTGATAGTTGATACTAGCCTTATCACTAGTTTCTCTCACCGATGAAGTGTTGCAATTTTCTCTCATATACATATCTTTATCTCTTTGCAATTCAGAGACCTGTGCTTGCAATTCCTGCAACTTTTGCAACACTTCTTCATTGGTAAGATTTGATCTTCTCCTAGAACTCTTATAAAAAGAGGTTGGAGTCACACCATGACCCTTACCCCTCACCCGACCGGGATACTCGGGAGCATCTAGTACTCTACTAAGTACGCTCTCCTCACCGGTGGATGCCGATTGCGACAAGGTCTCCTGTAATTCATTTACATTTAAATAATTATTAGTGGAGATAAAAAATCATTTATATATTAAAAAACATTTGATTTAATTAAAGACACAGTATTATACTTACACATTCAGTATAAACTCTCTGAACATCGGGATCGACAGCTTGATTCTTGCCCACACGAGCTTCCTTCCACAACACATGTACAGGAAGTGAAGCTTCCTCACTTTTAGTCTCCTCTAACTATGCATTGACACAAACGATAAAATCGTCAATTAAAACATGCACATGTAGACAATTAATTAAAACGCATTTCTATTTACTTACAATTTTATCCTCTAAGCGTGCATATCCCAAACGCCCTTTTTTGTATGGATACGCGGGTTTGGATGCTCTCTCACTATTTGTGGCACTCTTTTTCTGAAAAGCTTCATCTCTTTGCTTTACAAACTCAGCCCAATCTGCTTCATCAATGAAGGTCGCATACTTTGTTGGCCGTCCCGGTGCCTCTTCAAGAAATTTTCCATCTTTATCCTTAAGATAGGTGTTTGTCAAAAAACTTTTCCACCCTCTATATCTTTTGCCGGCCAAACTAAGTATGTAGCTTTTACGTTCATCTGGTATCTCAAAAGTCCTCTGCAAAAAAACGTACGCATAGTGTGTTAGTATAAGTAATTTAAACAATTTATCGTCAAGATAATAACAACAATTAACCATATATGATATATACCTGAAGCTCTTCCCAAATCGCTTGTTTTTTCTCCTCCAATTCTAAATTTTTCGTTTTCGATTTCCAGGTAGCTACGGAGACCGGAATATGCATACGGACAAGTGTACCAATATAACTTGTCAACTTTGCAGAATTAGGACCAATTGGTTGTTTATCAGAATTCCATTCCAATCGGTATACTAATCCTTGGTCTCTATGTCGAATGATTCCCTTCATAATAGTGATGCCTCGTGCAACCTCTTTTGCTTCAGTATCAGGTGGAGCATTTGTATCCGAAGCAACTCTTTCTTGTGAGTTTTCTTGTGAGTTTTCAGGTGGGTTTTCAGGTGGAGCATCTCTATCTGGAGCCATTGAACCTGTATCAAACAAACTAAAGCACATTAGTACACTATTAACACTAACTTTATCACTAACGTCTCTTTCTTTTCTTGGTAGGATTGTGTACTACGCGTCTCTTAACAATGCGGACGGTTGGATTGATCCAAATACCCTCATTATGATCATTTCTAATACAAGATTCATTCTCATTTTGATCGTTTCTTGTACAAGATTCAATGCCAACACCAATATCACCTTGATCTTCAATTTTTTCATCAACTATTTTGTTAGATAAAAGCACTATAGACCATTTCGTACTTGTCGGATCATTGACATAGAACACTTGTTTAGCTTGAGAGGCTAGAATGAAAGGCTCATCTTTGTACCCTACCCTATTGAGATCCACTTGCAAAAATCCTGACTTATCCATTCGTACGCCACTATTCTTTTCAACCCACTTGCAACCAAATACAGGAATCTGAAACTTCGCGTAATCAAACACCAAAATGCGCTCGATAACCCCAAAATATGACAAATTTGCAAATTTCGGATTTAAGTCATTCGCACTTGATATGTGCATAGCTTCAGCTACCAAGGTAACACCACTATTTTGCATAGTACTTTTATCATCCTGTTCTTTGGTATAAAATGTGTATCCATTAATTGCGTATGCGCTATAAGAAAGCACAATTACAGATGGACCATAGGCTAAACATCTCAACCTTTCTGTTACTGAAGCAGGATCTGAACGATACTTTGAATAAATATGATCTCTAAACCACGGTATGAAACTTCGATTGTGCTCTCGTACTATCCAGTTCTCATTTCTATTTGGATTTAAATCTCGGAGAACAACTTTGTGCATTTCAACAAACGGCTCAACCTCAATCTCATTGTGCAGAACATACAAGTGCACTTGATCCCGTTCGACCATTGATACTGTCACAACTTTATTTCCAATTAGCCTTTTTCCTTCTTTTTTTTCGACAATATGAGATTTGGGGAGTCCAATTGATTGAACATTTGACAGATATTCAGTACAAAACTCAACCGCTTCTTCAGCAACGTATCGCTCGGCAATACAACCCTCTGGTCGACTTCTGTTTTTCACGTACCCTTTTAATATTTTCATATAACGTTCAGCAGGGTACATCCATCTCATATAAGCTGGTCCGCACAGTTGTGTCTCTTTCACAAGATGAACGACTAGATGAACCATTATGTCAAAAAACGAGGGAGGAAAATACATTTCAAGATCACATAAAGTAACAACTATCTCATTTTTCAATGTTGGTAAGATCGCGAGATCGACCACCTTACTGCAAATAGACCTGAAGAAGAAACACAGCTTAGTTATTGCGCTTCTTACTTTTTCTGGCAGAATAGAACGTATACCTATTGGTAAAAAATGTTCCATTATAACATGGCAATCATGCGTCTTCAAACTCTTTAACTTGAGGTCTTTCATGGACACAAGTCTTCTAATATCTGAAGAGTAGCCTTCTGGAACTTTTACTTCACTGAGGAACTTACACAATGTTTTCTTCTCCTTTCTAGATAGAGTGTAAACAGCAGGTGGCAGATATGTTCGTCTTCCTTTCGTCACGGGCCCCAATTCAGTTCTCATCCCCATGTTTACCATGTCATTCCTTATGTTAACGCCATCCTTAGACTTTCCTTGTATATTGAGTAGCGTACCTATAACGCTGTCAAATACATTTTTTTCAATATGCATAACATCCAGGAAATGTCTTACGTACAACGACTTCCAATATGGAAGTTCAAAGAAAATTGACTTCTTCTTCCACCCACCCTTGACAATTGAATGTGCAAAAGGCTTGCCAAACTAAGTGCTCACATCTTTCACCTTTTCAAAAATTTGATCACCTGACAAAAAAGGCGGGGCTGTACGATGTTCGGCCTCTCCATTGAATGCTTTTCTCCACCCACGGTAGTGATGATTAGAATTTAAGAATCTACGATGGCCGAGAAAGACATTCTTCTGACAAAGCGCCAATCGTGTCGTATCGGTTTCATCTTCACAAACAGGACACGCCTTTTGACCCTTGTTGCTGTACCCGGATAGATTTCCGTATGCTGGAAAATCATTAATTGTTCCAAACAACATCGCCCTCAAGTTGAAACTTTCTTTCCTATACCCATCGTAAACCTCCACACCTCTCTCCCACAAAAACTTTAAATCTTCGATTAAGGGTGCCAAGTATACGTCTATGTCATTCCCTGGTTGTTTAGGCCCAGAAATTAGCATAGATAACATCATGTACTTACGCTTCATACATAGCCACGGAGGTAAGTTATAAATCATAAGAATCACAGGCCATGTGCTATGCGAGATACTTTGAATACCATGCGGGTTCATTCCATCAGTAGACAATGACAACCGAAGGTTTCTTGCTTCTTTTCCAAATTCAGGATATTCAGTATCAACTTTACTCCATTGTGGTGAGTCTGCCGGATGTCGCAACTTTCCATCAATAATTCTTTCATCTGCATGCCAAGTCAAGTGTCTTGAATCGGTCTCACTACGATACATGCGTCTAAATCTCGGAATTATAGGAAAATACCATAAGACTTTAGCAGGAGACAACTTTTTCTTATATCGAGGGGCACCACATTTAGGACACTCATTCAACGCTGCATACTCGTTTCGAAACAAAACGCAATCGTTTGGACATGCATGTATCTTATCATAGCTCATTCCAATAGAAGACAACATCTTTTTGGCTTCATACGTTCGATTGGGAAGAACATTATCCTCTGGTAGCATATCTTTCATAAGGGCTAATAACTCTGAAACTTTTATCCGACCATCCATTGTCCGCCTTTAAGTTGTACAACTTTAACACCGCAGACAATCTTGTGAATTTTGAACAACCAACATACAACGGTTTCTCTGCATCGCTTACCAACCTCTCAAACATTTTGGGACAATCCGCAAGATCTTCTTCAAGCGCTTCTGCAATCTCTTCGACTCGATCACAATCGTATGTGTCTGTGCAATCGTCGTTTGAAGCATACTTCCTATTACAACTCGACTCAGCATTCCCGGTACTTTTCTCACCATGCATTGTCCAACATGTATAACTTCTATCAATTCCATGCATCAGTAAATGCGATTCCAACTGAACCGCGTCAACCCGTCTCCCATAACAGCATCTCAAGCAAGGACATATCATTCCATTGGGTTCTCTGGCGTGCGCAACGGCAAACTTAACGAATTCTGATACCCCATCCTCATACTCTTTCGACAATCGATTGGCAGTCATCCATTTTTTATCCATGGTTTGACTATAGCAACTAATTAGTCACGCAACTATAGCAAAATAATAATTAATTACCTGTAAAGAAATTCAACATATCAGGTAATCAAATTCATAGTTATTCTTGCCTCACCTTAAGCATGTGCTAAACAACTCATCACTAATTACTAACTAGTGAAGTCGGATACTAGTGATTCAGTCTTGGATACAGGTAATAACAATTATATTCAAACAATAGTGAAGTCGGATTTCAAACAATTATATTCAGTCCTTATCTTACAAGTTAGCTTTGTCAAGTCTTAGTTAGGTTCAAATCAAATTTTAAAAGCAATGTATTGTTAATTGTTAAATGAAGCTCTATAGTTTTCAATTCATCTTGATTTTCTTTGCACCTAGACATGACTTTTTTAATTTATGATTACAGCATATGCAAGATGAAGATAACGGCAGACCATACAGGAAGTTCAAGCCTTAAAGTATGAAAGATGTTTTGTAATAATCAGGGGTTATGAAAGTTTGGTTGCTGTAACTGAGTAATAATGTTTTGAAAATATAAAATGTTTGGTTGCTATAACTGAGTAATAATCAGGGGTTATATACATTTGTTTTTTTTTCTCGGGAATAAATGTTTGGTTGCTGTAACTGAGTAATAATGTTGTAGTTTTGTAGTATTCAGAAGCGTTTCAGTTCCAAGAGTTCTATACCTGTGAAACCAATGGGGTCTAAAAGACTGAAAACACCCTTTTCAAGTTCACAACAACCCATTTCTAACCATGTTATTGTTAAGGTCTGATTCATGTTTCATTCATACTCTCATTTTTGTCTCTATTTCTTTTTGATTATTCACTATATGTTTGATAATATAGGAAAATGATGTTGATAGCTATTCCATTGAGGTTGAAATGTTAAGAAATGATCCGTCTATTGTAGACACCATGACTGTCGATGATGTTAATGATACTCCAGAGACAGTTGAACTTAACCAGGGTAAGAAAAGGTTTAAACAATCAGAACCTGAAAGAAAAATTGTCAAAGCGACAACCAAAAAGAAGCTGTTGGTTAAATCAGACGAGGTTTCAGGTTGTGTTCTAAACTTTCTATTCTGAAATATTTAGCATAATTCTTTGTCTCTCTCTCTATTGGTCTCATGGCTTGTCAATTTTTGTTCAAGTGTAATTCATGCAGTGATTAAATTAATCGTCTATGGCTGTTTTTGTCAGATGTTAAGCCTTCTAGGGCGAAGAGAAAAGTGTCTTCAGATGTTGTTAGCATTGTAGCACAATCAGATGAAATCAGTACAACAACCACTATTCAAACTGAAACATGGGCTGTTCTTGCTCACAAGAAACCTCAAAAGGATTGGATTGCATATAATCCTAGAACCATGAGACCCCTGCCTCTTTCTAGGGATACAAAATTTGTCAAGCTTTTGTCTTGGAATGTCAATGGATTGAGAGCATTGCTAAAATTAGAGGGATTCTCAGCACTTCAACTTGCTCAAAGGGAAGACTTCGATGTATTGTGCTTGCAAGAGACTAAACTTCAGGTAGAAAGAATAAATTGGGAGAAGCTACTTCTGACAGTCTTGCTGCCTGATAAAATCTATCAACCATGACGTTTGTGTTTATTTGAAAATTCTTTAGAGGCCATTTTCTCTCCAATTTATGAGTGCTCTGGTTTTGCTAACAGGAGAAGGATATCGAGGAAATAAAACAGCGACTGCTAGATGGCTATGAGAACAGCTTTTGGACATGTAGTGTTTCTAAGCTTGGTTATTCTGGAACAGCAATAATCTCAAGGGTGTGTTCACTTTGTTCATACTCCTTCAGACTTAATTGAAACTTTTGTTGTATGCATTTTTTTTTCTAAGTGAAGATTTTGTCAATGAGATTTATGATAAATATAAAATCTTTTTATAACTACTTGGGTTGAAGCTTTTGGCACCGCCTACTTTAGTCATATTCTTTCTTCAACAAAGCTTAACCCTAATTATATCTGTTCTTATATCATGTTTGTTGATACCCTGCTCTGCTGCTTAATCATTTAACTTCAAGAAACAAGTTTGATGCCTGAAGGTGACATAATTTCACTATTGTTTGAGTAATAATCAGGGGTTATGAAAGTTTGGTTGCTGTAACTGAGTAAACAAATGTTTTGTAAACTCTAATTATGGTCTATATGATTTTCCTTAATATTGCGTGTAGGATAAGATTTCACATCTCAATGATCCCCTTATGTTAATTCCACTGCATCTAATCATTTCTCCTTATAGATTTCCAAATTTACAACCTAGACAATCATATGAAACTCATCATTAGGTTTATCTCTATCCCTCTTATCCTCATCTTATCCCTCACCTAGTATTATACTCATTAACATTCCTTCCCTGCCCAATCCCAGATGGTTCCCTAACTCAATAGTCTTGTACCATGCCATCATTCTGTGAAAAATTTATGGAGCATCATTCTGTGAAAACCACATGTAATCTATATGTAATCTATCTGTCCTGTTAAGCACTTAAGCTGAAATATAAACTTAAACTAATGAGATAAAAATCTCAGTAAGACTTATATGCAAAATATACAAGCCTATTAAAACATTTTCTTAGCTATAACTTTTTTAGTAGTAATGTTATAATTTCCTTTGTGTGATTAATTCTTTTGTCTACAATGTAGATAGGATTAGAAATTTATAATCCCACTTGAAGTATCTCCAAGCATAACTCACACCCTCTTAGTACAGTCCATAAAGTTTGAAAATATTGCTTCTCTTCTTTGCACAAATCTCACAGTTGATAGGTGCATCTTTTATTCAGTTTCGATAACGTAACACTACTATCTGACTCCTTTTATCTGTTCTACAATCTATTACAATACAAATACCAAATTCCAACATCGTTCTTCCCAGACTTTTTTTACCGGATCCGTACTAAGTGTTGCCTTTGACATTTTTACTATCGATGACTGACAATATATGAATGTCTATTAACGATTAATCACACACAAATCATCTAAAAGAGGGAAAAATACAAATGAACACCAACAACTTAAGTACTTGTGAATTTTAAGCTAGTATACACCTAAAATTAGGACCCGTAAATCCAACTTCCTTTTCCTAACCCTCTAACATACCCTTAATTAGGAACAATCATGTAGAACATTTCACAAACAGTTAATATGCAATATCTAAAACTAAGAAAAATGAGTAAGAATTCTTACCTCAAACCAAAGAAATGGAAAAAGTGAAATGAACTTTTAGATCTTTCCTCTAACAAGTAACAGCCAACCTTCAAAATCCCTTGGGTTTCGTTCTTGCTAACTGTTGAAGGGTTTTGTAATAACAAGAAACTTTGAGAACGAAACCCTAATTAATGTAATAAAGTAAAGTAGTTAGAGTGGGTGATGATGAATCAATGTTGAGATGAAATTGAATGGGAAAGAAACAACACCTGAATGTAAATTACAGTTTGATGAAGAGAGGACGACGAAGGATGAAGAGAGCTTGAATAGGTTGTTATGAAATTGAGGACGACGAAGGATGAAGAGAGCTTGAATAGGAGCAGACGAATGGAGAAGAAGATGAACAACTGGGTTTCGTTTTTTGTATCAGCTGGGTTTAGAAATCTGATTGTAAATTTAGGGGTTTAGAAATTATTTAACTAACCTATGCCAGCGCTTTTAAACAAGCGCTTTCGTATCCCCCCCTATGCCAGCTGTTGTACCCCAAAATTTTCCCTCCCATATTCATCAAGATTTGTCAAGTCAAGGTCACAAAATTCCCCAAGGACTATGCAGTTCAACTGTCTCCTAGACAGTCAAAACTAGGGTTTAAGTCCTGATCAAGAAAATGAAGTTTTCAAGGACCCAATCAAGTCCCACATGCCTACAAATATGGTCAAACATCCTCATGTCAAGTTTCAAGGCATTCAGCTCAAAATTGCACAGTCAAAACCCTAGATTGCACTACAGTCAACTGTAGGGGCAAAATGGTCATTTGACAGTCAAAAGTTCAAATTTTTGGTCAATATATCATTTTGAGGCCACAAACATCATTTGATCAATGCTTGATCATGATTCTCAAAATTTGGCTCAGAAATCATCAAAGATGCAAAAGTTGCTATATTTGGACAGCTGAAAAAGTCAACTGAAATTGACCAGGGCATAACTTTCACATGGATTATCAGAAAAATTCCATCCAAAGCTCATTTTGAAGAGAAAGACATTTCCTACAACTCATCTTCATATTCCAAGTCCAAGAAATGCTCTCACAAAAAGTTATCAATTTCAACATTATAGGTCATTTTCAAAAGTCAACAAAAAGTGACTTTAAGTCAAAAGCCATAACTTGAGATTGGTAAATCAAAATGACATGGGACCAAAGGCATTGGTTAGAGGACTCAAAGACCTGTCCAAAATGTCCAAGAACATGTGAAAAGCTTAAAAATTGACCAAGTTATGCCTTGTGGAAGTTGGGAAATTTTTGGAAATTTTTGAAAGTCAACAATGGTTCAAATGACCTAAAAATGCAAATGGGCCCATTTTTCTTCCAAGTTTCTTCATGCCAAGCCTATGCACGACCATTAGGCCCAAAGGGAAATATTTTCTCATTTTTTAATTATTTATTTGAATTTATATCAATATTAATTCATTTAAATTAATTAAATACATGAAAAATATCAAACTTAACCTAAAAAAATCTTTTCATGCATGTTTATTCTTAATATTTCGTGCATATCTTAAATAGGCAAGTTTTGGTGTGATTTGAGCTGATTGAACACAAAATGCACATGGAGAAGATTTGGAAAAGATTTCATGAAATCAAATATTGGAAACAATGAATTCAAAGGATTTTGTGCAATATTTTTGACCTAGCATGCTCTATACATATTCAAGATCAGAAACCTAATGCCTAGAGACTGGAAGCTGCGCCCAAACAAGCCATTGCATATTGAAATTTTTCCATAAAAACTTAATTCTGAAATCAACCTTAGAGGTCGATTCAAGCCTCCAAAACGATCTCAATAGCTTGCCAAGGTTGTCTTGAACACGTTCCAATCAACAACAACAACTAAAACCTCAAGAATTGGTAGATTAAACTGGAACTGTACAGCATGAAACTCACAATCGTATTTTCCATTCTAAGCATTATCATTGCATTCTAATTATGGATTCTTGCTCTTTGTGGTGTTTTAAAGCTAATCATCATATTTAATTTGATTTTCCTGCTGTCTATAAGGATTTGCCATGCGCGATTTTTTAGGTTTTGCAGGTTTCAAATTTGGGGTTTTCTGCCCAAGGAAAAATTACGCTTCCAGACCAGTGCCATTAGCTTAAGCAGGTTGAGACGAAGAAGATGGCACCCTCGCGCTCAATTTATGAGCGTCGAGGGGCTAGTCGCTATTTTCTTTTAGGCCCTCTAAAACAACGCTTCAAAAACCGTGGCCTCTGAGTTTTGGTTTTTACAGGGACGAAGACGATGGTGTCGTGTCACACGGGGACAGGCCAATTCAAATTTGCGCGCGTTTTAATTACTTAGCGTTGATTTTGCTTTTTATTATTTGTTTTCCATAACATGTTAATTGATCCAAGCAGCGCAGTTGGCAAGCACCTCACTTTGCAAAGTCCAAGACCTGGGTTCAAGTCCCAGGTCTGGCAAATTCCCATGTTATTTTTCAACGTAAGATTCCATGCTTTGCTAACGTCCAGGTGTACCATGTACCATCACAATCCAAGCATTACACGTCATCCTGGGAATCAATCCAAAGGCATAAGATGGACGAATACGCTGAACCCTAGTCAAAGCATCATACAGAATTCCAAAAGTCAATGGACTCAGGCGTTAATGGGCCAGAAATCCCAGGCCTGAACCTCCTAAATTGGGGCTACACCCCACCCTGGTTTGCCTTATTATTTTTTATTTTTATTCTTTCTTTAATTTTTATCTTTATTTCTTTTAGTTGCTATTTATTTAGTTAATTATTTTTACAAAATATAAAAAAAAACATTCAAAAATCAGAAAAAGCCAAACATTAATAAATATAAATATTATAATTATTTTCATAATAAATGCTTATAATTATTTAGTTTAATTAGGTCTTAATTGTAATTCTTTTTCATAATAAAATCCAAAGAATGTAGAATTAGGTTAATTGATAATTTTTATATCTTTTTTTAATTTTTCCTTTTTCTCACAATATCATTATTTATTATTTTATTTTCCTATTTAAATTGTACATGAATAAAAATTAGGGTTTTATGTAGATTATATTTTAATTCTTTCATAATAAACTTAAAAAATATTAGAATTAGGGTTTGCCTTTTAATTTAATTTCAATTAAATCCTTTTTTCTTATTAAATCTAAAAAATATAAAAATACCAAAAACATTTAATTGTGATTTTAATTCTCATTAACTTTAAATATTTTGTAAAAGGGTCCAACGCCCATTGTTTTAATTATTTTATTTCGCGCATTTTACTTTATGTCGTTTATTATAATTATGTAAATCTCCCGAAGCCATGTAACTTTACTTTTCGCACTTTATTTACTTCGCATTATTTACTTTTCCGTCAAATCGGGTTCTGGAAATTTAGGCGATGTGGACCCGCGCCATTTGTAATAGCCTTAGATTTATTTTTCCGCAAACTTTATAACTGTTAAAAAGCATGCAAGAATGAATGTCCTAATTAAAATCAAGCGTAGAACACGACAAACATGACAAGACAAATAACTGAAACATGACACACAGTTCGCACACACCACCCCTAGGGTACGCCTCACTGTTGCCTTTCGAAAGGTGATCGTCGAGTAGAGGACGTCTTAGTAAGTCCTCATGATCCGGGAACCTGGCATGAGGGTAGCTTCTAAGGTGTCTTCCCATTGCTCTGGTGATCACCACGTCCCTAAAACTCGAATTGACCCGAACACCTCCAACGGTGGTGCTACCTACCTCTCAATGGTGGGATGGCACTACTTTTAAGGACTCTTACACAGACAAATTCCTTAGGGTAGGTAGGTTCTCAAGGATACTTGCTCTAATTTCAAACAAATCAAAACATCTTTTCACACTGACACATTTTCAAAAGCTTTCAAAGCAAATTTTTCAAACACTCTGACGTATGAGTCGATCTGAAATTTTTTCAAAGAAACTTTTTAAACCCACATTGAAAAGCAAACAAACAATTTTGAAAACACATTGAGCAAGTATCTAAGAGCCCATGGATAACCATGGATAGAAAGGGTGCTAATACCTTCCCTTTCTATAACCTACCTCCCGAACCGAGAGCGATCTCTTTAAAGGAATTTTTCTGTGCTTTTGTCCTTTCCATTTGGAGAAAATAAAAGACGGTGGTGACTCTTGCTTCCGCGACATTTTGCGAACCAGCGTTAAACAGTCAGTTCCAGATCCACCGATCACAGAACTGGCGACTCTGCTGGGGATAAACTTAAAGTGAGGTGTACCTTAGGGCTAGCTTATAACTATGTTTTCAATTGTTTTCCTTGTGTGCTTTAAATTGTGGGTTGCTTGGGAGTTCTATAGATCCTACACCCGGATCTGGGGATACCTTTCTTAGAAAGTAGCAACAAGGCTGTGAGGGAACTGTGCGGGGTATACCGACATGGTTGAAACAGTCTGCTACGTTGATGTGGCACTTTGGTGTGTACCGGTAACCCTTGAGTTCAGTCAAGGAGAGTACGGGGCCTCCGCGTGGTGTCATGAAGCATCAACAGACCTTAGGAACCTTAATTGAACTATCTTGGCCTCTTTAGGGTAGTGAGATAACTGACTTTGGTGCAGTCCGAGGTTGGTTGATACTCGATACTACACCCAATTGAGGGTTGCTTTCCTGGAATATTTCGGTCGCCAGTTCAGTGGCTAAATCGAAATGATGAACAATGAAAGCAATCCTGTGATATTGGGAACCTTAGAACCCGGTTACTTTGATTAGGACAGGTCAAACCCACCAACTCAAGAGGGTACTACCCAGACCCCATGCTGGCCTTAAACCTTAAGGGCTTGTCTTGTGTGCCTTGTGTGCCTTACATGTTTGTCTTTGTAAATATCTGTGGTGTGTTTAATCATAGCATCATGACATCATCCAGCATCACATGCATTGGCTAACCATTTCAGGGGTTCGAATTTTCATCTTTGTTCTTGTTTTGTAGGACATGGAAACTGCTCGTAGAAAGACAATTCAGGTCAATCTTGTAAGGATCCCTCCTCAGCTTAAGGAGCTTATATCCAGGATTCCCGAGAACTCTTCATTCAGTGACAGGCACGGAAGCCTCATCAGCTTGGTCAACACCAACATTGAGGAAGATATGATAAAGGTCCTGTTCCAGTTCTTTGATCCCCTGCATCACTGCTTTACCTTCTTGGACTATCAGTTGGTACCTACATTGGAGGAGTTCTCCCGGCTCCTGAAGATCCCTATCCTTGATCAGCTACCTTTCAACGGTACAGAAAAGGAGCCTAAGCTTGAAGAGATTGCTAAAGCCTTGCACCTACAGTCATCTGACCTCAAGGGACATTGGGAAGTCAGAAGTGGTATCAAAGGGTTCTTAGCCAGGTTTCTGTTTGAAAAAGCCCTTGAATGTTGGAACTCCCTTGACTTGCAAGCTTTTGAAGAGGTTGTGGCCCTCCTTGTTTATGGTTTGGTGTTGTTTCCTAACCCAGATCAGCTCATTGATATCAGTGCCGTTCAGATCTTTATGTCCAGGAATCCTATACCTACATTGCTGGGGGACATCCTTCACTCATGTTACACTCGAACCATGAGAAAAAGAGGTGTCCTTATGTGTTGCACTCCTCTCCTGGGAAGGTGGTTTATTTCGCACCTTCCCCAGTCAGTCCTGAAGAATGAGCGGGGTTTGAGATGGTCACAACGATTGATGACTCTTACACATGCAGATATACATTGGTGTCCTAGATCCAGAGAAGATGTCACTATCATTGATCGTTGTGGGGAGTACCCTAATGTTCCTTTACTTGGAATCAGAGGAGGTATTACTTATAGCCCATGTCTGGCTTGGAGACAGTTTGGTTATGCTCGGAGGGACGGTCCTCATGACATGTTAATTCCTGACATAGTTTTTGACTTCGACAATGATACTCAAGGACTTCGTCAGAGATTTATCAGAGCCTGGAGGATGCCCAGTAGGATAGACAGCAAGACACTGGGGCACAGGAACTCCATCCCTTTGGAGCCTTATCTCAAGTGGGTACGCGCCCGCTCCCAGAAGCTAGTGATGCCTTATCCTCACATGCTTCCAGTAATCAAAGAGCCTGTCTTGGAAGGGGAAGTGTCTCATGTTATTCAGCACCCTGATATGCCCACATCCTGGGAAGAGATGCAGAAGACCTGGATCCAGCTTAAGGAGGAAAGGAATTCTCTTGAGACTAGTCTGCATGCCAGCGAAAAGAAGGTCTTGGAGCTCACCCGTCTGTTGCATGAGGAGAGGAATCTCAACACCTACATAGCTCCGAAAAGGATGCGCAGTGTATTTTGGGATTGACTTGATTTTTTGTACTTTTTGCCCAAGAGGCCTTGATGTATTAAACAATGGTTTTCTTTAATAATAACGTGTGTTCTTTTCTTGTCTACAACGAATTTGAACTTTCGAACCCTTGAATGCATTGCATACGCATTTCATACATCATGTGCATAGCAGGTTTTTCCCTTTTTCAGGTTGCTTACAGTTCTTCGCTGTTTATTTCAGCATCATGAATCCCGGATCTGAATCAACAGAGACATCAATCAAGGCTCTCCAGGCGCAGAATGCGCAGTTTCAAGAACTAATCATGGGTCTAGCTAAGGGCCAAGAAGAACTGAAGACTATGCTCCTGAAGAAGGAGAAGAAGAAGAAAAGAAGAATTGTTCTGTTCAACTCGGGCCGAAGGTTGGGTAATACTCTGCAGCACGAAGAGGCTGGTTCTTCTGTTGGCAGGAGTCCTTCTCAGGCAGAAGTCAAGGTTCCTACTCCAGTGGTCTCCGACAACGAGACAGATTTTGATGAGGAACAGTACCCTCCTGCAGATGACAGGTACAAACAACTGGAAGACAGGTTGAAGGCTATGGAGGTGCAACAGGCACCTGGGCTGGATTTCGGAGATCTGGGTTTGTCGACTGGTGTAATTATCCCGCATAAATTCAAAGCACCCACCTTCTCCAAGTATGACGGGGCGTCTTGTCCCAAGCTGCATTTGAGGTCCTATGTTCGGAAAATTCAGCCGTACTCTGCGGACAAGAATCTATGGATCCACTTCTTCCAGGAGAGTCTTTCAGGGACTCATCTCGAATGGTTCTATCAGCTGGATGGGACCAAAGTTCGTAACTGGGAGGAGCTGGCTACTGCTTTCTACAAGCAGTATCAGTATAATGCCGACCTTGCCCCCACACGTACCCAACTCCAGGGTATGGCGTTAGGTGCAAGCGAAGGTTTTAAGGAATACGCTCAGAAGTGGAGAGATCTGGCTGGCAGGGTGCAGCCACCATTGACTGATCGGGAGTTGGTTGACATGTTCTTGGGGACCCTATCTGGGCCATTCTTTAACCATCTCATCGGGAATTCTTCTGCTGGTTTCACTGATTTGATCTTAACTGGAGAGAGAATTGAAGCTGGGCTGAAATCTGGGAAGATTGCAAAGGGTGCCTCATCTAGTTCAGAGAAGAAACCGTTTAAAAAGGAGTCTAGTGCCGTGTACGGTTCTAGGAGATCAGAAAGACATGAACACCGCCAATCTGTCAGTGCGGTCATGATTGCTAAGCCTGCTGCCGCTCCCCGGCCAAACAATTCTCAGAAAGCTGAAAGACCCCGGAGGGAATTCACCCGCTTAGGCATGACTTTGTCGCAGATCCTGCCACAGTTGCTCGCAACCAATTTGGTAACTGTCAGGGAGGCGCCAAAATTCCCCAATACTGCATCCCCCAAGTACAACCCAAATGCTCGTTGTGCTTACCACTCAGAAAGCCCGGGACACTCTACTGATGACTGTTGGGCACTAAAGAACAAGCTGCAGGACCTCATTGACGCTAAGGAGGTACAGTTTGAAGCATCTGACAAGCCTAATGTGGTGACAGCTCCCCTGCCTGCTCATGGAGTTAACGCTATTGGTGATGAAGAGGAAGTTGATGAAGCTGAATTTGATAGCTGGATCTACCCGGCAACTGACGAAGGACTTAACAATTGGAGCGCCAAAGACAATCTCCCTGTTTCTTTTGTTACTGAGTAATGAATTCCTATGTTTTGTTATAAACAATGATAAACTCTATGGCCCGGTGTCTTACCCGAGGCACCGTGGTTCTATTTGTGAGGGCATACGAACTGTCATTTTATACATCATGAATGAAAATCTTGGACGTACTTTTCGCATTGCAAATATTGTGTTCCTTTTCTGTCTTTCTTTTCCTTTACATAATTTTCAAAACAGCTGTATTTACACACACACTCACTCATACAGGTTCCAATCCACTCTGGATCTTACTGATAACAGCTCTGCTAATGCCAATTATGACTTCGAAAATCCGATCAACTTAGCCGAAGACGAAGGTGAAGATGATTGCGAAGTGCCTGGCGAGCTTGCTAGACTGTTGCTTCAGGAAGAGAGGGCAATTCAACCCCATGAAGAGCCTGTGGAGACCATAAACCTGGGTACTGAAACAGACAGAAAAGAGGTAAAGATTGGTGCCAACCTAGAGCTCAGCGTGAAGCAACGGTTAACCAAGATGCTGCATGACTATATGGAGATATTTGCCTGGTCCTACGAAGACATGCCCGGGTTGGATACCGATATTGTTGTCCATCATTTGCCGACTAGGGAAGACTGCCCTCCAGTTAAACAAAAGGTTCGTCGGATGCGTCCAGAGATGTCCGAGAAGATTAAAGCTGGGGTCATGAAACAGTTTGATGCCGGTTTTCTTGCAGTGACTTCTTACCCTCAGTGGGTTGCTAATGTGGTGCCGGTACCCAAAAAGGACGGCAAGGTCAGAATGTGCGTTGATTACAGGGATCTGAACAGGGCCAGCCCCAAGGATGACTTCCCCTTACCTCACATTGATGTCCTTGTTGATAATACAGCTCAGCACAAGGTGTTCTCTTTCATGGATGGTTTTTCAGGCTACAATCAGATCAAGATGGCACCTGAAGACATGGAAAAGACTACATTTGTTACTCAGTGGGGCACCTTCTGTTACAAGGTCATGCCGTTCGGATTAAAGAATGCTGGGGCAACCTACCAACGTGCCATGGTTGCCTTATTTCATGATATGATCCATCATGAGATCGAAGTGTATGTGGACGACATGATCGCTAGGTCCCAGACTGAGGAAGAGCATCTAGATCATCTACAGAAGTTGTTTGACCGGTTGAAACTGTATAAGCTGAGATTGAACCCGAACAAGTGCACCTTCGGGGTAAGATCTGGGAAGTTACTAGGCTTCGTGGTCAGTGATAAAGGTATTCAAGTGGACCCTGCTAAAGTCAAAGCTATTCAAGAGATGCCAGTTCCCAAGACAGAGAAGGAAGTCAGAGGCTTTTTAGGACGCCTGAATTACATTGCTCGATTCATCTCTCATCTAACTGCTACCTGTGAGCCAATCTTCAAGCTGCTGAAGAAAGATCAGGTAGTACGTTGGAACGATGAATGTCAGGCTGCCTTCGACAGAATTAAAGAGTATCTCCAAGAACCACCTATCCTTATGCCACCGGTTGAAGGGAGACCTCTGATCCTATATCTGACAGTGCTAGACAACTCAATGGGGTGTGTGCTGGGGCAGCATGACGAGTCTGGCCGAAAAGAGCACGCCATTTATTACCTTAGCAAAAAGTTTACCGACTGTGAGACCCGATACTCACTGCTTGAGAAAACTTGCTGCGCTTTGGTATGGGCTGCTCGCCGGCTGAGACAGTATATGCTGACTCACACTACTTTGTTGATCTCAAAGATGGATCCTATAAAGTACATATTCGAAAAGCCTGCTCTGTCTGGGAGAATTGCAAGATGGCAAATGATCTTGACGGAATACGACATTCAGTACACAACCCAGAAAGCCATCAAGGGAAGTGTATTGGCAGACCACTTAGCTCATCAAGCTGTAGATGACTACCAATCAATGAACTTCGAATTTCCGGATGAAAGCATCATGATTGTAACTGACTGTGAAGTACCTGGACCGGATGAAGGACCTGAACCAGGATCTCGATGGTCTATGCACTTTGACGGAGCTTCCAATGCTTTGGGAAATGGTATCGGCGCCATAATCATATCTCCACAAGGTACTCATACTCCACTCACTGCCCGGCTGTGTTTCAACTGTACCAACAACATGGCGGAGTATGAGGCGTGCATCATGGGTCTTCAAGCTGCGATCGACCTAAGGATCAAATTTCTAAGTGTCTTCGGGGATTCCGCTCTAGTGATCAATCAGATCAATGGAGAGTGGGATACGAAACATCCAAACTTGATTCCTTATAGAGAATGTGTGTTGGCCCTGATTCCCCACTTCACAGAGATAACCTTTGAACACTTTCCAAGAGAAGAGAATCAGTTAGCGGACGCGTTAGCTACAATGTCTTCAATGTTCAAGGTTAAATGGGATAATGAAGCTCCCCGGATCATCATCTGGAAACTGGACGAACCGGCATACTGTTGTGATCTCGAAACTGAATTGGTAACTGAGAAGCCTTGGTACCACGAAGTGAAGAGATATCTGGAAGCTCAGGAATACCCTGAAGGTGCCTCTGTCAATGATAAGAAATTCCTGAGGAGGTTCACAGCCAAGTTCTTCCTAAGCAACGGCATCTTGTACAAGCGAAACCATGATTCAACCTTACTGCGTTGTGTGGACAAAATTGAAGCAGAAAGAATCATGGAAGAGCTACATGAAGGGACCTTTGGCACGCATTCCAGTGGACATACTATGGCTAAGAAGATCCTACGGGCAGGATACTACTGGTCCACAATGGAAGCTGACTGCTACCAACATTCCAGGACATGCCACAAGTGCCAGATTTATGCAGACAAGGTGCATGTTCCTCCAGTTCCCCTGAATGTCCTGACTGCGCCGTGGCCGTTTGCAATGTGGGGCATAGACATGATCGGTGAGATAAAACCTACAGCATCCAATGGACATCGCTTCATCCTAGTGGCGATTGATTATTTTACAAAGTGGGTTGAGGCAGCATCCTATGCTACGGTGACCAAGACTGTTGTGGCACGGTTTATTCGGCACAATCTGATTTGTCGGTACGGCGTCCCTGAGCGGATTATTACGGACAACGGTACCAATCTGAACAACAAGATGATCGCTGAGCTCTGCGAACAGTTCAAGATACAGCACCACAATTCTTCTCCTTACAGACCGAAGATGAATGGGGCTGTAGAAGCAGCAAATAAAAACATTAAGAAGATCGTGCAGAAGATGACAGTAACTTATAAAGATTGGCACGAGATGTTACCGTTCGCTCTGCATGGGTATCGTACCTCAGCTAGGACGTCAACCGGGGCAACTCCCTTCTCTCTGGTTTATGGCATGGAGGCAGTCTTGCCGATTGAAGTGCAAATTCCCTCTCTCCGGATAATGAAGGATGCAAATCTAGACGAAGATGATTGGATCCAGACACGACTTGACCAACTTAACCTCATTGACGAAAAAAGACTTGCTGCTATCTGCCATGGTCAGACGTATCAGAAACGGATGATCAGGGCATTTAACAAAAGGGTCAGACCATAGGAATATCAAGTCGGGGATCTGGTAATCAAGAGAATCATCCTTCCTCAGAGTGATCCAAGGGGCAAATGGACCCCTACGTACGAAGGGCCATTTGTGGTTAAGCATGTGTTCTCAGGAGGAGCAATGATCTTAACCAACATGGATGGTGACGACCTTCCTCACCCCGCCAATGCAGACATAGTTAAAAAATACTACGCATGAAAAAAGACCCGCTAGGCTGACATGCCTAGGCAAAAATTAGGGCTTCCCGTCGAACCAAAAGGGTTCGGGCAAAATGTAGGGATGAAAACGAAAAAAATCTGTACACCCGGCAAGCCGAAAACCTGAAAAGGCGGCTTGGGCAAAAATGGGTATCCCGGTGGACTGAAAACCCGAAAGGGCGGTCCAGGCAAAAATTAGGGATAAAAGCGTAAAACTATGTCTCATTGGATCACTTTGCATCCAGAATCCGGTATCTGCATCAAGCTCAGACGACATCGATCAATCAGCTTCATCTTCAACCAAGGTCATCAAGTGATGAGACGCTCGGAGTCATAAAGACAATAGCAGAGCTGAAACCCAGTGGATCATTCATCTTTCACACAGCTGTTTTACTTTCATTTGTACAAAACTTTTATAAACTCTTTTGATCGGCGGCGTACCTCTTACTAGGACGTCAGCCTCTTGTATACAAAACGCCTATTCATAGGCCATTCAAAATCAATACAAATATATTTTCAGTGAAACGTGCCAAATGTTTTCTCTTTTTCTGTTTTGTTTTGCGAAGAACGTCCAAGGTTCAATTTGTGATGTATACATTGACAATAATTTGCTAACTCATAAATATTTGCATACGAAACAAAGGAATTAATTGCAGGTGACACTAGAAACAGGGGCAATAAAGAGTTGTCTGAGCAGTCTAATTGATCTATCCTCCAAGGTACTAAGGTAGGTTCAGCTAAAGAACGTAACCAGTATACCTGAATTCCCCAGAGAGTGGTTCAACAAAGCAATACACTCTTCTCCAAGCAAATCTCAAGGAAATTGAGTAGCCTCCAGCAGATCTCAACCTTCCCCAGCAGCACACATTCTTAACAAGCATCCCCGGCAGTCTTGGTCTAAAGATTGTTCCCCGGCGGTATACCAACATTCAAAGGAATCACTCCCCCGCAGTTCCAAAACCCCCCCAGAAGAGTCCAATCCAGCTTCACCAGCAAAGTTGGAAGTCATATCCCCAAGCAATAAGCTTATCCCCAGTAGATTCTGGAAGCTTATCCCCTCGCAGAGCACGAACGCGTCGTCCGGCCTTATTTAAAGAGTTATTTCCTTAACAGGATATAACTGGGTTATCCTCAGCCAAAAGCCATGGAAAGAACGTCGTCGACAAGATCTTCCTACCCCCAGCGAAGTCCGTCAACACTTCATACAACAAGGGTATCCTCAGCAAACTACTGTCAACATTCAGCAAAGCATCTCTATCCCCACAGAGTACCGCTTCCCAGCATGGTCGCAAGAGTATCTTTTTCTCCCCGCAGACTCTTCATTTACCAAGTTTATTCCACAACGGAGTTATCTTCTCCTCCCGGTATACTTGCAACTATCATCCCCAGCGGAAGCAAAATCTATTCTTCAACGTCAGCCCAGGATACAACTTCCCGGCACCCGTCAAGGATTCACTTTCCTAGACAAAAACATACATAAAACTTCACATACGTCATCATAGCATGCATAACGCACTGCATCATACAAATCTCCTTTATATTGAGAACATCATTGCTTGATCCATATCATGCATTGCATATGACTGACTTTTACCTTTCAGGAAAGATGCAGTTTAAATTCTCAAATCACATTTTAAGACTTTGCCCGGTTCAGTTAAATCGACCCTAAGATTTTCCTGATGCTTATCCAGTCGAAGGCCTTCTCTTGGTTCAGTCAGATCGACCCTAAGATCTCCCGGATGCTTATCCAGTTGAAGATGTTTCAAGACCTAGACCGGTTCAGTTAAATCGATCCTAAGATTTTCCTGATGCTTATCCAGTCAAAGGCCTTCTCTGGTTCAGTCAGATCGACCCTAAGATCTCCCTGATGCTTATCCAGTTGAAGATATTTCAAGACCTAGACCGGTTCAGTTAAATCGACCCTAAGATTTTCCTAATGCTTATCCAGTCAAAGGCCTCCTCTTGGTTCAGTCAGATCGACCCTAAGATCTCCCTGATGCTTATCCAATTGAAGATTTTTCAAGACCTAGACCGGTTCAGGTAAATCGACCCTAAGATTTTCCCGATGCTTATCCAGTCAAAGGCCTTCTCTTGGTTCAGTCAGATCGACCCTAAGATCTCCCTGATGCTTATCCAGTTGAAGATATTACAAGACCTAGACCGGTTCAGTTAAATCGATCCTAAGATTTTCCTGATTCTTACCCAGTCCAAGGCCTCTCTGGTTCAGTCAGATCGACCCTAAGATCTCCTTGATTCTTATTCCAGTAGAAGACACCCAAGATTTTTCTCAACGAGCGTTGTTGAAGTTAAAATCACCCAAGGTTCCCTTACCATTCATGCTAAGGTAGTAACCATCCCTGGTTCATTCATCACGTTTGAAGCTCCAGACTCAGCTCCTGTAACCAGTCAGGACACATCTATACCAAGCATCTAAAATCAGCTCCTGCAACGTGTCAGGTACTCATTTTCTCTTTTGCAGGTATGCAGGTTCTCGCTAAGGAATCTCCTACGCGATCAACATCCAGATGGCATCTATAAGCCCATCATCCTATCCAGCAACCTCTAAATGGCATCTATAAGCCCATTCCATCATCACTACCACTATGTGAGCGCAAATTTCTGGGCACTCTAGTGTCCAATCATCTTTTACCTTCGGATTACGAAAGGCACGTCAGCCAATCTGCATCCTCAAGTCTAAGAAGATTGAACAGGGGCAACTGTTGTACCCCAAAATTTGCCCTCCCATATTCATCAAGATTTGTCAAGTCAAGGTCACAAAATTCCCCAAGGACTATGCAGTTCAACTGTCTCCTAGACAGTCAAAACTAGGGTTTAAGTCCTGATCAAGAAAATGAAGTTTTCAAGGACCCAATCAAGTCCCACATGCCTACAAATATGGTCAAACATCCTCATGTCAAGTTTCAAGGCATTCAGCTCAAAATTGCACAGTCAAAACCCTAGATTGCACTACAGTCAACTGTAGGGGCAAAATGGTCATTTGACAGTCAAAAGTTCAAATTTTTGGTCAATATATCATTTTGAGGCCACAAACATCATTTGATCAATGCTTGATCATGATTCTCAAAATTTGGCTCAGAAATCATCAAAGATGCAAAAGTTGCTATATTTGGACAGCTGAAAAAGTCAACTGAAATTGACCAGGGCATAACTTTCACATGGATTATCAGAAAAATTCCATCCAAAGCTCATTTTGAATAGAAAGACATTTCCTACAACTCATCTTCATATTCCAAGTCCAAGAAATGCTCTCACAAAAAGTTATCAATTTCAACATTATAGGTCATTTTCAAAAGTCAACAAAAAGTGACTTTAAGTCAAAAGCCATAACTTGAGATTGGTAAATCAAAATGACATGGTACCAAAGGCATTGGTTAGAGGACTCAAAGACCTGTCCAAAATGTCCAAGAACATGTGAAAAGCTTAAAAATTGTCCAAGTTATGCCTTGTGGAAGTTGGGAAATTTTTGGAAAATTTTGAAAGTCAACAATGGTTCAAATGACCTAAAAATGCAAATGGGCCCATTTTTCTTCCAAGTTTCTTCATGCCAAGCCTATGCACGACCATTAGGCCCAAAGGGAAATATTTTCTCATTTTTTAATTATTTATTTGAATTTATATCAATATTAATTCATTTAAATTAATTAAATACATGAAAAATATCAAACTTAACCTAAAAAAATCTTTTCATGCATGTTTATTCTTAATATTTCGTGCATATCTTAAATAGGCAAGTTTTGGTGTGATTTGAGCTGATTGAACACAAAATGCACATGGAGAAGATTTGGAAAAGATTTCATGAAATCAAATATTGGAAACAATGAATTCAAAGGATTTTGTGCAATATTTTTGACCTAGCATGCTCTATACATATTCAAGATCAGAAACCTAATGCCTAGAGACTGGAAGCTGCGCCCAAACAAGCCATTGCATATTGAAATTTTTCCATAAAAACTTAATTCTGAAATCAACCTTAGAGGTCGATTCAAGCCTCCAAAACGATCTCAATAGCTTGCCAAGGTTGTCTTGAACACGTTCCAATCAACAACAACAACTAAAACCTCAAGAATTGGTAGATTAAACTGGAACTGTACAGCATGAAACTCACAATCGTATTTTCCATTCTAAGCATTATCATTGCATTCTAATTATGGATTCTTGCTCTTTGTGGTGTTTTAAAGCTAATCATCATATTTAATTTGATTTTCCTGCTATCTATAAGGATTTGCCATGCGCGATTTTTTAGGTTTTGCAGGTTTCAAATTTGGGGTTTTCTGCCCAAGGAAAAATTACGCTTCCAGACCAGTGCCATTAGCTTAAGCAGGTTGAGACGAAGAAGATGGCACCCTCGCGCTCAATTTATGAGCGTCGAGGGGCTAGTCGCTATTTTCTTTTAGGCCCTCTAAAACAACGCTTCAAAAACCGTGGCCTCTGAGTTTTGGTTTTTACAGGGACGAAGACGATGGTGTCGTGTCACACGGGGACAGGCCAATTCAAATTTGCGCGCGTTTTAATTACTTAGCGTTGATTTTGCTTTTTATTATTTGTTTTCCATAACATGTTAATTGATCCAAGCAGCGTAGTTGGCAAGCACCTCACTTTGCAAAGTCCAAGACCTGGGTTCAAGTCCCAGGTCTGGCAAATTTCCATGTTATTTTTCAACGTAAGATTCCATGCTTTGCTAACGTCCAGGTGTACCATGTACCATCACAATCCAAGCATTACACGTCATCCTGGGAATCAATCCAAAGGCATAAGATGGACGAATACGCTGAACCCTAGTCAAAGCATCATACAGAATTCCAAAAGTCAATGGACTCAGGCGTTAATGGGCCAGAAATCCCAGGCCTGAACCTCCTAAATTGGGGCTACACCCCACCCTGGTTTGCCTTATTATTTTTTATTTTTATTCTTTCTTTAATTTTTATCTTTATTTCTTTTAGTTGCTATTTATTTAGTTAATTATTTTTACAAAATATAAAAAAAAACATTCAAAAATCAGAAAAAGCCAAACATTAATAAATATAAATATTATAATTATTTTCATAATAAATGCTTATAATTATTTAGTTTAATTAGGTCTTAATTGTAATTCTTTTTCATAATAAAATCCAAAGAATGTAGAATTAGGTTAATTGATAATTTTTATATCTTTTTTTAATTTTTCCTTTTTCTCACAATATCATTATTTATTATTTTATTTTCCTATTTAAATTGTACATGAATAAAAATTAGGGTTTTATGTAGATTATATTTTAATTCTTTCATAATAAACTTAAAAAATATTAGAATTAGGGTTTGCCTTTTAATTTAATTTCAATTAAATCCTTTTTTCTTATTAAATCTAAAAAATATAAAAATACCAAAAACATTTAATTGTGATTTTAATTCTCATTAACTTTAAATATTTTGTAAAAGGGTCCAACGCCCATTGTTTTAATTATTTTATTTCGCGCATTTTACTTTATGTCGTTTATTATAATTATGTAAATCTCCCGAAGCCATGTAACTTTACTTTTCGCACTTTATTTACTTCGCATTATTTACTTTTCCGTCAAATCGGGTTCTGGAAATTTAGGCGATGTGGACCCGCGCCATTTGTAATAGCCTTAGATTTATTTTTCCGCAAACTTTATAACTGTTAAAAAGCATGCAAGAATGAATGTCCTAATTAAAATCAAGCGTAGAACACGACAAACATGACAAGACAAATAACTGAAACATGACACACAGTTCGCACACACCACCCCTAGGGTACGCCTCACTGTTGCCTTTCGAAAGGTGATCGTCGAGTAGAGGACGTCTTAGTAAGTCCTCATGATCCGGGAACCTGGCATGAGGGTAGCTTCTAAGGTGTCTTCCCATTGCTCTGGTGATCACCACGTCCCTAAAACTCGAATTGACCCGAACACCTCCAACGGTGGTGCTACCTACCTCTCAATGGTGGGATGGCACTACTTTTAAGGACTCTTACACAGACAAATTCCTTAGGGTAGGTAGGTTCTCAAGGATACTTGCTCTAATTTCAAACAAATCAAAACATCTTTTCACACTGACACATTTTCAAAAGCTTTCAAAGCAAATTTTTCAAACACTCTGACGTATGAGTCGATCTGAAATTTTTTCAAAGAAACTTTTTAAACCCACATTGAAAAGCAAACAAACAATTTTGAAAACACATTGAGCAAGTATCTAAGAGCCCATGGATAACCATGGATAGAAAGGGTGCTAATACCTTCCCTTTCTATAACCTACCTCCCGAACCGAGAGCGATCTCTTTAAAGGAATTTTTCTGTGCTTTTGTCCTTTCCATTTGGAGAAAATAAAAGACGGTGGCGACTCTTGCTTCCGCGACATTTCGCGAACCAGCGTTAAACAGTCAGTTCCAGATCCACCGATCACACCAGCGCTTTTTAAAAAGCGCCTTCATATCCCCCACCTATGCCAGCGCTTTTATAAAAGCGCTTTCGTATCCCCCACCTATGCCAGCGCTTGTTAAAAAGCGCCTTCATATCCCCCACCTATGCCAACACTTTTAAAAAAGCGCTTTCGTATCCCCCACCTATGCCAGCGCTTTTAAAAAAGCGCCTTCGTAGGTTTCCCTTTTTTTTAATTTTGTTTTTTGTGAAGGCTATGGCAGCGCTTTTTCAATAAGCGCTTTCGTATCCCCCACCTATGCCAGCGCTTTTAAAAAAGCGCCTTCGTAGGTTTCCCTTTTTTTTAATTTTGTTTTTTGTGAAGGCTATGGCAGCGCTTTTTCAATAAGCGCTTTAGTAGAGGCGCTGGCAAAAGCAGTTTTTGGCGTAGTGCAATACTAGAAGGAATACCGTGCAAACTCACAATCTTCTCAACATACAATTATGCCAACCTTTCCATCGGATAATCCATTCTTATTGGAATAAAGTGAGCAGATTTCGTCAACCGATCAATAATAACCCAGATAGAATCACAATTCTTCAATGTCCTTGGCAAACCAGACACAAAATCCATAGAGATTCCATCCCATTTCCATTCCGGAACAAACAACGGTTCCATCAATCCTGACGGTTTCTGATGCTCAATCTTCGACTTCTGACAAACCAAACAAGCATACACAAACTCAACAATTTCCTTTTTCATTCCCGGCCACCAAAACAACTTCTTCAAATCATGGTACATTTTAGTAGCACCAGGATGAATACTCAATCCACTACGATGTCCTTCTTCCAAAATACTCTTCCTAATCTTTGCAACATCCGAAACACACACCCTATTACCAAATCTCATAACACCATTCTCATCAATCCGGAACTCGCCTCCTTGACCTTGATTGATCAATGTCAATTTATCAACTAACCCAACATCGAACTTCTGTCCATTCCGAATTTCTTCCAGAATACCACTAGTCAGTTTCAACATACCCAATTTCACACTCTTCGGAGTAGTTTCACATACCAAACTTAAATCTCTGAATTGCTCAACCAAATCTAACTCACGGACCATTAACATCGACATATGCAAGGACTTCCTACTCAAGGCATCCGCAACAATGTTTGCCTTACCAGGATGGTAATTCAAACCGAAATCATAATCCTTTAGAAATTCTAACTATCTCCTCTGCCTCATATTCAACTCCTTCTGATCAAAGAGATACCTCAGACTTTTGTGATCACTGAACACCTCAAACCGAGAACCATATAAATAATGCCTCCACAACTTCAAAACAAACACAACAGCTTCCAACTCCAAATCATGAGTCGGATAATTCCTTTCATGTACTTTCAATTGTCTCGAAGCATAAGCCACCACCTATTATCTTGCATCAACACACCACCTAATCCCATTAATGATGTGTCACAATACACAACAAAAGACTTAGTCGGATTTGGCAAAATCAAGATCGGAGCACTTGTCAACCTCCTCTTCAGCTCTTGAAATCCTTTCTCACATTCAACATCCCAAACAAACATCTGACCCTTCCTGGTCAACTTAGTCAACGGTAACGCTAATTTGGAAAATCCTTCTATAAACTTCCTGTAATAACCTGCAAGACCCAGAAAACTACGGATCTCAAAAGCATTCTTCGGCGCTTCCCACTGAGATACTGCTTCTACCTTCGTAGGATCCACAATAATTCCATTCTTGGAAATTACATGGCCAAGAAAACTTACTTCACTTAACCAGAATTCACACTTGGACAACTTCGCATAAAGCTTCTTCTCTTTCAACAATTCCAACACAACTCTGAGATGTTCTGCATGCTCTTCATCGTTCTTAGAATAAATTAGAATATCATCAATGAACACCACCACAAACTTATCAAGATACGAATGAAATATCCAGTTCATATACTCCATGAAAACACCAGGTGCATTAGTAACTCCAAACGGCATAACAGAATACTCGTAATATCCATACCTCGTTCTAAATGTAGTTTTCTGAATATCTTCCGACTTCACACGAATCTGATGATATCCAGATCTCAGATCAATCTTACTAAATACACAAGCTCCAACTAGTTGATCCATCAAATCATCGATCCTCGACAAAGGATACCGATTCTTGATTGTAACTTTATTCAGCTGTCTGTAATCAACACATAATCTCATTGAACCTTCTTTCTTCTTAACCAACAACACCGGAGCACCCCACGGCGAAACACTCGGACAAATAAACTTCTTCTCAAGTAACTCCTCCAACTGTTTCTTTAACTCCGCTAATTCAGATGCCGACATACGGTAAGGCGCCATCGACACCGGACTAGTTCCAGGAATCAAATCTATAGTAAATTCTACCTCCCTCTCAGGTGGCAATTCACTAACGTCTTCCGGAAACACCTCTGGAAATTCATTCACCACTGGAAATCCGTCACCCTTTGCTTTTCCCTTCGCTTCTATTGCAGAATACAACATAAATACCACAGCACCATCTTTCACAGCTAAGTTCATCTGTTTAACCGACATAGTCACATCTTCGACACCAACCTCTTCAGGAAAAATAATCGTCTTCGCAAAACAGTTGATATGAACCTGGTTTAATTCCAACCAGTTCATTCCAAGGATGATATCAAGTTGTTCTAACGGTAGGCACATTAAATCCATACCGAAACCCCTATCAAAAATCACAATAGGACAATTCCTACAAACATACGAAGTAGTCACTGAACCCGACGCAGGAGTATCAATAACCATACTTCCATCCATATTAGAAATTTCCAAATTCAATCTTTTAGCACAATCCAAAGCAATAAAAGAATGTGTAGCTCCAGTATCAATAATCGCAATCAAAGGTATGTCATTAATAAAACATGTACCTTTAATCAACCGATCATCTGGCTTAGTCTCTGACCCAGACAATGCAAACACTTTACCACCAGCTTGCTCCTTCTTGGGTTTTGTACACTGAGGACGAGTATGGCCTTCTTCACCAAAGTTGTAACAAGTCACCACTCTTACTCTGCAATCATTGGCCACATGGCCGAGTTTCCCACACTTGAAACACTTCTTATCATTACTTTTGCAATCCACCATACGATGTCCCGTCTCACCATACTTGTAGCACTTAATGGAAGAACTAGAATCTCCTCCACTAAACTTCTTCCAACCACCGGGTCTCTGATTACTTCTATCATAAGGCTTACCACGATCCATCTGTTGCTTACCCTTCCTATCAACATACCCTCGAGCATTCGACTTAGTGCTAGCAAGATCCTCCTCTAAAATCCTACTACAGTCAACCAGATCAGGAAATCTTCGGATACGCTGATACCGAATACCCTGCTTAATCTCATCACGAAGACCATTCTCAAACTTGATACATTTGGAAAATTCTCCATCTGCATCGTTAGTATAATGAGCATAATACTTCGCTAACTCAGTAAACTTTGAAGCATAATCACTGACAGTCTTGTTACCCTGCTTGAGTTCTAGAAACTCAATCTCCTTCTTGCCTCTGATGTCCTCAGGAAAGTACCTCCTCAGAAAAGCCCTCCTGAACACAGCCCAAGTCAACGCAATACCATCTCCTTCCATTTCAGTTCTGGTAGCAACCCACCAGTCATCAGCTTCCTCTGCTAACATGTGAGTTCCGTATCTCACCTTCAGCCCTTTAGCACAGTCAATTACTCTGAAGATCCTCTCGACCTCCTTCAACCACTTCTGAGCACCTTCGGGATCATGTGCACCCTTGAACAACGGAGGATTATCCCTATGAAAATTCCCCAATTGTCGGTCAGCACCAATCACAGCTTCCTGCTGGTTCCCTCCGAGTACTCCAGCCAACATTCCCAATGCTTCAGCAAGAGCATCGTCGTTTCTTCTGTTACCTCTTCCGGCCATTATTCTGTAACATTACAAAACAACCTCATCAGCACACAAGTATCGACAGTGTCATCTTACACTAGTCACATACAAAAGGGATAACGACACAAGACAAGACCGACTATGCTCTGATACCACTATTGTAACACCCCTTCTAAATAACTCGTGAATATATTAATTAAATCAGAGTAACATGGAAAACAGGGATGTCACAATCCAAGATAAATATAAAAACCTCAAATCTACAGTTATCATGCTTTACTGAAGGAATTATTAAGATAAATATTCAAATCAATATCATGTTCTACACAGCGGAAATGTCTCAAAACCGGAATAACTCCACTTCATAAGTATTCCCAACATAAATTAAACAATAGAGTATAAAATAAAACTCATCATTCAAACGTTTCCCCCAGTGTTACAACCTATCAGAGCACGACACTGACACGCGGACCTAAAGTAACATAGCTCTAGAGCCATCCTCACCAACTCCTGAGCTGCTAACTTTAATCTGAAATTGTTAAAGTAAGGGTGAGATTTCTCATAATTAACATGCATTATAAGCTTCTCAATCAACATTATATCACAAGCATATTATTTCATCCATTTTAGCATAAATTCAGGTTCAACACGCAGTTCCAATCATACAAGTCATTATGCACAAATCAATAATAAACCAAAGAATTGTAACACTGGAAGACATCCTAACATGTTACAATTCCATGCAAACACAAATGCAGACACAATGCATGTGGTACCAACACGTGACCAAGTCACCCAACACTGATCCATCATCAACCGGATACAACAACCATCGATTCGTCCATAAACACCCGGACATGAATCCAGCCTAACCACCCATCATCACCCGGGTATCGGTTAACGACAATACAAGTCAAATTCCACACAATGGGAATTAACTTCACCAAAACAATGCATATGCACGCACATCACTAGCATGCAACATCAAATCAGTCTATGAAATACATCAATTTATCATAACTGAACCAAAACCAAAAACATGATATCTCAACGATCATGCACACCATCATTAGACACATAAACATGCCTTTCATTCACACAATACTAACACATCCATCCATCACAGGTTCACTGCTACATACACACCCATGTGGGTTAGCCAATAATCACTTATTCCGGGATTTGACTCATTTTCAAAATAATTTCAGGTTTTAGGAAATCTTTTCATTTTATAAAATAGAGCATTAAATTTAAGAAATAACGTCCAAAACGGCACTCAAAACGGACTTACGGTTTGAAAGTTATGAATTTTCAAAGTTTAATATTTTTCAAAAAGTTACAGCAGAACCCGGTTCCTACATATACAGGAACCGGTTCCTGCGAAGTTCAAAAATCACCCTTCTGGAAAATGTATGGGAACCCGGTTCCTATCTATACAGGAACCGGTTCCTACGTGCAATTTTGCCAGTTTTTATAACTTCACACAGTGGAACCCGGTTCCTCCCCACTGGGAACCGGTTCCCACGACCTGCAGAGCCCAAAACTGCTATTTTTGACAGCATTTTACTACTCCAATCCCATCCAATTCATACCCATTCGAATCCAACTCACAGCAATGTCAAAATAAGTTATAATGCATGATTCCCATGAGATTGTAACACACCATAACATCATACAATTTCCTCATAACATCAAATTGAATCAAAACATAAAAATTCATGAAATTGGGGTTTAAATTTCATAAACCTAACGATCCTAAATTGGGATTCCTAACAGGATTAATCAATCCTATTGATCCCAAAACCTATAAGGCATATTAACTAAATGAAATCACCCCTTACCTCGCGATGATCCTTCGAATTCACGGCGTTTGGCTTTTTCCTCTCTTCTCTTCTCTTCTCCAATTTCACGTATAATGACTTTTTCCAATAACCTTCTTTTTCTTTTCCTTTTATCCTTCTTTTTATATTCCTCTTATTATTTTCCAAATAATAGTAATAAATTAGTTATTATTTAGTAGAGATTTTTACTTCACACACCTCTAATTCAACCTTACACCCCCTGGTCTTCCTTTTTAATTTCATAATTAATTCATCCATTTAATCCAAAATATTATTAATTAAGCCTTTAATTAATTTAATAATTAAATTCCTAATTATTTAACACTTGAATAAATTTGGGGTGTCACAACTCTCCCAAACTAAAAGAGTTTTCGTCCTCGAAAACATACCTTAGACGAACAGTTCGGGGTACGAGTCCTTCATCTGACTCTCCAGCTCCCAAGTGACATTTCCATCTGCTGGTCCTCCCCAAGCCACTCTTACCAACGCGATCTCCTTGGCCCGTTTCAGGTCTTATATAATATCATAGCAATTGCTTATGAGCCGAACATACATCCAGGATCACGAACTCACCCAGTATTGTAAGTACGAAGTGCGCCAAAGAGGGGGGGGGGGGGTGAATTAGGCACTTTAAATTTTTTCTGGTATTTAGTGATGATGGATAATATTTTTCTGGTTTATGGTGTATTTATGAAAGAGTAAAATGCAGAAAAATAAAGAGACACAAGCGATATATCCTGGTTTCCCTCAAAGTCCGAGAGTACTCCAGTCCCCTTTCAGCATGAAAGCGATTTCCTTATAGTGGCAAACTTAAAACAAGAACTACCAAAACCAAGAACAATCCTCTTGGACCAAGAACAATCCTCTTGGATTTTTCACTATGTCAACAATGAGAACAATCCTCTCAAGGTGACCTTACTTGTATCCAACAATCTTGGAAAAACAAGATTACAAAACCACTTGAACTTATTTTCAACAATCCTGAAAAATAAGAAAGTGTATAGCAATATTTGATCGATAGAGTTTGTAGTGCAATAATCACTTTGAGTGATTTTATCAATGACTTGATCTTCTCTTCCAATAACAATAATATACAATGACTCAAGACTATAGAATGCTCAAAGTTTTCTATTTAACAATATATGAAAATGTGCAGAAAAACTTTGTGTATGAAAGTGAAGAAAAGGCTTGAGTTTTAATATTTTAAAATTCAGAAACTATTGATTGGAAGAGGTACAAAATGATTTTGAAAATTCAGTATTTATATGTTCATATCACCTCTTTGAAACAAAATAAATTTCTGCAAATGAATCATGAACAATTGCCAAGATTCAATGAAAAGTTTCCATGAAATGGTGTTATGTAAAGGTATGTTCAAAGCTGCTGATTTTCAAAAATGTTCAGCATGCAATCGATTGCACCCTTTGTGTAAATAGATTGCACGGGTTTTAACAGCTAAAAAATTCAAATATTTTCAGTGAGAAGTCGATTGCACATGTATGTAAACCGATTGCACTTTAAAACAGTAGCAAAATTTGATAGAGAGCAATCGATTGTACAAACATGCAAATCGTATTCACTTAGAAACAATAGCTAACACTTTGAAAATGTGAAGCATGCAATCGATTGCACATAAGTGAAAATTGATTTTTTGCTTAGAAAACTTGAGAAAAAGTTTAGACAAGATAAAACACTTCTTTTGATCATTGAGAATTTAAGACTTAAGTTCAAAGTAAGTATTGTCATTATACCTTGTGAAATTTGTTAAGAACTTGAGACAAAGTCTTTTATCCAATGATGCTTTTAGCTTGAACAAAATCTTTGCCTTCTTGCCAATATAGTTTGTCTTCATTAAAACAAAGTGCATTGAAAATCATTTGAGAAGCTTGATATTACTTTATCCCTCTTTTTGATGATGACAAACAATATTTCTTGAAGCTTTGTTATTTACAGAAAGAGACTTCTCCCCCTAAGATGTATAACTCCCCCTTTGTATGAGAAGGTTGGAAACTCTTTAAATTGTTCATCTTGTTGAAGAGTACCTTAGAAGTTTAAGACGGGAAATAAACAAGCATAAAGTGTCACATCCTTCTACCCCTTTGACATTATCAAAAAGAATGGAAAGATGCAATAAAAATGGATAATATTGAAAACTTAACCAAAATATGCACTAATTAAACATAGCCATAGACATACATGTCATAGTAGAATAACAAATACATGGAAAGCTCAAAAGCAACAAACAAAACATAGCATAAAGTAACAAGGACATAACATAAAAAAAGTAGAAATAATAAAATTGGACAGAATTTTAAGGTTGATTCATGTCACGGTTGTTATAGAAGAAGGGACCTTGATTGGGGAATTGTTGTTGTAATGGAGGTTCTATGTATTGTGGTGGAGGTACAACATGGTTATTAGAGTCATATAGAGGTATGTGAAGGTGAGAGTAGAGGTAGGAAAATTATTGGTTCACATCTGAGCGGAAATCATTAATCTGAGATGTCGTGGAGTCATTGATGGCATTCCAGTGGTGGTTGATGTTGGTATTGATGGAAGAAAATTGTTGAGTCATAAAATCTATAACATCTTGATTAATTGGACCAGAGGGAGCAGTATGTGGAGTAGGTGCAACATCACCACCTTCTTCCTCTTGATTGTTTCCTTCGTCACCAACCATATCTTCACCAATGTATGTGATTGTTTTTGTTTCTGAATTGTAGTGAACTCCCATTCTCGAATCAACATTTTTTATTGAGATCTTGTGACCATTTGGATCCATATCAACTTTTTCAAAACCAGAAAAATCAATTCCAAATTCTTCCATAATTAGAGTAATAAATTAAGCATATGGTAGGAATTTTGACTTTGCATCAAACCTTAGCATATGAGTCATTATAAGTCATGCCCATTGACGCTTATACCTCTTTTCCTTGTGTATAGAAGTTGCATTTCCAAATCAGTCACAGTGCAGTGGTTTCCAGCCCGTGGAAACATAATGTAGATCATGAAATAGTGAAATAGCCTATCGACGATAAAAAAGTTACTTGCACTCCAAGAGTCTCTAGATGGAATGACTCCTCCTAGACCGCGAATTCTTTTAGCACGAAATTTAGCTTCGTTCAATCTGCCAATGCTGTAGTAAAAATCCTTTTTCTTGTAATCATCCCATGTATTGTACCCCATAATTTTCCCTCTCATTTTATCAAGTTTTTCCTCACAAGACTTCTTGGACTCAAGACAGGATTAGGGTTTGCTCAGCTCAAGACCTCATCTTGCACTGATGGCCTGAAATTAGGGTTTGAGTTTGCACAAGGATTTTTGGACCATCAATGCTTCATGTGACTTTCATACACCATCTTGGACCCCTAATATTTCTCATGACAAGTTCCAAGCCTTGAATCACATTTTTGCCCAGTCAATTGGATAGTTGACCTAAAAATCAACTGTATTGGGAAAAAGTCAACCATGGCCAATTTACAGTCAAACTTAATAAATTTTGATCCACAAAAACATTCTAGGCTCCTATGTACCATTTGATCAAGTTTGGATCACAACTCCTCAAGAAATTTGATCAAATCATCAAAAGGGCAAAATGGTCAAAATTAGGGTTTTGACTGAGAAAGGGCAATTTCTGATTTTTAACCTAGCCAATGACCAATTGGGTTCAAGAATGATTTCAAGGACTCAATAGCATCATCTTTACCTAATCACATAGTTCAAAAGATCTCAAATGCATAGGATTGACAGATGAATTTTGCAGTCAACTGATCAAAAGTCAACGGTACACTGAAAAGTCAAACTTTGACTTTTTGGTCAAAATCAAGTGCCAAGGGTCATAATTCATCAAGATATGTCAAAATATGAAACTTGTTGATCAAGAAAATCAATTTTGCAAATTAGGGTTTTAATTTGAAAATTTTTCATAACTTAGAAAATTTCTAAGTATGGAAATTTTCTTATTTTTTCCCAACTTTCCACAACTTTTTAACCATTATTAAATTGGATTCAAAGAAAACTTAGAACATGAAAGTTGTAGTACTCCATGAAATCTACAACTTTTATTCACAAAGTTTTCCCAAAAGATGCTTGGATCTCAAGTTATGAATTTGTGAATAGGGGTCCATAAACTTTTTAACTTAGTGAAATTTTGCCCTAGTTTAGGTAGGTTTTTTACCTAACTTCATGGTAACTTTTCACCTAGTTCCAAGAGGTATATCAAGATGCATTTCAAATATGGATTGTAGATCATGTTACAAGCTTTCCAAAATGTCCAAGAACTCTCCAAGAACATTTGTGGTTAGGGAGAATCGAAGAAGAGAAAATGGCAAATTGTCACTTTTGTTCAAGCCATGTTTACAATGCTTCAAGTTGCAAATCAGTTCCTAGCATGCTTGTACCTTGAATTAAATGTCCTAATCCCTTCTAAACTCCATAATTGAATGCTAACTCAATGGATAATGGCTTTATTTTAATCTTTGGAGCATTGTACAAAAGATTAATCCATAAATGGCATAAAGTTCACAATACCATTTTGATAAAGCAAGCCTTTTCAACTTTATCATCCTTGAGCATTGGACTTGTTCTTGTGGTGCAGACAATTTCCACAGGAATTAAGCAACGCATACCAACTATTATCAGCCCTCAAGCTAGCCTGTACAGGCCTTGGGCATAGTCACTTCAACTTTTCTTCAAAAATAAGAAAAGTGGCCAAAAGTCAAAAACTGGTACAAGCTGATAAAGGGAGGACTTGGCTTGATTCAAAATGAATTCACAAACTTGTTGCAAGCAAATACACGAATACACAACATCTAAAACACTCTTAAACTCAAAAAACACATTTTTCTACCCAAACAGGGCATCTTCTATAAAAGTCTTGCCATTTCAATATTGGCTCGTGCGTTTCTTCCTTTAACACTTGGAACACTTTACATACATCCTACCTAAACTATCCAAGCCCTTGTCCTAGTCCTGTAAGCCCTATTTCAGACATCACCATTTTCACTTTGGAAGGTTGCAGGTTGACTCGTGCAGGGAGTTTCAAGCATTCTCAAGGCAAGCTAAGCATTGAAATAGCTTGAGGGAACTTCAAGGAAGCTCACACGGTCCTCAGGCCTCACTCAAAGTCCCCACATTGCCATATCCAAACTCAGCTGAACAAGGTATTTTTCAAAACTCTATCTCTCTATTTAGGAATCCTTAAGTTTTGATTTGTGAAGCAAAAATGTAGTCCTTAACTTGCTGAAGCTGTACATATGCATAGTTGTCATTTATATTAACTGAGTAGTGAGAATTTGAAGCTTGAAGTTCATGAAAAAATTAGATCAGAAATTAGGGCTACATAAATTCTCTTTGTTCTTTGAGAGTTAGGTCACAAATTGGATATGGTTGGAATCGTGATAAAAATGTTATATGTTTCATGTTGTAAGTTTTTGCTTTTGTGCAAGTATGTGAGAGTTTACAGATTTGAAAAAACGCGCGCAGAAGTGGAAGCTGGAGGACAGGGACGAAGTGTCCTGGGCCTGGCGCGCCTTGGGCCTGCTTGTTCTACTATTCACACCCCCTTTATATATTTTTATATTTTGCATATTTTTTCATTTCTTTTATATTTATTGACTTTAACATTTTTTTCTGAACATTAAAAAATCACAAAAATGTTTTCTTAATTTTTTGCATTTTATTTTATTTTTTATCTTATTTTTTGCATAAAATATTGATTTATTAGAATAAATAGAATCTATTTTCTTAAAATAAATAGTAAACATATTTAAAAATATCATACATTTTTATTTTTATTATTCATACACATAAAATATTATTTCCACATATATTTTAATTTTTAATATTTGTAAATATTTTTATTTATTTATTTCTTGCACATAAATGAATAAAGTAAATGGTATAGAACATATTTTCTTTTAAATCAAAAATTAGGGTTTCCCCTTTCAAAAATAATAATATTTTTTTTTATTTTGAGGACTTAAATAATTTATTTTTATCGTACATAAAATAAATATAAAAAAACATTTTTGCATCCGTACATTTTATTGCATATTTAAATAATTGTTTATTTATTTATTATGCAATAATTCAATTGGGTTGTAATAATTTTTAGGCTTTTATTTTGAGAAATATCCCCCATTCAAAACTTGTATCCCCCCTCCCATAATATTGTTGTAATAGCTTAGATTTACTTTACGCAATTTATCGCATTATACATGTTTAGTAAAATTAGGGTTTGTATGATAAGACAAAATCAAACAAATAGAATGACCTAATTCAAGACAAACAAAAATGCATGTAAATGACACACATTGCACACAAGTACCCCTAGGGTTTCACCCACTTGGTTGCCTTAAAATAAATGACCATGGTATGCATGCAAAGTATCTTGGCAAAACAAAGCAAAACAAACAAATAAGATCATAGTCCATCGATGACGCTATCAAAAGGTTGCCTAAAAATATGATCTTGGTCCCTAAAACTTGCTAAGATACTTGGCACCATTGCTGTCATGGTCATACGATGACCCACACCCGTCCCGTTTAACATCCAAAGATAGGGTTGTTTACCAAAGCAATGGTAAATCAACAATATCAAAGGAATAAAAAATGTACAAGAAAGACTTTTGAGTAGGTAGATATGCTTCTAGTTACTTGATCAATTTGCAAACGACCCTTGCTATTTTCAAACAAACACACACACATTTCAAAACATTTCCAAACAACTTTCAAAACATTGAAACATTTTTCAAAAGACAAACATCTTTGTATACATTCTTACGAACGAGAATCATTATAAACATTGCCTAAACAAAGGCCTCTTTTCAAAATACTTTCAAAACCACACAAAGCACAATTTCAAACAATTTCAAAAGCAAAGCAAGTGATCAAAATAAGTAACTAAGAGCCCATGGAAAACCATGGATGAAAAGGATGCTAGCACCTTCCCTTTTCATAATCTACCCTCCAAACTCAAGAAAACATCTTAAAGGTCTTTCCTGTGCTTTTTTACCTTTCCTTTTGGATAAAAGAAAAGTTGGTGGCGACTCTTGCTAACCGCGACATTTGCAAACACAAACGCAAAACTTCAAGTCAGTTCTCCCACCGCATCACACCATGCTTCGTCTTCAGGATCATACAAAGAGCTCCCAATATGAAGGATATGTAGAATCTAACTAACAATTTCAGGGGTTAGAGAAATTCTTGTGCCCAACACATATGTAACAAACTTGATTTTGTAAGTAGCCAAATTACTGAAGAACACTCTTACTAGATCCGGGTAGTATGGACCAAATGATGAAATCAGTGGTTCCAATCCATATGCAGTCAAATCACTCTGAAAAGTAAAGCATTCCTGAGGGAAAGATGATATCATACCATATTTTGGAGTGGACACTATCTTCCTTTGAAAATCCCTTTTGAACCTTGTTTCTTGAACTTCAGTTAGAGTTGAGATTAATGGATTTTCTGCAGAAGATAAAGCAACTTTCTTCTTTCCTTTCTCTGTAGCCGACACTTTTCATTTTTGTCTGGATGCCATGAGGAAGGTGTTTTTCTTAATTTAGGGTTTGGTAGACTTTGAGAAGTAGATATTTGATGAGATGAATTTGGATAGGATTTGTGAGTGGATAGTGATAAGTGGGTTTTAATATAGTCAATGATATTTAATTGATTTGTCAATAATGGAGGTGAACTTGGGAATACGAGAGAGAGATAAATTCTGACCAACATAAAAGCCTGTCAAAAAAGCAATTTATAGCAGGTGCAATCGATTTGCATACAGGTGCAATTGATTTGCACACAAAACAAAACCAACAGAAAATTGAAACGAACAGCGTGCAACCGATTTTCACTATGGTGCAATCGATTTGCACTAAAAACAGAAAGGTTAGAAAATAAAACATACAGTGAGCAATCGATTTTCACAATGGTGCAATCGATTTGCATCAACAAAAATGACCAAAAACACATTTTTCTTAAATTTTAACAACACTTAACATATATAGCATTTAAAGGCATCATATGATCATGAATTTTTACATATAACCAAGTTAAGACAAGTATGTGAAAGCATAAAAAGGATAGAAAGCACCTTATACGTCATGTTCATCAAGAATGACAAGTTCTTGTCGAATCTTGTAAAATGGTTCTCTTGCCAAAGGTTTAGTGAAGATATCGGCAAGTTGATTATGAGTATCTACAAATATGACCTCGACATCTCCTTGAAGTACATAATCACGAAGAAAGTGATGTCGTATGTCGATGTGTTTGGTTCTTGAGTGCATGACCGGATTCTTTGTAATGTTTATTGCACTTGTATTGTTGCACCGAAGAGGAATGCATCCTAGATCGAGTCTCTAGTCACGAAGTTGTTGCTTGAGCCACAATATTTGAGCACAACTACTACCTGCTGCAATGTATTCTGCTTCGGCCGTGCTAAGAGCAACACATGCTTGTTTCTTGCAAGCCCATGATACTAATGAATTTTCAAGGATATGACAAGTACCACTTGTGCTTTTTCTATCAGTTTTACAACCTGAATAATCTGCGTCAGAGTAACCAACTAAATTGCAAACACTACCTTTAGGATACCATAATCCAATATTTGTTGTTCCTTTGAGATACTTCATGAAATCCTTGAATACATCACTTTTCTGCACTAAAAAGAATGTCCAAGTATATCTTTAAGTATAACCTCATATGTGATTTCATCTTCTATCAAGAATTTATCTTTGGTGAACTTGATCTTGAGGCCTTTGTCACATAGTTGGATAATACTTAGAAGATTGTGCTTTAGTCCTTCAACATAAAGAACATCTTTAATAGATGTGAAAGGTGGAGCACCAACTTTTCCTTTGCCAAGAATTCTTCCCTTATTATTGTCTCCATAATTGACAAAACCCTTGGCCTTTAGCACTAGATTTGAAAGTTGGTTTATGTCTCCCGTCATATGCTTCGAACAACCACTATCAAGATACCAAAGATTGCATGTGGTCTTCAAGCATACCTACAAAACAAATTAGGTTTTGTTAGGTACCCAAGTTGCTTTGTGTCCTTCATAATTAGTAACTTTCTTTACCCACACATAATACCCACTTGTCACACTAAAGTTTCTAACATAGCAAGCATTATGTGTGTGGCCTTTAATGCCACAATAAAAACTAGTAGGTTCAAATTTACTTCTATATCTAAAAGGGTAAGATTTCTTCTTAGGAAATGTTTTCTTTTTAGGATAGTGATGAACCACTTTAGGTTTGTTCACTTTCTCTTTGGATGATTGATCACTAGCCTTAACAAAGATAGTTTTATTAGAACTTGGTTTTGAAAACTTTGAATATCCAAGTCCACTTTTATCATTGGAATATCTTTGTTGGCTAAGAACACCTTCCAATCCAATTTGACCTTTTTCATATCTTTCAATAACTCTTTTTAATTGGACAATTTGGAAAGAGAGTGATTCACAATTTTTGCATACAAAATTATTTTTTTGTTCATCACTTAATTTTTATTTTTCATCTTTGAAATCTTTTTCCATAGTTTCACATTTTTCTTCTAAAGATGAAATTTGTTTCTTTTGAGATGAAATAGTTTTATACAGAATTTTGTATTCATTTAATAGTACATCTATAGCACCTTGTGCATCACTATCAAAAAGAGAAAATTCATTACTAACCTCATTATCTTCATTATTGGAATGGTGTGAGGCCATCAATGCTAGATTTGCACTTTCATCACTATCAGAATTGGACGAAGAACTTATTTCATTATCCTCCCATGCAACATAGGCCTTTTTGTTCTTAAATTCCTTTTTGCCTTTATAGCCACCTTTCTTGGAGAGTTTTGGACAATCCGGCTTGTTATGACCTTGCTTACCGCATTCATAACATGTGACTTCTTGTGTTGATGTGGAAGCTTCCCTTTTCTTAAATTGTTTCTTTCTTTTTGCATGAGAAAGAGATTTGTCATTTCTACCAAAGAACTTACCAAGCCTTTTAACAAGAAGCATGAAATTTTCATCTTCTTCTGGATTGTCTTCCTTTTCAACTTCCTTGGAATAAATCTTTTAGGAAATATTCTTGGATTCCTTCTCTTGATTTTCATACTTTTCATGTCTTCTGAGTTCCGTTTCATATTCTTGAAGTTTTCCAAACAATGTTGCAGAAGTCATTGAAGAAAGACTTTTCTTTTCTGAAATTACCGTTACCTTTGGTTGCGATTCCCTAGTTAAGGATCTAAGTACTTTCAGATTTAGTTCATCATTCGTCAAAGTCTTACCAAGAGCACTTAGATGATTTGCCAAGTGCACGAATCTCTTTTGCAAGTCAAGGCTGGTTTCTCTGGGCTGTATTCGAAATAACTCATATTTTTTAGTCAAAGTATTTAGTCTTGATCTTTTAACTTCAACAGTTCCTTCATGAGTTTGTATCAAGGTATCCCATATTTCTTTCGCTATTTTGTATGCCAAGACACGAAAGAATTCATCCAAGCTAAGTGCACCTTGAAGAAGATTGATTGCCTTTTTATCATAGAGGACATTTTTCTTATCATCTTCATCCCATGCAGTTTTAGGCTTTGATGAGCAAGCACCATTGATCATGGTTATAGGAATAAATGGACCATTCTCGACGACATCCCATATTTCTTCTCCTTGTGCTTCTAGATGTGCCTTCATGCGTATTTTCCAGAAGTCAAAATATTCACCACAAAATAGAGGAGGCTTGTTGTTACTACCACCATCTCTGAAAACAGGATTTTGATTTGCGGAAGTCATTCTGGATCTTTTAGGAACATGTTACCTATAACCTGCTCTGATACCAATTGTAAGTACGAAGTGCGTCTAAGAGGGGGTGGGGGGTGAATTATGCACTTTAAATTTCTTCTGGTTTTTAGTGATGATGGATAATATTTTTCTGGTTTATGGTGTGTTTATGAAAGAGTAAAATGGAGAAAAATAAAGAGACACAAGCAATATATCCTGGTTCCCCTCACAGTCCGAGAGTACTCCAGTCCCCTTTCAACATGAAAGAGATTTCCTTATAGTGGCAAACTTAAAACAAGAACTACCAAAATCAATAACAATCCTCTTGGATTTTCACTATGTCAACAATGAGAACAATCCTCTAAAGGTGACCTTACTTGTATCCAACAATCCTGGAAAAACAACATTACAAAACCACTTGAACTTATTTTCAACAATCCTGAAAAATAAGAAAGTGTATAGCAATATTTGATTGATAGAGTTTGTAGTGCAATAATCACTTTGAGTGATTTTATCAATGACTTGATCTTCTCTTCCAATAACAATAATATACAATGACTCAAGACTATAGAATGATCAAAGTTTTCTGTTTAAAAATATATGAAAATGTGCAGAAAAACTGTGTATGAAAGTGAAGAAAAACCTTGAGTTTTAATATTTTAAAATTCAGAAACTATTGATTGGAAGAGGTACAAAATGATTTTGAAAATTTAGTATTTATATGTTCATATCACCTCTTTGAAACAACAAAAATTTCTGCAAATGAATCATGAACAATTGCCAAGATTCAATGAAAAGTTTCCATGAAACAATGTTATGAAAAGGTATGTTCAAAGCTGCTGATTTTCAAAAACGGTCAGCATGCAATCGATTGCACCACTGTGTAAATTGATTGCACGGGTTTTAACAGCTAAAAAATTCAAATATTTTCAGTGAGCAATCGATTGCACATGTGTGTAAATCGACTGCACTTTAAAACAATATCAAAATTTGATAGAGAGCAATCAATTGCACAAATATGAAAATTGATTGCACTTAGAAACAATAGCTAACACTTTGAAAATATAAAGCATGCAATCGATTGCACATAATTCAAAATTGATTTTTTGCTTAGAAAATTTGAGAAAAAGTTTGGACAAGATAAAATACTTCTTTTGATCATTGAGCATTTAAGACTTAAGTTCAAAGTAAGTATTATCATTATACCTTGTGAAATTTGCTAAGAACTTGAGACAAAGACTTTTATCTAATGATGCTTTTAGCTTGATCAAAATCTTTGCCTTCTTGCCAATATAGTTTGTCTTCATCAAAATAAAGTGCATTGAGAATCATTTGAGAAGCTTGATATTACAAGTATTTCACATTTCAAAGTTGAAACCTTTCCATGGAACTCCTCCCTCTGCCCCAAGTGTGTTTCCTTCCATCATTACAAGCACAATTGTGACATGGGAATCTGATATGATTTTGGGAGCTCGTACTCTTCGTACCACTGTGATCACTGGTAAGCAAGTGTTGGCACAATGGACACGAATGACCATAAATGAAGCTACTTGAGAGGATCTAGATGAGTCTGTATGTGCGTGGCCAACATTCAATCTTGAGGATAAGATTATCATCGAAGGGAGTACACATGATACAAGTAGAACGGCTTCCAACCAAGCCTCCTATTCAATTTTGGGTCGAGGAAAACGGGTAACAAAAAGGTCCATCTAACTTAATCACTTCAATTAAGGATGAAACTGAGTGTAGCTCATGCTTTTCATCTTACTGTGCTTCTAGAAGGATTTTACTATTGTTTGTTAGTGAGTTAGTTTCGTTCTTTACCACGTGACACTAGATCCCAATATATAAAAGTCTTACATCTATATGATTTAAGGAATGATATAATAACGAGTGAGGAAAACTGTGATACAGTGGTAGAACTCACTTGAGGTTTTGCGTTTGTGTTCGCAAATGTTTCGGTTTAGCAAGAGTCGCCACCGACTATTATTTTATCCAAAGGAAAGGTCAAAAAGCACAGGAAAGACCTTTGAGATGTTTACTTGGGTTCGGGGGGTAGATTATGAAAAGGGAAGGTGCTAGCACCCTTTTCATCCATGGTTTTCCATGGGCTCTTAGTTACTTGTTTAGATCACTTGCTTTTGCTTTTCAATTGTTTGAAATGGTGCTTTGTGTGTGGTTTTGAAAATGTTTTGAAAAGAGGCCATCGTTGTGGAAACCTTTGTAATGATTCTTGTTTGAATGTATACAAAGGTGTATATGTCTTTTGAAAAGATGTTTCAAAACCACACACAAAGCACCATTTCAAACAATTGAAAAGCAAAAGTAAGTGATCTAAACAAGTAACTAAGAGCCCATGGAAAATCATAGATGAAAAGGGTGCTAGCACCTTCCCTTTTCATAATCTACCCCCCGAACCCAAGAAAACATCTCAAAGGTCTTTCCTGTGCTTTTTGACCTTTCCTTTGGATAAAATAAAAGTTGGCGGCGACTCTTGCTAAACCGAAACATTTGCGAACACAAACGCAAAACCTCAAGTCAGTTCTCCCACCGTATCACAGAACTGGAGACTCTGCTGGGGAATTGAAACCTTGGAGGCTTCCACTGGAGAAATGAGAACAAGAATCTTCGTTCTGCTGGGAAATAACTCTGGGGGAAAATAAATCCATGACCACTGCTGGAGATTCAAGATTTTTGATAACCTCTGTGGGGAGAAGCCAAATTGCTGGGGGAGATCAGGAGTTTGGATTGTAGGCCAATCTAATGGGGACTTCAAGAATGAGAATCTTTGTTCCGTTAGGGGGTATAAGGGGAAAACTGAATGGTTTCCGCTGGGGATTGGTAGATCAGAGTTTCCTTTCCGCTGGGGATCTTAATGACGTGTCGATTTGATCGTGGTGACTTCACTGGGGAAGAATAACTCTCTGGGGAATTATCCGGTTTTAAAGCGACTCTTTAGGGACAATGGAGGAAACTGGATGGTCTCCACTGGTGTTTAAAGGTTGAAGGTTTGGCTTCATTTGGGAAGAAAGTTTCATCTTCTCGGGGGGTTTAAAGTTTAAAGTTTTGCTCCGCTGGGGATTGGGAGTTTGAAAACTCAACTCTGATGGGGATTTAGAAACTTAAATCCGCTGAGGATATGTATTTCAAGGCTTTAGTTCCGCTGGGGATCTGGATGATGTACTGCAGGGGATTTTTCCTGGAATAGCCTAAAGACGTTTTCTTATACTTTCAACCTATCAGTAATTATTCTTTCTCATTTCGTTTTATTTGTAAGCAGTGATTGTATTCAAATGCATATGCTCATTTAATAAATCATTGTACGTTTTCAAATAAAACACAAGTGTAAAAAAGAAAGAAAAGTCAAACAATTTTATGCATTTTGAAGTATCTTTGTATTAACTTTGTGTAAGTATTTGTATACAAAGGAGACAGACATCCTAGTAAGAGAATGTTGTCATAAAATTGAGAAAACTTTTATACAAAGAAAGATGGCTATGTGTAATATTTCCACGGGGTTCCCATTCTGCTATAGCCTTCGTAACTCTGAGTATCTTGTCCATTTGTTGCTTCGTCCACAGATGATTGGATTGATCATAAACCTGGAGTTTGTCCGTGACGAGATTTTCCTTAAAGTGATCCGACGAGAAATAGTCATACGCTTTAATTTCCTAACTTTTGCCTGGATCGTCCTTTCGGGTTTTCGATCCACCAGGAAACCCTTTTTTGCCCAAGTCGCCCCTTCGGGTTTTCAACTTGTCGGGTGTACAGATTTTTTTGTTTATCCTTAATTTTTGCCTGAACCGCCCTTTCGGGTTTTCGATTCACCGGGATGCCCATTTTTGCCCAAGTCGCCCTTTCGGGTTTTCAACTTGTCGGGTCGTTTATGCGTAGTATCTTTTGACTATGTCTGCATTCTCAGGGTGCGGCAGATCGTCGCCGTCCATGGTGGTTAGAATCATAGCTCCACCAAAAAAGATGTTTTTGATCACAAATGGTCCTTCATAAGTAGGAGTCCATTTGCCCCTGGGATCACTTTGCGGCAAGATGATCCACTTGATTACAAGGTCCCCGACTTGATATACCTGGTGCCTGACTTTCTTGTTGAAGGCCTTGATCATACTTTTCTGATACGCCTGACCATGGCAAACAACAGTAAGTCGCTTTTTGTCAATCAAATTAAGTTGATCAAGTCGGGTCTGAATCCAATCGTCTTCACTTAGACCAACATATTTCATGATTCTCAATGAGGGAATCTGAACCTCGATGGGTAAGACAGCTTCCATGCCGTACACCAAAGAATAGGGTGTTGCCCCAGTTGATGTTTATGTCGTGGTACGGTATCCGTGCAGAGCAAACGGTAACATCTCATACCAGTCCTTGTAGGTGACTGTCATCTTTTGAATGATCTTCTTGATATTTTTGTTCGCAGCTTCGACAACACCGTTCATCTTAGGCCGATAGGGAGATTGTTATACCCCAAAATTTGCCCTCCCATATTCCCCAAGAAATTGCCAAGCCAAGCTACAAAATTCCCCAAGGGTTGTGCAGTGCAACAGTCTCCCATACAGTCAAAATTAGGGTTTTGAGTCTGATCAAGAAAAGGAAGTTTTCAAAGGCTCAATCAAGTCTCATATGCTTATAAACATGGTCAAGCATCCTCATATCAAGTTTCAAGGCATTCAGCTCAAGATTGCACAGTCAAAACCCTAAATTGCACTACAGTCAACTGTAGGGGCAAAATGGTCATTTGACAGTCAAAAGTTCAAATTTTTGGTCAACATATCATTTTGAAGCCACAAACATCATTTGATCAATGCTTGATCATGATTCTCAAAATTTGGCTCAGAAATCATCAAAGATGCAAAAGTTGCTATATTTGGACAGTTGAAAAAGTCAACTGAAATTGACCAGGGCATAACTTTCACATGGATTATCAGAAAAATTCCATCCAAAGCTCATTTTGAAGAGAAAGACATTTCCTACAACTCATCTTCATGCTTCAAGTCCAAGAAATGCTCTCACAAAAAGTTATCAATTTCAACATTATAGGTCATTTTCAAAAGTCAACAAAAAGGGACTTTAAGTCAAAGGCCATAAATTGAGATTGGAAAATCAAAATTACATGGGACCAAAGGCATTGGTTAAAGGACTCAAAGACCTTTCCAAAATGTCCAAGAATATGTGAAAAGCTTAAAAATTGAGCAAGTTATGCCTTGTAGAAGTTGGGAAATTTTTGTGAAATGGCAAAAGTCAACTATCCTTGAAACTCCAATTTTTGACAAAAGGGCCCACTTTCTTCCACTTGATTCATCCTTGTCATGCCACACACGTGTCCCATGATTAATTTCAAGATCAAACATTGATTTTTCTATTTTATTTAATTTTTGATAATTTAATTCATTTTAAATCTTTAAAAATTCAAATAAAATTCAAAAACCAATGGAATAGTGTCATTTGAATTTGGACAACTTCCATATATCATGGGCCAGCTCACAAACTTATGCTAGGGTTAAATTGCACACTAAGTCTTGGTCTTGGCTTAAAAGAAGGAAAATTGGTTAATGGTGAAAACCCTAGGACTTGTTCTCTCATGAGCATAAATCAAGGCCAGCTAGCAAGCTAATTCTCTTCCATCATAAGCACTGAGTCAAACCCTAAGCCTTGGACACTATAAGCTGCGCCCAAAAAAGCTATTGCACATTGAAAATTTTCCATAAAAACACAAAACTGATTTCAAGGTTAGAGGTGGATTCAAGGCATAAAAATCATCCCATTGGCTTCCTTGGGCAATTCTGAACGTGTATCAATCACAAACAACAAGCCAATCTCCAAGAATTGGTAGTTAGAACTCGAACTGTATAGCAAAATTTCCAAAATCGTGCATCATGATTTAAACATTTTTACAGCATTTTGTCCATTGATTCATGTTTAGCATAATGTTTTGAGACTAACCATCATGTTCAATTGAGTTTTCATTGGCCATGCGCGATTCTACCATTTTCATATTCTAGGTTTTTTCAGAGCTTGATTTAGGGCTTTCACAATACAGTAAAATTAGGGTTCCAGACTTATGCCATTCAAACCAGCTCATCAAGACGAGGAGATATGGACCCTCGCGATCAATTTATTGATGTCACAGCGCTAGTCGCTATTTTTCATAAACATGCCTAACACAACGCGTTGAAACCGTTGCCTCTGTGTTTTGTATTTCAGGCACGCGAGGAAGATGAGTACATGGCACGCTGTGATTCGTCAGTTCAAAAATTGGCGCGTTGAAGGCCACTAACTCTCTTTTCTTTTTATTATATTCATTAATCATTATATGTTAAAAGTAACTCAAGTGCTTCAGTGGCAGGCGTATTCCTTTGCATTGTCTAAGACCTGGGTTCGAACCCCAGGTCTGTATAAATTTCAATAATATTTTTCAATACAAGATCTTGTGCAGCACTAACGTCCAGGGCATACCATACACACTCAAAACTCATCGTCCACACGTCCCAGTAGATCAATCAAAGGGCTCAGATTCAAGGCACATGATACGCTATGGTCAACGCATTGGCACGTGAACTGAAAAGTCAAGTGGATTTCAATGTTAATGGGCCAGAATGCTAGGCCTTACCTCCAATTCTGGGGCTACCCCCCCTGGTTTGATTTTCTTTTTATATTTCATTTTCTCAATTGTTATGTTATTTATTTATTTTATTTGTTTTAATTAATTAATTATTTCTACAAAAATATGAAAAATATCATAAAAAATTAGAAAAAGGCAAAAAAAATTACTTTTATAAATAAATTACATGTAAATAAATTTAGTAAAATAGGTTTTAACTTTAATTCTTTCTTCCATAAAAAAATCCAAAAATATAGCATTAGGTTAATGACTTTTTTTATTCCTTTTAACTTTCCTTGTTTTTTGCCATAATATTAGTAATTTTCATAATTAAACTTGTAAACTAATTAGGGTTGCATTTAGGTTAGATTTTACTACTTTCTTAATAACTAAAAATCCAAAAATATAGCATTAGGTTTAATGACTTTTTATACCTTTTAAATTTTCCTTTTTTTTATCACAATATTATTTATTTATTTATTTTATTTTTATAATTAAATGTACATAAGTAAAAATTAGGGTTTAATTTAGATTAATATAACATTTTCACAATAACTAAAAAACATTAGAATTAGGATTTGCATTTCAAATTTCATTCTAAAAAGTTCTTTTTCTTTTAAATCTTAAAAAACACAAAAATACCAAAAAACATTTAATTTTTAACTTTCATTTTAATTCCTCATTAATTTGATATTTTGCAAAAGGGTCCAACGCCCGTCGCTTTAATTATTTTGTTTCGCGCATTTTACTTTGTCGCTTATTATAATTATGTACATGTCCCAAAGCCTTGTAATAATTTTATTTCTTGCACTTTTATTCGCTTTATTTATTTTTCAGTCCAAATCGGGTCCGGTTTAATTTTGGCGATGTGGACCCGCGCCATTTGTAATAGTTTAGATTTATTTTCCCGCAAATATATAACTGTTAAAAAGCATGCAAGAATGAATGTCTTAATTAAAATCAAGCGTAGAACACAAATAAACATGACAAGACAAATAACTGAAACATGACGCACAATTCGCACACACCACCCCTAGGGTACGCCTCACCTGTTGCCTTTCGAAAGGTGGTCGTCGAGTAGAGGACGTCTTAGTAAGTCCTCATGATCCGGGAACCTGGCATGAGGGTAGCTTCTAAGGTGTCTTCCCATTACTCCGGTGATCACCATGTCCCTACAAACTCGAATTGACCCGAACACCTCCAACAGTGGTGCTACCTACCTCTCAATGGTGGGATGGCACTACTTTAAAGGACATTTACACAGACGAATTCCTTAGGGTAGGTAGACAACTCATGGATACTTGCTCTCTTCAAAACAAACAAAATACTTTTCACACCAACACATTTTCAAAAGCTTTCAAAGCAAATTTTTCAAACACTCTGACGTACGAGTCGAACTGAAATTTTTCAAAGAAACTTTTTAAACCCACATTGAAAAGCAAGCAAACATTTTTGAAAACACATTGAGCAAGTATCTAAGAGCCCATGGATAACCATGGATAGAAAGGGTGCTAACACCTTCCCTTTCTATAATCTACCTCCCGAACCGAGAGCAATCTCTTTAAGGAATTTTTCTGTGCTTTTGTCCTTTCCATTTGGAGAAAATAAAAGACGGTGGCGACTCTTGCTTACCGCGACATTTCGCGAACCAGCGTTAAACAGTCAGTTCCAGATCCACCGATCACAGAACTGGCGACTCTGCTGGGGAATAAACTTAAAGTGGGGTGTACCTTAGGATTAAGATCACTGTGTTTTCAATTGCTTTCTTTGCTTGCTTTAAATTGTGGGACTGTCTTGGGAGTTCTATAGGTCCTAATCCGGATCTGGGGGATACCTTCTTAGAAAGTAGCAACAAGGCTGTGAGGGAACTGTGCAGGGTATACCGACATGGTTGAAACAGTTTGCTACGTTGATGTGGCACTTTGGTGTGTACCGGTAACCCTTGAGTTCAGTCAAGGAGAGTACGGGGCCTCCATGTGGTGTCATGAAGCATCAACAGACCTTAGGAACCTTAATTGAACTATCTTGGCCTCTTTAGGGTAGTGAGATAACTGACTTTGGTGCAGTCCGAGGTTGGTTGATACTCGATACTACACTCAATTGAGGGTTGCTTTCCTGGAATATTTCGGTCGCCAGTTCAGTGGCTAAATCAAAACGATGAACAATGAAAGCAATCCCGTGATATTGGGAACCTTAGAACCCGGTTACTTTGATAGGACAGGTTGAACCCACCAACTTCAAGAGGGTACTACCCAGACTCCATGCTGGCCTAAACTTTAAGGGCTTCTCTTGTGTGACTTGTGTGCCTTCCTACTTGAACTACTTGCATGCTTATTACCTGACATTTGTCTCTTGTAGGTTGTGTTTGTAGTCCTTAATTAGGAATCATAACAGGGTATCCTAAGTTTCTTGCAGGTTTTTGCAGTCCTTAATTAGGACTCATAACAGGGTTACTTACATTACCCCATGCATATCATGACATCATACCATTGCATACATCCTAACCCATTTCAAGGATCTCAAGGGCTTGTGATGTAGGTCATATAAATCAAACATCTAGCAAGGGGCAAAGAGGATTTATTTTCCTCTAGCCAATGAAGTCAGGGGCTATGACCCACTGGATATGGTGAGCCTTTGACCCGTGACGAAGGACTCTTAACAACATGAAGTACTTTCAATCAAGTTGCCAGTTTCCAACTCTAACAAGTTTCTCTGTTTACCCCACGAGGTCCTTGAAATCATTGCATGCATATCATACATATCATTACATAACAGGTACCCTTCCTCTGCAGGTTGCTTACCTTCTTCGCTGTTTATTTCAGCAGTCTCGTCATGAATCCTGAATCATCAACCGAGGCATCTATCAAGGCTCTTCAGGCGCAGAACGCCCAATTTCAGGCGCAGAACGCCCAATTTCAGGAGCTGATCAAAGGCTTGGCTCAGGGTCAACAAGATCTGAAGGCTTTGTTTTTGAAGAAGGACAAGAAGAAGAAGAGGATTGTTCTGTTCAGCCCTAGACGCAGATCTGGGAATACACCGCAGGAGGAAACTGAGGGGACAACCCCATCTGTGAGGGAAAGCAGTCACCATGAGAGAGAGGTGCCTAGTCCAGTGGTCTCCGACAGCGAGACAGATTTCAACGACGAACAGTACCCTCCGGCTGAGGACAAGTACAAACAGTTGGAGGATAGGCTGAATGCTATGGAGATCCAACAGGTACCTGGGCTGGATTTTGGAGATCTGGGTTTGTCAACTGGTGTGATTATTCCTCGGAAGTTCAAGGCACCATCCTTTACCAAGTATGACGGGGCGTCTTGTCCCAAGTTGCATCTCAGGTCTTATGTTCGGAAAATCCAACCATACTCAGCAGACAAGAACTTGTGGATCCACTTCTTCCAGGAAAGTCTTTCAGGGACTCACCTCGAATGGTTCTATCAACTGGATGGGACCAAAGTTCGTAACTGGGAGGAGTTGGCGACTGCTTTCTATAAGCAGTACCAGTACAATGCCGACCTTGCTCCCACACGTACCCAACTCCAGGGTATGTCGTTGGGGTCAAGTGAAGGTTTCAAGGAGTACGCACAAAGATGGAGAGACCTTGCTGGAAGGGTGCAACCTCCGTTAACTGACCGGGAACTCGTTGATATGTTCTTGGGGACCCTATCCGGGCCATTCTTCAATCACCTCATTGGTAACTCATCTGCTGGATTTACCGACCTCATCCTGACTGGCGAAAGAATTGAAGTTGGTATCAAGTCGGGGAAGATTCAAGAGGCCACACCTTCTGATATTCATAAAAAACCTTACACGGGAAAGAAGGAATCCAATGCTATATACAGTCAAAAGAGTCGCCGTGATCAACATGCAGGGGCAGTCATGATCTCTGGTTCTGCACCACGCCGTCAACCATAAAGGGGAAACCAGCAAAGGCCGGAAGGGCCTAAAAGGCAATTCACCAACATTAACATGCCTTGGTCACAAGCATTGCAGCATATGGTGAAGATGAACCTGATTGCAGTAATCAACCCTCCTGCCAATCCTAAGACCTCCTCTCCTAGCTACAATCCAGAAGCAAGGTGTGCCTATCATTCTGATAGCCCGGGGCACGATACTGAGGACTGTTGGGCACTGAAGTACAAAATTCAGAACATGATCGATGCCAAAGAGATCGAGTTCGAGTCTGCGGAGACTCCCAACGTGATCACCGCTCCATTGCCAAAGCATGGCTAAATTTTTGTTCATTTGATTTCAAGTTGTATTTTTCCTTTTCTTGTTCAGATAAACAATTATTGTGTTAAACTCTTTTATTTCATGAATGCATTACACATGTCTGTCTTGAATTAATTATGTTTACTATGCTTAAAACTGCTTTCATATTTTTTGCGATGGTCAATTCTTAATTGAAAATTCTAAACCTCTTGAGGGAGGATGACGAAAACGATACCACAATTTACAGTATGCTTTTGAACAGACCCCGCTGATGAGGTACAGGCATTGTTTCAATTCCTAAACACTGGAGTTATAAGGATGATAATCCCTCGTCAACCCATCAGAGCCAAAGAAGTAGGAGTTTTTATTTTCGAAAATCAAAACCCTTAATCATAACCTGGGGCAGGGTAGTTCTCTCAGTTGATCCAAGTGCACAATGAATGGCACCAAATGGGTTTTTTCAAAAACAAAAGACAGTGACGGTTCTGAACAATCATAAGGACAGGCAGTCATTATCAAAAAAAAAATCATAAATGAAAAGCCCAAAAAGTCAAAACCAATAAAGAAGACTTACCAAACTGGGGCATCCCGCTGACTGTAATTCCAAAAAGGAAACAGTTCAGGCAAAAAAAGAAAGGGATAACAAAAATCAAGAAAGAGGTCTCACAAACCCTCAAGCAAAGCAAAAAATGACTGCCTGTTCAAAAGAAATCATCAACATCCGAATCATCACCGGAAAATCAAAACAAAGACTCGAACAAGGTCTAACGCATGATCAACTGAGTTTAGATTTGGAAAATATCCCGAAGAGCGGGTGGGTACAAATAACTTGAGCCTTTATCCTTTGTTTCCTAAACCGTGAACCAGGCCACGATATAACCCTTAAAAGTCCTAGCCGAAGCATGGGTTAGTTCGAAAGCATACTGTTACGAAGGTATCCTGACTCCTGAAGGTTTGCTGTAAAGTAACGAGTTGACATCACAGTTTACAAAGAAAAACTCACCTTTATCAAAAATGCATTTTCAAAATTCAAGACAGACATAGGCTTTTGCATTCTTAAAATAACCTTGTTTGCATATGACTATTTGTTTGAACAGCAGGGAAATTCGCACGATGAACACCTTGTGAACAGAAGTACCTCCAATCAAGGGGCACAGTAGGAGCATTGCCCATTATCTGGGGCATGGCAAAATACTTCCAACAGGGACAACTCCCTACATTCTGAGAGCGTGGACATAGTTGGAAAAATATTGCGCATCGTCAAAGACCCGCTAGGTTGACATGCCTAGGCAAAAATAAGGGCTTCCCGGCGAACCAAAAGGGTTCGGGCAAAATAAGGGATGAAAACAAAAACATGTACACCCGGCAAGTCGAAAACCTGAAAAGGCGGCTTGGGCAAAAAGGGATATCCCGGTGGACTGAAAACCCGAAAGGGCAGTCCAGGCAAAAGTTAGGGATCAAAGCATACGACTATGTTCCGGTATCTCATCATTTGTCTACCCGAAGATTTGTCAATCACCCACACAGGTATCCTCTTCCCTCATCTCCGAAGCAGGGGCAATAATGAGTTATCCAGGCGATCCAATTGCTCTGCCAACCAAAGTACAAAGTAAAGATCAACATAAGGATGATTACCATCTACCTTTACAAATTCCAGATCATGGACAATCATCCACTTAATCAAAATCATGCAACCCTACACCGGTTCCTTCTCAATTTTCATCCAGAAGTTTTTACACAAACTTATCCAGGTAACCTAACCCCGGTTCCTCCAGAAATCTCACATGGATTTATCTAGGTAACCTAACCCCGGTTCCTCCAGAAATCTCACATGGATTTATCCAGGTAACCTAACCCCGGTTCCTCCAGAAGTCTTACATGGACCTATCCAAGTAACCTTACCCCGGTTCCTCCAGAAGTATTACATGGACCTATCCAAGTAACCTTACCCCGGTTCCTCCAGAAGTTTTTACACAGACCTATCCAAGTAACCTTACCCCGGTTCCTCCAGAAGTTTTTACACAAACTTATCCAAGTAACCTTACCCCGGTTCCTCCCGAAGTTTTTACACAAACTTGTCCAGGTAACCTAACCCCGGTTCCTCCAGAAGTTTTTACACGAACTTATCCTGCCGCAACCTAACCCTGGTTCCCCCCAGAAGTCTTACATGGATTTAGCTCAAGATAACCTCACCCCGGTTCATCAAAGAAGTTTTACATGAACTTACCTTGCCAGGCAACCCTACACAGGTTCTCCTTCTCCGGACGTAGTTTTACACGAACTCGACATCAAGCAACCCTACACCGGTTCCCCCTATTCAAGATGCAGTTTTACATGGACTCGTCACCCGGACACCCTACACAGGTTCTCCCTTTCCAAGAACGCAGTTTTACACGAACTCGTCATCAAAGTAACCCTACACAGGTTCCTTCTCCATTTCAGATGCGGTTTTACACGAGCTCATCAGCAGGCAACCCTACATATGTTCCCTCTTTCAACTTACAAAATTACAGTTCAAAATCTCCCCAGGAGAGTCCAATCCAGCTCCCCCAGAAAAATTGGAGTCCATCTCCCCAAGCAGTAAGCTTATCCCCAGTAAATTCTGGAAGCTTATTCTTCACAGAACACGAACGCGTCGTCTGGCTTGATTTAAAGAGTTATTTCCTCAACAGGATATAACTGGGTTATCCTCAGCCAAAAGCCACAGAAAGAGCGTCCTCGACGAAGTCTTCTCACCCCAGCGAAGTCTATCAACACTTTCAGTACAACAAGGATATCCCCAGCAAATTATTATCAACATTCAGCAAAGTATCTCTATTCCCACAGAGTATTGCTTCCCAGCATGATCGCTAGAGTATCTTTTCTCCCCGCAGAATCTTCCATTCGCCAAGTTTATTCCGCAACGGAGTCATCTTCTCCTACCGGTATCCTTGCAGTTATCATCCCCAGCGGAAGCAAAATCTATTCTTCGACATCAGCCCAGGATACGACTTCCCGGCACCCGTCAAGGATTCACTTTCCTAGACAAAAACATACATAAAACATCACATACATCATTATAGCATGCATGTACACATCATATCTTACAAATCTCATTTATGTTGAGAACATCATTGCTTGATCCATATCATGCATTGCATATGACTGACTTTTACCTTTCAGGAAAGATCCAGTTAAGTTCTCAAGCTACATTTCAAGACCTAGACCGGTTCAGTTAAATCGTCCCAAGATTTTCCTGATGCTTATCCAGTCAAAGGCCTTCTCTGGTTCAGTCAGATTGACCCTAAGATCTCCCTGATGCTTATCCAGTTGAAGACATTTCAAGACCTAGACCGGTTCAGTTAAGTCGACTCTAAGATTTTCCTGATGCTTATCCAGTCAAAGGCCTTCTCTGGTTCAGTCAGATCGACCCTAAGATCTCCCTGATACTTATCCAGTTGAAGACATTTCAAGACCTAGACCGGTTCAGTTAAGTCGACTCTAAGATTTTCCTGATGCTTATCCAGTCAAAGGCCTTCTCTGGTTCAGTCAGATCGACCCTAAGATCTCCCTGATACTTATCCAGTTGAAGACATTTCAAGACCTAGACCGGTTCAGTTAAATCGTCCCAAGATTTTCCTGATGCTTATCCAGTCAAAGGCCTTCTCTGGTTCAGTCAGATCGACCCTAAGATCTCCCTGATACTTATCCAGTTGAAGACATTTCAAGACCTAGACCGGTTCAGTTAAATCGACCCTAAGATTTTCCTGATTCTTACCCAGTCAAAGGCCTCTCTGGTTCAGTCAGATCGACCCTAAGATCTCCCTGATGCTTATCCAGTTGAAGACATTTCAAGACCTAGACCGGTTCAGTTAAATCGACCCTAAGATTTTCCTGATTCTTACCCAGTCAAAGGCCTCTCTGGTTCAGTCAGATCGACCCTAAGATCTCCCTGATTCTTATCCCAGTAGAAGACACCCAGGTTTTTCTCAACGAGCGTTGTTGAAGTTAAAGTCACCCAAGATGTTTTTCTCAACAAGCGTTGTTGAAGTTAAAGTCGCCCAAGGCTCTCTTACCATTCATGCTAAGGTAGTAATCATCCCTGGTTCTTTCATCGCCGTTTGAAGCTCCAGACTCAGCTCCTGTAACCAGTCAGGACACATCTATACCAGGCATCTAAACATCAGCTCCTGCAACGTGTCAGGTACTCATTTTCTGTTTTGCAGGTATGCAGGTTCTCGCCAAGGAATCTCTTACGCAATCAAACATCCAGATGGCATCTATAAGCCCATTCCCCCATCATTGCTAACATGTGAGCGCAAATTTCTGGGCACTCTAGTGTCCAATCATCTTTTACCCTCGGATTACGAAAGGCACGTCAGCCAATCTGCATCCTCAGGTCTAAGAAGATTGAACAGGGGCAACTGTTATACCCCAAAATTTGCCCTCCCATATTCCCCAAGAAATTGCCAAGCCAAGCTACAAAATTCCCCAAGGGTTGTGCAGTGCAACAGTCTCCCATACAGTCAAAATTAGGGTTTTGAGTCTGATCAAGAAAAGGAAGTTTTCAAAGGCTCAATCAAGTCTCATATGCTTATAAACATGGTCAAGCATCCTCATATCAAGTTTCAAGGCATTCAGCTCAAGATTGCACAGTCAAAACCCTAAATTGCACTACAGTCAACTGTAGGGGCAAAATGGTCATTTGACAGTCAAAAGTTCAAATTTTTGGTCAACATATCATTTTGAAGCCACAAACATCATTTGATCAATGCTTGATCATGATTCTCAAAATTTGGCTCAGAAATCATCAAAGATGCAAAAGTTGCTATATTTGGACAGCTGAAAAAGTCAACTGAAATTGACCAGGGCATAACTTTCACATGGATTATCAGAAAAATTCCATCCAAAGCTCATTTTGAAGATAAAGACATTTCCTACAACTCATCTTCATGCTTCAAGTCCAAGAAATGCTCTCACAAAAAGTTATCAATTTCAACATTATAGGTCATTTTCAAAAGTCAACAAAAAGGGACTTTAAGTCAAAGGCCATAACTTGAGATTGGAAAATCAAAATGACATGGGACCAAAGGCATTGGTTAAAGGACTCAAAGACCTTTCCAAAATGTCCAAGAATATGTGAAAAGCTTAAAAATTGAGCAAGTTATGCCTTGTAGAAGTTGGGAAATTTTTGTGAAATGGCAAAAGTCAACTATCCTTGAAACTCCAATTTTTGACAAAAGGGCCCACTTTCTTCCACTTGATTCATCCTTGTCATGCCACACACGTGTCCCATGATTAATTTCAAGATCAAACATTGATTTTTCTATTTTATTTAATTTTTGATAATTTAATTCATTTTAAATCTTTAAAAATTCAAATAAAATTCAAAAACCAATGGAATAGTGTCATTTGAATTTGGACAACTTCCATATATCATGGGCCAGCTCACAAACTTATGCTAGGGTTAAATTGCACACTAAGTCTTGGTCTTGGCTTAAAAGAAGGAAAATTGGTTAATGGTGAAAACCCTAGGACTTGTTCTCTCATGAGCATAAATCAAGGCCAGCTAGCAAGCTAATTCTCTTCCATCATAAGCACTGAGTCAAACCCTAAGCCTTGGACACTATAAGCTGTGCCCAAAAAAGCTATTGCACATTGAAAATTTTCCATAAAAACACAAAACTGATTTCAAGGTTAGAGGTGGATTCAAGGCATAAAAATCATCCCATTAGCTTCCTTGGGCAATTCTGAACGTGTATCAATCACAAACAACAAGCCAATCTCCAAGAATTGGTAGTTAGAACTCGAACTGTATAGCAAAATTTCCAAAATCGTGCATCATGATTTAAACATTTTTACAGCATTTTGTCCATTGATTCATGTTTAGCATAATGTTTTGAGACTAACCATCATGTTCAATTGAGTTTTCATTGGCCATGCGCGATTCTACCATTTTCATATTCTAGGTTTTTTCAGAGCTTGATTTAGGGCTTTCACAATACAGTAAAATTAGGGTTCCAGACTTATGCCATTCAAACCAGCTCATCAAGACGAGGAGATATGGACCCTCGCGATCAATTTATTGATGTCACAGCGCTAGTCGCTATTTTTCATAAACATGCCTAACACAACGCGTTGAAACCGTTGCCTCTGTGTTTTGTATTTCAGGCACGCGAGGAAGATGAGTACATGGCACGCTGTGATTCGTCAGTTCAAAAATTGGCGCGTTGAAGGCCACTAACTCTCTTTTCTTTTTATTATATTCATTAATCATTATATGTTAAAAGTAACTCAAGTGCTTCAGTGGCAGGCGTATTCCTTTGCATTGTCTAAGACCTGGGTTCGAACCCCAGGTCTGTATAAATTTCAATAATATTTTTCAATACAAGATCTTGTGCAGCGCTAACGTCCAGGGCATACCATACACACTCAAAACTCATCGTCCACACGTCCCAGTAGATCAATCAAAGGGCTCAGATTCAAGGCACATGATACGCTATGGTCAACGCATTGGCACGTGAACTGAAAAGTCAAGTGGATTTCAATGTTAATGGGCCAGAATGCTAGGCCTTACCTCCAATTCTGGGGCTACCCCCCCTGGTTTGATTTTCTTTTTATATTTCATTTTCTCAATTGTTATGTTATTTATTTATTTTATTTATTTTAATTAATTAATTATTTCTACAAAAATATGAAAAATATCATAAAAAATTAGAAAAAGGCAAAAAAAATTACTTTTATAAATAAATTACATGTAAATAAATTTAGTAAAATAGGTTTTAACTTTAATTCTTTCTTCCATAAAAAAATCCAAAAATATAGCATTAGGTTAATGACTTTTTTTATTCCTTTTAACTTTCCTTGTTTTTTGCCATAATATTAGTAATTTTCATAATTAAACTTGTAAACTAATTAGGGTTGCATTTAGGTTAGATTTTACTACTTTCTTAATAACTAAAAATCCAAAAATATAGCATTAGGTTTAATGACTTTTTATACCTTTTAAATTTTCCTTTTTTTTATCACAATATTATTTATTTATTTATTTTATTTTTATAATTAAATGTACATAAGTAAAAATTAGGGTTTAATTTAGATTAATATAACATTTTCACAATAACTAAAAAACATTAGAATTAGGATTTGCATTTCAAATTTCATTCTAAAAAGTTCTTTTTCTTTTAAATCTTAAAAAACACAAAAATACCAAAAAACATTTAATTTTTAACTTTCATTTTAATTCCTCATTAATTTGATATTTTGCAAAAGGGTCCAACGCCCGTCGCTTTAATTATTTTGTTTCGCGCATTTTACTTTGTCGCTTATTATAATTATGTACATGTCCCAAAGCCTTGTAATAATTTTATTTCTTGCACTTTTATTCGCTTTATTTATTTTTCAGTCCAAATCGGGTCCGGTTTAATTTTGGCGATGTGGACCCGCGCCATTTGTAATAGTTTAGATTTATTTTCCCGCAAATATATAACTGTTAAAAAGCATGCAAGAATGAATGTCTTAATTAAAATCAAGCGTAGAACACAAATAAACATGACAAGACAAATAACTGAAACATGACGCACAATTCGCACACACCACCCCTAGGGTACGCCTCACCTGTTGCCTTTCGAAAGGTGGTCGTCGAGTAGAGGACGTCTTAGTAAGTCCTCATGATCCGGGAACCTGGCATGAGGGTAGCTTCTAAGGTGTCTTCCCATTACTCCGGTGATCACCATGTCCCTACAAACTCGAATTGACCCGAACACCTCCAACAGTGGTGCTACCTACCTCTCAATGGTGGGATGGCACTACTTTAAAGGACATTTACACAGACGAATTCCTTAGGGTAGGTAGACAACTCATGGATACTTGCTCTCTTCAAAACAAACAAAATACTTTTCACACCAACACATTTTCAAAAGCTTTCAAAGCAAATTTTTCAAACACTCTGACGTACGAGTCGAACTGAAATTTTTCAAAGAAACTTTTTAAACCCACATTGAAAAGCAAGCAAACATTTTTGAAAACACATTGAGCAAGTATCTAAGAGCCCATGGATAACCATGGATAGAAAGGGTGCTAACACCTTCCCTTTCTATAATCTACCTCCCGAACCGAGAGCAATCTCTTTAAGGAATTTTTCTGTGCTTTTGTCCTTTCCATTTGGAGAAAATAAAAGACGGTGGCGACTCTTGCTTACCGCGACATTTCGCGAACCAGCGTTAAACAGTCAGTTCCAGATCCACCGATCACAGAGATGAATTGTGATGTTGAATCTTGAACTGCTCGCACAGAGTGGTGATCATAGTATTGTTCAAATTTGTACCGTTGTCAGTGATGATCCTGTTGGGGATACTGTATCGGCAAATGAGGTTCTTCTTGATGAAGCGGGCGACAATATTCTTTGTAACGAAGGCGAAGGAAGCTGCTTCGACCCACTTGGTAAAGTAATCAATGGCCACCAGGATGAAACGGTGTCCATTGGACGCTGTAGGCTTGATCTCTCCAATCATGTTGATTCCCCACATCGCGAATGGCCAAGGAGCTGTTAAGACATTGAGAGGAACTGGAGAAATATGTGCCTTGTCCGCATAGATTTGGAATTTGTGACAAGTACGGGAATGTTGATGACAATCCGCTTCCATGGTAGACCAATAATAGCCTGCCCGTAGAATCTTCTTAGCCATCGTATGACCGCTCGAGTGGGTGCCAAAGGTGCCATTATGTAGTTCAGTCATGATCTGCTCAGCTCCAACCTTGTCCACACAACGGAGTAAGACACAATCAAGATTGCGCTTGTATAGGATACCATTGCTCAGAAAGAACTTGTCCGCGAACCTCCTTAAGAACTTTTTGTCGTTGACTGAAGCTCTTTCAGGGTATTCTTGTGCTTCGAGATACCTTTTGACGTCATGAAACCAAGGTCGGTCCACTACTTCTTCGGTATTAATCTCGTGAAAATGTGCAGGTTCGTCCATTCATTCAATGGTGATTTGGGGAGCCTCATTATCCCAGTTAAGTTTAAACATGGAAGACATTGTAGCTAGAGCATCCGCTAGCTGATTTTCTTCTCGCGGGAAGTGCTCGAAGGTGATCTGCTCGAAATGAGGTAACAATGTCAGGACATGTTCTTTGTAAGGGATGAGATTGGGGTGTTTAGTGTCCCACTCTCCTTTGATCTGACTGATGACCAGAGTGGAGTCTCCAAACACAACCAAAGATTTGATCCCCAAGTCAATAGCAGCTTTGAGACCAAAGATGCAAGCTTCATACTCGGCCATGTTGTTGGTGCAGCTGAAGCAGAGTCTAGAAGTGAAAGGCGTATGGAAACCTTCTGGAGAGATAAGTACCGCGCCGATACCGTTGCCAAGTGAATTTGAAGCACCATCAAAGTACAGGGTCCATCGGGATCCTTGTTCAGGTCCGTCATACGGTATGTTCTCTTCAATGTTGTCCAAAGTCATAATATCCTCGTCCGAGAAGTCGAACCTCATAGATTGGTAATCTTCGACAGCTTGATGGGCCAGATGATCGGCTAGCACACTCCCCTTTATGGCTTTTTGGGTTGTGTACTGTATATCATATTCGGTGAGGATCATCTGCCATCTAGCGATTCTTCCAGATAGAGCAGTCTTCTCGAAGATGTACTTGATCGGATCCATCTTAGAGATCAGTAAAGTGGTATGTGTCAACATATACTGCCTTATCTGGCGAGCAGCCCATACCAAAGCGCAACAAGTTTTCTCGAGCAGTGAGTATCGGGTCTCACAGTCGGCAAACTTTTTGCTAAGGTAATAAATGGTATGCTCTTTTCGGCCAGACTCGTCTTGTTGGCCCAATACGCACCCCATTGAAGTCTCTAGGACAGTCAGATACATGATTAACGACCTTCCTTCGACGGGTGGCATCAAGATAGGAGGTTCCAGCAAATACTCCTTGATTTTATCGAAAGCAACTTGACAGTCATCATTCCATTTAACCACCTGATCTTTCTTCAGCATCTTGAAGATTGGTTCACATGTAGATGTTAGGTGAGAGATGAACCTTGCAATGTAGTTTAGGCGTCCCAAGAAACCTCTGACCTCCTTCTCAGTGCAAGGGACAGGCATTTCTTGTATAGCTTTGACTTTGGCAGGATCGACCTCAATGCCTTTGTTGCTGACAATGAATCCCAAGAGTTTACCGGACCTGACTCCGAAAGTGCACTTGTTAGGGTTCAGTCTGAGTTTGTATTCCTTTAACCTGACAAACAGCTTTTGCAGATGGTCGAGGTGTTCTTCTTCTGTCTGTGAACGGGCTATCATGTCGTCTACGTAGACTTCAATCTCATGATGTATCATGTCATGAAACAAAGCTACCATGGCTCGATGATAGGTTGCCCCGACATTCTTCAGTCTGAATGGAATCACTTTATAACAGAAGGTACCCCACTGCGTAACAAAAGTAGTCTTCTCCATGTCTTCGGGGGCCATTTTGATCTGATTGTACCATGAAAATCCATCCATGAAAGAGAATACCTTGTGTTGAGCTGTGTTGTCAACCAAGATGTCAATGTGTGGTAGTGGAAAGTCATCTTTAGGGCTAGCCCTGTTTAAATCTCTGTAGTCCATGCACATTCTGACTTTGTCGTCCTTCTTAGGCACGGGAAAAATGTTAGCAACCCATTATGGATAGGAAGTAACAACAAGAAAGCCAACATTGAACTGCTTCATCACTTCAGCTTTGATCTTTTCGGACATGTCGGGCCTCATTCGGCGGACTTTCTGCTTGATTGGTGGACAATTTTCTCTTGTAGGGAGACAGTGAACCACAATATCTGTATCTAGTCCCGGCATGTCTTCATAGGACCAGGCGAAGATCTCAACATATTCATTCAACAGCTGAACTAAGCGCTCTTTGATACTTGGCTCCAGGTTGGCACCCACTTTAACCTCTTTTCTGTCTTCGACAGTACCCAAATTGTTAGTCTCTAACAACTCTTCATGGGGCAGAATAGCCCTTTCTTCCTGTTGCAAAAGTCTAGCCAACTCTCCAGGCACTTCACAGTCTTCATCACCTTCGTATTCGACATGATTGACCAGATCTTCAGAGTCACTAAAGGCCATAGCAGAATTGTTACCCATGGAATCCGGAGTGGATGGATACCTGCATTTTGTGGTGTGTGTATGTAAGGGATAGCCACCTTTAAACAAATGAAATGTAAAAGGAAAGAAAATGAACATAAAAGTTTATATATGAAAACGTCCATGATTCATTAAAAATGGCATATGAAGATGAAAAAAATCAAAACCCTTACAAATGGACCTATATGCCCCGGGTAAGGCATAAGGCAAAAAGAGTGTACGAATTGTTTAATAGATATTACATACCAACAGAAAATGTTCAAAAGATAAATTACTGATTGATGAAAGTAATGGGAACAAAGTCTTTCGCCTCCCAGTTGGATAGTCCTCCTTCAACAGTTGGAAAGATCCAATCTTCGAAGTTACTATCATCTTTATCATCTTCTAAAGCATGAACTCCATGATGAGTGATTCTCAATGGCGGTCCTCTAGCCCGGGAGCGACGCACAGCCTTCTGACTAGCGGCAGTGAAACCCAAGCCAAACTTATTTGTCTTGTAAGGAAAATCTGGCAGTTGAGCCTATACCGTGCTTCCTCCTTCCTTGATCACAACCTCCGCATCTTTAAGGGATGACATCGGGGGCACGGGTTTGGTAATGATGGGCACAACAGTAATTGTCTTGGCTACCGCAACTTCAGGAGAAACCTCTTCAAAGTGTTGGAAAGGTGTTTCTATGAATTCATCATCTAACTCCACGTAGCGGAAAGAGTTAAGGTGGCTTATCATATACTCCTCCTCACCATGAACCATTATGATTTTCCCCTGGACTGGATATTTGAGCATTTGGTGTAGAGAAGAAGTGACTTCCCCAGCGTAATGAATCCAGGGCCATCCTAACAAGCATGAGTAGGAGGGACGGATGTCCATGACGTAAAATATGGAGTTGAAAGTTTCCGTACCCACTTTAATTGGGATGTCCACTTCCCCGTGGACCATCCGCTTAGAACTGTCGAAGGCTCTAACAATGATATTACTGGGCTTTAGGGTCAAACGCTCACAGTCCAATCTGTCCAATGCTTTCTTCGGTAGGACATTTAAAGACAACCCGGTATCAATCAGAACGTGAGCAAGAGTGGTCCCTCTGCACTCTACTGAGACATGCAGCGCATCATTATGCTTTCTTCCCTTAGATGTTAGATCGGCATCAGAGAAGCCAAGACCATTGTCGGCTGTAAGGTTGGCTACACACTCTTGAAACTGATCCGCATAAGTTTCTTGAGGCACGTGCACCGTCTTCAGGAATTTGATTAAGGCTTTGGCATGAGCTTCGGAGCAGAGTAATAGGGCCAACATAGAGATTTTTGAAGGGGTTTTCCCCAGCTGCTCTACGACATCATAGTCACTTTTCTTAATTATTTTTAAAATCTCATCCATTTCCTTTTGGGTGGTCTCGAGGATAACCAAAGTCTGAGCCCTCGTCCTGACGGGCGCTTCTTGGATCCCCTTACCTTTATCAGCAGTAACAGCAGAGGGTATAGCTTCGGGAGTAACAATTTTTTCAATAACTGGACTTCGCACAGATATCTTGACTGGCACAGGAGCACTTGAGGGTCTGAAGATTACCCTTGGAGGAGCAATCTCCAGAGAGAAGATTCTTCCGCTACGAGTGATCTTACTTGTCCCTGCAATATTTCCTACATCAAGAATCTCTTCATCGGAACTTTCTTCGACTGATTCGATCTGCTTAACACCGTGGTAGAAGATCTCTCCTCCATAATTCTACGACATTGTCTTGTTGGACTTATATGGTGTGATCGGTGGATCTGGAACTGACTGTTTAACGCTGGTTCGCGAAATGTCGCGGAAGCAAGAGTCGCCACCGTCTTTTATTTTCTCCAATTGGAAAGGACAAAAGCACAGAAAAATTCCTTAAAGAGATTGCTCTCGGTTCGGGAGGTAGATTATAGAAAGGGAAGGTGTTAGCACCCTTTCTATCCATGGTTATCCATGGGCTCTTAGATACTTGCTCATTTGTATTTTCAAAAAGGTTTGTTTGCTTTTCAACTGTGGGTTTTAAAAAGTTTCTTTGAAAATTTCAGTTCGACTCTTGTATCGGTCCTCAAGAGTGTTTGAAAAAATGCTTTCGAAAGCTTTTTGAAAATGTGTTGGTGTGAAAAGTATTTTTGAATTTGTTTTGAAATTAGAGCAAGTATCTAGAGTCGTCTACCTACCCTAAGGAATTCGTCTGTGTAGATGTCCTTTAAAGTAGTGCCATCCCACCATTGAGAGGTAGGTAGCACCACCGTTGGAGGTGTTCGGGTCAATTCGAGGTTCGGGACATGGTGATCACCAGAGCAATGGGAAGACACCTTAGAAGCTACCCTCATGCCAGGTTCCTGGATCATGAGGACTTACTAAGACATCCTCTACTCGACGATCACCTTTCGAAGGGCAAGGCAACAGTGAGGCGTACCCTAGGGGTGGTGTGTGATTTGTGTGTCATGTTCATTTATTTTTGTCTTGTCATGTTATGGTGATCTATGTGTTTGTTTTTATTTATCATTCATTCTTGCATGCCATTATTTAACAGTTAAAAAATTGCGGAAAGATAAAATTCCTAAACTATTAGAAAGGCGCGGGTCCACATCGCCAAAATTAAAGTCTAGGACCCGATTTGACAGAAAATAAAGAAATAAAGTAAAGTGAGAGAAATTAAGTTTACACGACTTTGGGAGAATTACATTAATATTTACAAGAAAAGAAATAAATGTGCGAATCGAATCAAAATTGGAAGTGAGGGCGTTGAACCCCTTTTTTAATGAAATTAAATTAAATTATTAAATTAATGAAATTAAAAAGAAAAAGAAATTATTTTTTGAGATTTTTTGCATTTATGGTTTTAATGAGAAAATTAAATGAAAAGAATATTAACCCTAATTCTAATTTTTATTTATTAAGAAAACCTTTTAAACTTTAAACCTAATATTAAATTAATTAATGATAATTTGATTTTATGAAAATAAATAATTAATTATTAGTGAAAAGTAAAGAAAAAAGTAATTAAAATTATTAAAACCCTAATTCTACTAATTTTAAGTTTATTAGAAAAATATTAAGATTTAACCCTAAATTAAAAATCTAAAATCAATTAATGATGTTTATTTACAAAAAATAACATTAAATAGAAATACTTATTTTTGTCTTTTTTCTGATTTTTATTGTTTTTTATGTTTTTATGAAAATATTAAATTAAAGGAATTAATTAATTAAAAAAAAGAAATAATTGAAATAAATAAAATAAGAAAAAGAAAGGAAAATACAATACCTTGGGGGGTTTCTGTCCCCTTTTTGGAGGTGAATTGGAGTGGTTTGGCCATTTGTGTTCTGGCCTCATCATGCATAAGTTGTTCTACTTTGGCCATTTGGCTTTTGGCTTTTGGCCATTTGCGTTTTGGCATCAACGTTCCTTAATCTTCTCAGGATGTCTGTCTCGCCATGTATTGGTGTCATGCATAAGTTTTTCTACTTTGGCCATTTGGCTTTTGGCTTTTGGCCATTTGGCTTTTGCCTCAACGTTCCTTAATGAACCTGCATGGGATCCTGTCTAAATCTGTAGTGTTGAACCTCATGAACACATTAAATAAAATCATAAAAATTCAAATAAAACCAACATATGAAGAAATTTAATGTTTAGGCACAATATGGCATGTATGAATGATTATACCCTTTTTGATCATGGAGATCAAATCAATCTTACCCTTACTGGAAAATTAGTGACCTGAATGCTTTTATGCCTTTTGGATCATGGAGATCAAGCCAGCCTTACCCTTACTGAAGAAGTAATAAGATGTTGGTTTGTAACTGAGATGACTTGTTTGTAGTGAGAGAGAGAGATTTGTAATAAGGATTTCAAGGTTTTAGGGTTCTTGAAAGAGTTTGATATTCTAACAGTGTTGTGGCAAGGTTTTTTTTCTCTCTTCTTTTCTCCTCTTTTTCTCCTCTCCGGTTTGTGTGAAAAGAAGGTGATTATATAATGAAAATTAGGGTAAAGCAAATGGGCTTTGAATGTGCAATTGGGCCTCCAATATTCACTTGAATTCGTCACTTTCCAGGCTAAATCGCAGGGACTTAAGTGCATTTTTTGAAGTTGAAATGTGAAAACAAAATGTAGCCGACATCGAGAACTAACTCCTGTCCGAAAATTGACTCAATCGGATAAACGGTGAATTAGTTATGAATTTTTGAAGTTTCAGCTCAGACAAACTTATTTTGGGCTTCAGTGTCGACTCTGACACGTTCTTCAATAAAAAACTGGTATTGATCGGTGCATAATTTGGTTTCGACTTTTGAAACAAAGTTGTAGATCTATGAGTCAGTGACCTTGTGTAAAAATATGAGTCCAATCCGATAAAAATTGACCGAGTTATGAATTTTCGAAGTTTCGGCCCAGATGAAATAATATTCAGCATTCAGGATTTTCAGCGTGTCACGCACTCTGAGCAAACAACGAAGGTCTTTTGAATACCGTTTGAACTCAATACCTTCTGTGAAAATGTAGCCAACTCAATTTGTGAAATTTTGGCACCGGAACCAGCTCGATACGATGAAAATCGACCAAGTTATGATTTTTTGAACATGACGCAAATAAACTTCTGTCACAAATTTTCTGCACGAAAATACTTGATAAATCCACATTTTTGAAGACCTTCTGATCGAAATTGGCTTCCAGCCGTGAGAGATGAAAACGTAGATAATGTCAAGACGGAATTTTGGCCACCGGAACGGGTTCAAAACGAGTCACGATCTTCAAGTTATGAATTTTTTAGCGTGTAAAAACTGCACTTTCAGCACACTTTTTCACTATATTTCTTCAAGAAAACTCGCACATTCGGATACCTTCTTTAAAGAATTGACTCTTGAGCCGAACCTGAATTTGAGAATATATTATCAGAGATATCTTGGCGAAAGAATACCTGAATATGACGCGCCGGGTTGGACTTGTGAATTTTCTTGAAATGTTTTGAGAAATATGGGAGGGCAAATTTTGGGGTACAACAGTTGCCCCTGTTCAATCTTCTTAGACCTGAGGATGCAGATTGGCTGACGTGCCTTTCGTAATCCGAAGGTAAAAGATGATTGAATACTAGAGTGCCCAGAAATTTGCGCTCACATAGTAGCAGTGATGATGGGAATGGGCTTATAGATGCCCTTTGGAGATTGTTGGATAGGATGATGGGCTTATAGATGCCATGCTAAGAGATGATGGATAGGTGGATGGGCTTATAGATACCATCTGGATGTTGATCACATAAGAGATTCCTTAGCGAGAACCTGCGTACCTGCAAAAGAAAAATGAGTACCTGACCTGTTACAGGAGTTGGTCTTCAGATTCTTTGTATAGATGTGTCCTGACTGGTTACAGGAGCTGGATCTGGATCTTCAAAAGGTGATAAATGAACCAGGGATGGTTACTACCTCAACATGAACGCTGAGAGAACCTTGGATGATTACTACCTCAACAGGAATGATGAGAGAACCTTGAACGACTTCAACCCCAACAGTAACACTGAGAGAATTTGGGGACGATTACTACCTCCGCAGTATCGGGGAGAGAACCATAGGCGACTACAACCTCAACAGCAATCATTGAGAGAATCTTGGATAACTCCACTTCAACAGCAATCATTGAGCGAAATCTGGGATTACCACCTCAATAGCAATCATTGAGAGAATCTTGGATAACTTCTACTGAGTCTTTATCAGGAAAATCTGTTTGGGGTCGATTTAGCTGGACTAGAGAAGGCCTTGGACTGGATAAGAAATCTTTGGAGTCGATTAACTGAACCGGTCTAGGTCTTGAATATCTTCAACTGGATAAGAGACAGGGAGATCTTTGGAGTCGATCTGACTGAACCAGACAAGATCTTGAATGTCTTCAACTGGATAAGAGACAGGGAGATCTTTGGAGTCGATCTGACTGAACCAGACAAGGTCTTTGGAGTCTTCAACTGAGTCTTCAACAGAAAAACCTTTAGGAGTCGGTTTAACTAGACCAGAGAACGCCTTTGACTGGATAATAACCAGGAAAATCTTTGGAGTCGATTTAACTGAACCATACAAGGTCTTTGGAGTCTTCAACTGAGTCTTCAAAAGAAAAACCTTTAGGAGTCGGTTTAACTAGACCAGAGAACGCCTTTGACTGGATAATAACCAGGAAAATCTTTGGAGTCGATTTAACTGAACCAGACAAGGTCTTTGGAGTCTTCAACTGAGTCTTCAAAAGAAAAACCTTTAGGAGTCGGTTTAACTAGACCAGAGAACGCCTTTGACTGGATAATAACCAGGAAAATCTTTGGAGTCGATTTAACTGAACCAGACAAGGTCTTTGGAGTCGATTTAACTGAACCAGACAAGGTCTTTGGAGTCTTCAACTGAGTCTTCAAAAGAAAAACCTTTAGGAGTCGGTTTAACTAGACCAGAGAACGCCTTTGATTGGATAATAACCAGGAAAATCTTTGGAGTCGATTTAACTGAACCAGACAAGGTCTTTGGAGTCTTCAACTGAGTTTTCAACAGAAAAACCTTTAGGAGTCGGTTTAACTAGACCAGAGAACGCCTTTGACTGGATAATAACCAGGAAAATCTTTAGAGTCGATTTAACTGAACCAAACAAGGTCTTTGGAGTCTTCAACTGAGTCTTCAAAAGAAAAACCTTTAGGAGTCGGTTTAACTAGACCAGAGAACGCCTTTGACTGGATAATAACCAGGAAAATCTTTGGAGTCGATTTAACTGAACCAGACAAGGTCTTTGGAGTCTTCAACTGAGTCTTCAACAGAAAAACCTTTAGGAGTCGGTTTAACTAGACCAGAGAACGCCTTTGACTGGATAATAACCAGGAAAATCTTTGGAGTCGATTTAACTGAACCAGACAAGGTCTTTGGAGTCTTCAACTGAGTCTTCAAAAGAAAAACCTTTAGGAGTCGGTTTAACTAGACCAGAGAACGCCTTTGACTGGATAATAACCAGGAAAATCTTTGGAGTCGATTTAACTGAACCAAACAAGGTCTTTGGAGTCTTCAACTGAGTCTTCAAAAGAAAAACCTTTAGGAGTCGGTTTAACTAGACCAGAGAACGCCTTTGACTGGATAATAACCAGGAAAATCTTTGGAGTCGATTTAACTGAACCAGACAAGGTCTTTGGAGTCTTCAACTGAGTCTTCAATAGAAAAACCTTTAGGAGTCGGTTTAACTAGACCAGAGAACGCCTTTGACTGGATAATAACCAGGAAAATCTTTGGAGTCGATTTAACTGAACCAGACAAGGTCTTTGGAGTCTTCAACTGAGTCTTCAAAAGAAAAACCTTTAGGAGTCGGTTTAACTAGACCAGAGAACGCCTTTGACTGGATAATAACCAGGAAAATCTTTGGAGTCGATTTAACTGAACCAGACAAGGTCTTTGGAGTCTTCAACTGAGTCTTCAAAAGAAAAACCTTTAGGAGTCGGTTTAACAAGACCAGAGAACGCCTTTGACTGGATAATAACTAGGAAAATCTTTGCAGTCGATTTAACTGAACCAGACAAGGTCTTTGGAGTCTTCAACTGAGTATTCAAAAGAAAAACCTTTAGGAGTCGGTTTAACTAGACCAGAGAACGCCTTTGACTGGATAATAACCAGGAAAATCTTTGGAGTCGATTTAACTGAACCAGACAAGGTCTTTGGAGTCTTCAACTGAGTCTTCAAAAGAAAAACCTTTAGGAGTCGGTTTAACTAGACCAGAGAACGCCTTTGACTGGATAATAACCAGGAAAATCTTTGGAGTCGATTTAACTGAACCAGACAAGGTCTTTGGAGTCTTCAACTGAGTCTTCAAAAGAAAAACCTTTAGGAGTCGGTTTAACTAGACCAGAGAATGCCTTTGACAGGATAATAACCAGGAAAATCTTTGGAGTCGATTTAACTGAACCAGACAAGGTCTTTGGAGTCTTCAACTGAGTCTTCAAAAGAAAAACCTTTAGGAGTCGGTTTAACTAGACCAAAGAACTCCTTTGACTGGATAATAACCAGGAAAATCTTTGGAGTCGATTTAACTGAACCAGACAAGGTCTTTGGAGTCTTCAACTGAGTCTTCAAAAGAAAAACCTTTAGGAGTCGGTTTAACTAGACCAGAGAACGCCTTTGACTGGATAATAACCAGGAAAATCTTTGGAGTCGACTTAACTGAACCAGACAAGGTCTTTGGAGTCTAGCTTGAGAACTTAACTGAATCTTTCCTGAAAGGTAAAGGTCAGTCATCTGCAATGCATGATATGGATCAAGCAATGATGTTCTCCACATAAATGATATTTAAGATATGATGCGTATATGCATGCTATAATGTATGGAAGTGTGATTTTTATGAATGTATGTTTTTTGTCTTAGGAAAATAAATCCTTGACGGGTGCCGGGAAGTTACTCCTGGGCTGATGTTGGAGAATAGATTTTGCTTCCGCTGGGGATGATAGTTGCAAGAATACCGGTAGGAGAAGATGACTCCGTTGGGGAATAAACTTGGCGAATGGAATATCCTGCGGGGAGAAAAGTACTCTAGCGATCTTGCTGGGAAGCAATACTCTGTGGGGAGAGAGATACTTTGTTGAAATGTTGATAATGACTTGCTGGGGATACCCTTGTTGTGTTGGAAATGTTAATAGACTTCGCTGGGGATAAGAAGACTTCGTCGAGGACGATCTTCTCATGGCCTTTGGCTGAGGATGACCCAGTTATATCCTGGTAGGGAAATAACTCTTTGAATACAGCCGGGAGACGCGTTCGTGCTCTGCGAGGAATAAGCTTCCAGAATCTAATGGGGATAAGTTTACTGCTTGGGGAGATGAATTCCAACTTTCCTGGGGAACTAGATTGGACTCTCTTGGGGAAGTTTTGAATTGTATTGGAAATAACTCCGCTGAATGTTTGATATGCCGCCGGGGAACAATCTTTAGGCCAAGATTGTCGGGGATGCTTGTTAAGAATGCATATATACTGCTGGGGAATGTTGAGATCTGCGGGAGGATACCCAACTTCCTTAAGTTTGATAATGACTTTGCTTGGGGAGGGTGCACGGACTTGCTGGTACACTCTTTGGGGAATTAAGATACCTTGGTTATTTTTCAGCCGAACCTATCTTAGTACCTTGGTGGACAGAGCCCTTAGATCGCTTTGGACAGCTCATCATTGCCCCTGTTTCTGAGGTGGGAGAGGAAGACCTGTGAGGTGCTGATAGTTGTTGAGGGTCAAACCTTCTTTAGGTAGGCAGGTGACAAGATGACAGGACATAGTCGTACGCTTTGATCCCTAACTTTTGCCTGGACCGCCCTTTCGGGTTTTCAGTCCACCGGGATACCCATTTTTGCCCAAGTCGCCTTTTCAGGTTTTCGACTTGCCGGGTGTATAGATTTTTTTATTTCATCCCTTCATTTTGCCCGAACCCTTTTGGTTCGCCGGGAAGCCCTTATTTTTGCCTAGGTACGTCAACCTAGCGGGTCTTTGATTTTGCGTAGTATCTTTTCGACTATGTCCATGTTCTCAGAATGTAGGGAGTTGCCCCTGTCAGAAGTGTTTTGTCATGCCACCAGAAGGTATTTGATCAGGCAAGGTTCGTTGTTGGAATGCCCCAAGTGACTTAGGCGGAGATTTGCCCCAGGCTATTTGGCCTTTGAGAGATTCTCCGAATCTTGATTGGATTGCCCCAGATAATGGACACTGGCCATGTCTGCCCCTTGATTGGAAGTGCTTTTGTTCACTAGGTATTCATCGTGCGAATTTCTATGCTGTTCAAACAAAAAGTCATATGCAAACAAAGTTATGTTAAAAATGCAAAGCTTATGTCTGTCTTGAAGATTTTTAAAATGCATTCTTTTTCATAAAACAAGTGAATGTTTGTAAAACGTGATGTCAACTCCGTATTTACCGTAGGTCTTCAGGAGTCAGGATACCTTTTGTAACAATATGCTTTCGAACTAACCCATGCTTCAGCTAGGACTTTTAAGGGTTATAACGTGGCCTGGTTCACGGTTTAAGAAACAAAGGATAAAGGCTCAAATTTTATTTGTACCCACCCGCTCTTCGTGATGTTCTCCAAACCTAAACTCAGTTGATCATATGTTGGACCTTGTTTGAGTCTTTGCTCTGATTTTCCGGTGATGATTCGGATGTTGATAACTTATTTGAATAAGCAGTCATTCCTTTTTTGTTGAGGGTTTGTAAGACCTCTTTCTTGTCTGATTTTTGTTATCCCTTTCTTTTTTTGCCTGAACTGTTTCCTTTTTTGGAATTACAGTCAGCGGGATGCCCCAGTTTTGTAAGTCTCCTTCATAGGTTTTGACTTAATGTTTTTTTTATTTTTTGAGATAATGACTGCCTTTCTTTATTGATTATTCGGAACCATCACTGTCTTTCTTTGTTTTGTAAGGACCTCTTTGGTGCCATTCGTTATGCACTTGGATCAACTGAGAGACTACCCTGCCCCAGGTTATGATTAAGGGTTTTAAATTTCGAAAAGAAAAACTCCTACTTCTTTGGCTCAGAGGGGTTGACGAGAGATTATCATCCTTATAACTCCAGTGTTTAGGGATTGAAACAATGCCTGTACCTCATCAGCGGGGTCTGTTCAAAAGCATACTGTCAATGTCATGATATCGTTTTCGTCATCCTCCCTCAAGAGGCTTAGAATTATTATTTAAGAGTTGATCATCAGAAAAAATATGAAAATAATTTGCATTTAGTGAATACGAATATATTGTTTCAGAACAGACATATGCGATGCATTAATGAAATAACAATGTTTAACATGAGTAAATGTTTGAACAAAAGAAAATTGCAACTTGAACATTCGAATGAACAAAAATTTCTCGATCCTAGCCATGTTTTGGCAAGGGAGCAGTGATCACGTTGGGAGTCTCGGGTACTTCAAACTGAATCTCTCCATCGTCGATCATGTCTTGAATCTTGTTTTTGAGAGGCCAGCAGTTGTCCGTAGTATGCCCCGGGCTATCAGAATGGTAGGCGCACCTATCGTTGGGATGATAGTTAGGAGCAGAAGTGTTTGGATTCCGGAGAGGAGCCTTTAAGGTGATCAGATTCAACCTCAACAGACGTTGTAAAGCTTGAAACAGCGACATGTTGAGCTGGGTGAATTGCCTCCTAGGCTTGTCTGGCTGAAGCTGGTGAGGTTGATGCTGAATTGGTGACACTGGAGCCATTTGAGGAGCTCTCCCCTTATTTCCTTGTCTCAAAGATGGTTGAACGATGACTGGCTTTTTACCCTTAGACGTTTGCCCCAGTTGGTTACCCTGAAGCAATTGGTTGACGAGAACTCCGAGCTCTTCTTGTCTTTGAGCTAAGCCTTGAATGATAGTCGCCTGCCCCAGCATTTGGACTCTCAATGCATCCACTTCAGCTTGCAGATGTTTTAGCCGTTCGTCCTCAGCGCTGTTCCTGACCAAAGTCTCCATGGGAAGTGTCTTCAACTCCTCCTGCCCCTTGGATAGATTCAGGAGGATTTCCCCGAACCGAGTCTCTTGAGCAAGAAGGTCCTGGTTATCTTGTTGGGAAGTCATTGCTGAAATAAATAGCGGAGAAGGTAAGTGACCTGCAACAGGTGTACCTGTAATGCAATGATATGTATGATATGTATATGCAATGTTTTCAAGGACCTCGTGGGGTAAACAAAAAAATTGTTAGAATTCGAATCCGGTAGCTTGATTGAAGGAACTTCCTGTTGTAGAGAGTCCTTCTTCAAGGGTCAAAGGCTCACCATATCCAGTGGGTCATAGCCCCTGACAACCCTGGCTAGAGAAAAATAAATCCTCTTTGCCCCTTGCTAGACGTTTGATTCATCATGACCTGCATCACAAGCCCTTGAGATCCTTGAAATGGGTTAAGATGTATGCAATGGTATGATGTTATGGTATGCATGGGGTAATGTGAGTAAACCCTGTTATGAGTCCCCATCAAGGACTATAAACAAAACCTGCAAGAAACTAGTCTGCAAGAAACTCAGTACACTCTGTTATGAGCCCTAATTAAGGACTATAAACAAAACCTGCAAGAAACTTAGTAAGCCCTGTCATGGGTCCCAATTAAGGACTATAAACAAAACCTGCAAGAAACTTAGTAAGCCCTGTCATGGGTCCCAATTAAGGACTAAAACAAAACCTGCAAGTAGTTCATGTGTCAGATAAAGCATGCAAGTAGTCAAGTACGAAGGCACACAAGTCACACAAGAGGAAACCCTTAGAGTTTAGGCCAGCATGGGGTCTGGGTAATACCCTCTTGAAGTTGGTGGGCTCAACCTGTCCTATCAGAAGTAACTGGGTTCTAAGGGTCCCAATATCACTGGATTGCTTTCATTGTTCATCGTTTCGATTTAGCCACTGGACTGGCGACCGAAATATTCCAGGAAAGCAACCCTCAATTGAGTGTAGTATCGAGTATCAACCAACCTCGGACTGCACCAAAGTCAGTTATCTCACTACCCTAAAGAGGCCAAGATAGTTCAATTAAGGTTCCTAAGATCTGTTGATGCTTCATGACACCACGCGGAGGCCCCGTACTCTCCTTGACTGAACTCAAGGGTTACCGGTACACACCAAAGTGCCACATCAACGTAGCAGACTGTTTCAACCATGTCGGTATACCCCGCACAGTTCCCTCACAGCCTTGTTGCTACTTTCTAAAAAGGTATCCCCAGATCCGGGTTAGGATCTATAGAACTCCCAAGACAGTCCCACAATTTAAAGCAAGCAAATCAATACAATTGAAAACACAGTTATGAACTATCCTAAGGTACACCTCACTTTATAAAGGTTCCCCAGCAGAGTCGCCAGTTCTGTGATCGGTGGATCTGGAACTGACTGTTTAACGCTGGTTCGCGAAATGTCGCGGAAGCAAGAGTCGCCACCGTCTTTTATTTTCTCCAATTGGAAAGGACAAAAGCACAGAAAAATTCCTTAAAGAGATTGCTCTCGGTTCGGGAGGTAGATTATAGAAAGGGAAGGTGTTAGCACCCTTTCTATCCATGGTTATCCATGGGCTCTTAGATACTTGCTCATTTGTATTTTCAAAAAGGTTTGTTTGCTTTTCAACTGTGGGTTTTAAAAAGTTTCTTTGAAAATTTCAGTTCGACTCTTGTATCGGTCCTCAAGAGTGTTTGAAAAAATGCTTTCGAAAGCTTTTTGAAAATGTGTTGGTGTGAAAAGTATTTTGGAATTTGTTTTGAAATTAGAGCAAGTATCTAGAGTCGTCTACCTACCCTAAGGAATTCGTCTGTGTAGATGTCCTTTAAAGTAGTGCCATCCAACCATTGAGAGGTAGGTAGCACCACTGTTGGAGGTGTTCGGGTCAATTCAAGGTTTGGGACATGGTGATCACCAGAGCAATGGGAAGACATCTTAGAAGCTACCCTCATGCCAGGTTCCCGGATCATGAGGACTTACTAAGACATCCTCTACTCGACGATCACCTTTCGAAGGGCAAGGCAACAGTGAGGCGTACCCTAGGGGTGGTGTGTGATTTGTGTGTCATGTTCATTTATTTTTGTCTTGTCATGTTATGGTGATCTATGCGTTTGTTTTTATTTATCATTCATTCTTGCATGCCATTATTTAACAGTTAAAAAATTGCGGAAAGATAAAATTCCTAAACTATTACAAAGGCGCGGGTCCACATCGCCAAAATTAAAGTCTAGGACCCGATTTGACAGAAAATAAAGAAATAAAGTAAAGTGCGAGAAATTAAGTTTACACGGCTTTGGGAGAATTACATTAATATTTACAAGAAAAGAAATAAATGTGCGAATCGAATCAAAATTGGAAGCGAGGGCGTTGGACCCCTTTTTTAATGAAATTAAATTAAATTATTAAATTAATGAAATTAAAAAGAAAAAGAAATTATTTTTTGAGATTTTTTGCATTTATGGTTTTAATGAGAAAATTAAATGAAAAGAATATTAACCCTAATTCTAATTTTTATTTATTAAGAAAACCTTTTAAACTTTAAACCTAATATTAAATTAATTAATGATAATTTGATTTTATGAAAATAAATAATTAATTATTAGTGAAAAGTAAAGAAAAAAGTAATTAAAATTATTAAAACCCTAATTCTACCAATTTTAAGTTTATTAGAAAAATATTAAGATTTAACCCTAAATTAAAAAACTAAAATCAATTAATGATGTTTATTTACAAAAAATAACATTAAATAGAAATACTTATTTTTGTCTTTTTTCTGATTTTTATTGTTTTTTATGTTTTTATGAAAATATTAAATTAAAGGAATTAATTAATTTAAAAAAAGAAATAATTGAAATAAATAAAATAAGAAAAAGAAAGAAAATACAATACCTTGGGGGGTTTCTGTCCCCTTTTTGGAGGTGAATTGGAGTGGTTTGGCCATTTGTGTTCTGGCCTCATCATGCATAAGTTGTTCTACTTTAGCCATTTGGCTTTTGGCTTTTGGCCATTTGCGTTTTGGCCTCAACGTTCCTTAATCTTCTCAGGATGTCTGTCTCGCCATGTATTGGTGTCATGCATAAGTTTTTCTACTTTGGCCATTTAGCTTTTGCCTCAACGTTCCTTAATGAACCTGCATGGGATCCTGTCTAAATCTGCAGTGTTGAACCTCATGAACACATTAAATAAAATCATAAAAATTCAAATAAAACCAACATATGAAGAAATTTAATGTTTAGGCACAATATGGCATGTATGAATGATTATACCCTTTTTGATCATGGAGATCAAATCAATCTTACCCTTACTGGAAAATTAGTGACCTGAATGCTTTTATGCCTTTTGGATCATGGAGATCAAGCCAGCCTTACCCTTACTGAAGAAGTAATAAGATGTTGGTTTGTAACTGAGATGGCTTGTTTGTAGTGAGAGAGGGATTTGTAATAAGGATTTCAAGGTTTTAGGGTTCTTGAAAGAGTTTGATATTCTAACAGTGTTGTGGCAAGGTTTTTTTTCTCTCTTCTTTTCTCCTCTTTTTCTCCTCTCCGGTTTGTGTGAAAAGAAGGTGATTATATAATGAAAATTAGGGTAAAGCAAATGGGCTTTGAATGTGCAATTGGGCCTCCAATATTCACTTGAATTCGTCACTTTCCAGGCTAAATCGCAGGGACTTAAGTGCATTTTTTGAAGTTGAAATGTGAAAACAAAATGTAGCCGACATCGAGAACTAACTCCTGTCCGAAAATCGACTCAATCGGATAAACGGTGAATTAGTTATGAATTTTTAAAGTTTCAACTCAGACAAACTTATTTTGGGCTTCAGTGTCGACTCTGACACGTTCTTCAATAAAAAACTGGTATTGATCGATGCATAATTTGGTCTCGACTTTTGAAGCAAAGTTGTAGATCTATGAGTCAGTGACCTTGTGTAAAAATATGAGTCCAATCCGATAAAAATTGACCGAGTTATGAATTTTCGAAGTTTCGGCCCAGATGAAATAATATTCAGCATTCAGGATTTTCAGCGTGTCACGCACTCTGAGCAAAAAACGAAAGCCTTTTGAATACCGTTTGAACTCAATACCTTCTGTGAAAATGTAGCCAACTCAATTTGTGAAATTTTGGCACCGGAACCAGCTCGATACGATGAAAATCGACCAAGTTATGATTTTTTGAACATGACGCAAATAAACTTTTGTCACAAATTTTCTGCACGAAAATACTTGATAAATCTATATTTTTGAAGACCTTCTGATCGAAATTGGCTTCCAGCCGTGAGAGATGAAAACGTAGATAATGTCAAGACGGAATTTTGGCCACCGAAACGGGTTCAAAACGAGTCACGATATTCAAGTTATGAATTTTTTAGCGCGTAAAAACTGCACTTTCAGCACACTTTTTCACTATATTTCTTCAAGAAAACTCGCACATTCGGATACCTTCTTTAAAGAATTGACTCTTGAGCCGAACCTGAATTTGAGAATATGTTATCAGAGATATCTTGGCGAAAGAATACCTGAATATGACGCGCCGGGTTGGACTTGTGAATTTTCTTGAAATGTTTTGAGAAATATGGGAGGGCAAATTTTGGGGTACAACATATGGGATAGGCCCCGATATAGTAATCTTCAGAGGTACACACTTTGAATCAGGTGTAATCTTAACAGGTCTTTTGGAGACCTTGGAAAGATTGTCGGAAATGGTGATTATAGCAACATCATTGATTGGAGTAACAGGAGTAACATGAGTTTTCTTGAAGAGGATTTCTTGAGTATCCATCAGGCGTTGGATGCCTGACTTCAATAGAGGACAGTCGGATTGCAAGGTCGAACAAAGGTAACAATCTTTTTCACAGCCTGGGAAAATCCCGACTTTCAACAGATTCATCTTGATCATTGGCAACAGAGTCATTAAGTCATCAGCAGCGGTAACATGAAGATCTTCTATAATAGCATGGACATTATGACCATGTTTTGGCATAGGAGCGTATATCACATTAGGTTTTTCGGGGGCATCAAACTCCACCTCCTTGGCATCTATTAAATCTTGGATCTTATTTTTAAGGGCCCAACAGTTGTTGGTGTCGTGCCCGACACTGTCTGAATGATACGCACACTTTGCATTGGAATGATAGTAGGGAGAAGAGGTATTTGGGTTCTTTGGCGCCTCTTTCAAATTGGTAAGGTTTAACTTTAATAGATGAGGGAGAACCTGAGCAGGTGTCATATTGATCTGGGTGAATTGCCGTGCAGGCCTTTCCACCCTGGTTTGGTTAGCTCTGGGTTGACTGCTTCGAGGTTGATCGGCTGAGGAGTTCTGGATCATCACAGCCCCCACCGCTGGTTGGCGCTCCATTCTTCCTTGATTTCTCTGGGTGTAAACAGCATAAACTTCCTTATTGGCTGGAAAGTTTTTCTTGATAGCAGTGGAAGCAGATGCATCCTTCTGAATTTTACCACTCTTAATGCCAGCTTCGACCCTTTCACCTGTCAGAATTAATTCGGTGAACCCTGCAAATGAGCTCCCGATCAAGTGATTAAAGAATGGACCTGACAGGGTCCCCAAAAACATATCAACAAGCTCTCTTTCAGACAAAGGTGGCTGCACCCTTCCAGCCAAATCCCGCCACTTCTGGGCATACTCCTTAAAGTCTTCATTAGAGACCATACCCATACCTTGTAATTGAGTACGAGTAGGCGCTAAATCTGCGTTATATTGGTATTGTCGATAGAAAGCAGCAGCCAAATCCTCCCAGTTATGTACATCAGATCTTTCAAGCTGATAGAACCAATCCAATTGCGTACTGGACAAACTATCTTGAAAAAAGTATACCCACAGATCCTTATCAGAAGAGTGAGGTTGGATCTTTCTGACGTAAGACCGCAGATGCATCTTCGAACAGGACAAACCGTCGTATTTAGCAAATGTAGGCACTTTGAATTTAGGGGGAATGACGATCCCAGCAACCAACCCTAGTTCTTCGAAATCCAGCTCAGGTACTCTTTGTACCTCCATGGCTGCAAGCCGATCTTCCAGATTCTTATACTTATTGTCCGCAGGAGGGTATTGCTGCTCAGAGTAATCTTCTTCCTCCTCTTCTTCTTCTTCTTCAGCTTCAGACTCGGAGGGCATTGCAACTCCCTTTCCTTTGCCAACCCCTTCATCAGACGTCGAGGGGAAATCCAGGACTCTCCTAGCTTGGTTCTCAAACCTTCTTCCCATAGTGGCCACACCAAATCTTTTCTTTTTCTTTTTCTCCTTTTCTTTCTCCTTTTCCTTCTCTAACAGTGCTTTAAGGTCCTCCTAACCCTTTGCCAAGGTCATGAGGAGTTGTTGGAACTGCAAATTCTGTGCTTGTAGATCTTTGACCGTCTTCTCTATATCCATCTGGCTGAAATAAACAGCAGAGAGATAAGGAAACCTGGTGTGAAGACCTGTTTATGCATATGATAAATGATATGTATTCATGTAATGCATTCAAGGGTTCAGAAATTCAAATTTGTTGCAAAAAAAAAAAAGAACACACGTCATATTAGTAAGAAGAGTTTTGTTAGTACATAAATGCCCCATGGGCAAGAACAATACAAAATTCTAATGTAAAAAGACGCTGTGCATCCTTTTCGGTGTGATGTAAGTGTTGAGAGTCTGCTCTTCATGGAGTCGACGAGTAAGCTCCAAAACCTTCTTCTTATTAGCGTAGAAGCTGGCTTCAAAAGTATTTTGTTCTTCCTTGAGCTATATCCAACTCTTTTGCAATTCGTCCAATGATGTTGGCATGTCAGGATGTAGGAGGGTGTATGGAACCTCTCCTTCCATAACAGGCTCTTTGATCATAGGCAGAATGTGGGGGTAAGGCATCATAAGACTCTGGGAGCGGGTTCGTACCCACTTGAGGTAGGGCTCAAGGGGGATGGAATTCTTGTGCCCCAGTGTCTTACTGTCCACTTTGTTGGGCATCCTCCAAGCTCGGATAAACCTTTGTCGAAGTCCTTAAGCATCGTTGTCGAAGTCAAAAACCAAGTCTAGAATCAGCATGTCGTGTGGGCCATCCCTTCGGGAATACCCAAATTATCTTAGAGCCAAACAGGGGTTGTAGGTAATGCCTCCCCTAATGCCAAGTAATGGGACATTAGGGAATTCCCCACAACGATCAATGATGATGACATTTTCTCTGGACCGAGAACACCAATGAACATCAGAATGTGTAAGAGTCATCAATCGTTGTGACCACCTCAAGCCTTGCTCATTCTTCAAGACTGATTGGGGAAGGTGAGAAATAAACCACCTTGCTAGAAGAGGAGTACAGCACATGAGAACACCTCTTTTCCTCATTGTTCGTGTGTAAAATGAGTGTAAGATGTCCCCAAGCAATGTAGGCACAAGATTTCAAGATATGAAAATCTTGACAGCATTCACATCTATAAGCTGATCAGGGTTTGGGAACAAGACCAACCCATAGATGAGAAGTGCTACAATCTCCTCAAAGGCTTGCAGATCTAGAGAATTCCAGCAGTCTTGTGCCCTCTCAAACAGAAACTTTGCCAAGAAACCCTTGACACCACTTCTGGCTTCCCAATGACCTTTGATATCAGATGGTTGCAAGTGAAAGGCTTGAGCAACATCTTCAGGCTTTGGTTCTCTTTCCGTACCGTTATAGGATAGTTGATGGAGAATAGGAATCCTCAGGAGTTGAGAAAATTCCTCCAAAGTAGGCACTAGTTGGTAATCAGGAAATATAAAGCAATGGTGTATGGGATCAAAGAACTGGAAGAGAACTTTCACCATGTCTTCTTCAATGTTGGAGTTGACCAAGCTGAGAAGTCTACCATGTCTTTCACTGAAGGGAGAATTCTCTGGAATCTTGGAAGTAAGCTCCTTGAGTAGAGGAGGGATTCTCACAAGGTTGACCTGAATAGTTTTTCTGTGGAGTGATTCCATGACCTACAAAACAGGAACAAAGATGAAGATCCAAACCCTTAAAATGGTTAGTGGATGCATATGATGCTTTATGATGTTCATGATGTATGCACAAGTATATGTACAAGCAAATCACACAAGATCCTAGTTTCAGGCTTGCATGGGGTTTCATAGGTAAGTACCCTCTTGAAGTTTAGTTGGCTCAACCTGTCCTATAAATAGTAACCGGGTTCTAAGGAGCTCAATATCACTGGACTATTTTCTGTGTTCATTGTTTCAGTTTAGCCACTTAACTGGCGACCGAAATATTCCAAGAAAATAACCCTCAATGAGTGTAGTATTGAGTATCTACCAACTTTGGACTGCACCAAAGTCGGTCATCTCACTACCCCTAATAAGGCCAAGATGGTCAAGTAAAGGTTCTAAAAGTCCATTAGTGCTTCATGACATCACTCAGCGGCCCCGTATTCTCTTTGATTAACTCAAAGGCTACCGGTACCCACAAATATGTCGCACTAATATAGCTATTGCTTCAACCATGTCGGTATACCCCGTACAGTTTCCATAATGTATTGCTATTTACCTATGAATGTTTCCCAAAAAATCCGGGTGGAGGATTCAAACCTAAACAAGAGAACCAAATGTAAAGCAATCAAAGCAAACAAGATAAGCATGTAAAGGTGATCTAAACCCTAAGGTAACCCCACTTTTAGAATATTCCCCAGCAGAGTCGCCAGTTCTGTGATACGGTGGGAGAACTAACTTGAGGTTTTGCGTTTGTGTTCGCAAATGTTTCGGTTTAGCAAGATTCGCCACCGACTTTTATTTTATCCAAAGGAAAGGTTAAAAAACACAGGAAAGACCTTTGAGATGTTTTCTTGGGTTCGAGGGGTATATTATGAAAAGGGAAGATGCTAGCACCCTTTTCATCCATGGTTTTCCATGGGCTCTTAGTTACTTGTTTAGATCACTTGCTTTTGCTTTTCAATTGTTTGAAATGGTGCTTTGTGTGTGGTTTTGAAAATGTTTTGAAAAGAGGCCATCGTTGTGGCAACCTTTGTAATGATTTTTGTCTGAATGTATACAAAGGTGTATTTGTCTTTTGAAAAGATGTTTCAATGTTTGAAAGTTTGAAAGTTTGTTTTGGGAAATGTTTTGAAATTGTGTTGTGAAGTGTGTTTGAAAATAGCAAGGATGTTTTTGCAAGTTTTGATCAAGTAACTAAAAGTTGTCTACCCTATTTTACTCAAAGATCTTTCCTATACGTTTTTAATCTTTTGACATTGTTGTTTTACCATTGTATTTGGTAAACAAACTTGTGTTTGGATGTTTAAACGGGATGGGCGTGGGTCATCGTATTGACCATGATAGCAATTATGCTAAGTATGTTTAGCAAATTTTTGAGGGACTAGATCATTTTGTTTAGGCAACCAAGATAGCGTCATCGAGGGACTATGATCTTTTATTTTGTTTTGTTTTGCCAAGATACCTAGCATGCATACCATGGCCATTTGTTTAAGCAACCAAGTGGAGATACCTTAAGGGTGTTTGTGTGCAAGTGTATTTTATTGCATGCATGATTTTATCTTGAATTAGGATTTTCTATTTCATTGATTTTATCTTGCCATACATATCCTAATTACTAGCATTTACATTTGAAAGCAATAAAAATGTGGAAATGTAAAATCCTACGCTATTACAAAATTTAGGGGGTGAAGGATACACACTTGTACATGGGGATGGTTCAACGAGAAAAATAGATAAAAAAAGGAAATAACAAGGGGAAGAAAAAGAGAAAGAGAGAGAGGGCTAGCGCGCTGCTGAGAGGAAGTCAGAAGTTATGACCCATGCCTGCTGCAGAATATCAACCTGTTAGTGAAAATGTATGAGTCAGAACTTCTGACTCTGGTTCCCTACAAAACAGAAACTTGTTAGTGGGAAGGTCAGAAGTTCTGACTCCCATGCGCTGCAAGACAAAAGTTTGTTAGTGGGGAAGTTAGAAGTTCTGACCCTGCTGGAAACACAATAATTTTCATAAGTTCTAATATTATTGATAGCAAAACAGGCCTCAGAAGTGCTGGCGTCAAAGTCAGAGCTTGGTTTCCCCCTGTGCTAGCCAGAACATCTGCAATTTTATTATTTTTCCATAAAACAGAAGGCATGCCTAGGACTATCTCAGCAAGTGTCAAAGTTTTTCAGAAAACAGAACCAAAAAGGTCACAAGCAGGTTCTACACTGATTCACTTCCTACTTAAGCATTCAGAGGCATGAAAATCCTCAGAACACGTACAACAATAACATGATATCTACATTGTGTTTATTGAGCATGCAAAGCTGATGATGCTTAGCAGCATGATGAGAGTCAGTAGGTGCTTACCTTGCTGTTGGAAGAAAACCTGTGAGTTGGAGCTAGCTTTAGCTCTGATGGTGTTCTGGACAGGTTCTTTTTAGAATGGGTGGATGGAGAAGATATATGTATGTATGGTCAGAAACTGTATGGGCGTTCTCTAGTCAGGAAGAAAACTGGGTATCAATGAAGTTTGGAGGCAGGAAGTTCAAAGTTATGAAACACTAGGGATTTTGGCAGAGTTTCACAATGTTTTCTTGCTAGAGTTTTATGTTGCTCTTCTAGCAAATTTTATGGATTTTTTTTTACCGGCCTCCATTTCATGGACAATGGTGTCCTATTTATAGGCAAGGCTTTGTGAATTTTTAAACGTTAAATGGTGTTAATACTATGCAGTAGGGGTTAAGTTGTTCTTGAAGGAAGTTCATGAAAAGTTGTGATGATGGACAACTTTTCAGCCTAGGTTGGAATAGTAAGCGAGGATTAAGGAGAAGTGACACCCATAGGCAAAAAGTGGCGCATAGATCCATGTATAAGCCTGCACGAGGGTGTTACCATGGCACACGTGGAGAGACCCCTTGGATGAATGCTCAAAAGTGGTTGTGAGCATTAATGAGCATTAAATGGTGATGAGATCTGTCAAAATCAGAAATCTTGTAATATGAGATTTTACATCATTACCTAAAACCTGAGCCAGCAGTTCTGCTTCACCAAAAAACAACGTAAACCAAGCTCTGACCTTGGCCTCTGCCTCAGCAAATTCTGAGGGTTTTTCCAGATTTTTCAGCATGTTCTTTTTTATCTGCCTCTGAAAAACTGAATTTAGAGATTCTGTTTTAGTATTATACCCAATCTGCTGATCTCATTAACTTCTGATCCCAGTACGTTCTGAAGGAGTTTCAGGCTTTGTTGCCTTCTTTGCATTTCTCTAGCAAACTCTGGTTGAACTTGTGTAACTGCTGAAAGAGCCATGTTCTGTTTAAAGATCACGTGTTGAACCACGTTTACAACCTCTGACTGAGTTGGTGTAGCTGCTGAAGATCCACCTTCTGACTGAATGTTATGTGTTGAGCCCAGTTTGCAACTTCTGACCGTTTCTACCTGGAGGTTGGTTCAGAAGCTCTGAAGTGCCATTTTTTTCTTAAACACCTTTTTTAGAAAAAAATTCTAAGTATTTAGAATTTAACTTTTTCAAGGTAGAAATTTTGACTTTTGAGCTTGCAAATGACCATTTTGCTCTTGTAAATGGTTTACTTGAAAAGGAATGATAATTCAGGGCTTGGATTTGTTTAAGAGAAACTCTGAGAATTCAGGATGAATTCCTGAAGGATGAGAGGGCAAATTTTGGGGTACAACAACAACCTCACTCTTTGAGCTAGTTTTTCGGGTTGAGATCCAAACATATTTAACATGGTATCAGAGCTGGATTAAGGACTTCAATGTGGGAATTTGGCCCATGCCTACGTTAGACGTGAGGGTGAATGTTGAAGTTGGTATTTGTATTGTTGGAGTTTGTTTGAAGTCCCACATTGTTTAGGTTCTCGGGATGTTGAATGTATAAATACGTGAGGGCAACCTCACCCTTTGAGCTAACTTTTTAGGGATGAGACCCAATCATATTTAACATGGTATCAGAGCTGAGTTAGAGATAGTTTTTCGGATTGAGATCCAAATATATTTAACATGGTATCATAGTTGGGTTAATGACTGCAACGTGGACTTAGGTCAAATGTCCACATTGCAGTCCTTAACATGCCTAAAAACTAACTTTTCGAGTTGAGATCAATAGCAGAGCCATGGAGGGGCAAGCAAAGGCTACGGCCATCCCATTCCTCTTTTTTAAAATAAAATTCATACTATGAGACAAATACCATTTGATATAAATGAATATTTAAAACAATACTTTTTATAACTGTCTTGATTCCACACCATTCACCACACTTAATTATCTAATCCCTCGGTAAAACAATATAACCTACGTTATATCTATACTTCTCTCTGCAAACTACAAATCTCCATATCATTACTAATTATTATCATAATTTCTAATTACTAAATTGAATTACTTATTTCATTTATCAATAGTATTTTTAATTGTTTCATTTTTTCTATAACTTAATTATGTTACATTATTTTCTATAGTCTATATATATATATATATATATTACGTACTATTATATAAAATATTATATTCTTTTCTTAAAGATGAATTTTTAAATCTATATCAATCATCAACAAATTTAATATTATATTTAACATTTAAAAGATAATAATAATTGTGGATTATTTTTAAAATTCTTTTTAAAGCATATATACCAAAGGAATTTGTCTCGAATTCATCTCAATATTTCATACAATTTGGAGAGAATTTTTTTAAAGAAAATAATAAAATTGTCTAAAATCTATCTCATAAACATACATAACTGAAATTTTTTTCAAATCATTCTCAATACTTTACAAAGATTTGTAACGAAATTTATAAAAATAAAATAAAATAATAAATAATAATTATGTATTATATTTAAAATACAAATGACATAGAGTCTTTGAGATAAATTTTAGATAAAATTTTGAGTATTACATTTGAGATGGAATTTTTAAAAAATAGTAAATAATCAACAATTATGTATTTTAACTAAAATCTATCTATTTTGTAAGGAAAAAAACTAAAATCTATCTAAAATTTCTATAATTGAAATTTCAAACCTTTCTCACTATATCACACGAATTTAAAATCAAATTTCTAAAATATAATATAATTAATCTTAAATTCATCTCAAAACCTCTATATGATTAAAATTCCTCTAAAAATTAAATATCATTAAGATAAAATTATTTCATCCCAAATTTTTATTTTAAAATATCATTTTGAATACGGTCTGAATTACACAGAAATCATTATCACCAATCACCATGTACATTTATTTTAATCTCCCGTTATTCTGTTTGTGAATATATATATATATATATATATATATATATATATATATATATATATATATATATATATATATATATATATATATATATATATATATATATATATATATTTGACTCTTATTTTACTAAGTATATTTGATTTTTTTGATTAGTGTTGAAATTATATATTTTTATTCTTTAAAATTATAATCTTAATAAATTACATTACAATAAATAAAAAATTTATGTTATCAGAATTGTTACTGATATATAATTATATTTTGTTAATATTTTATTATATTTAATTATAACTATAATATTTATATAATATATTTTTTATATTTATTCAAAAAAATTAATTTATTTTAGCATCCATCTCAAAAAATTTGATATGGTATTAGAGTCAAGTTAAGGACTATAATATTATCGTTTAATCCATACCAATAATAGGTGTGATGGTGGGTGTTGAAGTTAATAGTTGTATTGTTGGAGTTTGTTTGAAGTCTCACATTAATTAGATTATTAGACTGTTGAATGTATAAATATCTGAGAACATCCTCATCTTTTGAACTAGTTTTTCGAATTAAAATTCAAACATATTTAACAAATTTTATGTCCTTCTCTATAAGTTGTTCACTATTCGAAACCAAACCCTTCCTTTATCATTTTGCTTGCATCATAAAATTTTGTATAAGGTGTTAGAGGGTAGCCGGCCGAAACCCCACTTGTTATGTATAGTCTATTCAATCCCATTTTTTGATCGTATTTACATGTTTATGTGACCTGATTATAAGGAGAGAGAAAAATGAATGGTAACCTATCATTTTGATTTTAGATTGATTTTGAAATATGAAAAGTAGGCTACAAATTCTCCATACGAAAATGATATGCAAATCTATCGGGTGTTGTACAGACATAGTGAACAGCGGTCCCCCCTACAACATCACGAGAATTCATATCATCCCACTACTTTTTATGCTACACAAATTTCTTCTTCTACTATATTTAAACAACATGAAACAGTATTATCATTATGATCATTGATTATATTTTTTTTGGCTATTGAAAATATGTGTTACATTTACTGTCACTATAAAGAAGAATATTATGTTTATTTTAGAAAAAAAAGATGCGAGAGAGATAGAGAGAAAATTAAAGAAATGTAAAGAAGTGAAAGTTAAAGGATCTCAAATTATATTTATACCATTATGTTAAGTTTATTAAATATAATTTTAAGTTAAAAAAATACTGTTCCTCCTAGCATAAATAATTAAATATAATGAATTATTTAATCATATTCATTATGAGGTTTAGAAACCTACCCCTATTTCTAATATTTTTGGTGTGAAATTATTTGTTTCAGTTATAGATAATTGTACTTGAGTAATTTGAATTTTTTTATGAATTAGAAACTAGAAGTATCATTATCTATAACTCAAACAAATAATATGTTCTGATAATGTGCAAACTCAATATGGAAAATGTATAAAGAGAATATATTCTGATAATGGTAGATATATCAATTATCATATATCAATTATCATATATCAATTATAGTCTTTTTCAACTTTATTAAAAATGAGAGTACATCAATGAGTTCTCTTATTTGGGTGAAAATCAGGATTTATTGTTGTCTATTTGATTAGCAGTGTGACATCTCAAGTCTTAGGAAATGTTAGTCCTATTTAGTTTATGCTCTCATGATTTTGTTTTGTTCCTATCTTGTAGAATCGTGAGACTCATGTATTTGGTCGTGTTGTTTTTGTTCATCTTAAAAAAATATCACAATAAATTAGATGTTTGGGTATTTCGATGTGTCTTTCTAGATTTTGCGTTCAACAAAAGAGTGTGCAATTGTTACTATCTTCTTAGTCGCAATTTTTTCATCTTTAAAGATGTCACATTATAGGAATGTGTCCTACTTCACTCGTCCTCGGTCCTCAATTGAGTTCTTTACCTTTGGTCCTAGATTCTCTCCTAAAGCTTTGACTCCTACTTAAATGTTTAAGTCTGAATAATTCTATTTCAGCTCCTCCAAATTACCTACTTTGAGTCATATTTTAGATTAAACTTATGAACTTGAGTATATTTTTGTTACAATTCCTCCAGTGTCATCTACTTTGCAGGAATCAACATATTTGGCACCAATTTTAGTATAACATAGAAAGCATAAAGCTAGTTAACTAAAAAAAAATCCAGTCATGTGAACAAGAACTAAGTACTGAAAATTATTCTTGATATGCCACGACTGCACAATATATTCACATAATAAAAAAAAGACAGTTTTTCTTGGACTATGGTTGATTATCGATTCTTTTATGCTTTGTGATTAGTTAAAGTAATACGATTTTGATTGGTTTAAATATTTTGTAGGTTTAAATTTTAATAAAAGATAGCTCTAAAATTATGATTATATCTAAAACAGGCCATGTAAACCATCTTCTCTACTTTGTTATGAAATTTTTGGTGTTTGTAGATTTTAAACAGATAAATGAAAATTATATCTTTTTTAGAAGCATATCATCCTATCTTAGCCAATTGGACCACCTACTTTCATGGTTTGTTCACTAATAAGAACCATCATGCACGTATATTTTTTTAAAGAAAAACAAAGCTTTCTTAGTTAAACAAAAACTATTTTCATATTTTAATTTAATCACCCAACTTTTATGCATCGGATATCAATCTTCACCTTTTGATCCATCAATGAATATCTTATGTTATCTCTACTTTCATAAAGATTCTTAAAAACCTTAAAAGTCATAGCGAAACTAATTTATTATTATAGGATTGCTTCTATGAGTTGCATGAGATATGTCACTTTGACAATCCTCACAATTCTAAGACTAATAGAGTCTAAGGGTGTTCAAAATCAAACCGGGCCAATAGAAAACCACAAAACCGAACCAAACCAAATTAAAACCGCAAAAAATCGCATTTGGTTCGGATGTGTTTGGGTCATTTTCTCGCGGAACCGCAAGATTCAGTTTGTATTTTACAAACCGAACTAAACCAAACAAAATCGCATTATGTTATAAAATCTTACTAACCAATATATATTTCTTTAATTCTTTAGAGAAATAAACATGTATTATGTGTATATTTTATCATACCTTGTATTATATTCATTTTAATTTACAAATCATAAAAAAATAAAATATTATTCTGTGGGATTTTGGATCGAACTCTAGCATGATCGAAGTACATGCTGTAGTCGAAGCATGTATTTGTCGAAGAATGCTTGTTAAATTAGGTTTTAGTGTTTAAACCCTAATTTGTTAAGTTAGCTTGATTATTAAGTTAGCTTGTATAATGGGCCTTGTGGAAAAAGCCCATTAGTTAGTATGTTAGGTTTTATTATAAATAGCATACTAGTCTCTCATCATTGCAACACAGCAAATCCTAATTTAGGGTGAGAGGGTTATTTGTTATTCTTGTAAACTTGTAATCTTGTTTTCTAAGAGAAAGTAAAGAAAAGCAGTTATAACCAATTCTTGTGTTCTTCTTCTTCCTTGTTCGTTATTCATCCCTTATTCTATACTTTGTTATTGGCATTGAATTCACAACAAATTGGTGCGGTGAGCGTGGAGAAGATGCCTTCAACAAAGTATGAGATTGAAAAGTTCACCGGAGTGAATGATTTCGGTCTATGGCGCTTGAAGATGAAAGCCCTACTGGTTCAGCAGGGTTGTTTGGAAGCGTTGAAGGGAGCGACGGCGATGGACGCTGCGCTAACAGAAAGAGAGAGGACGGCCATGATCGAGAAAGCACACAGCGCAATTTTGTTGAGCCTTGGTGATAAGGTTCTTCGACAGGTATCAAAGGAGACGACGGCATCAGGGTTATGGGTGAAACTTGAAAGTTTGTATATGACCAAATCTCTGGTAAATCGACTCTACCTGAAGCAAGCTTTGTATTCATTCAAGATGATTGAAGACAAAGTGTTGGCTGAGCAGTTGGATATGTTCAACAAGCTGATTCTTGATCTTGAAAATATTGATGTAAAGATTGATGATGAAGATCAAGCGCTGTTATTGTTGTGCGCTTTGCCCAGATCACATGCTCACTTCAAAGAAACCCTCTTGTATGGAAGAGAGTCCCTGACCTTTGAAGAAGTTCAATCAGCTTTGTACTCTAAGGACTTGAACGAACGTAAGGAGCATAAACCTTCGACGGTTGGTGAAGGTTTGGCTGTTAAAGGAAAATTCGACAAGAGGAAAGGTAAAAAACAGTCGAAGTCTTATAGTAGTGATGCATCTGGTATTAGATGCTATCACTGTAAGAAAGTAGGTCACACAAGAAAGGTGTGCCCTGAACGCCTGAAAGATCATGGAGGTAAGGATAATGGAAATGCAGCTATTATCCAAGATGATTTCGAATCATCTGATGTTCTTGTGGTTTCAAGCAACAACTCGTCGAAGGAGTGGATTATGGATTCTGGATGCACTTGGCACATGACTCCAAACAAAGACTTGTTCGAGGACTTATGTGATCAAGATGGTGGATCTGTATTGCTGGGAAACAACAAAGCTTGCAAGATTGCAGGCGTTGGATCTGTGAGATTCAAGCTCCATGATGAGTCAATAAGATTGTTGACTGAAGTCAGGTATGTACCTGATTTGAAGAGAAATTTGATTTCTCTTGGTGAATTCGACAAGAAAGGATATGTGTTTCAAGGAGAGAAAAGTATCCTGAGAGTCATGAAAGGGTCGAAGGAAGTCTTGAGAGGCGTGAAGAAACAAGGCTTGTATACCCTTGAGGCTGAAGTTGTAAGTGGTTCGACAAATGTTGCATCCACGAAACCTTTGTCGAAGACAGAAATTTGGCACATGAGATTGGGCCATGTCAGTGAAAGGGGTCTGGTCGAATTAGGAAAACAAAATCTGCTTGGTGGAGATAAAGTCGAAAAGCTGAAGTTTTGTGAACCCTGTGTACTTGGAAAGTCCTGTAGAATGAAGTTCAACAAAGGCAAACAAAGAACACATGGATCCCTTGATTACATCCATGCTGATCTTTGGGGGCCTGCAAGGTGTCCATCACATTCAGGAGCAAAGTAATTTCTATCCATAGTAGATGACTATTCCAGAAAGTTATGGGTATTCATCCAGAAGACTAAGGATGAAACTTTTGAGAATTTCAAAAGTTGGAAGACTCTTGTCGAAAATCAAACTGGCAGAAAGGTAAAGAGGTTGAGAACCGACAATGGCCTTGAGTTTTGCAATGAGGCGTTCGACAGTTTTTGTGTTGCCTCTGGTATTGCAAGGCACAGAACTACCGCAGGTACTCCACAACAAAATGGTTTGGCTGAAAGGTTTAATCGAACTATTTTGGAGAGAGTTAGATGCATGTTGACTAGTGCGGGATTAAAGAAGGTGTTTTGGGCTGAGGCTGTTTCGACAGCAGCATATCTGATAAACAGATGTCCTTCGACAGCGTTAGATATGAAGACACCTGAAGAAGTTTGGTCGGGACATCCACCAGATCTCGACAAACTAAGAGTATTTGGCTGTGTAGCCTATGCTCACATTAGGCAAGACAAGGTCGAACCTAGAGCTCTGAAATGCATGTTTATGGGATACCCTGAAGGAGTGAAAGCTTATAGGCTATGGTGCCTAGAGCCAGGTCACAGGAGGTGTATCACCAGTCGAGATGTAGTTTTTAATGAAACTGAAATGGCTTTCAAGAAAACTGATGATGTTGACGAAGAGCTGGAACAGGTAGAGATTCCTGTTGAGGTGGAGCATGTTGATGCTGAAATGCGTATCCCAAATGAAGTCGAAGAAGAAACAGAAGATTCTGATGATGTTGAGGAAACTGTTGATGACTACCTATTGTCGAGAGATAGGCAAAGAAGAGTCATAAAACCACCTCAGAGACTTGGATATGCAGATCTTGTAGCTTATGCCTTAATCTCTGCAAGTGAAGTTCTAGACGAAGAACCTAGAGATTATAAGGAAGTTATAAGGAGTCGAATGAAGACTGAATGGCTAAAGGCCATGCATGATGAGATGAAATCTCTCCATGACAATCACACTTGGGAACTAATCAAGAAACCTGTTGGGGCAAGGTTAGTCAGCTGTAAGTGGATTTTCAAAGTTAAGGAAGGAATTGAAGGAGTAATGTCGAAGAGGTACAAGGCAAGATTAGTCGCAAGGGGTTTCACTCAGAAAGAAGGTGTCGACTTCAATGATGTATTTTCCCCTGTTGTGAAGCACAGATCCATCCGAATGTTGCTTGCCATGGTGGCTCAGTTCGACCTTGAACTGGAACAAATGGATGTGAAGACTGCGTTCTTGTATGGTGACTTAGATGAAACAATCCTGATGAGGCAACCTGAAGGGTATGTCGAAAAGGGGAAAGAAGATTATGTGTGCAAACTGAAGAGATCTTTATATGGACTTAAACAATCTCCTCGACAGTGGAATAAGAGATTCGACAAGTTCATGGAACACATAGGTTTCATTAGAAGTCAGTTCGACCATTGTGTTTACTCCAAATTTCGACCTGAAAATTCATTTGTAATTTTGTTGCTTTACGTTGATGATATTCTGATAGCAAGCAACAATGTCGAAGAAGTAATGAGGGTGAAGGCTGAACTCAATAAGGAGTTTGACATGAAGGATCTGGGAGCTGCATCTAGGATTCTTGGAATTGACATTCGAAGAGATAGAAAGCAGTCGAAATTATGCTTATCTCAAGAGGCATACCTACGAAAGATTCTTGACAAGTTTGGTATGTCGAACTCAAAGCCTGTTGTGACTCCAACAAACCCTCAATTCAAGCTGAGTATTGATCAATGTCCCAGTACTGATGTTGAAAGAACCTATATGAACAACATCCCATATGCTAATATAGTTGGTTCGTTGATGTATGCTATGGTCTGTACTAGACCCGACATAGCATATGCAGTAAGTCTTGTAAGCAGGTACATGGCGAATCCTGGAAAGGCTCACTGGCAAGCGTTAAAGTGGATTCTAAGGTACATAAATGGGTCTCTGAACAGAGTCTTAATTTATGGTGGAGCCTTGGGTGAAGATAGTAAAGCAGCTGTCGAAGGCTATGTTGACTCTGATTATGCAGGCTGTATGGATTCCAGAAAATCTATTTCTGGATATGTTTTCACTATGTTTGGTACAGCAATTAGTTGGAAAGCAACTCTTCAGAAGGTTGTTGCCTTATCAACTACTGAAGCAGAATATATTGCCCTAACTGAAGCTGTGAAAGAAGCATTGTGGCTTGAAGGTTTTGCAAAGGAGCTGAAACTTCAAGGTCAAGGTATCACTGTTAAATGTGATAGTCAAAGTGCAATACACCTGTCGAAGAACTCAGCCTATCATGAGCGAACCAAGCACATAGATGTGAGGCTGCATTTCGTCAGAGGGGTAATCGAGCGTGGAGAAGTCCAAGTGCTGAAGGTCTCGACAGATCACAATGCCGCTGATATGATCACCAAAACATTGCCAAGTTGCAAGTTTTTCCACTGTATGCAGTTGATAAAGCTGCATGAAGAAAGCTAGTTAGTGTCTCTTGATGCTGTAGAGTTAGGTCCAAGGTGGAGATTTGTGGGATTTTGGATCGAACTCTAGCATGATCGAAGTACATGCTGTAGTCGAAGCATGTATTTGTCGAAGAATGCTTGTTAAATTAGGTTTTAGTGTTTAAACCCTAATTTGTTAAGTTAGCTTGATTATTAAGTTAGCTTGTATAATGGGCCTTGTGGAAAAAGCCCATTAGTTAGTATGTTAGGTTTTATTATAAATAGCATACTAGTCTCTCATCATTGCAACACAGCAAATCCTAATTTAGGGTGAGAGGGTTATTTGTTATTCTTGTAAACTTGTAATCTTGTTTTCTAAGAGAAAGTAAAGAAAAGCAGTTATAACCAATTCTTGTGTTCTTCTTCTTCCTTGTTCGTTATTCATCCCTTATTCTATACTTTGTTATTGGCATTGAATTCACAACATATTCATTTATAAATACTATTTCCACAAACTATATTTTATCGTATTCTTTGTATAATATTTATTTAAGAATGCAATCTTGTTTATGTCATTTTTTAGATTTAGATAAAATTATAATCCGCAATTTTATGTATCAAATTATAAACTTATTTTGACAATTATAAATTTTTTTATGGTAATGTACGAACAATTAAACACAAAATTATATTTTCCTCTATATTTGTTTGTATGACTTAATAATTTTTTTGTAAAAAACTGAACCAACCGAACCAATCCAAACCGCATTAGTTTGGTTTGGTTTGGTTCGTATTTATTTTTAAAAGCCAACCGAACCAAACTGAATCGCGTGTTTTTTTCTCTTGCGGTTCGGATGATTTTTTACTTCAAAACCGCCCAAACCGCACCGCGAACACCCCTAATAGAGCCAACTCACTCATGATAACAAAATAAACATGCATAATAATATACATACACATCTATATAATATATTCAAACTGAAGCGACGTATTATATCACGACACATCATATAACAATTCATGACATATCATATAACAATACTCTATATTTACCACATCATCTAAATTCCTATGTGGCACACTCCAAAATCTTCTTCACTTTTCAAAAAGAAAAATCATGTGTTTATTTTTTATGAATAGTCATGAGTTTGAATCGTGACAAAGACAAAAATTATTATTTTCATAAATTTCAAAGAGTTTATAACACATTATATAACAACACTCTGTATTTGCCACATCATCTAAATTCTTATATGACACACACTAAAATCTTCTTCACTTTTCAAAAAGAAAAATCACATATTTAGTTTCTATGAATGATCATGAGTTTGAATCCTAAAAAAGACAAAAGTATATTATTTTCATAAATTTTAAAGAATAATATTTATATTTGTCTTGCAATTATTTCTTTATTATGAAACTAAAATAAGGTTATATCTATCAATTATTCACACATCATTTAAAAATGTATATAAATTCTCACTACAATCTTTTTTATTATATTTCTATATAACAAAATTTAAAGTTTTAGTTTAACGATGCAAAACTTAACAACTTAAATATAAAAGGATTGCACATCACATGTTACATATGTTGTTCAATGTATCAATTATCACCAATCATATGGTGCCTTAAATATATTATACATATACACATAACTAATTTTCTTAAATTTAAAATTTAAAATGGATAATTTTTAATAGCGAGAGTATTTTCGTGAAAAATAATGAATATGTAAAAATCACTATTCCATTAAAGACGAATCATTCGGGTACTATCCGATTTTGATTCTTAGTAGAAACAAGACTTGAGTAGTGAATCGTCCCTCTGAATCACGAAACTAAATTAATCGATTCACTATATGGATCAAAACAGGTTGGCTAAATCCAAAAAAAATCATGTTTTCTTGCTTTACCTACTTCACCAATTAATCCTTTGACATTATCCTTTACAATTGAACTTTAATAACACATGTTATATAGAACCACAACAACACCAACGCCCCTTTCTTAAAGTTGAGTTATCATCTTGAATTTTTTTTTTTATATTGTTCTTAAATCATCAACTGTATTAGTTCAATCTATATCAACTTTTTCATAAATATCTAAAAATCATCATAACTATCTAATAAGCTTTCTTGATACATAAATCATCATAATCAACTATATTTTTTTTATGGTGTTTGAAGTATAATAATCATAAATGTATAACAAGGTTTCTTGGTATATGGAAAGATGACTAATATACTTAATCATTTGGTCTCAACAAAATCTAAGTGGATGATGAAGTAGTTTAATATATAATTTTATCGGTCGTGATATTCACGAGAATTTTCTTTATTATGTATAACATTTCTCATTTAAAATAGAAATGTGAATCTAAACACTAAAATTAAAATTATGTTTTCTTTAAAATCATAAAAAAAATAAAAACTTAAAATAAATATTTTTAATCTCCACTACGCCAAAAATAAGTTTTAGCAGCACATAAAAGAAAGCGCTTTTGGAAAAAAAATGCTGTTGTAGGTTTTAAAAAAAATTCGCTTAAAAAAGCGCTTTCAAAGGGTGTCTTAAAAAAGCGCTTTTCAAAAGCGCTTCTAAAGGTCACCCTTAGAAAGCGCTTTTTGGGAAGCGCTGCTAAAGCTGGCATTTCAGAGGGTACCTTAAGAAAGCGCTTTTCAAAAGCGCTGCTAAAGGTCAGCCTTAGAAAGCGCTTTTCCAAAGCGCTGCTAAAGCTGGCCTTTAGAAAGCGCTTTTAAAAGCGCTGCTATAGGATATGCTACGAAAGCACTTTTTGATGTAAAAGCGTTGTTATAGATGACCTTTAGAAAGCGCTTTTAAAAGCGCTTTCGTAGGTGATTTTATAATAAATATCAAAATGCAATTCGTATCACTTTTCTATTCTCAGTCAGATTTTCTTCACGAAAAAACCCTAAACCAGAGCTTCTACGGCGGTCAACGGCGCTCCACTTCTCCGGCCAACTGCAATTCGTATCAAGTTTCATTTTTTTCCTCATCTCGTATGTGTTTGTCTGGTTTTCGTGTGCTTTTGTTTGGTTAATGATTTTGAGCAAGCATGGTTTCTATTGTCATAGAAGTTATTAAGAAGTTGTGCATAGAAGTAACACGCTAAGAGAGAAATAATGGAGAGTAACATGCTAAGAGAGAAATAATGGAGAGTGTTACACGTATTAGTTCGATGGTGAAGAAACTGGATCTGGATCTAGATCTAAGGTTTTCAAGTACCATGTCCAAGTGAGTTAGATATGTGCAAACAAAGATCTGTTATAGATTGGGCATTTAGTTTAAGTAAATTATTTAGAGTTTCAATTTCATAAATATGAGTTTTGGTTTTTGATATTATTTATTCTTACTGGCTATTTCAGAATTTTATTTATCTTATGGATTGAAAGTGTCTAAGAAAGGAACGGAAACAAACGGAAAAGAAGATGTCATGTATAACTACTTTAGATGATTTCCTGAATGGGAAGCCAGTAATGGCTCAGCGGTCGTATCCCTCTCCAGCAACTCAATTTGACATGGGAAGCGGTTTTGTGAATGCTACCGCTTCATTAAACCCGGGATTGCTTTTCGATTAAGCCACTTAATGAACTTCTAAATCTTTTCATTATGTTTATAATGTTTATAAGCTTATTTGAACTGTGTATCTGGCATGTATTTCTTTGTAGGTTATGATGATTACACTTCATTTTTGCACTTAAAAGTTGAACCTGTCAATTCTGTTAAGTTTTATATTGGATTTTTTTTACTGATTTCGCACCAGCTTACTCCATTGTCTTTGATTTATACAACCACATGATCATATTATCTTTGATTTAATACTGCTTGGCGAGAAAGTATGATGTTTCTGGAAAAGATGAAGTGGTTTATGAAAGGCGTGCTGCTGCCAGACCGACTTCTGCAAGAGGTTTTAATGTTTACTATGATGCTGATGTTGAAGGTGAGGAAATATTTAGGAATTTCTTCTTTGGAGGAATGGCCCATGCTGCTAATTTCTGTGGGTTTAGTTTTGTAGGGTCGGGGATGGCTCATAGACAACCTGCTGTTGATAATGGCTCTGACAGATTCAATGTCCGAGCTTTGATTCAGGTGCTTCTTGTGCTTCTCGTTTTACTTATTAACTTTTTGCCTTCACCAGATCCTGTCTACACTCTTTCGCAAAACTATCCCTTTGAACACTGGCTTACTACCCCTAAGGGCGTTAACTACTATGTTAAGTCCACAAAGTTTGAACAAGATTATCCCTTGGATAGCCGCGAGCGTCTTATAATTGAGGAAAGAGTTGAGAGAGAATACTTTGGTATTCTTCGCCAGAATTGTCAGTTTGAGATGCAGCGACGCCAGTGGAGATATATCAGAGAAACACCTCACTGTGATATGTTTAGGAAGTTTGATTCAGTTTGTTGATAAGTTTGAAACAAGGTTTAATGCAGAGCTAAACTACATGTGATGATATTATAGAATGCACAACTTACTTTTTCACTCAGTAATTAGTGAAACAATTACTAATAAATCACTTTGTTGTGCAATTTTCATTTTAAAAGTCATTATTTATGTAAGATATATGATTACATTTCCTCTCTTAAGTTACTAAATGTGCATTTTGACTGGCAGTATGTCTTTACATCAAGCATTTTCAGATACCTTAAACCGTGCTTAATGGCCAGGCTGAATTCCGCGTGTCTTCATTGTTTTATAACTAATAATGTCTCACCACATGATTCAACGTGTCTTTTGTTTTCAAATACCTTAAACCACTAATATGCTCATGCCTTTTCATTTTGAGTTGTTGTAGCAGCTACTTGCCAGGCTAACTTACATTTTCTCATTTTTATCTGTGTTTTTTTTCTTCTGTTTGTTGCATTTCTCTGCTTTCATGTATTTGTTTGAGTTTTGTATTCATGAGGGATGGTTCAACTCATTATTTTGTGAAGGTATTGGATGAAAAGATGAGTTTAAGTTGCTACCATTATGTTTTGCTACCATTTCTCAATTTTCCTACTTATGGTTTGTAAGTTCCTAAGAGAGAAATCGTTGGCGTACCACCCAAGAAAAGGGTTCCTACTAAATTTTTCCCTCGATACCGGCAATGTCTTGAAACAATAGTGGGAACAACAGATTTGATGGATGGTGGTATTCGTCAAATGGACATGGATCAAGGTATCTTTGGTTTTCCTTGCACCGAAATAATTGGACATGAGGACGTGGAAGAGATTTTCTGTCATAAAGAATTAGGCGTCAGTATTATGCACGCATACATCCGGTAACCCCATCTTTATATTATGTAATTAGCTGAATTTTTTTTTAAACATTTCAATGAATATAGTCTAATATTAATTATGTTTTTATTTAAGGTTGTTATATGACAAATTGATGCGCGGGAATCAATTGTCAAACAGATTCTATTTCGTGTCTTCCTCCCGTGTCAGCGGAGCGACAATTGGTAGAGAACCAGATTCAATAAGAGAGCACTTAGTCGAAAGATTCATGGCAACTGGAAGTACAGAAAGCTTATATCTTTGGGCGTATAATACTATTCCTACAGGGTTAGATTTTCATTCTAAGTTCATTTTAATATTTGTAATTTTTGCGTAGAAAATTTTCTTATAAACTGTTGTTTTAATTTATAGACGTCACTGGTTGTTGGTTGCTATCGATCCTATAAAAGAAGTGGTCTATTATCTGAATTCGGTTTACGGTGATTGGACAAATTATCCGGATATGAAGTTAATGATTGATACGTAAGTGAGATTCTTCTAAATATTTGTGTGTATTTATATATTTAATTATTTCTGTGACATTGTTCTAAATATATATTTTTATTTTGTTAGAGCGATACAAGTATTCTGGTGTCAAAGAGAAGCTCGGGTACGACGGTCTAAATCAAACAACATTAATTGGATCAAAGTGCAGGTATATTAATTTCCACTATTTTGCTTATAATATTTATGCTATTTGATAAAACAATACAACTATATATTCTTATTTGTTTTTCTATGTAGTGTCCTCAACAGCAAAACGGTATAGATTGCGGATACTTTGTTATACGGTTTACCAAAGAAATCCTTCAACTGAATCAAATAGAGATTCCAGTCACGGTATGGATTTATAACTTAGGATTTGTTTTATTATTTCTCGGATATTTCATATAATTTTTTACTTTTAACTAAATCATGCATATTATGTTTTGTTATGTAGTACTTCGATGAATACAAATGTGCATATTACACGAAACTTCAGTTGGAAGAAATCAAAGAGGAATTGTGTCAATATTTTATTGAGCAGAGAATCATATAAGGTATGAATACATTATTATGTGAAAAATGTTATGAATACGTTACATGTGTACATGGAATACCATATTGACCGTGTTATTATGTTTAAATCTCGCAGGACCAGGACCTTAATACATAATTGACCGTGTTTCTTTCATACATTAGGACTGGTTTAGTTGTTGTTAGGGTTGATTTTGTAAGACTGATTTTGAGTTACAATGCTGATAACAATGGTTTTTATATATTTTGAGGTACAAAAGTGGTGTATATATATTTTGGATTACAATGGTATACAATGCATTACCGCGGTTTATGAATTACATGTTATGACAACTGGTTTATATAAATAATATGCTGCAAACAATGCAGGTATATGAATTATATAAATTATACCTCTAAAAAAAACACCCTATGAAAGCGCTTTTTCAAGAAAAACGCTGCCTTAGGTAACCTATGAAAGTGCTTTTTCACAAAAAGCGCTATCTAAGGTAAACATATGACAGCGCTTTTTCAGGCAAAAGCACTGCTAAAAGACCACCTATGAAAGCGCTTTTCCAGAAAAAAGCGCTGCTAAAAAAAAACTTATGAGAGCGCTTTTTCAGAAAAAAACGTTGCCTTAGGTAGACCTATGAAAGCGCTTCTTCATAAAAAAGTGCTGCCAAAAGCCTACTTAAGAGAGCGCTTTTTAGAAAAAGTGTTGTATTAGGTAGACCTACGAAAGCGCTTTTCATTAAACAAAAAGCGCTGCTAAAACCTATAGCAGCGCCACCTTAAAAAGCGCTTTTAAACGCTTTTAAAGGCAAAAAAAAAATGCTTTCGTAAGTCTTTTTCAGTGTAGTGCTCATAGTAATTATAATAAAAAAATATATTAATCTAACAATTAGTTATTAACTTAAATAAATGTATTATTTTCATAAATATATATTACTAAAGTGAACATACTTTACTCTTTTCTTTTATTATAGTGATCATAGAGAATATAATAAAAATATGACAATAATGTCTAAAAAAAGAATATTCATATTTCAATTGATATAAATGACATAATTTGATACATTTTTTACAATCCCTTTAATAAAATTAAAATAATTATATAAAAAAACAATTAGGTTACTATCTCAACTAGCATTTTCAACCCTATATTCATTAGATAAATAAATATTGACAAAATAAATATAAATTTTATAAAGTTAATATTTTTTTTTTGATAATAATAGCAAATAAACCTTTATCTTTATTTAACTCTGAAAATAAATATACATCTTTAACAACTTGAATTAAATATATAAATTAAAGATAACTACCAAAAAAAACATGGTAATCAAAATCAGGGACGACCCAAACAATTTAGAAACTCTATTCAAATTTTAAAAAATAATCTCAAAAAATAAAATACAAAAGTTAAAAAAATATTTAAATTATAAATAACATTAAAAATTAGGAAATATTAATAAATATTCCTACATACATATATTATGTTGGTATTTTTTTCTTATACAATTTATCTATTAATTAAAGTTTTTGTCATTGTATTAATCTCTTTTTTTTATTGTCAATTCACTAATGGACATGGGCACTTCTACCATATGGTCAGTTTGGACAAATGCCTAGGCTCGGTCCGGCCTAAAATTTTTTTAGTATTCATATTTTTTTTTAAATAAATAAAATTAAAAGAAAAAGAAAAAATAGTGAAACCTAGAAGTGAAAAAATCTAAAGAAGGAAATGATTATTGAATAGCAGTCGTCGCCGTTCTCTTTTCTTCTCTGTTCAATTTACCGTCGCCAACTTCTCTTACAGTTCTATACTATTCCTACAACAGGTAATGTAAAACTCTAACTTGATTATTAAATAGCAGATGTGCGTTTCTCTTTTTATATAATACAAATATATTAAATGTGTTTGACTTGGTCTGTTAACCTATTTGATATATTTTTCACAACAAGAAATAAAGATTTAGAGATTACTAATAATGTGCTGATAAAGAATTAGATAAGCAAGTATATAATTTTTCTCTTTTTGTACTTTTATTTCACTGGAAAGTTGACAAATGTTCAATGTAAAAAGTTTAATTTGAGCCAGCAAACTAGTACAAAATTGAATTGACATATTTACAATTACAAATCAATTAGTGATTATGCTAGTTGCTATTTTTCAAATGAAACTTGTAGTAATAAGTCTATATATTATACCTGTTTAATTTCATGTTTGATTCTAATTTATTGATTAGAGTTTAGGTTGTTTGATTAACCATGTACTAATTTATTTATTTATTTATTAGAGTTTAGGTTGTTTGATTAACCATGTACAATTACAAATACTAATTTATTTATTAGAGTTTTAAATTTTGTTTTATTTTTTTGAAGAGCATTGTTTATTCTTATTTGTTTTATTTGATTATTATTATTTTAAATTTTGAAACTACAATTTTGTAATTATTTTATCTTTTGTTCAGAGATGAGGAGATTTTTGGTTGCTAGAGAAAATATTGAGAATATGAATGTTGTGCAACCATAAGCTGAATTAGAACCACTATCTAATGTGGTTAATGAGTTTAATCCAAATGAGATTATGCGTGGTCCAGATCGTAGGAAACAAATTAATGAGTATGCTCCAGATATTCAAGACCAAATGAGGAGGGTATATATATTGAAGGGTCCAATGCAACCAGATTTGCCAAGTTTTCCTCGTACTCCATTTGAGAGTATTAAAAGATTATTTAGTAAATCATGGTATAAGAATTATACATGGTTAGGATACAGTGAGATGAAGAATGAAACTTATTTTTTTATTGCTTTCTCTTTAAGCAACCCGGGAGGGTCGAGCACTTTGGTTTGGAAGTCTTCATTAAAAGCGGATATAGAGATTGGAAGCATGCATCTCAAGGCTTGAAAGGTCACGGTAGAATGTCGCGCAACGATTTATTGCTCTACATCATATCCAAGATACTACATTAAAGTCATTAAAGAATTCTCTTTATGGTATTCTTGATAAGTACACTGTTCTGGACTGGGCCCGCCCTGGCCCAAAAGCTAGAACGAAGGCCCAATCCAAGTAGCTCCTCGAGGAGCGCACGCCCGAGGATTCCCGCCAGCGCGCCCGACCACAGACTGCAGTCGTGCCCGCTGTTGCCCGCGAACATGGTGTCCCCGACCATGGGAACTCCAGCTCGAGCCCAGCTCGAGCACCCTCCTCGTAGGGCAGATTCTGATCGTTACCAAATCACCTGAACTCCGGAAAGACCGCGTCTTCGTCCCTCCTCATTTCTCGCAGAGCATCACCAGGAAGGAGACTACGTATGGGTCCCCACTACACACGTAGAACCTGGAAGTTCCTTTATTGGGCCAGTTCTGGGCGGCCCAATGAGGGGACCTTGGCCCCGCGCTAGGGGCTATAAATACCCTCTGTTTCTAGAGGGTCGGGTATTCATTCTCTTACGCATACATACACTTTTTGCCTGCTCATTCCATCACTCATTTTAGCATCGGAGTGTCTTGCAGGTACCCCCCCATCTCACTCAACCTCTGCTCGGAGCCAGTCGTGACGGTCCATGTCTGATCAGGTAAGATCAGTGGTGCCGTTTGTGGGAAACTAGCTTCCCCGTCTTGCAAAACCTCGAAGAACAAAGCTCAATATCACTTCCTACCGTCATGGCTGACCAAGTTTGAGATGACCAGAACATCCGCGTCGTCGACACCAATAACGGCCTCGCAGATAAAAATGGGGTCCCCGACAACACCGATAACCCCGATCATAACACACTCCCCGGGGGAACCATCCCCGAGCCCTCAATCCACCGCGACGGAGCTACTGTCTCATCCTCCTCGGTCCCTCCGCCACTCGAAGATGACAACGCGGCTCCCCAAAATTATCGAGCTGCTCAATTCCAGGAAGTCCCTGTCCCCGCCGGGGCAGATGCCACAACCCACGCACTATTCGCGGCAATCAATCAGACGAATTACCTCATCTTTTCCCAAGGGGAAAGATTGAGGGCACTAGAAGACGATAGAAGACCCGCAAGGAGACACAGGAGACCCCAGACTCCACCTCCTCGAGTAACAGAGGTACATCCCCCGTCTCCCCCGCGGAGACAATACAGAGACACCTCGCGAAGCCCGTCGCCCCGACCCTCAGGGAGACGACCCCCGTTGGAGAGGCAACCCATCATCGAGGCCGGAGGGAACAACCATGGCCCCGTACGGCAAGAAAGAAGACACTCCGGGGACATGCACGGAAGAATTGACCAGTGAGCACCACGCTCGAGGGATACCCAGCACGACCAGGACCGTCGGGCACGACAATATTTCAGGTCCCCATCCTTGTCCCCGGAGTAAAGTGAGGAGGACGACCCCCGTGGTCCCCTGTCACAAGCCATCATGGAGGTGCACATTCCCCCGGTCATAGAGAAGCCTCCACATCTGAAGGAATATGACGGAGTCGCGGACCCAGTCGACCACATAGACGGGTTCAAAGCTATGCTGCACTACCACAACGTCGGGGGATCCATCAAATGTCGGTTGTTCCCCACGACCCTCAGAAAGGTAGAAATGGATTGGTATAAAGGCCTCGCTCCGGGATCAATCACCTCGTGGCGAAACCTAAAGAACCAATTCATAAGTTCATTCACGGCGTCCCGGTGACACCCAAAGATCGAGGCAGCACTCGAGGCCATCATCCAGAGACATGATGAAACCTTGAGAGAGTTTATCAATCGCTTCAATCGCGAAGCCATACAGGTCCCCTGCGCGGACCACATGAAGAGGTACTTGCTGGAGAGGGGGCTCTTCCTCGGCACAGAATTCAGAAAGGCAGTGGGCATCGAACCGACCCGAACATTTGATGCCCTCCTCGAGAAGGCCCTTGCATATATGGATTACAAGGAAAGGGAGGCGGCCAACAGAGCCCGGGACCCCAGAACTCGCGGATCCAGCAGCAACCCGCGCCAGGAAGCCTCCCCTCCTCGACGAGCCGGGGTGAAAAGAAAAGAGGACAGACCCCGAGAAGTCCGAGAGCAAAGAGGACCCTCGGGGCGTTTTACCGAATACACTCCGCTCACAGCTTCCCGCGAGCACATTTTGGCGGAGTGTGCCAGCACGAACTTTAAAGACGGCGACTTCAAATGCCCCCGACCTGCTCCTGCCAAGCCCGGAGTAGATAAAAGTAAGTACTGTCAATACTATAGGAGCCATGGTCATCTGACTAAAGACTGCGTTCACCTCAAGGACGCCATCGAAACCCTCATCAAGGGAGGGAGGCTCGCCCAATACCGGCGTAACGACGCTCCTCGTCGGGACGCCTGGGAGACAAGAGAACCAGAGGAAGACGCCCGACCATCTGACGAGTCGGTCCCCGTCTAGACCTCCTTCTCTGTCACCAGGCCCAAGGACTTCTACGTCCCCGAACACCTGCAGGAGCCGCTCACGACACACAGCAAGTGGGAATACTTTCCCTCCGCCATGGTCATCAACGGTGGAGGATTTAACGACCTAACTATCAATTCGGCCAAGAGAAAGCTGGATGAACTGGTCGACTCGGCACCTCCGTAAACAGTGACTTTTGAGAGGGTAAAAGGCAGGTCGGAGCCTATCACCTTTTACCTAGAAGAGCTCCCCAGAGGATCCACCAACGCAGTCATTCCCCTGCTGATAAGAGCAAGAATGGCTAACTTTAACGTGCACCGCGTCCTCGTCGACAAAGGAAGTTCCATCGACATGATGTACAGTCAATTATTCCGGACTCTGCAGCTGGACGACTCACATCTCTCGCCGTATGTAGGGCCGGACTTACAGGGCTTCAACGGCTCGACCTCCAAGCCTTGGGGATATGTCGAGCTCATGGTTACCTTTGGAGAGGGCACGGCGACGAGGCAGGTTAAGGTACGTTTCCTCGTCATCGATTGCCCGTCCCTCTACAACTGCATCCTGGGGAGACCAACACTGGCAGAACTGATCGCGGTACCCTCCACCGTCCACTTGAAGATGAAGTTCTACACCAAGAGGGCACGGGTAGATACCATCCAGGAGGACCTAGCCGTTGCTCGAAGGTGTTTCAATGCCACATTTAAAGGACGCGACACTGTCGACACCGGGACAAGGCCCGCCAAGAGACTGGCGACGACACGGCATGAGTCCGATAGATCAGAGCCCACCAAAGTAGAAGACCAGAGAGCTCCCCCAAAGGTCGACTCCATAGTTCTGGATGCTCATTTCGATCAGGACAAACCTCCCAACGGCGAGCAAATCCCCCTCCGACCAATCCCGGACGGGGACTTCGAGCTAGTCCCCCTCGGCGCAGACCCAAGCAAAGGAGTGAAGATTGGCATCGACCTCCCCGACCTGGCAAGGAAGCAGATCAAAGCCTGCCTGCGCAAGAATGTTGACCTGTTCGCCTGGAGCGTCGTGGAGATTCCCGGACTCGACCCTGAGGTCGCCTATCATCGTCTCACCATAGATCCCGCCGCTAAGGCCATAGTACAACGTAGGCGTAGGCAGTCTCCGGAGAAAACAGAGGCTGCTGAAAAAGCTATAAAAGACCTCCTAGAGGAGAATTTTATTTATGAAGCCCGGTATTCAACCTGGCTGTCAAACGTTGTACTAGGTAAAAAGAATAATGGAAAATGGAGAATGTGTGTTGACTATACCGATATCAACCGGGCATGCCCGAAGGATGCTTTCCCTTTACCCAACATCGATATGCTGGTCGACAACTCGGCCGACTACAAGACATTATCGTTCATGGATGCCTATTCAGGCTATAACCAAATCCCAATGGCCATGGGCGACAAACATTGCACTGCCTTCATGACCAGCTCGGGCAATTATTACTACAACGTAATGCCCTTTGGACTAAAGAACACAGGGGCAACTTATCAACGCATGATGAACAGAGTGTTCCGCGAGCAAATAGGAGACATGCTCAAGGTTTACATGGATGACATGATCGTCAAGTCCCAAGCAGACACCGATCATGCAGCACACCTCAAAGCGGTCTTCGCCCAAGCGAGACAATGTAAGATGAGGTTCAACCCCGAAAAATGCACGTTCGGGGTCAAGGCGGGGAAATTCCTCAGTTTCTACCTGACAGAACGAGGAATTGAAGCCAATCCCGACAAATGTCGAGCCTTCTCCGACCTCCCAGCACCTACGTTGAAGAGATCAATACAAGTCATGAACGGTATGCTCACGTCATTGTCCCGCTTCGTCGCAAGATCCGCTCAGCACGCCCTCCCCTTCTTCAGACTCCTTCGCAAAGAAGCAGCCTTCGAATGGACCGAGGAATGTGAACGGGCACTGCGCCACCTAAAACAAAGTCTATCCCAACCACCCGTGCTATCTCGACCAGTAGACGGGCAGAAACCCGTTTATTTCACGAGCAAAGCCCTACAAGGACCTGAGAGCAGGTACCAACAGATAGAAACGGTAGCTCTAGCCCTCGTCAACGCAGCGAGGAGACTCAGACACTATTTTCTGGCCCACACGGTCGTCGTGCGAACCGACCAACCAGTGAAACAACTCTTAGGTCGACCTGACATAGCGGGCCGAATGTTGAAATGGTCCTTAGAGCTCTCCGAATTCGACATTCAATACGAGAGAAGGAAAGCTCTGAAAGCACAAGCCCTGGCCGGCTTTGTCGCGGAAATGACCGCTCACGACCCGCCCGCAGGGAAAGAGCACAAATGGACCATCTTCGTCGACGGAGCCTCCAGATCGTCTGGAAGTGGCGCGGGGATCCTCTTGAAAAATGAGGAAGGCGTAGTGATCGAACACTCGTTAACCCTCTCCTTGCTGAAGTCGAATAACCAAGCTAAGTACGAGGCCCTGCTCGCAGGACTACGACTAGTCGAGGACCTGGGAGCCCGCGAGATACAAGTCTTCACGGACTCACAACTCGTTGCTTCCCAAGTACAAGGGAGTTACCAAGATAAAAACGACATCCTCGTCGAATACTTAAACTTAGTCAAAAAACACATGACAAAGTTTGACCGAGCAGAAATATCACATGTCCCGCGCGAACAAAACACAAGGGCAGACATATTGTCCAAACTCGCAAGCACGAGAAAGAAGTGCGGGAACAAGTCCGTCATACAAGAATCTCTGTCACGCCCGAGCATCGAGAGGTCCTCGACACCAGTCGAGGTACACGCCATAGGAGACGCCTCGTCCTGGATGACCCCGGTGTACAATTTTCTGACAAAGGGCGAACTCCCCTCGGACCAGACGGAAGCGACCATCACGAAACGACGAGCGTGCTCCTACGTGGTGCTCGAGCATAAACTATACCGCAGGGGATTCTCCATTCCCCTCCTGAAATGCATCGAAGAATCCAAAGTCCCCGAGGTATTACAGGAGATACACGAAGGGATCAACGCCCATCACATGGGGGTAAGTCCCTGGCGAGGAAAGCCCTTCGGGCGGGGTACTATTAGCCGACGATGCAGTAGGACGCCAAGGAACATGTTAAGAAGTGTGACAAGTTCCAGAGGCACGACGACATGCACCTCGCTCCCCCTCACGAGCTGAGCATACTGTCATCCCCCTGGCCGTTTGCATGGTGGGGGGTGGATATCCTCGGACCTTTCGTGCAAGGAACTTATCAGAACAAGTTCCTCATTGTGGCAGTGGATTACTTCACGAAGTGGATAGAGGCCGAGGCTCTTGCGAAGATCACCTCACACAACATCCTCCATTTCTACAAAAGAAACATCCTCGCCAGATTCGGGATCCCGAGAGCACTGGTCACCGACAACGGCACCCAGTTCACCGATCACGGATTCCAAAACTTCGTCACCAAACTAGGAACCAAACAACACTTCACCTCGGTCGAGAACCCTCAAACCAACGGGAAAGTCGAGGCCACTAATAGAGTCATCCTTCGAGGACTCAAACTCCGGCTCGGCGAAGCTAAAAGAGGCTAGGTCGAGGAGCTACACAGCATCTTGTGGGCGTATCGCACCACGCCCCATTCAGCGACGGGCGAGACCCCCTTTCGACTAACATACGACACCAAAGCCGTCATCCCAGTAGAAATCAGGGAACCCTCCAGGCAGACAGAAACTCCCCTCGACGAAGAAATGAACAACGAAGCACTCAGGGATGAACTCGACTTAGTCGAAGAAATTCGATCGAGGGCAACCCTACGCGAGGCCACTCTAAAACAATGAGTGGCCCTTCGTCACAACGATAAGGTCATTAAACGCGAATTCGAGTTCGGCAGCCTGGTATTACGAAGAAACTAGAAAGACTTCGCGAAGGGAAATTGGCCGCGAACTGGGAGGGGCCCTACCGCGTCCACGGCACCACAGGTACCAGGGCATACTACCTCGAGCAGCTAGACAGAGAACCATTGCCACGACCCTGGAACGTTGCTAAACTAAAGCAGTACTATAGTTGAAAAACCCTCAAAAACTAAGGACTCTCGTCGTCGAACATCCACATCCAGTCAACGGAGAGAAATGTCTCGACCACGTAGATAGGCCAAGGTACGAGCCCAATCTACGCCCAAACGACACGACGCCGTTCGCCCAAACGAGGACGAACGACGGTGCCCGACAGGGACACCTCAATCGAGCCCCACTGTCAAAGTATCTACATGGCAGAACACCCAGCTCGCGATGGGCAGTTCACGCCACGGGCAAGCGACCCCGATCTGGGTCATACGCCCGAGCAAGCGGCTTTACTCCGCACGATCGACGCATTTCAAAGTACGTTGGACCACCAAACGGGTCGAAAGAATCTCCACTCGAGGACGTAACTTGGGCAAATTTCGCCACAAAGTAACAGCCGAGCACAAGCGTGACTCGAGGACGTTACTTAGGCAAATTTCGCCACAAAGTAACAGCCGAGCACAAGCGTGACTCGAGGACATAACTTAGGCAAATTTCATCACAATATAAAAACTTAGACACGAGCAAATTTAAAGGTCGAAGTGAACATCTATTTAAAAGCTCATAAGCAAAAAACGAATAAAAATAAACCGACCAAGAAGGCCGGCGATGTTCAGAAATTACAGGCTATGGCACGACGACCGAAAGAAATTTGTACGGGCACGCAGGCCCCAAAAATATGCACGGGCACGCAGGCCCCAAAACAACTACCAGTAAATGGGCGCGCATGCCCGACCAGAATTTCACGGCTAGACTTCCCCGGGGCTACCAGCATCCACGACAGGAGACTCAGGAGGAGGCACGACCTGGCCGTCGATGATCTGGGACATGAAACCCACTCCCTCGGTATTCATGCCCGAATTCAATAAAGAGAGATGGCTAACTGCGGCCTTAAAACCGTCTGCTAAAGCACGAACACAGTCCGTTTCGAGGAGATGGATGCGCGCGACCAGATCCAAGCGACTCTGCAAGGGGGCTGTCTCCTCCGACTCATCTTCAGCGGGAAGCATGGAGGCCTTCAGATCCTCGACTTCTTTAGACAGACGCTCGTTGTCGGCCTCCAAGCGTTCTCGGTCCAGTCGAAAACAGTCCCTCTCCTCGGCAACCTTCCCCGAGTTTTCCTTCTCTGCGGCCAGCAGCTCGGCTTGCTCACGGAACATCTCCTCAGATTGCTCCAGAGCAGCCTTCAACTTACGATAGCCGGTGGCGAGGGAAAGTTTCTCCAGCTCCAGTTCCCTGACACGGTCAGAGGAGTCCGATCCCTCCTTAGCAAAGACAGCGGCCATCTCGTCCGTCTTAACCATCCCGACCATACTGGCGGCCAGATGTTTTCTCTGACTTTCTTTGTTTAGCCGCCTGATGGTCTCAGTCTCCTCAGCACTCACTGTCAAGGGAAACCCCTCGAAGAAACCTTCCTCTTTAAAGCAGGGGCAAGCCAAAGGCCCTCACCGCGACAGACTCGTCGCCGACTTCCGACTGGTTCTCTACCCGATTTCTCTTTCTCGTTATCAGCTCAGTGGGCTTCTCGACGTCAGGGGAGTCCGGGGACCTGCTAGAAGCATCACCTGAACTGGTCGGCGGGCCCATCCTCGTTGCCTGTGGAGCTCGCACCAACCTTTTGTTGACTTTCTTGTCCTCAGTCAGTTTTAAAAGCCTCTCCCTTCGTCCGGACATATTGCCTGCAAAGAAGAAAACCCAGGTTAGTTACGAGCAAGTAACAAACAAAGAAACTAGAACAAAACTATAAGACAAAAAGCAACCTAGTAGGTCCACGGCCTGCCCGTAGGATTGGCACTCGACAAGCGCCTTGGTATCTATAGGACGGGCCTCGAAGGTCGGGTAACCTTCCTCGTCAAGAATGTCTTTCCCCTCCCTCGTGACCCACCGGGCAGGGAAGAAGCTGTCGACATACTTGCAAAGGGTACCGTAGGCTTCCTCATCCTCGGCACTCATCCCTCCCGCGGGCGTATGGTAGTGCCCGGTACCATGCTCGTAATGGCGCGAGCACCAATGCAACGGGAACTTGGCTACACGCCCCAACACCGGGCGACCCTCGCCGTCCATAAGAGGCTCCCCGTTCTCGTCGGCCACTGCGGTCTCCTCTTCATATATAGAATCCAAAGCAGTCTGGGTGACCGGCCACACGGCATACCATTTGTCCTTGAAACCCCGGACCGAATCCATGTACATCCTGAACAGCCTCTTTGACTGTTTCAGGGAAACCCAGCTATGCCTGCCTCCTCGAGACTGGCGTTGCAAGTGAAATACTCTGAAGAATAAAGGAATGGTCGCCCCGATCCTTAAGAAGCGACATGTCAGCTCAAACACCCGAAGAAAGGTGATCGAATTGGGGTGAAGCTGGGAGGGGGCCAAGTCCAGATGGCAGAATACCCCGACCTGGAAATCATTGAAAGGGAGCTTAAGGCCGAGGTCCTTGAACGCGATTTCATACATGGGAAAACCATACTCAGAGAACTCCGAGCAGATCCGCGTGTCGAGAGACGGCCTTGTGACAACAAAGTTCTTCTGGAAGCCCGGTTGACTACCGCCATGTTCAACGATAGTGTAGGCGCTCCGACTATGCCGACTATATGCCGAGGCAATCCCTCGGGGCTCGGCGCCCACCCAATCCAGCGAAGGATCATCAACAGTATCAACTAGAGTTACATTCTCCTTGGAACTCTGGTCCTCGACCTCATTACGCCCCGAAGACTCCGGTTCGTCAGCCATTTACCTGTAAAGCACATGAAACCGGTGAAATTCGAGAGCAAATCCATATGCTCCCCATAACTGATGAGAAGTAGGGCACGACAAGCCAAGACACACTCCGCGCGCATTAAAACGTTGAAGACTCGAACAAGATTCTGGTTTCGCCTCCCCGATGCTAAGGTGCCACGACGAGTTGTCTTACATACTTCCTAATGGGCCAACATCTCGGCCGGCCATGGGTACGCCGACCTAAACTACGAATGTGACGGGAAATATCATGAATCCTAAACCTAGGACTATGGGTTTACCGGGCAGTATCATAGAATTATGCGCCCAAAACCATGAAGGTCCCGGGTAGCATCGCGAGTCACATACCTAAAGCTATGAGTTTACCGGGCACAAACATGAATGTGTCGGGCACAAACATGAATGTACCGGGCGCTAATCCCAGATGTGGGTTTCTAATATCCAAATAACGGAAAAATTACCTACAACAAAGAAAAATAGGAGGGATAAACGCTTACTTGGAAGTTAAGAAGAAGGTACGGCAGCGGTGGAGAAAATCGACGGAGAAAGGTACGGTAATCTTGCGAAGTTGTAGAGAAACAGCGGCGGCAAAGGCAGAGGAAGAAGGAGAAGCGCGAAGAGGAAAAACAAATTATGGGACCCAAGAATCCTATTTATAGGGATGACGTGTGTGATACGGTGGGAGAACTGACTTGAGGTTTTGCGTTGGTTTTCGCAAATGTTTCGGTTGAGCAAGAGTCGCCACCGACTTTTTATTTTATCCTAAGGAAAGGTTAAAAAGCACAGCAAAAACCTTTGAGACGTTTTCTTGAGTTCGGGGAGTAGATTATAGAAAGGGAAGGTATTATCACCCTTTCTATCCATGGTTATCCATGGGCTCTTAGTTACTTGCTTAGATCAACTTGCCTTAATTTTCAATTGTTTGAAATGGTGCTTTGTGTGTGAGTTTGAAAATGTTTTAAAAAGAGGCCAATGTGGTGGCAACCTTTGTAATGATCCATGTTGGGATGTATACAAAGGTGTATGTCTTTTGAAAGGTTTTCAATGTTTTTGAAAGTTTGTTTTGAAAGTGTAGTGATGTGTGGTTTGAAAATAGGCAAGTGTTTTGTTTTGCAAGTTTGATTCAAGTAACTAAGAGGTTGTCTACTCCTAAATTTCTCAAAGATTTCTCCTATGTTTTTAACCCTTTTAACAATTTTGTTCCACCATTGCATTTGGTGGACAATCTTGTGTTAGGATGTGAAAGGAACGGGCGCGGGTCATCGTTTAGACCATAATTGCAATGGTGCCAAATATCTTTGGGCAATTTTCCTTTAAGGGACTTGATCATTTTTAAGGCAACTTTCGAAAGCGTCATCGAGGGACTATGATCATTGGAATTGTATTTGTTTGTCCCAAAGAGACCTAACATGCAATATGGCCCATTATTGAAGGCAACAAGTGGAATACCCTAGGGGTGCAAGTGTGATTAGTGTTGTCCATTTTCATGCTTGTTTATCTTGAAATTAGGTCAAACTATTTTTGTTGTTTTTGATTCGCATACAAACCCTAATTCTAACATGGTATATTTAGAAAGCATTAAAGTGCGAAAAAATAAAGTTCCTAGGTTATTACAATACAATATATGGGAAGGGGGGTACAAATGTTCAAATGGGGGTATTTTGACAAGGAATTTAAACCTAACTATTACATCAAAATTGAATTATACAAATTAATTAATATGCAATAATTAAATAAAAATGGAATAAATATGCAAGATGCAAAAATGTTTTTTTTTATATGTATGAAAAAAGTGTTTTTTATATGTTAAATAAACAAAATAAAAAGTATTAATTTTTGGAGTTTTTTATGTATTTAGGGCAAAACCCTAATTTATTAATTAAAAGGTATTAATTGTTTAATATATACAATATTTGTTAGTTATGTACAAAAATAAATAAAAGAGAAGTATATTTGTCAAAAGGTATTTTTAATGTTAAATATTAATAAAAATTAAAAATGTATATATTTTGTATTTTTTTATCCTAAATATACTAATATATATGTAAATATTTATATTATATGATAAATACTAAATATGTATAAAAAATAAAATATTTACAAAAAAAGTATGTTTTCATAAAATATTTTCAAAAGATAAAATAAAATGAAAATCAGAAAAAATAAAATGTATTGGTATTAATTTTAGTATTTTTCAATAAAAGATATTAGGTATTATTTATGTACAAACATTATTCTAAACAAATAAATGCCTAATAAATTCAAAAATGGTGTGAAAAATATTTTTTATATTTTTAATATTATGAGAAAAAATAAATAAGTCAGAACAAAAAAGAAAAGGTCAAAAAATCATAAAAATAAGCATAATGGGCCAAGGGGGTTTAAAAGTAAAGCTATGGTGCAAATAAGAAAAGTGAAACAGGCCCAGCCCAAAGACCCTGTCATCTTCAACCTCCAGCATTTCTGTTCAAAAAACACGCGTTTGCTATCTCCAGATTCCTTGATCTTTTGCCAAATCTTCCAACATGAAACCTGTAGAGCTTGAAGCCACGATTCTAGACATATAAAGAAATCAATCTAACTCTCAGAAATGAGAGAGAATTTCTTCTCTCCCAATTCCTGACCTAGTTTTTGTTCCATGTTCAGACATCAAATTTTCATAGCACACGTAACATAAATGAAAACTAATTACATGGGCATGTTCAGGGCTATGAATGTGACATATTTTCTTCACAAACCTAAAGCTAACAATGCCTGGATAGAGAGATACGAGTTCATGAACTTACTTGTTCAGTTGGAATCGTATCTGGTGATGGAGGTGTTTTCAATGCAAGGTGATGATTGGTACAGCTTCCTTGATGTCCAGGGATGCTATTCCAAGCTTTAGTTTGCTTGGAAACCAAGAGAATCGTGCTATGGAACTTCAGCTGCAAAACAAGAAAATGAAAATGGTGATGTTGCTTGGGAGTGTTACAGGTCGTGTTTGAGGCTTAGAATAGTTTCAAGGGATGATGTGGGATATGTTTGAAGTGGTTTTAGCAAGAATGCATGAATGGATGGTGTTATGGGACTCAATCTGCAGCAGGTCCCCTGTTTTGGCAGTTTTATGGTGTTTCTGTGTTTGAGAAGGTGTAGAACTTGGTTGGCTTGTGTTTCAGCTTAGGTTTGATGATTAGAAAGTGTTTGATAACTTTGCTTAAGCTCTGGTTCATAGGAATGAGAGTTGTGTGTTGTTATGCCAAGTTACTTCTAACTTAAGCAAGAAATGGCAAGTTGTGTTTCTAGCTTGTACAGGCCCCCAATCTATGCTGCATACCTTGGCCTTGATCAGTGTAATTATTTCATAAACTTGTGCCAAAAGGATCTGCCTTGTACTTGCTTGGATTTGCATTTGACATAAAGTTTAACTTTTCAAAAATGGCAAAAATGCTTTATCTAATTAAGGCTTAATCTAACATGTAATGTCCAAATGCACAAAATAATGCTAACACACAATGGATTGGCATTTAATTATTGAGTGCAAATGGGATTAGAGGCCTGTAGCTAGCTTATGCATGCTGATTTGAAAAGTTTCCCAAGTTATGAACATGTAAATTGGCCAAGAACAAAGTGAGTTTTTCCCAACTTGCCAAATTCGATTCTCCCTAACCATGAGGTTATTTGATGAGTTCTTGGACATTTTGGAAAGCTTGGAATGTGTAATACAATACATCTTTGAAATGAAAATAGAAATTCCAAGTGGAAGTATGTGAAAAATGGTCTTGAAGTTAGGTAAAAACCTTGCCTAAAATAGGTCAAATTTCTCTAAGTTAAGAATGGTTTGGTACCCTTGTTCCAAAAATTGTAACTTGAGCTGCAAGCTTCTTTTGAGGAAACTTTGTGAATCAAAGTTGTAGATTTTGCAATAGGCTACAACTTTCATGTTTTGACTTTTGCTTGAATCCAAATGAATCTTGGTGAGAAAGTGGGACAAAGTTAGGAAAAAATTAGGGTTTTTCATAACTTAGAAAAATTCTAAGTTATGAAAAATCTTCATTTCAAACCCTAATTTGCAATTCTTGATTTCTTGATGAACAAGTTTCATGATTTGGCATGTTTTGATGAAAAATGAACCTTGACACTTGATTTTGACCAAAAAGTCAAAGTTTGACTTTTCAGTATACAGTCAAAATTGATCAATTGACTGGGAAATTCAATTGTCAATCTTGTGCACTTGGGATCTTTTGAACTTGTTGAGTATGTCAAGACAATTCCATGGGGTCCTTGAGTCCATATGTGAGTTTGGTTTGCCATTGGCTAGGTCAAACAGTCAAAAATTGCCTTTGTGCAGTCAAAACCCTAAAAATGACCATTTTGCCCTTTTGGTGATCTGATCAAATTTCTTGTGGAATTGTGATCCAAACTTGATCAAATGGTCCATGTGAGTTCATAATGTTGATGTGGGTCAATTTTCATGAGATTTGACTGTTAATTGGCCACAGTTGACTTTTTCCCAATATAGTTGATTTCTAGGTCAACTGTCCAATTGACTAGGCAAAATTTGGAATCAAGACTTGAAACTTGGTATGGATAAACTTGGGAGTCCAACATGAAGCATGAAAGTCATCTTAGGCATTTTAGGTCAAAATATCTTTGTGCAAACACAAACCCTAATTTGGGTCAACAATGCAAGGAGAAGTCTTGAGTAGAGGAAACCCTAACTGGATCTTGAGCTCCAAGGGTCTTGTGATGAGAAAATATTGAGAAAATGGGAGGGCAAATTTTGGGGTACAACAGTTGCCCCTGTTCAATCTTCTTGAACCTGAAGAGTTAGATTGGCAAGTTTGCCTTTCGTGACTCGAGGGTAAAAGGAGATTGGACACTAGAGTGCCCGGAAATTTGCACTCGCATGTTGGAGTATCAGCAAATGTGATGTCGGGAATGGGCTTATAGATTCCATTTGGAGATATGGTGGATAGGGAGATGGGCTTATAGATGCCATCTGAAGGCGTGACAGAACCTTGCCGGGAATGGGCTTATAGATGCCATTTGGAAGTGTTGATCGCATAAGAGATTCCTTAGCGAGAACTTGTGTACTTTGAGAAAGACAAATGTTTTCCTGGCTTGTTACATGTGTTTGATCTTCAATCTCTTCATGCAGACATGCCCTGGCTAGATACAGGTGTCGAGTCTACAATCGGTTGCTCGCAGATATGCCCTGGCTGGATACAGGTATCGAATCTGGGATTAGTCGTCAACAGATATGCCCTGGCTGGATACAGGAATCGAATCTTCAAATTCTTCAGACGTGCCCTGGCTAGATACAGGAATCGAGTCTGGAAATAGTCGTCAACAGATATGCCCTGGCTGGATACAGGAATCAAATCTGGAATTGTTGTCAACAGATATGCCCTGGCTGGATACAGGAATCGAATCTGGAATTGTTGTCAACAGATATGCCCTAGCTGGATACAGGAATCGAATCTGGAATTGTTGTCAACAGATATGCCCTGGCTGGATACAGGAATCGAATATGGAATTGTTGTCAACAGATATGCCCTGGCTGGATACAAGAATTGAATCTGGAATTGTTGTCAACAAATATGCCCTGGCTGGATACAGGAATCGAATCTGGAATTGTGACAGTTGAAGGTAGTTGTCTTTTGGATTATCTTTTTCCCTGAAAAGGCAAAACATCAGTTGTATGCAATGTCATGATGTATGAAATGCATGATGTCATGATGTTCCAAACGAGATAGTGTTGTATGCACTTTATCATGTATGTAAGCAAGATGTATGAAATGTGAATGTTTTATGAATGTATTTTCGTCTTAGGAAAATAAATCCTTGACGATCGGCTGGGGAATTAAATCCTGGGCTGACGTTGAAGAGTAGAGCTCTTTGCTTCCGCTAGGGATTATGGTTGCAAGAATACACCGGTAGGAGAAGATGACTCCGTTGGGGAATAAACTTATTGGAGAGATTACTCTGAGGGGAATTACTCTGTGGGAAGAGATACTTCGCTGAATTTTTGATGGGAGCTCCTCTGAGGATTTCAATGATGGACTCCGCTGGGGATGACAATGATAAACTCCGCTGGGGATTCTGCTGATAAGTTATGTTGGGGAACTTCGATGAACTCCGCTGGGGATTGAAAGAACTTCGCCAAGGGCGATCTTCCGTGGCAATTAGCTGAGGATAACCCAGTTATAAGCCCTTGTGAGGAATAACTTTGAATAAAGCTCGAGAGAGACGTCCGTACTTTACAGGGGACGAGCTTCCAGAATCTACTGGGGATAAGCTTCAAGACCTGCTGGGGATATGGATTCCAAATTTCCTGAGGAAACCTTCGGACTGTACTGGAAAATGATTCCACTGGGGTGTCTGTATTCCGCCAGGGAACAATCTTAGATCAAGACTGCCGGGGATGCTTGCTGATGAATGCCTATACTCCGCTGGGGAATGTTGATATCTTCTGGGGCTACCCAACTTCTTTTAGGCTGATCGTAGACTAACTCTGCTGGAGGAGAGTATTGCTGACTTGCTAGGGGAACAGGGTGCCTATCGTAGGGCTGATGATAGGCTAAATCTTCCATGGGAGGGTATTGCTGATTCTTGTCTTACTTTGTGGGGAGTTGAGATAACTTGGTCACATTCTTCAGTTGAGTCTACCTTGGTACCCTGGCGGACAAAGCAACTAGACTGCCTGGATAATTCTACATTGCCCCTACTTCTGATGTCACCTGTAATTAGTCTTTTGTTTCATATGCAACTATTTATGAATTAGCAACTTGATGTCAAATGCATATATCAAAACTGAACATTGGACGTTCTTCGCCAGACAAAACAGAAAAAGGAAAAACAATTGGCAATTTGTTTGGAAAAGTGAACTTGTATTGATTTTGAAATTTGCCTGTAAATAGGCGTTTTTTTGTACAAGAGGCTGACGTCCTAGTAAGAGAACGCCGCCAAACAACATAAAGTTTATACAATTTTGAAAAGGAAACAAAACAGCTATGTGCACAATATTCCCACTGGGTTCCAACCCTGCTATCGCCTTTATGTCTTCAAGCGTCTCATCACTTTGCTGCTTAGTTGAAGATGAAGCTGATTGATCGATGCCGAAGTCTGAGCCAGATAGTTGATGCCGAATTCTGGATGCAAGGTGATCCAATGAGACATAGTGTTACGCTTTATCCCTAACTTTTGCCTTGACCGCCCTTTCGGGTTTTCAGTCCACCGGGATACCCATTTTTGCCCAAGCCGCCTTTTCAGGTTTTCGACTTGCCGGGTGTACAGATTTTTTTCATTTCATCCCTTATTTTTGCCCGAACCCTTTTGGTTCGCCGGGAAGCCCTTACTTTTGCCTAGGTATGTCAACCTAGCGGGTCTTTGATTCATGCGTAGTATCTTTTTACTATGTCTGCATTGGCAGGGTGAGGAAGGTCGTCACCATCCATGGTGGTTAGGATCATGGCTCCTCCTGAGAACACATGCTTAACCACAAATGGCCCTTCGTACGTAGGGGTCCATTTGCCCCTGGGATCACTTTGAGGAAGGATGATGCGCTTGATTACCAGGTCCCTAACTTGATACTCTTGTGGTCTGACTTTCTTATTAAATGCCCTGATCATCCGTTTTTGGTACATCTGACCATGACATATAGCGGTGAGTCTCTTTTCGTCAATTAGGTTTAATTGATCAAGTCGAGTCTGGATCCAGTCATCTTCACTCAAGTCTGCATCCTTCATTATCCGGAGAGAGGGTATCTGGACTTCAATTGGCAAGACTGCCTCCATGCCATAGACCAAGGAAAAGGGTGTTGCCCCGGTTGACGTCCTTGCTGAGGTACGGTACCCATGAAGAGCAAATGGTAACATTTCGTGCCAATCTTTATAGGTCACTGTCATCTTCTGCACAATCTTTTTGATATTTTTATTAGCTGCTTCTACAGCCCCATTCATCTTCGGCCGGTAAGGAGAAGAGTTGTGGTGCTGTATCTTGAATTGCTCGCAGAGCTCAGTGATCATCTTGTTGTTAAGATTGGTACCATTGTCCGTAATGATCCTTTCCAGGACGCTGTACCGACAGATCAGGTTATGCCGAATGAAACGTGCCACGACGCTCTTGGTTACCGTGGCGTAGGAAGCTGCCTCAACCCACTTCGTGAAGTAATCAATTGCTACCAAGGTGAAGCGATGCCCGTTGGATGCCGTCGGTCGGATCTCACCGATCATATCGATGCCCCACATTGCAAAAGGCCAGGGTTCCGTCAGGACGTTCAGAGGAACCGGAGGGATGTGCACCTTATCAGCATAGATCTGGCATTTATGACAAGTTCGAGAATGTTGGTAACAGTCGGCTTCCATTGTGGACCAGAAATATCCTGCCCTAAGGATTTTCTTTGCCATGGTGTGTCCACTGGAATGTGTTCCGAATGTACCTTCATGCAGCTCTGCCATGATCTTTTCTGCTTCAGTCTTATCCACACAACGCAGTAGAGTTGAATCATGATTTCGTTTGTAGAGAATGCCGTTGCTGAGGAAGAATTTCACCGCGAACCTTCTCAGAAACTTCTTATCATTGACAGACGCACCTTCAGGGTATTCCTGAGCTTCCAAGTATCTCTTCACCTCATGATACCAGGGTTTTTCAGTCACCTCTTCAGCCTCAAGATCGCAGCAATATGCAGGTTCGTCCAACTTCCAGATAATGATCCGGGGAGCCTCATTGTCCCATTTGACTTTGAACATTGAAGACATCGTAGCTAGTGCATCCGCTAACTGATTCTCCTCTCTTGGGAAGTGCTCAAAAGTTATCTCTTCAAAGTGAGGAAGCAAAGTCAACACATACTCCTTGTAAGGAATAAGATTTGGGTGTTTCGTATCCCACTCGCCTTTGATCTGATTGATCACGAGAGCGGAATCTCCGAAGACACTCAGAAACTTGATCCTTAAGTCGATTGCAGCTTGAAGACCCATGATACACGCCTCATATTCTGCCATGTTGTTGGTGCAGTTGAAACACAGCCGGGCGGTGAGTGGAGTATGAGTTCCTTTGGGGGATATGATTACAACGCCGATTCCATTACCCAAAGCGTTCGAGGCTCCGTCAAAATGCATAGACCATCGGGATCCTTCCTCAGGTCCTTCATCCGGTCCAGGTACTTCACAATCAGTTACTACCATGATATCTTCATCCGGAAATTCAAAGTTCAGTGATTGGTAATCGTCCACAGGTCGGTGTGCCAAATGATCTGCCAGTACACTTCCCTTGATTGCTTTTTGAGTTGTATACTGGATATCATATTCTGTCAAGATCATTTGCCATCTTGCTATTCTTCCAGACAGAGCAGGCTTTTCGAATATGTACTTGATGGGATCCATTTTTGAAATCAACAGAGTAGTGTGAGTCAACATATACTGTCTCAGCCGGCGAGCAGCCCATACTAGAGCGCAGCAAGTTTTCTCGAGCAATGAGTACTGAGACTCACAGTCGGTAAACTTTTTGCTCAGGTAATAAATAGCGTGCTCTTTTCGGCCAGACTCGTCATGCTGCCCCATCACACACCCCATTGAGTTGTCAAGTACTGTCAAGTATAGTATTAGAGGTCTCCCTTCAACCGGAGGCATAAGAATGGGTGGTTCTTGGAGATATTCCTTTATTTTTTCGAAAGCAGCCTGACATTCATTGTTCCAACGTACTACTTGATCTTTCTTCAGCAATTTGAAGATTGGCTCACAGGTAGCAGTTAGATGTGAGATGAATCGGGCAATATAATTCAGTCGTCCCAGAAAGCCTCTGACTTCTTTCTCTGTCTTGGGAGTCGGCATCTCTTGTATGGCTTTCACCTTGGCAGGGTCCACCTGAATACCTTTATCGCTTACAATGAATCCTAGCAATTTTCCAGATCTCACCCCAAAGGTGCATTTGTTTGGGTTCAACCTCAGCTTGTACAACTTCAGTCGGTCAAACAGCTTCCGCAGATGGTCAAGGTGTTCCTCCTCAATTTGGGACCTTGCAATCATATCATTGACGTACACTTCAATCTCATGGTGGATCATATCATGAAACAAAGAAACCATGGCACGTTGGTAGGTTGCCCCAGCATTTTTCAACCCGAATGGCATGACCTTGTAGCAGAAGGTGCCCCACTGAGTCACAAAGGTAGTCTTTTCCATATCTTCAGGAGCCATCTTGATCTGATTATACCCTGAAAAACCATCCATGAAGGAGAACACCTTGTGTTGAGTAGTATTGTCAACAAGAACGTCGATGTGAGGTAGGGGAAATCATCCTTGGGGCTTGCCCTGTTTAGATCCCTGTAATCGACACACATTCTGACCTTACCGTCCTTCTTCGGCACTGGCACCACGTTGGCAACCCACTGAGGGTAAGAAGTCACTGCTAGAAACCCGGCATCGAATTGCTTCATAACCTCAGCTTTAATCTTTTCGGACATCTCTGGACGCATACGGCGGACCTTCTGCTTTACCGGAGGGCAGTCTTCCTTAGTAGGCAGGTGATGAACCACAATGTCGGCATCCAAACCAGGCATGTCTTCGTAAGACCAAGCAAAGATCTCCATGTAATCATGTAGCATCTGGATCAATCGTTGCTTCACGCTGAGCTCTAGATTGGCACCAATCTTGACTTCTTTTCTATCTGTCTCAGTACCCAGGTTCACTGTTTCCACCGGCTCTTCATGCGGCTAAATGGCCCTCTCTTCCTGGAGTAGCAGTCTTGCGAGTTCACCGGGCACTTCGCAATCATCTTCACCTTCGTCTTCGGCCAAGTTGATCGGATTTTCGAAGTCATAACTGGCAGTAGCAGAGCTGTTACCAGTGAGATCCAGAGTGGATTGAAACCTGTATAAGTGAGTGTGTGTAAATATAGTTGTTTTGCAATATATAACACAAAGAAAAAGAGCACAAGATTTGAAATGCAACAAACGTCCAATGTTTTGATTAATGATATATGGAAATGTCATACAAAAAGCCCTCACAAATGGAGCCACGGTGCCCCGGGTAGGACACCGAGCCAATAAAAGTTTCAACATATTGTTTGTTACAAATTGAAAATCAAAAGAGTTCATTACTGCGTGACAAATGTAATAGGTGTAAAATCCTTTGCCGTCCAGTTGCTTGGTCCGTTGTTGGTGGTTGGATAGATCCAACTGTCAAATTCCGCTTCCTCTACATCCTCCTCGATAGCATTCACCCTTGGGTTGGTGATGAACACTGGAGCCTTTCTGATCCTTTCCTTGCGAACAGCCCTCTGAGCCTCTGCAGTGAAGCCCAGCCCAAACTTGTCGGTCTTTTGAGTGAAGTCAGGAAGCTGACCCCAGTTTGCGCACTTGCCTTTCTCGATTACAGCCCGGGCATCCTTCAAGGAAGCCATCTTCAGAGGAAAGTCTTCTTCAACCACTGTCTCAGCTGATGCCAACGTTGGAGGTACCTCCTCAAAATGTTGAAAGGGGGTTTCAATAAACTCCCCGTCCATCTCGATATACCGGAATGAATTCAAGTGACTAACCATGTATTCCTCCTCACCCTGCACAGTAACAATCTTCCCTTTGACAGGGTATTTGAGCTTTTTGTGTAGAGTGGATGTTACCGCCCCAGCCTTGTGAATCCAGGGTCGACCCAATAAGCAGGAATAAGATGGACGAATATCCATTACGTAGAACGTTGAGTCGAAGACTTGGGAACCCACACGAATAGGAATGTCTACCTCACCGTGCACCATCCTCTTAGAACCGTCGAAGGCTCTAACAATGATGTTACTAGGTTTCAATTCCAGGCCCTCATAATCCAACCGATCTAAGGCCTTCTTGGGCAAAACATTCAGGGAAGAACCGGTATCCACCAACACGTGTGCGAGAGTAGTGCCCCTGCATTCTATAGAGACATGCAGGGCATCATTATGGTTTTTCCCTTTCGCGGTAAGGTCAGCATCCGAGAACCCCAAACCATTGTCAGTTGTCAAATTAGCCACACAGTCAGTAAACTGATCTGCAGAGGTCTCTTGCGGCACATGGGTCATTTTCAGAAATGAAATCAGGGCCTTGGCGTGGGCCTCTGAGCACAACAGCAATGATAGCATAGAGATTTTGGAGGGGGTATGCCCCAGCTTTTCAACGACATTGAAGTCACTCTTTTTAATGATTTTAAGGATTTCCTCCATCTCTTGCTGGGAGGCTTCAACATCGGTCTTTTTTGGTGCCTCCGCCCGGGCAGGCAAATCAGTAGCAACTTCTTTGCCCTGAGGATCAGAGGACTCGACGGCAGTAGTAGACACAGGAACTTGATTTGAAACATGCACACTTGCGGGTGTGATGATAAGAGGTTTTCGGATAACTGGTGGTGCAATGTTAGGCGAGAAAAGCCTGCCACTGCGAGTAATCTTGGCGGGACCAGTGATGTTACTGATACTGGTACCGGTGTTGAACTCCTGCTTCACTCCAAGCACATACACGTCTGCCCCATAGTGCCATGGGACAACCTTGTCAGATTCATAGGGGAGGGGCCCCGGAACAGTAATGGTAATGGGTGCAACAGACATAATTTGGACTGGCTTCCTCGGGGGAGCCTTGGTAGGATTGTTGAAAATTGTGACGACAGATACTTCTTCAGCGGAAACAAACGGAATAACAGTTTTCTTGAACAAAATTTCTTTGCTATCCATCAGGCTTTGGATGCCTGATTTCAGCAGCGGACAACCGATAGGGATAACAGCACACAGGAGGCAACCCTTGCTACAACCCGGAAATAAACCGGCTAGCAGTAGGTTCCTCTTAACAGTCAATAGAGGGGTAGCAACATCATTCACCGAAACAGCATACAAATCTTCCTCGACGACATTTACTCTATGCTGGGGCATAGGAGCAGTTACAACATTTGGTCTCTCAGGTGCCTCAAACTGAATTTCCTTCGTATCGATAAGGTCTTGAACCTTATTTCTCAGGGCCCAGCAATCATCATTAGTATGCCCGGGACTATCAGAATGATAAGCACAACGGGCATTTGGGTTATACTTAGGAGATGCAGTATTCACGACCTTCGGAGCCTCTTTGATGGTCACCAAGTTGGTTGATAACAGTTGCGGTAAGATTTGTGACAAGGTCATACTCAGCCGAGTGTATTGCCTCTTGGGCCTCTCACCCCTTTGTTGATTGTACTGCTGAGGAGCAGCAACAGGTTTTGAAATTACCAAGGCATTGACGGCTTGGCGGTGTTCTGGCTTGACTTGTCTTCTAGGACCATAGACGACACTAGCTTCTTTCTTGAAAGGTTTCTTCTCAATACTTGCGGAGGCGCCTTTCTGTATCTTTCCTGACCTGATGCCAGCTTCTATCCTTTCACCCGTCAGGATCAAATCCGTAAACCCAGCGAAGGAATTACCAACCAGATGATTGAAGAATGGACCAGACAGGGTCCCTAGAAAAATTTCAACCAGCTCACGATCAGTCAAAGGAGGATGCACCCTGCCAGCCAAATCTCTCCATTTTTGCGCATATTCTTTGAACCCTTCGCCCGTTCCTAGAGACATACCCTGAAGTTGGGTACGCGTAGGAGCGAGGTCAGAATTGTATTGATATTGTCTATAAAATGCGGTAGCCAAATCTTCCCAATGTCGGATACTGGTTCCATCTAGCTGATAGAACCACTCAAGCTGTGACCCCGAAAGGCTATCTTGGAAGAAGTGGATCCAAAGATTTTTTTCTGCCGTGTAAGGTTGGATCTTCCTTACGTACGATCTAAGATGCAGCTTTGGACAGGAAGCCCCGTCGTATTTGGCAAAGGCAGGCGCCTTGAACTTGTGTGGGATTACCACTCCAGAAGATAACCCTAAATCTCCGAAATCTAGCCCCGACACATTTTGAATCTCCATGGCACTCAAGCGGTCCTCTAATTGCTTGTACCTATCAGCAGCAGGTGGGTATTGTTCGTCATTGTAATTCGTCTCGTTGTCAGAGACTGCAGGACTAGGAGCTCCTCCCCCTTGGGGACTGTCTTTCTCTGCAGAGGAAGTAGTTGGATCAGCCTCGTTATGGAGTGTGTTCCCAAACCTGCGTCCAGTGTTGAATAACGCAATCCTCTTCTTCTTCTTCTTCTTCTTTAAGAGCAGAGCCTTCAACTCTTGTTGTCCTTGGGCCAGGCTCATGACCATCTCTTGAAACTGGGCATTTTGGGCCTGGAGGGCCTTGATTGCTTTCTCACTGGATGATTCTGGATTCATGATGACTGTTCAAAAGAAACAACGAAGAAGATTAAGCAACCTGTAGAAAAAGGGGTACCTGTTATGCACATGATGCATGAGATGCTATCTATGCAATGCATTCAAGGATTTTAGAAATTCACAATTGTTGTAGACAAAAAGGAACGCACGTCATATTAATAAGAAGAAATTTGTTAGTACATAAGTGCCCCATGGGCCAAATATTACAAAAACAACTTCTCAAGGTAAAAAGACGTTGCACATCCTCTTTGGCGCAATGTAGGTGTTGAGGGCCTCTTGCTCATGGAGTCGGCGGGTGAGCTCTAAAACCTTCTTCTCGCTGGCGTAGAAGCTGGCTTCAAAAGTGTTTCGTTCCTCCTTGAGTTGGATCCAACTCTTCTGCATCTCCTCCCACGATGTAGGCATGTTAGGATGTAGGATGGTGTAGGGAACCTCTCCTTCCTTGACGGGCTCTTTAATCACAGGGAGAACATGAGGATAAGGCATCACTAGACTCTGGGCTCGGGCTCGTACCCACTTGAGATAAGGTTCAAGAGGGATGGAGTTCTTGTGCCCCAGTGTCTTGCTATCAACCTTGTTGGGTCTCCCCCAAGCTCTGATGAATCTTTGGCGAAGTCCTTGCGCATCGTTGTCGAAGTCAAAAACTAGGTCAGGAATCAACATGTCGTGAGGGCCATCTCTTCGTGCATATCCAAATTACCTCAAAGCTAGGCAAGGGTTGTAGGTGATACCTCCTCTGATTCCAAGTAAAGGAACATTAGGAAACTCTCCACAACGATCGACGATGATGACATTTTCTCTGGACCGAGAACACCAATGTACATCAGAGTGAGTAAGAGTCATCAACCGTTGGGACCACCTTGAGCCCTGGTCATTCTTCAAGACATATTGTGGAAGGTGCGAAATAAACCACCTTGCAAGGAGAGGAGTACAGCACATGAGAACACCCCTCTTTCTCATTGTTCGTGTGTAAAATGAGTGAAGGATGTCCCCAAGCAATGTTGTTATTGGATTTCTGGACAAGAAGATTTTGACGGCGTTGACCTCTACAAGCTGGTCAGGATTTGGGAACAAGACCAACCCATAGATAAGGAGTGCCACAATTTCTTCAAAGGCTTGTAGGTCCAATGAATTCCAACACTCTTGTGCCTTCTCAAACAAGAATTTTGCTAAGAAGCCTTTGACACCGCTTCTAGTTTCCCAGTGCCCCTTGATGTCAGAAGGCTGTAGATGTAATGCTCGAGCAACATCTTCAGGCTTTGGTTCCTTTTCTGTACCGTTGAAAGGTAGTTGATTGAGGATAGGAATTCTCAGGAGTTGAGAAAATTCCTCCAAAGTGGGTACCAACTGATAGTCAGGAAAAGTGAAACAGTGGTGAAGAGGGTCAAAGAAATGGAATAGCACTTTCATCATATCCTCTTCAATGTTGGTGTTGACTAAGCTGAGCAGTCTACCATGTCTTTCACTGAAGGATGAGCTTTCCGGAATTCTTGAGGTGAGCTCCTTGAGTTGAGGAGAGATTCTCATAAGGTTGACTTGGATGGTTTTTCTGCGAGGAATTTCCATGACCTACAAAACAAGAACAAAGATGAAGATCTAAACCCTTGAAGTGGTTAGTAAATGCATATGATGTTTTATGATGTTCATGATGTATGCACAAACATATATACAAGCAAATCACACCAAACCCTAGTTTCAGGCTTGCATGGGGTTTCATAGGTAAGTACCCTCTTGAGTGTAGTTGGCTTAAAAACCTGTCTTATAAATAGTATTGCTTCAAATATGTCGGTATACCCTCTCACAAATATGTTGCACTAATATAGCTATTGCTTCAACCATGTCGGTATACCCCGCACAGTTTCCACAACGTATTGCTATCTATGAAATGTTTCCCAAATCCGGGTTTAGGATTTCAAGCCCAAACAAGAGAGCCAAGATATAAAGCAATCAAAACAAACAATTAGTCATGCAAGAGGGTGATCTAAGCCCTAAGGTTACTCCACTTTTAAGAAATTCCCCAGCAGAGTCTCCAGTTCTGTGATACGGTGGGAGAACTGACTTGAGGTTTTGCGTTTGTTTTCGCAAATGTTTCGGTTGAGCAAGAGTCGCCACCGACTTTTTATTTTATCCTAAGGAAAGGTTAAAAAGCACAGCAAAAACCTTTGAGACGTTTTCTTGGGTTCGGGGAGTAGATTATAGAAAGGGAAGGTATTAGCACCATTTCTATCCATGGTTATCCATGGGCTCTTAGTTACTTGCTTAGATCAACTTGCCTTAATTTTCAATTGTTTGAAATGGTGCTTTGTGTGTGGGTTTGAAAATGTTTTAAAAAGAGGCCAATGTGGTGGCAACCTTTGTAATGATCCATGTTGGGATGTATACAAAGGTGTATGTCTTTTGAAAGGTTTTCAATGTTTTTGAAAGTTTGTTTTGAAAGTGTAGTGATGTGTGGTTTGAAAATAGGCAAGTGTTTTGTTTTGCAAGTTTGATTCAAGTAACTAAGAGGTTGTCTACTCCTAAATTTCTCAAAGATTTCTCCTATGTTTTTAATCCTTTTAACAATTTTGTTCCACCATTGCATTTGGTGGACAATCTTGTGTTAGGATGTGAAAGGGACGGGCGCGGGTCATCGTTTAGACCATAATTGCAATGGTGCCAAGTATCTTTGGGCAATTTTCCTTTAAGGGACTTGATCATTTTTAAGGCAACTTTCGAAAGCGTCATCGAGGGACTATGATCATTGGAATTGTATTTGTTTTTCCCAAAGAGACCTAACATGCAATATGGCCCATTATTGAAGGCAACAAGTGGAATACCCTAGGGGTGCAAGTGTGATTAGTGTTGTCCATTTTCATGCTTGTTTATCTTGAAATTAGGTCAAACTATTTTTGTTGTTTTTGATTCGCATACAAACCCTAATTCTAACATGGTATATTTAGAAAGCATTAAAGTGCGAAAAAATAAAGTTCCTAGGTTATTACAACACAATATATGGGAAGGGGGGTACAAATGTTCAAATGGGGGTATTTTGACAAGGAATTTAAACCTAACTATTACATCAAAATTGAATTATACAAATTAATTAATATGCAATAATTAAATAAAAATGGAATAAATATGCAAGATGCGAAAATGTTTTTTTTTTATATGTATGAAAAAAAGTGTTTTTTATATGTTAAATAAACAAAATAAAAAGTATTAATTTTTGGATTTTTTTATGTATTTAGGGCAAAACCCTAATTTATTAATTAAAAGGTATTAATTGTTTAATATATACAATATTTGTTAGTTATGTACAAAAATAAATAAAAGAGAAGTATATTTGTCAAAAGGTATTTTTAATGTTAAATATTAATAAAAAAATAAAAATGTATATATTTTGTATTTTTTTATCCTAAATATACTAATATATATGTAAATATTTATATTATATGATAAATACTAAATATGTATAAAAAATAAAATATTTACAAAAAAAGTATGTTTTTATAAAATATTTTCAAAAGATAAAATAAAATGAAAATCAGAAAAAATAAAATGTATTGGCATTAATTTTAGTATTTTTCAATAAAAGATATTAGGTATTATTTATGTACAAACATTATTCTAAACAAATAAATGCCTAATAAATTCAAAAATGGTGTGAAAAATATTTTTCATATTTTTAATATTATGAGAAAAAATAAATAAGTCAGAACAAAAAAGAAAAGGTCAAAAAATCATAAAAATAAGCATAATGGGCCAAGGGGGTTTAAAAGTAAAGCTATGGTGCAAATAAGAAAAGTGAAACAGGCCCAGCCCAAAGACCCTGTCATCTTCAACCTCCAGCATTTCTGTTCAAAAAACACGCGTTTGCTATCTCCAGATTCCTTGATCTTTTGCCAAATCTTCCAACATGAAACCTGTAGAGCTTGAAGCCACGATTCTAGACATATAAAGAAATCAATCTAACTCTTAGAAATGAGAGAGAATTTCTTCTCCCCCAATTCCTGACCTAGTTTTTGTTCCATGTTCAGACATCAAATTCTCATAGCACACGTAACATAAATGAAAACTAATTACATGGGCATGTTCAGGGCTATGAATGTGACATATTTTCTTCACAAACCTAAAGCTAACAATGCCTGGATAGAGAGATACGAGCTCATGAACTTACCTGTTCAGTTGGAATCGTATCTGGTGATGGAGGTGTTTTCAATGCAAGGTGATGATTGGTACAACTTCCTTGATGTCCAGGGATGCTATTCCAAGCTTTAGTTTGCTTGGAAACCAAGAGAATCATGCTATGGAACTTCAACTGCAAAACAAGAAAATGAAAATGGTGATGTTGCTTGGGAGTGTTACAGGTCGTGTTTGAGGCTTGGAATAGTTTCAAGGGATGATGTGGGATATGTTTGAAGTGGTTTTAGCAAGAATGCATTAATGGATGGTGTTATGGGACTCAATCTGTAGCAGGTCCCCTGTTTTGGCAGTTTTATGGTGTTTCTGTGTTTGAGAAGGTGTAGAACTTGGTTGGCTTGTGTTTCAGCTTAGGTTTGATGATTAGAAAGTGTTTGATAACTTTGCTTAAGCTCTGGTTCATAGGAATGAGAGTTGTGTGTTGTTATGCCAAGTTACTTCTAACTTAAGCAAGAAATGGCAAGTTGTGTTTTTAGCTTGTACAGGCCCCCAATCTATGCTGCATACCTTGGCCTTGATCAATGTAATTAGATCATAAACTTGTGCCAAAAGGATCTGCCTTGTACTTGCTTGGATTTTCATTTGACATAAAGTTTAACTTTTCAAAAATGGCAAAAATGCTTTATCTAATTAAGGCTTAATCTAACATGTAATGTCCAAATGCACAAAATAATGCTAACACACAATGGATTGTCATTTAATTATTGAGTGCAAATGGGATTAGAGGCCTGTAACTAGCTTATGCATGCTGATTTGAAAAGTTGCCCAAGTTATGAACATGTAAATTGGCCAAGAACAAAGTGAGTTTTTCCCAACTTGCCAAATTCGATTCTCCCTAACCATGAGGTTATTTGATGAGTTCTTGGACATTTTGGAAAGCTTGGAATATGTACTACAATCCATCTTCGAAATGAAAATTGAAATTCCAAGTGGAAGTATGTGAAAAATGGTCTTGAAGTTAGGTTAAAACCTTGCCTAAAATAGGTCAAATTTCTCTAAGTTAAGAATGGTTTGGTACCCTTGTTCCAAAAATTGTAACTTGAGCTACAAGCTTCTTTTGAGGAAGCTTTTTGAATCAAAGTAGTAGATTTTGCAATAGGCTACAACTTTCATGTTTTGAATTTTGCTTGAATCCAAATGAATCTTGGTGAGAAAGTGGGACAAAGTTAGGAAAAAATTAGGGTTTTTCATAACTTAGAAAAATTCTAAGTTATGAAAAATCTTCATTTCAAACCCTAATTTGCAATTCTTGATTTCTTGATGAACAAGTTTCATGATTTGGCATGTTTTGATGAAAAATGAACCTTGACACTTGATTTTGACCAAAAAGTCAAAGTTTGACTTTTCAGTATACAGTCAAAATTGATCAATTGACTGGGAAATTCAATTGTCAATCTTGTGCACTTGGGATCTTTTGAACTTGTTGAGTATGTCTAGACAATTCCATGGGGTCATTGAGTCCATATGTGATTTTGGTTTGCCATTGGCTAGGTCAAACAGTCAAAAATTGCCTTTGTGCAGTCAAAACCCTAAAAATGACCATTTTGCCCTTTTGGTGATCTGATCAAATTTCTTGTGGAATTGTGATCCAAACTTGATCAAATGGTCCATGTGAGTTCATAATGTTGATGTGGGTCAATTTTCATGAGATTTGATTGTTAATTGGCCACAGTTGACTTTTCCCCCAATACAGTTGATTTCTAGGTCAAATGTCCAATTGACTGGGCAAAATTTGGAATCAAGACTTGAAACTTGGTATGGATAAACTTGGGAGTCCAACATGAAGCATGAAAGTCATCTTAGGCATTTTAGGTCAAAATATCTTTGTGCAAACACAAACCCTAATTTGGGTCAACAGTGCAAGGAGAAGTCTTGAGTAGAGGAAACCCTAACTGGATCTTGAGCTCCAAGGGTCTTGTGATGAGAAAATATTGAGAAAATGGGAGGGCAAATTTTGGGGTACAACAACGTGGAATACGAAACATCACCCCGGGGAACCACAAACTTCCCCTCCTCGACGTCTACTCCCCTAGGCAACGATGGCCCTACTCTCGCTAGGGTGGCGTCACGGTTCCTAAGGGTTGCCTCGTGTACCCAATGAACACAGCCCGCGAGGAATCCCTCGAGCACGCCTCGACAAGGATTACGCCACGAACGCAACTCATGAGAAACTTCTCGAGCAGTCACGAGGAAGCAAATATCCTGGGCCGGGCATCAGACCTCGTGGCGAAGGCGAGCTGAGGTTAAGTCATAACTCCTGCTCCAGGAGCCACGACTTGGGGGGCTTCTGTTATGGACTGGGCCCGCCCTGGCCCAAAAGCAAGAACGAAGGCCCAATCCAAGCAGCTCCTCGAGGAGCGCGCGCCCGACCACAGACTACAGCCGTGCCCGCCGTTGCCCGCGAACATGGTGTCCCCGACCGCGGGAACTCCAGCTCGAGCCCAACTCGAGCACCCTCCTCGTAGGGCAGATTCTGATCGTTACCAAATCACCTAAACTCCGGAAAGACCGCGTCTTCGTCCCTCCTCATTTCTCGCAGAGCATCACCAGGAAGGAGACCACGTGCGGGTCCCCACTACACACGTAGAACCTGGCAGTTCCTTTATTGGGTCAGTTCTGGGCGTCCCAATAAGGGGACCTTGGCCCCGCGCTGGGGGCTATAAATACCCTCTGTTTCTAGAGGGTCAGGTATTCATTCTCTTACGCATACATACACTTTTTGCATGCTTATTCCGTCACTCATTTTAGCATCGGAGTGTCTTGCAGGTACCCCCCCCCCCCCCATCTCACTCAACCTCTACTCGGAGCCAATCGTGACGGTCCAAGTCTGATCAGGTAAGATCATACACGTTATCGATTTCAAGGATACGAGGGCAAGGATATGATGGAGCTCCAAATATGAGAGGTTAATTTGATGGTTTGCAAAGAAAAACTCTAGATGAAAACACTTATGATTTCTATGTTCATTGTTATGCTCACCGTTTGCAATTAGTTGTTGTGTCTGTTGCTAGTAGTTGCTCATCTATTCATGATTTATTTGAGTACATCTCCTTGATTGTGACCACAACAAGTGCATCTTATGAGAGGCGGGATGCTTTGGCGGAGGTACAACACCAAGATATTTTAAATAAACTTGAGAGTGGTGACATATCTAGAGGAAAGGACTTGCACCAATCATCTAGTCTCACTAGCCCCGAGGATACTAGATGAGATTTATATCATACTACATTGCTTCGTTTGGATCATATGTGGTCCTCCATGTTAAAGGTGCTTAGTATGGTTGATAAAGATGGACGTGGACCATCTCAAGCAGCGGATTTGATAGAAAAATGGAGAGCTTTAAATTTGCTTTTATTTTGAAGTTAATGTTAAAGTTATTTGGTATCACAAACGAGCTTTCAAATATCTTGCAAAGAAAAGATCTTAATATTGTAATTGCCATGGAATTAGTTGATGATGTCAAAGCTAGGTTGTCCACAACGAGAGAGAATGGTTGGGATAATTTATTTTTCGATGTCCAAAATTTTTGTGTTGTTAAAGGTATTCTGGTTCCAAATATGGATGACGAAATACCGATTCAAGGTTGTTCAAGGGTAGAAGGGAGGACTATCACTAATCTTTATCATTACCGTGCAGAGATTTCTTATGTTGCTATTGACAAAATATGTGTGGAGATCGATCATTACTTTAGTGAAGGAAGTAACATTATCCTTAATTACTTCTCATGTCTTGACCCCAAGAACTCTTTCTCCAAGTTTAATGTTGATAAGCTTGCTCGTCTTGCTGATATTTATCATGCAGACTTTTCTGATGATGACCGAGAAACAATAAGGGATCAACTTGACACTTATGTTCTTTAAGTGAGAAGAAATGTTTCATTTTATACTTGTGAAGATGTTCAAAGTTTGACTATGAAGATGGTTCAAACTGAGAAACATTTGGTATTTTCATTGGTTTATAAATTTATTGAGTTAGCTTTGATATTGTCGGTGTCGACAACATCTGTTGAAAGAGCTTTTTCAGCAATGAAGATTATCAAGTCTAAATTGCACAATAAGATCATCGATGTTTGGTTCAATGACTTGATGGTATGTTACACTAAGCGGGAGATATTCAAGTCACTTGATGATATTGATATTATTCTAACATTTACCGCAAAGAAGTCTCGAAAATGATATTTGCCTCGTGATTTTATTTAACCCGCTATTGAAAGGTTAGGTTTATCCCTTTTATTTTAAACTACATTTTTGTTGACAAAATGACGAGTCTTTATTTTGATTGATAACTATTTATATATTATATGCAATGTGAATTTGCGGTATTTAATTTTTTGCTCAGGCTTTATAATTTTTCTGACTCCACCACTACTAATGGATAAATAATTATATTTATAATTTTAAATTTTAAAATTAATTTTATAATTATGAGACTCTGAAGATTTTAAAACACTATATTAAATATCTGATTAAACTTGTACTTGTAGACTTTGATACTCATTTCTATTAATATATATTTTTAATAATATATTAGCATTTATTATTTAAAAATACTTATAAATTTTATTAAGAGTTAAAATAATAACATGAAGGAAAGCTAAATTAGTGAAAAATGTTATAAAAATGTACAAAAAATATTTATATCTAATAATTTAATTTATTAAATTATTATCTATTTAAGTGTAATGATTTAATTAAAAATAAGAATACTCTTCCAAACTTTTAAACATGTTATTCTGAATTCAATAATTTATTTTTAGAAAGATAATCTATATTTCTATAAAAAATAATATAATAAACAAGTTAATTTTATGACAAACATTTAAATAGTTAATTATAATTTAAAAAATATTATCTAAAGTTTTATGAAAAAAACCAGGAAAAAAAACAAAGATCTTTGATCTCAAAGATGTAAAATGGTAGATAGGAAAAAATTTCATATTATAATCTCTATTGATAAAAATAAATCAATCCAATATATTGAAGAAAATAGATGTATTGTAAGGAAAGTTGTTTTTATTACATAATAAAAATCAACTTTGTAAAATAGAGTTAAAAGGTGCTTATAGGAATAGAACATACAATGACACAACCTATTTCCAGAAGGCTTTTCTACTTGAAACAGCACATGGCGGGGCCTGATAAAAAAAAAAAAAACCAAAATAATTTTATAATTTTTTAAATTATAAAATTAATTACGAATGTAATTCTCAAATTACAAATATATATTTTCCTTTTAAATAAAACATGTATTTTTAGATATAATTAATTCATATCATTGTTTTAACTATAATTTATAATAAATTATTATAATATAATTTTAATAATCATATTTTTTTCAAAACATATTCTTAATATTTTTAAAATTTAATAAATTCAATAAAAAAACAAAAAAAATTAAGGCTTAAATGCAGTTTTGACCCCCCTAGTTTAATGTTTTTGGAGTTTAGATCCCCTAGTTTAAAAGCCAGGTTTCTAGTCCCCATAGTTTTCAAATTTGGGATTTTTTAAACCCCCCTCCACATGGCTGCCCAAAAAGTGACATGGCACAGGGAGAGTAATGCCACATATTTGCCACATATTATTTTCTTTTTTCTTATTTAGAATAATGTTTTTAAAACATTTAAATAAAGGATATTAATTTCCAAATGAATTTTTAATTTAATAATCCATATTTTCTGAAAATCCCAAATTCCCTTAACCTAATTTCATCTTCCATCCTTGCTTCTGATCATCTTCAACCCTCCTTCTTGGTACGACTTCCATCTACCTTCTCTTCCTTCCTGCAAGCATCCAACATGTCTCAGAAATTCGTGTCGAATCCGAGCTACAGGAATCGTTCTGTTATACATGAATGCCACTGTGGTATCGATGCTCCGTTGATGACGGCTTGGACCGATTCAAACCCAGGACGACGCTTTTTCGGATGTGGGATGTACAAGGTATGATATTCTTCAATTACAAAATTTGCTCCTCAGAATTGAGTATAGACTGAATATTTTGTGACCTCCATTGTTGCAGGTTCAAGGTTTCAAGAAGTGCAGTAATTTTGTTTGGTTGGATGAGGAAATGAATCCTAGGGCAAAGGAAGTGATTGGGAACTTACTCCACAACTTGAATGAAGAAAAGCAGAGGGTTAAAGAGTCAATGGTAAAAGAAGAAGAAACAAGGATGAAGATCAAGTTTTTAAAGAAACAGTTGAAGTTTAATTGGTTCATAACCATCTTTGTGTTGGTTGCATTTGTTGCAACAATAATAATGAAATGATGTAGGTTTATTAGTATTGGAGGTTCATTGTTGTCTGTAGGAGGTTCTTTGTGTTGGTTGAAATGATCTAGGTTTATTAGTATTGGAGGTTTATTTGTATTGTTGTGTGTAGGTTTATTAATGTTGGAGTTTCTATGTTGTTTAGTTCGTAATGATGTTTGAGGTGTATAACTACTCATGGTTTATAATGAAATGATGATGTTTGAGGTTTATAAATTGCAATTGCACTTGAATTTGTTTCATTATGTAGACCATTAAGTATAACTTCTCAGTGTAATAATGAAACATTATGTAGGCCATTAGCATTGCAGAAAAAATGGTCTACCTAAATACAGAAAAAATGCAAGAATTTTTCAAAATGCAGATGCAGAATTTTTCAAAATGCAGATGCAGAAACATTGTGGCAACACAGAATGTGTAGCAGCCAAGACAGTTTGTAGCAGAGTGTGTACCAAATTCATGATTGTACCAAAACATATCCATTACAAGATACATATCCATTACAACATATCCATTACAAAATATTCATTACAAAATATAACCATACTAAAGATATCCATTATAACCATACTAAAGATTTCCACTAATACATCAAGTTTCATTCCAAAAAAAAGCAACATCATTCCTAATTACTTCTACTCTTGACTAGGCTGAGGTGCTTGAGATCCCTGACCAATCTCAATCTGTTTTTCTGCATCTTTAGTCTTCTTAGTCTTGTTAGTCTTCTTAGTCTTGTTAGTCTTCTTAGTCTTGTTAGTCTTCTTTGCCTTCTTGGTTGTCTTTGTTTGCTTGGCCTTCTTATTGCCTCCTTTTGGTATCTGCCTATCAGCTGCCCTCTTGCCCTTACAAGTCCTACTGTTGTGTCCAGTTTGTCCACATTTATTGCAAGTGACAGTTGAAAAGCTTCTTGAAAGCACATGGGGGTTCTTTGGCTCATCACCTGTTTTATTTCTCATCTTTTTTGGACGTCCAATTGCTCTTCTCATGACAGGAGGACACATAGGCACATGATCAACATCAGTCCATAATTGTGGTCCATTGGTTGGCATGACAATATTAGCATAGCATTTCTCAAATGTAACTTTGCTGCAAAACAGAAATAATGTTACACATGCAAGAGTTAATAGAACATATCATAAACAGGACATAGAAATATGTTACATAACATGTGACTCACAAACCTATAATATGGAGAGACATATGCTTCTGGTTTTTTCCTTATGTTCCAAATGCAGGAGATAACATGACAACATGGGATTCCAGACAACTCCCATTTTCTGCAGCTGCATGATTCATTCTTCAGATTTACACAATATGTCTCAGTTCCATTGGTAACTCCAAAGATTGAGAGATCATCATCACCATGCCAAGTTGGGGTCCAGTCTTGTGCTTCCCTTTTGTGCTTCTCAATTAGCAATTGGATTCTAGGACATATTACTCCTTCATATCCCTGCAATAATCCCTTTTGTTTAGTTATCCTTTTAGTGATATAATGTTTGATTCCTTCCAATAAGGTTATGATTGGCTTGTCTCGATGCTCCAAAATTGCCCTGTTAAAGGCCTCACACATGTTATTCACTTGAATATCACATTTGGCATATGTCTTGAAATGTGATCTTGTCCAGAACATTGCTGGAATGTCATTCAAGTCCTTCCATGCTCCACCATCTAAAAGCTTCAATTTCTGCATTGCTCTTTCCCATATTGGAATTGAAGTTGCTCTGGCTGCTCCCCACATAGCTTGTTTTAGTACCACACCTCCACTGTTCCACATTGGAACTTAAGCCTTGGATAGCAGGAACCAAACCCTAACATAAAGCACACATAATTAAATGTTACATTCTATTAGTCATAAATAAAAGCACAGATAAGAATTAAATGTTACCTTCTGTTGGTCAGAAATAAAGCCATAACATCTATCATTGACTGCTCTTAAATATTCTAGTAGTATATGCAAGAACCATTCCCACGAATCTTTGGTCTCAGCCTCAACCACTGCATAAGCAATTGGATATATTTGATTGTTTGCATCTCTGCCTATAGCAGACATCAATTGGCCACCATAATCCCCCTTCAAAAAACATGCATCCAAACCAATTATTGGTCTACAATACTTGGCAAATCCTGACTTACAAGCATCTAAACAAATATATATTCTTTCAAATGCAGGACTGCCATGGTTTTCTGAGCATTTTATAATAACTGTACTCTTTGGATTGGACTTCAATAACTCCTCTCCATAACTTCTCAAGTGCCTGAACTGGTCATAACCAGCACCTTGGATAAGGTCCAATGCCCTCCTTTTAGCTCTATATGCTTGATCTCTTGATATCTTTATTCCCCATCTCTGTAGTGCTTCAGCGACTAAACCAGCTGGTTTCATGTATGGGCTGTGCCTTAGAAGTTGTGTAAACCTTATAGCAAGCCATTGGGTCTTAGCATTCCTGTTGTCTGCAGTTCTGCAACAAGTATGGTCACTCTCATAACTTATAATTTGCCAATACTGTCAAGTATGGTCACTCTCATAACTTATAATTTGCCAATACTGTTGCCCATTCCTCAAACTGAACCTGAGGTGAAACTTGCAGCCATCCATACACTTAACTATAATCCTCTTTGCATCATTCTTCCTGATATAGACATTTTTTTGGTTTTCCATTCCATACTCTTTAATTGCATCTCTTATTGTTTCCTTGTTTGAAAACATCAATCCTATCTTGAACTGTAATCCCTGCCCACTTTTATATGTTGGGAACCTTTCTTGATCTTCTTCATCATCAGTACCAGGGGGTGTGTATAAATGTTCCTCATCCTCTTCATCTTCAGATTGTGATTGCAGGTTCACTACACTAGGTTCCTCACCTAAGGTCTCAGGAGGCAGCACTGACGTCCAGTCCATCTCATCACACTCTCCACTATCCTCACAATTGTTACTATCTTCACTGAAATCATTATTGGGTTGGCTCTCAGCATTTATTTGAGGTCCTTGTTCAGCATTTATTTGAGGTCCTTGTTCAGCAATATTGGGTTCAGCAGGTTCAGCAATATTGGGTTCAGTAGGTTCAGTAGGTTCAGCATTATTGGGTTCAGTAGGTTCAGGTACAATTTCAGGTTCTTGTTCAACAGGTTCAACAACAGCAATATTTGTTTCTGGTTCAGGTTCATGTTCATGTTCATGTTCAGCAGTTTCAACAACATCAATATTTGGTTCTGGTTCAGGTTCATGTTCAGCAGTTTCAGGTTCAACTTCACAATGTTCAGCTACAGCAATATTTGGTTCTGCTACACCAATCAATTCTACATCATCATCTTCAATTACTTTATCCAACTCACTAGGATCCACAATTTCAGGTGGATCAGACACCTTATGCTCCACATAAACATCAATTACTTCATGACCTACAACATCTTGTCCAAATTGCAGTACATCCCTATCATTGTTTAATGGCCTTAGACCACGGGTAAAGCTAAATTTAGGGTTCCTATACCACAAAGATCCAATGTCTATATAACCCTGACCTTTAACCAGTGCCTCCAAATCCATGTATGACATAAAGTCAACATCAAACTTCCAATTCATCTCAGTAACCTCGCCCCCAACATACAAATGTACAGGTTCATTTACAAATCTACCCCTATGGTGTAATCTTAACCTCACTAATGTCTCTGGTGGTGGCCTGAAATTAACAATATTAAAATGCAATGTTAATAAACTAACCCACTAAAAGCCAAACATTGAATATTCGTTCATGGTGGACCACAAAAGAGAAAAATACTAAACCCACTAATATGAGACAATGGTGGACCACACAGAACTATATAAAAACATGTTCAAGAAGACAACAAAACTTACCTCATAGAATATCTTTCTCCATCTTTCCTCATCGCTCTAAATATCAGAATGATTATACGAAGCTTTAGGAGTGTGATGGTTGAAGCTGGTACCACAGAAGGAAGACGAAGATGGAGTGTTGGAGGTCGTACCAAGAAGGAGGGTTGAAGATGATCAGAAGCAAGGATGGAAGATGAAATTAGGTTAAGGGAATTTGGGATTTTCAGAAAATATGGATTATTAAATTAAAAATTCATTTGGAAATTAATATCCTTTATTTAAATGTTTTAAAAACATTATTCTAAATAAGAAAAAAGAAAATAATATGTGGCAAATATGTGGCATTACTCTCCCTGTGCCATGTCACTTTTTGGGCAGCCATGTGGAGGGGGGCTTAAAAAATCCCAAATTTGAAAACTATGGGGACTAGAAACCTGGCTTTTAAACTAGGGGGATCTAAACTCCAAAAACATTAAACTAGGGGGGTCAAAACTGCATTTAAGCCAAAAATTAATTTATAAGCGTGCATTACGAGGATCTTAATCTAATTTAGATAAATAAAATAAACAACGGATGATAAAGAAACAAATAAATGAACCTCGAATTAAATTGTTACAAAATTACAAAAACATAGCATACAGATACAAATGTTTGTGAAACTTATTCTTTGATTTTTAAGTTCAAAACAAAGGTTAAGAATGCATATTTATGCTAAAGCTGAAGCAAGACTGTTAATTCCTCAATAATCAATAATAAGTGGACTTAAAATACGGTAAAATCAGAGGGAATGAAAAGTTCTTAATATAGAACATAAAAGCAAAACATCAAAATAGAAAGAAAAAAAAACAAGAGCCTGCGGAAGCGTTACGATCAGAATGCCCATAACGTTCAGGCCATAATTTTCATTGTTTTGAACAACTATGTTTTTTTTTTTTTTATAATTTAAAAGTCCGGGAGAATTATGATTGTAATGACGATTATAGACGGTGGTAATTCTCGTGAATTTTTTTTTGTCATAATCAGGTTTTGGAAAAAAATTCGCAAATAACCATGTTTCAGAGAAAATTACATAAATAATTATGTTTCAGAAAATCCTACAAAGAAGAAGCCAAGTGAGATGACACATGCACTGATCCATTTGCCCTAGGTGACATCTCACTTGGTGCATACACTCTCTTTTAGTCAAGTGAGATGGCGCATGCACTCTAAAAGTGAAAGGAGGCGCCATGTCACTTGACTAAAATGCATTTTTTATAAATCCTCCGTTTCTCCGTCATTCTTCACACTTTCTCGCACTGTCTTCTTATTTTTTCTTTTATTTGCGTCATGATATCTCCCATGATTTTTACCAGAGATAATTACGTTATTTTCTCGGCCACCAAACCTCCGATGAAAATGAAATTTTGGCACATTCACTCCATGGAGCGTCTTAAGAGAGAGTTGATGCGATGGCTAGAGGGAGACATCGAGGATGGGGAATAAATTAGAAGGATCCAGTGAAGAAGAACAATCACCTCACTTGAAACAGGAAGACCTAATTTTTGGTTGGAGGAAGTCAAAACAGACAACGACGTAATATTGATGATGCATGAGTCAGATGAAATTGTTTTAACGATTGTAATTTCATAGACATTTTATCGTGTTTTATTTGTTGTTTGTGCAAGGTTTGTTGTAACAAATGATCTTAATGAAAAATCGTAATGTTTATAACTTAAAAAAGTAAAGATATTTTGTAATAAAATTTTATGTGGTTGAGCTAGTAGCCCGAGTCGGATAATTTTTGCGATTGTGTCCGACCTGACGACATAAACCACACTTTCTTTCCAACTTGTCCAGTGAGTCCATTTCAGTTGTGATGCGCTTACTTTTGGGACGACCATTTTTATTCCTTTGCATTTGGTCATTGTGTAATACTATTTCGCTATCGTATGCAGACCAATAATCAGGTTTTTCTACCAAAGGGAAGTTGTTATTGTATACATTGAGCAAGGTTTCAGACTTGTAAATGGGAGACAGAAGTTGTAATGCATCTTGATGAGTATAGGCACACGCAGCAATGACATGAGAGCAAGGCATACAAAAGGCTTGAAACTTGCCATAATCGTACTAATGAGAAGGTAGTATAACCCTATACTCTTGTCTTGGAAGCCCCTCGTTGTGGTTGATTGTCTCTTTGACAATGAAGTTGTGGCTGTGTCGGTCGAACCGTATAACCAGATGGGTGTTGGCTTTGGCACTTTCTGCCTTAATATACTTCATGCAGCTTTCACTCCATAGTTGTCCCGATTACAACACAGCATTCCACATTTCACCTCTTTTGACAAACAACGAAGCCATCCTAAAATATGTTTATTTAACCAAAGCAGTTATTGGGAGGTTTCGTATGCCTTTGAATACCCAGTTCATGGATTCAATCAGATATGTTGTCATGTGGCCCCATCGTTGTCCATTGTCATATGAACTAGTTTGTTTCTCAATCGGAATGTTATCGATCCACCTACCTGCGTCTGAATTTGACAATCGGATCTTGTTGCGATAATATTTAAACATAGGTTGTGTTAATGCATACCCTGCATTCATAACCGCTTTCCTAAGAGCTTTGTGTTTGATCTCCCTCGTGAAACTTTGGACGATATGTCTAATGCAATAGACATGCATAGAAGGGGTCATGCCAACCGTTTGCAGGATTGTTGTATGCACTCTCGATAGATGCATGTCTATCAGAGACCAAACAGAGATCTGGTTGAGGAGTCACATGTGTTCGAAGATTCTTGAGAAAGAAGCTCCAAGCACCACCAGTCTCTCCCTCGACTAGGGCAAAGGCAATTGGGAAAATATTATTGTTGCCATCTTGTGCAACTGCCATCAGTAGCGTGCCTTTGTATTTCCCATACAACCAAGTCCCATCAATTTGAATAATTGGTTTGCATGACGCAAACCCTGTGATGCAAGGTTGAAAAGCCCAGAACACTCGATTGAATATTCCATTTTCGGTGACTTGACTATCATCTGGAGCATATGCCGACAATGTTTCTATAATGTAAACAATACCCAGAGAATAAGTCTGAAGTGCATTCAGGTAGCGAGGAAGTTCTTTGTATGACTCCTCCCAGTTTCCATATACCTTTTCAATCGCCTTGGTCTTTGCTAACCACATCTTTCAGTATGACGGAGTATAGTTAAATACCGTAGTGATGTGAGAGATTATGGTTTTCACCTTCAATGATGGATCGTTGCTGATGAGGGATAGGATTTTTTGACATATGAGATCATAATTTAGTTTCCGATGATCCTGTGATTGAGTAGAATTGACACACGTGTGGGTGGACATAGAACCTATGACCCAACAATCACCTCTTAATCTGTATGATGCAGTGAGCTTGAACATATAATCTGGGTGGACACACTTGATCTTGTACCTTTCTGGATTTACACGATCTACCTTAAAATCGACTGAGTTGAGCATGTGAAACTTTTTTATGGCTCAGATGCATTCTTCTCTATTACGAAATTTGTCTTTCTCTTTTAAGTTTTCATCTGACCGCATATACGGATTGAAAAATAAATCAGATGACAGTTCATCTCCGCACATGTTGAAGTTTGTCATGTGTGGAGGTGGTGTGTAGATATCGTTCGAAGGTATACCAGGTATCCCATCGTCTTCAAAATCATCGTTGACCATGTCGTCAAACTCTAACTCTAACTCGTCATCTTCTTCTTCTTCTTCATCAACGACATCTACTTCTGCTTGTTCGACCTCGAGAGGATCAACCACTTGTGACAGCTGAGGGTCTCTCAACATAATGTACAACTCAATAGAGTCGTAACCAGAATACTCATGACTGGAAAAAATATTATGAATGTCCTCGTCATCTTGAACCTCGACCTTATAAAATATTATTTGGTTGTTACCAAAAAAATCGGATTCTGATAAAAGATTTGTGTCACGGGACCTCGTCCAAGTTTGGCCTCCAATCGTTTTTTTAAATACAAGAAATTGGATTTCCCATTTAAACAAAATCGTATGTTCTCAATGTCTCTAAACAAAAACCCAGAAGTGAGACAAATGTATGTCTCACTGTTGAAATGTGCACTGATCACATGTTATGGTGCAGAGGCCATTGTGTTTGAATGTTTGAAGGTTTGGAGGTTTGAGTGTTTGAAGGTTTAAGTGTTTGAGTGTTTGAGTGTTTGAGTCTTTGAGTGTTCGAGTGTTTGAGCGATTGAGTGTAGAAGCTTTTTGATAAATGCAGGATTAAATAGGTTTTACTGAAATTGAATAAAACAATAATAAGCAACCTCTAATTCGCCAACTAGGATGTCCAATCGTATTACATGCATGTAAAGATGTCTTCCCCAAGGCTTCCACCTATCCTGCACCTACACTGCAACTCATTCCACCTCTAATTCGCCAACAGGAATGGCGACAATTTTCAATTTTATACTCATTCGACAAGTCCAATAGCGTCTCCCTACACGTCCAATCATATTACATGCATGCAAAGATGTCTTCCCCAAGGCTGCCACCTAGCCTGCACCTACACTACAACCCATGCCACCTCTAATTCTTCAATAGGGATGGCGACACCTTTCAATTTTATACTCATTCGCCAAGTTCAATGGCTCCTCCTAAACGTCCAATTGTATTACATGCATGCAGAGATGCCTTCCCCAAGGCTGCCACCTAGCCTGCACCTACACTGCAACCCATGTCACCTCTAATTCGCCAATAGGGATGACGACACCTTTCAATTTTATACTCATTCTCCAAGTCCAATGGCGCCTCCCTACACATCCAATTGTATTACATGCATGCAGAGATGTCTTCCCCAAGGCTGCCACATAACCTGTACCTACACTGCAACCCATGCCACCTCTAATTCTCCAACAGGGATGGAGACACCTTTCAATTTTATACTCATTCACCAAGTCCAATGGCGCCTCCTTACACGTCCAATCGTATTACATGCATGCAGAGATGCCTTCCCCAAGGCTGCAACTTAGCATGCGCCTACACTGCAAGAGTGACACTTATCATGCATGCATGCACCCACCAACCAACTCACTTATTCACTCTGTGATAAAATTTTGACTATAAATACAGAGCCTCACATACTTCTTTTGCATCCACAATCATCTCACTCTCTGCTACAAACTCTTTCATAATCTCATACAATTTCAACAATGGCTCTTCTCACAATGGGCGATTCTCACAGAGGCACAAGGGACAATATTGCAGCGTTTGTAAGTTTCTTGTATACTTATAAATTTTTCATACTTCTATTAATGATTTATACATCTTATGGACTCTTACACTTTTTAAATTTTTAATTTAGGATACTAAAAGATTCAGAATCTGGTCACATAACTACCTTGCTCCTGACCCGTTGGTCGTGCCCTATCTTGAATATGCAAGTTTCAAAAATGTTATAAAGATCTCCAACTGCGAATCTTTTCCTCTTCTGAGAGCATCACTACACCATATTTTTGTCTTTAGCAACACTTTTTATGCAACATGAGAAAATTGTTGCCAAAAAATAGTTCTGACAACGTTTTTCACTTGATGCCAACAAAGTTTCTACAACAATTTATAAATGTCCCCTAAACTTTTTTAAGGACGTTTTTTAATCGTTCTTATATTATTGTATTTTGCAATATTCGATAATTGTCCCCTTAGAGAGCATTAGGGACATTTTCTGATTTTTACAATATTTCAAATAAATGACTATATTAAATATTCCACTAAAATTTAACAATTTTTATATTAAAATACACACACAAACACACGCCCACACCCCCCCCCCGCGCGCGCGCGCACACGCACGCACACACACACACACACACACACACACACACACACACACACACACACACACACACACACACACACACACACACACACACACACACACACACACACACACACACACACACACACACACACACACACACACACACACACACACACACACACACACACACACACACACACACACACACACACACACACACACACACACACACACACACACACACACACACACACACACACACACACACACACACACACACACACACACACACACACACACACACACACACACACACACACACACACACACACACACACACACACACACACACACACACACACACACACACACACACACACACACACACACACACACACACACACACACACACACACACACACACACACACACACACACACACACACACACACACACACACACACACACACACACACACACACACACACACACACACACACACACACACACACACACACACACACACACACACACACACACACACACACACACACACACACATATATATATATATATATATATATATATATATATATATATATATATAATTTTATAGAGAAGATTATTAAAAAAAACTCCAGTCTCTTGTTAAATTCGTTTATAGAGAAGATTATTAAAAAAAACTCCAGTCTCTTGTTAAATTCGTTTTTCAGGACTGAATCCTTGAAGTTATTGCTGAAACAAACCTTTCCAAATCCAAATCAATTTTTACGCATTTCATTCTTCTTCGTGACCCCAAATCGTTTTTCATTTGGTTTTCCTTTTGCATTTGGCTTTCCTTCTCATTTGTTCCATATTCAGATCCAAATTGAAAAACCAAATCGATTTTCCCCAAATCAATCTCTACCCATTTCGTTTTTCTTTCTAGCCCCAAATCTATTTGCATTTGGTTTTTCTTTTGCATTTCAATTTCATTTCTATTTGTTCCATATTAAGATATAAATTGAAAACCCAAATCGATTATGTCTGCAAAGGGCGAGGAACTGAAATCCATTTTGCTAAAAACCAGAATTGTTCAAATTTCTGATTTAAAACCGTTAAGATTGAAATTGTCCTTCACCCTTCTTTCGGTCATCCATCTTCCCAAAACTGGTATGAAAAGAAACTGTTTGATTTTTGGTTTATATGAATTTGTAACATGTTGATGTGTTTCTGTTGATTTGGTAGTTGGAAGAGTGATAGGGTTATATTGGAGTTCAAGATATGTGGAGTTCAAGACATGTTTCTGTTGATTCAGAGGTAATACATGAAAACTTGGTTGATTTCATATTTAATTTTGAATGAAGTTTTCTTACTTGTTTTTTATATCCTTTTATACATGAAATTAAATTGATTTTCAACACTGCACTAGAAAAAGTTTATTTGAAGAAGTTGAGATGATCAATTTATTGTTTCCCGTGTCTTTGTTGGGTAGTGTTAGCCAATAATTTTCGATCAAGGGAAGTGATTATAAGCTAAGGGTCGTCACCCAGAGGAAAGTATTTTTGACACAACTCATGGTGAGATAAGAAGCATCGTCAGGTTACCAAGGAAAAGTATTTTTGAGAATGAAATTAAAAAAATTGTTATTAGCTGGGTCGACATAATGGTTTGAGGTCAGTCGATTGGGAGTCAGATCGATGGAGGGTTTGAAGTCCAAGTTGAATATGAAAAGCGGGTAACATAGGAAGTTTCATTAACATTTACCAACAAGACGTGGAATGGCTCAAAACACAGTTTTATCACGAACTCCGAACGTGGTTACATAATAAATGTATAATGTGTAGGATAAGCAGTTACTTTTGTTTGTGCACTTAAGAAAATTTTCGCATTCATGTAAAAGGTCGCACTTTGTAACATTGTAAGAAATAACTCAAAGCACCTGCATTAAGAGAGAAATGAGTCACTTCTGAGAAAAGTATGAGTGCTCTCACCTTTAAATTCAAAGTAGTTTATTTCAAGTTCTGTCTTGTTTACCATTTTATCTTGCAACTTATTTGTCTTTGTCTTTGTTTTTACCTTTTTTCTTTCTTATCCATTCCAAATACCAAAACACCATATCAAACTTAACACTAAGTCTAGGACTCTTGTAGCCGGTTCTGCAAGTAACCTTTAAGTAAGAGGCTAGAGATTGTTTGCAAGAAATGCCCACGAACAGGTAGATCAAGTTAAATTTTTTGTGGTTGTTGCATGAAAGATTGTTTGCAGAGGTTGGGATTATGAAATGAGTCTGGGTTTATTTTCTCAACAAGTAAGAATTTCGTATGCTAAAATTATTTGTACTTATCTTCTTAATTTTATTCTCAAATCTGTAATGTTCTTTCTTGAACAAGTCTTTTTTGGTTTGTCATGTTTGGCCTTCGTCTTATAGTGATGCTTCATACTAGTTACTAATAAAACCTCATTTTAAATCTTTTTTATCACTTAAATAATTTATTGAAATAACCTGGAATAGTTTGGGTCCTGGGCTGGGCTTGCGCTTAATCTACTGTCAAGAAAGACCAACCCAATACTACTAGAGGCCCAATAACCTATTGGGGACCAAACCTGCACTTGATCCCCACTCGAGCAAGTCCACCGTAGTGACTCAAATGGTGATAGCTGTCTAGGAACACCTTCTGCAAGGACATGTCGAGAATATCTCCTCCAAGGGCACATCGAGGATCTCTCATCCGCGGGCACATCGAGGACGTCTCCTCCATGAAAGCATCAATGACCTCTCCCCTATGTCCCCACCAAGAGAACATGGTTAATAGGCCCCTGAATATCAAAGTTATCCTGCTCCTGAAAAGAATGAGTCTCCGCCTCCAAGAATCGTAGAGCAGTTAAACTAGGATAGAGACCATGTACTGGCCTCCTCTACCCACGTAGGAACCTGACAGTCTCCATTATAGGCCTGTGAATCCAACACAAATGGAGACCTTGGCCCAGCGCTGGGGGCTATAAATACCCTTTTTCATTAGAGGGTCAGGTACATTGTTTTCTACTCACTTACACTCTCTTCTTGCATCATTTCTCTAAAACTTACTTTGGCATCATAACGTCTTGCATGCACCCCCAATTCACTTTAACAGCCATAGAAGTCCAGTACTACGGGCCATTGAAGATCATTATGTTCAGATACGATCACTGGTACCATTTGTGGGAACACCTTGCTTCCCCGTCTTATTCTAACTCAAGACCAAAGCAAACTCTTTCAACTATCTGATCATCATAGCCAATCAACACGACAACGACGACAACATCGATGATACTGTTTTCGCCTATGCCGAGAACAACATCAAAGAAAGAACAACTGGTCATGACCAGGGTGACCCCGGGGATGGATGAACTGCATCCTCCTCGTCACGGGACACACCCCCTTGACACCATTCAACATGTTGACAAACCGGAAGAATATCTGAAATCCATATGCCCTCCAACTTTGATCCTACCATTGTGGCCCTGTTCGTGACTATCAATCAGACTAACTACCCAATTTCCCAACAAAATGAACGGAATGGAAGGCTAGAAAAGGGATGACAATCCCGCTCCCCCACCAGAAGACATTGAGGACCCGAATCTCACAACCCATCTCTGCAATGATGAGAGGTCCACTCTTATTCTCCCCTGTAGAGTCATCAACAGGATGGGTCCCAGAGCCTCTCTCTTCATCAAACCGGGCGAGGCCTCCGATTGGAGAAACTCCCTTATGAAATCACTAAGAAGAGCGACCGCACACAAACACTAAAGGAGCGAAGATCCCATGATCCTAAAATGAACAAGGGAAAAGAGAAGCAAAAAACAAGGAGCCAAGCACGAAATTCTTTGCGCCATAGAGGACCCCGCTTCGACTACTCCCCGTATCGCCATTCAGACCTAAGCGATGAAGACGACCCTAGCGGTCCATTGTCCCAGGAAATCATGGAGGCCCCCATTCCTAAGGGGATGGAAAAAACTCATCCCTTGGTGACCTATGATGATGCCACGGACCTCGCCGATCACCTCAAAGGCTTCGAGGCGATGCTCCATTACCATAATGTCGGGGGCGCCATAAAGTGTAGGCTGTTTTCCACAACTCTAAGGAAAAATGCCATGTGTTGGTAAAAAATCCTTGCCCCAGAGTCGATCACTTCGTGGAAGGTCCTGAAAACTCAGTTCAGCAAGAACTTCACAGCCTCTCAACAACACCCCAAAACTGAGGCGTCCATCAAGGCCATCATTTATAAGAATTATGAAACCCTCTGGGCATATATTGAGGGGTGATTATCCTTACGACTCCCTCGTGCATAATGGTCTTGCAGGTCATTTCACCGAATACACTATGTTGTCCACTCCCCACGACCAAATCCTTACATAGTGTATCAACTTTGACTTTAATCAAGTTGGAGTCTGACTTCCAAAGCCGACTCCATCGTAGCCCAATATGGATAAGTCTAATTACTTCTGTTTCCACAAGAGTCACACCCATGTGACAGAGGACTGTATCCACCTTAAGGATGCCATAGAGACTCTCATCTGGGAAGGCCTCCTGAGACAATACGCCAACAGGGGAAAAATATCTGACAAGACACTCTCGAAAAGAAAAGGATCGAGGAAGACGACCCTCCCTCAAACGATACACCCCTGCAAATAACAAAGTGTGTCAACTGGCCGAAAGATTTATTCGTCCCTGATGAGGAGGAAGATATGCTCGTTGTTATACCCAAATTCCCCCCCCCCCCCTAATATTTCTCATCATCTCACTTTTATCAGTACATCAATATCACACATTAAGGTTGGTTCTCTCTTTAATTTTTCTCTTGATGGATTACCAAGCATCTTGAAATGTGTATCTTGTACATGTGTTCTATTAACTAGCATCAATATGTGTATATATGTTTCTTTGAATGTTCATATTATAGGTGATCACAATTGCATTCATCTTACCATCTAACCTACGGTTTTGAGGGTTGGTTCTCAGTCAAATGATGCTTCAATGGATTACAAGAGCTCAATCTTCAAGGTCATGTCTATGACATCAAAAAAAAAATTATGGTTCAAGGAGCTCTCTCACTTTATTTAGGTCAAGACCTCCTCAAAGTTGGTGGTGGCATTCATCAAGAAGATTCATAGGTTCATGTGTTTATTTCTATGCCTTCTTCAACAATCTTCATTGATACTTAAGCTCCATCTTTGAGTGTGCTTAAAGACAACATCATTTCAATGCCTCTTATGATTCATCATACTTTATTTTTCCAAGAAAGTTCAAAGAGATTCAAGGTTGGCTCAACAAGTTTGACCTAATTGAGCAAATGCTTGATTCAGTGGTCATAAGTGCATAACTCTCTTAATTTTCAACATTTGGAGTTGGTTATTTTTTCTATGAATTCTTATCATCATAAAAAACAACCTCTCTTCACGTGACAAGATCCAATTGTGTAATAAAAATCATCAAAAGTTGAAAAGAGTTTCAAGTCATTCTGACACTCTCTGAGCTAGGGTTTGTTGACTTCTAAGGACCATATCTTGCTCATTGTTTGAGATTTTTGATTGGTTCCAAATCCATGTTCTCTTTAAAGGGTCCTTAACAATCTCTCTTCAGAAATCTAAGACTAATTTTGAATGGAAGATCACTAATAGTTGAGAAAGATTACAAGTCTCTTTGAAAGGCCTTTGAATTTTAGGTTTTCACTTCAAATGATCATAACTTGATCAATTTTTATCTCCTTGAGCTCATTCTTTTTCCATAATAATATTTGGGATGTCTACTATAACATTGTTTTTATGTGCAAGTCTTGGGGATGCTTGGAAAGGGGTTGAAGATTTGAAAAGATTATAGGTCTTTTGTGAATTTCCCCAAATTTGTTCATCATCATCCAAAGACCATAAATCTTTCAATTTTTATGATTTTTTAGTGATCTCAATTCCACAATTCAATTTGAGAGGTCTACTTCATGTCATATTCAGATATTAAGATCAAATTTTGAGTGAAAGGTCATGTAATTTTGAAGAACATTATAGGTCACTTTGAAGTTCAACACTTAGAATTTTTCTAAGTACAAAACATCCGTGTGTTTTTCACAAATTCAATTGGACATAACTTTTTCTCAGATCTCCAAATGATATCTTTCTTGGCACATTGTAAAGATTGTAATCTCATTTTTCTAATGCTCCAATGTGATAAAGCCTCTTGAGTTGGGTGCACCATGGATTCAAAGTTGGCACCTTGAAACTGATTTTGTCAAAACAGTCAGATTACAAATTGGTTAATGTGGCCTCTAATCATAAAATTGTTGCATGTTTTTACTTCTAATCATGCTTAACAATCTTCCAGAAGTGATTAGCACCTTGAAATGCAAGCTTTGGCTGAGTTTTAAGCAAATATGAGTCACACTTTTCATGCTTGCAACTTTACACGAATTCTCTCAAAATATCATAATACCACACACTTGAGCATTCCATTTTACTCAGCTATAAATATAGGATAATATCCCACTCATTTGAGAATCTTTAGAGAGTCAAAGAACCTCTGTTGAACTCTCTTTATACCTCTCAATTCTGCAACTTCGAATTTGGTTTTAAAGCATTTTTCAATCCAATTTCTTTGCTGATTCTTCATCCTTGAACTTCCATGAAGCTAACAAAAGAAGAACCAAGTTGTGAGGTGTCCTAAATCATGCTAGCTAAGTCCAGTTTCAGAGCAAATTCATCTGACTTCGTTCTGGTAGTTTATGGCACCAAATCTTCTAATTCAAATTACTGGAATGGTTTATGATGTTCACAGATGCTTGTTATTAACTCGATTTTGGTGAATCATTGCATTTGATGCTTCTTTTTTTTTATTTTGTAAATTTCAAAACTCTCTGGTTTTTCTCAAATCGAATGAGCTACAAGTTAAATAATTTTTTTGCGAGGGTACAGTCGTCTTCGTCTTGATGAGACGAATCAAATGGGACCGGTCTGAACCTCTAATTTTTGCGTTTGAAGGACCTGTAAATTACGTGTTTTGGTTGACTTTGTCAATGATCTAAAGGTTGAAGACGATGACATGGACGTCTTTAACCAATCAGAGCCCCACACGTGGCTTGTTTTTATCTATTTTTAAAATAAATATTCCAATATGTTATTCACTAATTACCATGATATGCACAACACGCAAGATCCCTTGGATTTGATTACTAACGCGTTTTGACATTGATCCAATGGTTTACATCTTTTTGGTTTTATTTTTATTTTCTGATTTTATATTTTTATTGATTTAAACTTCAAAAATTCATAAAAAGTTCATTTCAACTTCTAAAATTTTGAAAAAATTCTCAAAAATACTTTTGATTTTTCTCTTTCTAATTCTTTTTTTTTCACAATTTTATTTTATGATTTGGTATTTTTATGATTTTTCACTTTATTTAAGTTGTTTTAATTGTTTAAAAATACATTTCTTGATTTTTAAATTCTGGAAAAAATGTGGAAGGATCCAATGACTTCTTGACAAATATTGGTGACCTCATTTTATTTCTATTTCTGATTTTACTATTTTTACAATTTTTGGTTTATTTTTCTTATTTCTTTGAATTTTAAAAAATAGTTTCTGACTTTAAAAAATTCTGAAATTTTTTGCCAACACTTATTGACTCATGTTTGACCTCTTTCTATTTTTTAGGAGTTTTATTTGGTGTTTCAATATAATTTGTGTATATTACCAATTATTTCCCTTTTATTAATCATTTAAATATTATTTTATTAAATAGTATTTTATTATTTTTGTTTGGTCCTGATTTGGGTGTTTATTTGGGACAAGTTCTTCAACCTCATTGAATCTTGGATGTTGATAGGTTGAAAAACCAAATACACCAAAATAGATGAATGATGTTGATGATATTTGAAACCTTAATTTCATATGATACATCCCCTCCCTCTTTATCTTATCCCTTTCTTACTTGTGCTACATGTTGTTGGAAAATGATCTACATACTATTACTCTAACATGTAGTACATAAATTTCTATTGACCGACCTCAAAATAGGTGTGACTTCTACATAAGTTCACTTATGATTCCCTAACATAGCGCTAAATTTGTCCCGATTCGAAAAATGCTCATTCGTGGCCCAAACCTATGTTTGCAAGCCCAAGTATGTCTAATTTCAAACCTTTGATCCAATAACATTGAGGTTCATTGTTAGGAGGCTTTGATCTTATCAATCCTCTAATGAACTTTCATGAATTTTGGTCTAAGTGAATCATTTGAATATGGTTGATCATATATGCTTTCCTTGAGTACTTGAAATGAATGATATACTTGACAAAAAGCAAATGAAACTTGTTATTGAGAAGCTTTAATTTTATCAATCTTCTAATGAGTTTTTAAATGCAAGTTACAAGATGTTCATTCAACTAACCTCTAACTTCTAATTCACTAACAATTGACTTTACTTTGTGCTTTTACTTTATGCCTTTTATTTTATGCCTTTACTTTTATGCAACATTTAATTTAGCATTTACATTTCATGCTTTTTTTTTTATCTTTGCTTACTTGAGCATTTATCTTTATGTCATTTTATCTTTGTTCACTTGAGTATTTATCTTTATGCCATTTTATCTTTGCTTGTTTGAGCTTTTATTTTATTTTTAAAGACACTTAATAACCAACTCGAACATTAAAAAAAACTTTAAGGTTATTTGGACTATTTGGTTACTATCCTTGGAATTATGGAGTTGTGGACCTTTTGGATTTAGGATGGGAAGCCTTGATACCCTTGGGACCTTGTGACTCTATTGTTATTTTGTCTGAAGTTATTGGGGTTTACTTCAAGATATTGGGTTGATTTTTTTTGTATGCAGGTTGTTCTGATTATATGCTTTGTCTGTGATTGATAATTCCTCTGTATACAACTGTTACTCTGCCCAATTTTTTGTAAAGACTTAATGCATCTAAAGCTTGGTATTCTTGAGAGATTTAGTATCTTGGCTTGCTTGGTTTCAATCCAAAGGATGAGAATTCTACATTGACTTCTTTATGTCAAGTGTTGGCTTCTTGTTGATTAGATGGTTCTTTTTCTTAGCTTTTACTTTATGCTTTAGGATAGTCCCTTCATCTCCTACTATCTTCTTTAATTTCAAAATTCTTCTCCCTCATTTTCAAAACTCTTCTTGTTTTCCAACTTGAACTGCTTTCATAATAAACTTGGACTTAGGTCCATGAATTTAAAAAAAAATATTTTCTTAATCAAACTTTAGCCAACTTAATCATACTTTGACAATTTTTGTTAGAAGACTAAAAGTCAATCAAACTCATTAAAACCATTTTCCACTTTGACTTTTTACTTTAAAACCTTTTCTCAAAAGATTAGACTCTTGTAGATTCTTGTAGTGATGCGAGCTACTATACTTCAACGATATTTAGAAAGTGATATATTTTCTACTTGGGTGTTGAGTGATGCCTTGTTGATTTTAAAATCCAAGCTATATCCTCCACTTTGAGATGATGCAAATTCTCCTTTCTCATAATCGTGGGTAGTAAGTATGTTTTCCACTTGGATATGACGATGATGTCTCTTCTCTTAAAATTAACCAACACGCATGTGTTTTAAATTTTTTAAGGTGAACTACGAGTACCCTGATCCCCTATTGCATGGAAGGTAGTATTATAGGCACTAAAAGGTTCGCAAACGCAGCGGATGCAAAAATTGTAAAAAAATACTTCTTTTCTCATCTCCATCATCTATATTTGTATACACCTTTTATAGCCAAAATACACAGATTTTCAAAGAGGTTCCCGTGGAGTACTGTAGATGTTTAGGATGCTAATACCTTCCTTTTTCATAACCAACCCCCGTACCTAGATTCTCTCCTCTTTTTGGGTTTATTCGCTCTTTTCCCATTTCCTTTAGAAACAATAAAGCGTGTTGGCGATTTTTATTTGATCTGTGCGAGTTAAGTCAATCCAAAGGCTAGTCTCAACATTTCAACTACTATAGAAAAATGATGACTTTATTGGGGAAATATCAACCAAATGCTGGTCCATCTCTAAGTGGGTTAAACCTATCTTTGTTTATCTGTGTATGTGCTATTATTTGTTGTATATTATGTGTTGTATATATGTTTGTCTGGATTTTCCTGGTTTTCAGGGTGCTTGGTGATTTGTCATAATTCCTCTATCCAGACTTGGGAAAACTTAAGATAGGACGGGAGATATAGTCATGTTAACTTTGAGGGAGGAACCCCAAAAAAAGAGACATGAGAACCCCCACTCAGTAGAAACCCCTTTGACTATAGTATTCGTTTGTCGAGCGATCAGGAAGACATGCCGCTTTCAACCTGAGAGCCTGCTGAAACTGAGGATTGTATAACCCTTTAACCCATCTTGGCCTTTTAGGTGTAGTGCGTAAACTATGACAGAGCAATTCGAAAGTTGTTGTCGCGCGATGCTACACTCAGACAAGTTTTTCATGACAACATTGCTGATTACCGGGTTAATCAGGATGTTGGCAATATCTGAAGGAAGGATGTAGACTCTGGGAACCTTTTAGAACCTTGTTCAGAAGGTGATAAACCATTATTCCTTACCTTGTAGGTAGCACCTTTGACTTCATGATGGTGACGTCGAACCTATGAACCCCTCATGTTTGTGATCTTGTATGTGATTGTTACATCATGCATTCATGCACCCATGAACATTCTTAAAAACAGTTGACTCAAGGAACTTAAAGTTGACTTTTTCAAATATCTCAGGTACTTTTTTGACCATGGATTTTGGAAGAAGAAATACTCGGAAGTACAATTTCAAGGATCCTAAGATAGAGGAACTGATGATTTTGATTCCTGAGATTGAGAGATCTACAAATTTCCAGAAGAAGTATGGAGCCATCGTGCCTCTTATAAACTTCAAGATGAAGGAGGATATTCTTTCTACATTGGTATAATTATATGATCCATTGTGTCGGTGTTTTACTTTCCTTGATTATCAGCTGATGACCATATTGGAGGAGTATTCTTACTTACTTGGTTTACCTATTACTGATTATGTTCCTTTCACTGACTTAGGAAGAAAGCCCAAGTCTCATGAGATTGCTGCCATGATTCATTGAAGAAGTATGATATTGAGGCTACTATGACTACCAAAGGAGGAATCAGGGGTTTACCTGCTCAGTTTCTATTGGAGAAAACTCGTTACTTTGCCGAGATGAAGAGTACAACTGCTTTCAAGGCCTGTTTTTCTTTACTTGCCTATGGGTTGTTCTTGTTTCCTAACATCAACAAATTTGTGGATGTTAATGCCATTAGGATCTTTCTGATTGAGAATCCAGTCCCTATATTTCTAGGAGATGCTTATTATTCCATCCATCTTTGAAATTTTCATCAGGGAGGGATGATCATTTATTTCACACCATTGTTATATCAATGGTTAATTTCTAACTTAACTCAGACTGTTGCTTTTTAGGATATCAAGAAGGAACCACGTTGGGCCCCGAAGATTATGGCTCTCACTCATTATAACATTGATTGGTATCATCCGACTTATTATAATGTGGAGATTATTGATAGATATGGTAGTTTCCCCAATGTGCCTCTTCTTGGTACAAAGGGAGGAATTAATTACAATCTCGTTCTTGCACATTGTCAACTTGGATATCCGATGAGAGACAAGCTAAACAAAATATATCTGAGTGGTTTCTTTCTCACAGAAGGGGAGGATCACAAGGAAGCTAAAGAAGTGATTGAAAAGGCTTGGCGCCGTATTCATAGAAAGGGTAGAAAAGATTTGGGACCAAGAAGAGTTGTTTCCTTGGAGCCTCATCTACATTGGGTACATGCAAGGGCTGTTAAAGATGCCATATTCGCGTGAAGAACCTATACCTGACATGTTTATGAGGACTACTCCTCCTCTCTTAGAAGATGTGGAAGAACTTCAGCTTCCCTTAGTTAGAATGCAACAAGAGAAGGAAGCATGGAAGAATAAGTACCAGAATCTAGAGGTATCCTACTCAACATAATTAAAAGAGAAGGATGACTTTATCAAGATTCTTGAGAGTAATGCTATGGATATGACGGAGAAGAAAGATGATTTTTTTCCTCTGGAGCTCAGCCAAGTCCCAATCACTCATTTTCTTATTCTGGTAATTGGAAAGAAGTCACCAAAAAATATGCAGAAGAGAACGAGCAGTTGAAGGCTCAGATTGTAAGACTCAGGGGAAAGCGTCAGTGAGTGAAGAGATCTTCATAAGCTTTATCTCCTTAGGATTTTTAGACTTTATCTTTATTTTCTTATACTTGGGATTGTTGAAACTTGTACTAAAAGTTGTAATCCATTTTGAAGTTATTATTAAAATGAAATTTTCAGTATTTCCAAAAATGTTAGTACTTTAATATTTGTAATTGTCTATATTTCCGAGTTCCTTGGATAAGCACAAAAAATAATATGCATTTCATATTATGCATCATTTTTGCACACATTTTTTTGCATTCCTGTTCATACCCAGGTGTCTTACTCGTTTCTCTGCTTTGTTCAGTCGTCAAGCTGTCTCATCGCTATAATACTCGAGATAATTCTAGAAATAAGATGGAAAACCTTGAACAAGAGAATCACGAGTTGCACGAATAAGTTACTTCTTTGAAGGCTGGTATGGCCATTCTGATTGCTTTGGTGGAATCTTTGGTGGTTGCTCAGAATCAGCCACCACCTCTTCCTCCGTCTCCTCATGCTGCTCAGACACAACATACAACCATTACTTCAGAAGTTCCTTCAGTTCCCATCTTTGTTACTCCAATTACTGCTTCTCAATACCGTATGCCTCACTGTTGTACCCCAAAATTTGCCCTCCCATATTCTACAAGATTTGTCAAGATCAATCTTCAAATGGATCAAGGGGTTGCCCAGTCAAACATCCTCCTAAGCCAGCCAAAATTAGGGTTTTGGTTCCTTCAAGGAATTTGGGGTTTTCAGTGGTCCAAACAAGTCCCATAGGCCTATACATGTTCTCAAGCATCTACATGCCAAGTTTCAAGACTCATAGTGGAAAATTGCACAGTCAAAAGCCCTATTTGCTTCACAGTCAACTGCAGGGGTAAAATGGTCATTTTGCAGTCAAAAGTCAAAAATTTTGGTCAACATCTTATTTTGAGCTCATAATCATCATTTGATCAAGTCTTGATCATGATTCCACAAGCATGGCTCAAAAATCATCAAGATGCAAAAGTTTCCATTTTTGGACAGCTGAAAAGTCAACTGTAACTTGACCAAGGCATAACTTTTTCATGGTTCATCAGAAAAATATCATCTAATGATCATTTTTAAGGGGATGACATTTCCTACAACGCATCTTCACATTCCAAGTCCAAGAAATGCTCTCACAAAAAGTTATCAGTTTCTACATTATAGGTCATTTTCAAAAGTCAACAAAAATGCACTTTAAGTCAAAGACCATAACTTGAGATTGGTAAATCCAAATGACATGGGACCAAAGTCATTGGTTAGATGACTTCAAGACCTTTCCAAAATGTCCAAGAACATGTTTATATGATCAAAATTGAGCAAGATATGCATTGGAGAAGTTGGGAAATTTTTGTGAAATGACAAAAGTCAACTATCCTTAAAAACTTCAATTTTTGACAAAAGGGCCCACTTTCTTCCACTTGATTCAGCCTTGTCATGCCACCCACGTGTCCCATGATTAATTTCAAGATCAAACATTTATTTTTCCATTTTATTTAATTTTTATTAATTTAATTCATTTTAAATCCATAAAAATTCAAATAAAATCTAAAAAATTAATGGAATAGCATCTTTTGATTTGAATAGCTTTCATGTGTCATATTCCAGCTACCAAATTCGTGCCAAGCCTTTTTGTGCATAAAATCTTGATTTTGAACCAAAAATGGAAGGTTCTTTAATGGTGGTCAACAAGAATCCCAAACTTAATTACACAAGGATACAAGCCCAGCTGCTGACCTAATTTCGTTCACACATACATAAGCAAGCATTGCAAACCTAATTCAGGACCTGAGAATTGCAGAAGCGGCCAAACCATAAACGAAAAAAGCTTGAAAAAAAGAGAATTTGAATTCTTAGTAAAAGCTTGTTTCAATCAAAAAGCTCAACGTAGAGTGCTAGCCTATCATCCCCTGAAGCGATTGGCATAAGAACCAAGTCCTCTCATCGCCTGAAACGCTCTGTAAGTTGTCCTGAACTTAGCTCTGAACATGAGATCATAAATCCATTTTCTTGCGTCTTTTGGCAAAAATATTGATATATTCTTGATCATGGCATGATTTCCAACCTTTCTCCAATATTTAATTTCATTCTTGTAGCCTGCATAGCCATGCCCGAAGCTAGGGTTTTGGCTCTTTGTTTTTAGGTGTTTTTATTATAGGCAAAATCAGGACAAGCTATGGCTATATATGGACTTAGGAGAACCAGGCGAGCAAGACAAGGGATTTGGTTTGTGTTTTCGTGACCTAGAAACCATTTTAGGATGAGGACACGGATTTTGTTACGGACTAGAATCCGCAGGAAATAATTAGGTGGTTCAAGGAAGAAGACGACCACGCGTCCTCTTCCCACCGGCCCATTCAAACAGCGCGCCATTTGTTTTTGTTTTTTTTAGCACATTAATTATTTATTGCATATAATAATCAGGTTTGGTTTTATCAACAGAAAAGCGCCACAGCTCAGTTGGTGGACGTGTCCTTGAATTGTCCCTTGGGACCTGGGTTCGAATCCCAGGTCCCCCAATATTTGTTTCACATTTTTTTCTAATGCAATCATATGCAGCGTTCCAACAATGTCCCACCATGTGCTTCAAGCAATCAGCATGCCATGTGGCCACCATCATCAATCCAAGGGTCAGGATGGAAGCACACCATATTCTCCAGTCAACCAACATGCACTTGATCCAGAAAGTCAACGTAGGCTTGATGTTCTTGGGCCTCAGATTGCTAGCATAACACCTCATATTGGGCCCAGCACCCCCTGGTTTTGTTACTCTTTTTATTTTCTTTTCTTTTATAATTTCCTTTTTATTAATTATTAGTTTTATTAATTATTTAATTAACAGATTAATATTTTTCATAATAAAATTCAGAAAACCAAAAAAAACATTTTATTAATTTCAATTACTTTTTTTGTAAATAAATTCTAAATATAATTAACTTAGTTTAATTAGAATAACTTTAATCTTTTTTTCACAATAAATAAAACAAATTTAGACTTAGGTTTTTATTTGACTTTTAATTTATTTTTATTTTATTTCATTAAAAATAATAAAACCACAAAAATACTTGTTTCTTGTAAATAATTAATTAATTACTAATTAGGCTTAATTTCATTAATTGCAAAAAAAAGGACAAATCTCATTCTTTTCTCAAAAAAAGGGTCAAAACCCTAAGGACGTCCCGATTCATTCTTTCGCGCGCATGTTTAATTTTAATTCATTATATTTATGTATCTGCTCCGGAAATGTAATAGTTAATTAGGGTTTATCGCTTTATTTACTTTTCGCGCATTTATTTTCCAAACGGGTTTTGTTTTTGGCGATGTATATACCTGCGCCTTGTAATAGCTAGATTTACCTTTTCCGCACTTTATTTTCCGCACTCTTAACTGTTAAAAAAATGCATGAAAGACTTGTATGACAAATAAAATCAATCTGTAGCTCACAAATGCATGTTCAAAGATAAACATAAACTGAAACAACACATATGCACATGCCACTCTTAGGGTACGCCTCACTGGTTGCCTCGACGTGGTCGTCAAGTATAGGGTGTTTTAGAGGTCGCCCTCCTGTCTAAAGATCCAGTTGCCTCGAAACGGCCGCCTCGGATAAAAAGGATCTAGGACATTAGGGTTACCGCTAAGGCGTCCTACTATTGATTTGGTGACCACACATGTCCCTTATGATCGAATTGACCCGAATAACTCCAATGACGGTGCTACCTACTTCTCAATAGTGGGATAGTACTGTCTAAAGGACTCTTACACAGCCTAATTCCTTAGAGTAGGTAGATTTCTCCTGGGTACTTTCTCTTTCAAACAAAGAAAAACATCTTTTCACACTCACACTTTTAAAAAGTCTTCAAACAAATATTTCATACACTCTTGAGGACAGATACAAGAGTTACTTAGAAATTGTTCAAACGATTTTTTTTCTTTCAAAACCCACACACACTTGAAAAGCAAACATCTTTTGAAAACATAAGAGCAAATACCTAAGAGCCCGTGGATAACCACAGATAGAAAGGGTGCTAACACCTTCCCTTTCTATAAATCTACCTCCCGAACCGAGAAACATTCTCGAAAAGGAATTTTGCTGTGCTTTTGTCCTTTCCTTGTTGGAGAACATAAAAGACGGTGGCGACTCTTGCTTACCGCGACATTTTGCGAACCAGCTTAAAAAACAGTCAGTTCTATTTCCACCGATCACAGAACTGGCGACTCTGTTGGGGACTTAATAAAGTGAGGTGTACCTTAGGATTAGACCACTCTTTGTTTTCAATTACTTGTTTTGTTTGCTTTAAAATTGTGGGCCTGTCTTGGAGCTTCATAGATCCTAACCCGGATCTGGGGGATACCTTTTAGAAAGTAGCAACAAACTGTGAGGGAACTGTGTGGGGTATACCGACACGGTTGAAGCAGTTTGCTACGTTGATGTGGCACTTTGGTGAGTACCGGTAACCCTTGAGTCATGTCAAGGAGAGTACGGGGCCGCCGCGTGGTGTCGTGAAGCATCGACTGACCTTAGGAACCTTACTTGACCATCCTGGCCTCTTTAGGGTAGTGAGATGACCGACTTTGGTGCAGTCCGAAGTTGGTAGATACTCGATACTACACTCATTGAGGGTTGTTTTCTTGGAATATTTTGATCGCCAGTTCAGTGGCTAAATCAAAACAATGAACATAGAAAACAACCCAATGATATTGAGATCCTTAGAACCCATTTACTTTTGATAGGACAGGTTTGAGCCCACCAACTTCAAGAGGGTAATACCTAGACCTCATGCTGGCCTGAACTCTAAGGGCTGTCTGGTGTGACTTGTGTGCCTTATCATGTTTTCTTTTTGTAAATACCTGTGGTGTGTCCTTATCATAACATCATAGCATCATACAACATCATATGCATCTACTAACCACTTCAAGGGTTCGAACCTTCATCTTTGTTCTTGTTTTGTAGGACATGGAAACTATCCGCAGAAAGACAATTCAGATCAACCTTGTAAGGGTTCCTCCTCAGCTTAAGGAGCTTACATCCAGGATTCCCGAGAACTCCTCCTTCAGTGAAAGGCATGGTAGACTCATCAGCTTGGTCAATACTAACATTGAAGAGGATATGGTGAAAGTGTTGTTCCAGTTCTTTGACCCTTTGCACCACTGTTTTACTTTCCCGAATTATCAACTGGTGCCTACCTTGGAAGAGTTTTCCCAGCTTCTGAAGGTTCCTATCCTTAGTCAACTACCCTACAACGGTACGGAAAGGGAACCAAAACTTGAAGAGGTTGCTAAAGCATTATGCCTACAACCATCTGACATCAAGGGACACTAGGAAATCAGAAGTGGTATCAAAGGATTCTTGGCCAAGTTCCTGTTTGAGAAGGCCCAAGAATGTTGGAATTCCCTTGACCTACAAGCCTTTGAAGAAGTTGTGGCACTCCTTGTCTATGGGTTGGTGTTGTTCCCGAATCCAGATCAGCTTATAGATATCAATGCTGTCAAGATCTTCATGTCCAGGAATCCCATACCTACGTTGCTTGGGGACATCCTTCACTCATGTTACACTCGAACCATGAGAAAAAGAGGTGTTCTCATGTGCTGCACTCCTCTCCTGGCAAGGTGGTTTATTTCGCACCTTCCACAATCAGTTTTGAAGAACGAGCGGGGTTTGAGATGGTCACAACGATTAATGACTCTTACACATGCTGATATACATTGGTGTTCTCGGTCCAGAGAAAATGTCACTATCATTGATTGTTGCGGAGAGTTTCCTAATGTTCCTTTACTTGGAATTAGAGGGGGCATCACTTACAACCCATGTCTGGCTTTGAGGCAATTTGGATATGCTCGGAGGGATGGCCCTCATGACATGTTGATTCCTGACATAGTTTTTGACTTCGACAATGATACGCAAGGACTTCGCCAGAGATTCATCAGAGCTTGGAGGATGCCCAACAGGGTAGATAGTAAGACACTAGGGCACAAGAACTCCATCCCCCTTGAGCCTTATCTCAAGTGGGTAAGAGCCCGCTCCCAGAAGCTGGTGATGCCATATCCTCATGTTCTCCCTGTGATCAAAGAGCCAGTTTTGGAAGGAGAGGTGCCATACACCATTCAACATCCTGACATGCCAACGTCTTGGGAAGAAATGCAAAAGAGCTGGATCCAACTCAAGGAAGAACAAAATTCTCTTGAAACCAGTCTACATGCCAGTGAGAAGAAGGACTTGGAGCTCACCCGCCTACTGCACGAGGAAAAGACTCTCAACACTTACATTGCTCCAAAGAGGATGCGCAATGTCTTTTGGGATTAATTATTTTGTATTGTTTTGCGCATGAGGCCCCGATGTACTGAACAAATTATTTCTTAATATAACGTGTGTTCCCTTTTTGTCTGTAACGAATTTGAACTTTCGAACCCTTGAATGCATTGCATAAATAGCATATCATGCATCATGTGCATAACAGGTACTCTTTTTCTACAGGTTGCTTAATCTTCTTCGCTGTTTATTTTAGCAGTCATCATGAATCCTGAACCTACTACTGAACAAGCTATCAAGGCCCTCTAGGCCCAGAACGCCCAGTTCCAAGAGCTGGTCATGAGCTTATCCCAGGGTCAACAGGAGTTGAAGACTCTGCTTTTGAAAAAGAAGAAGAAGAGGACTGTTTTGTTCAACCCTAGACGCAGATCTGGGAATGGATCACAAAATGAGGCTGAGCTGACTACCCCATCTGCTGGAAAAGATAGCCCACAAAGGAGAGAGGTTCCTAGTCCCGTGGTCTCCGACAACGAGACAGAATACCATGATGAGCAGTACCCCCTGCTGAGGACAGGTACAAACAATTGGAGGACCGTCTAAGCGCCATGGAGATTCAACACGTGCCTGGGTTGGATTTCAGAGATCTAGGTTTATCTTCTGGGGTGGTGATCCCGCACAAGTTCAAGGCACCTGCCTTTGCAAAGTACGACGGGGCTTCCTGTCCTAAGCTGCACCTCCATTCTTATGTAAGAAAGATCCAACCTTACACTGCAGACAAGAACCTATGGATCCATTTCTTCCAGGATAGCCTTTCAGGGGCTCAACTCGAATGGTTCTATCAGCTGGATGGAGCCAGTATTCGAAACTGGGAGGACTTGGCTACTGCATTTTATAAGCAGTATCAGTATAATTCCGACCTCGCTCCCACGCGTACCCAACTCCAGGGTATGTCACTTGGGACGGGTGAAGGTTTTAAGGAGTACGCGCAGAAGTGGAGAGATCTGGCTGGCAGGGTGCAGCCACCGTTGACTGACCGTGAACTCGTGGACATGTTCTTGGGGACCCTGTCTGGTCCATTCTTTAATCACCTGATTGGTAATTCCTCTGCTGGGTTTACAGATCTGATCTTAACCGGCGAGAGGATAGAAGCTAGTATCAAGTAGGGGAAGATATAGAAAGGCGCCTCCTCGAGTACTGAAAAGAAGCCCTTCAAGAAGGAAGCTAGTGTTGTTTATGGTCCAAGGAGACAGAACAAACCGGAACGCCGCCAAGCTGTCAACGCGTTGGTAATTTCAAAGCCTGCTGCGGCTCCTCAGCAATATAACCAACCAAGGGGTGAGAGACCCAAAAGGCAGTACACTCGGCTCAGTATGACCCTGCCTCAAATATTGCCGCAGTTACTGTCAACCAATCTGGTAACTGTCAAGGAAGCTCCGAAGGTAGTGAATACAACTTCTCCAAAATACAATCCCAACGCCCGCTGCGCTTATCACTCTGACAGCCCGGGGCATAACACAGATGATTGTTGGGCTCTGAGGAATAAGGTTCAAGACCTTATTGATGCTAAAGAGGTTCATTTCGAGGCGCCTGAGAGGCCTAATGTGGTGACAGCTCCCATGCCCAATCATGGAGTAAATGATATTAGGGATGAAGACGACGTGGAGGAATCTGAATTCGACAGCTGGATCTACCCGACGACCAACGGTGGACCAAGCAACTGGACTGCAAAAGACTTTACACCTATTACTTTTGTCACTCAGTAATGAACTCCTTTGTTTTAAATTTGTAACAAATAATATTACTAAACTTTATGGCCCGATGTCTTACCCGGGGCACCGTGGCTTCATTTGTGAGGGCTTTTGTGTGTCACTTTCATATATCATTAATAAAAGCATTGGACGTTTTTCGCATTTCAAATCTTGCGCTCCCTTTATTTCTTTATTATATATTGCAAAACAGCTATATTTACACACACTCACTTATACAGGTTCCAATCCACTCTGGATCTCACTGGTAACGACTCTGCTACTGCCATTTATGACTTCGAAAATCCGATCAACTTAGCCGAAGACGAAGGTGAAGATGATTGCGAAGTGCCTGGTGAGCTTGCAAGACTGTTGCTCCAGGAAGAGAGGGCCATTCAGCCACATGAAGAGCCAGTGGAAACGGTAAATCTGGGTACTGAGACAGACAGAAAGGAAGTCAAGATTGGTGCCAATCTAGAGCTCATTGTGAAACAACGGTTGACTCAGATGTTGCATGACTATGTGGAAATCTTTGCCTGGTCTTATAAAGACATGCCTGGGTTGGATACTGACATCGTGGTTCATCACCTGCCTACCAAGGAAGAATGCCCTCCGGTAAAACAGAAGGTCCGCCGTATGCGTCCAGAGATGTCCGAGAAAATCAAAGCTGAGGTTATGAAACAATTTGATGCCGGATTTCTAGCAGTGACTTCCTACCCTCAGTGGATTGCCAATGTGGTTCCAGTGCCGAAGAAAGATGGTAAGTGTTGCACCCCAAAATTTGCCCTCCCATATTCTTCAAGGATTTGTCAAGTCAAGGTCACAAAATTCCCCAAGGGTTGTGCAGCTCAACTGTCTCCTATACAGTCAAAACTAGGGTTTGGGTTCTGATCAAGGAAAGGAAGTTTTCAAAGGCCCAATCAAGTCTCATATGCCTACAAATGTGGTCAAGCATCTTCATATCAAGTTTCAAGGCATTCAGCTCAAAATTGCACAGTCAAAACCCTAGATTGCACTACAGTCAACTGTAGGGGCAAAATGGTCATTTGACAGTCAGAAGTTCAAATTTTTGGTCAACATATCATTTTGAAGCCACAAACATCATTTGATCAATTCTTGATCATGATTCTCAAAATTTGGCTCAGAAATCATCAAAGATGCAAAAGTTGCTATATTTGGACAGTTGAAAAAGTCAACTGAAATTAACCAGGGCATAACTTTCACATGGATTATCAGAAAAATTCCATCCAAAGCTCATTTTGAAGAGAAAGACATTTCCTACAATTCATCTTCATATTCCAAGTCCAAGAAATGCTCTCACAAAAAGTTATCAATTTCAACATTATAGGTCATTTTCAAAAGTCAACAAAAAGGGACTTTAAGTCAAAGGCCATAACTTGAGATTGGTAAATCAAAATGACCTGGGACAAAAGGCATTGGTTAAAGGACTCAAATACCTTTCCAGAATGTCCAAGAACATGTGAAAAGCTTAAAAATTGAGCAAGTTATGCCTTGTGGAAGTTGGGAAATTTTTGGGAATTTTGAAAAGTCAACATTGATGCAAAAGGCCTAAATTTGCTATTGGGCCCATTTTTCTTCCAAGTTTCTTCATGCCAAGCCTATGCACGACCATTAGGCCCAAAGGGAAATATTTTCTCATTTTTTAATTATTTATTTGAATTTATATCAATATTAATTCATTTAAATTAATTAAATACATGAAAAATATCAAACTTAACCTAAAAAAATCTTTTCATGCATGTTTATTCTTAATATTTCGTGCATATCTTAAATAGGCAAGTTTTGGTGTGATTTGAGCTGATTGAACACAAAATGCACATGGAGAAGATTTGGAAAAGATTTCATGAAATCAAATATTGGAAACAATGAATTCAAAGGATTTTGTGCAATATTTTTGACCTAGCATGCTCTATACATATTCAAGATCAGAAACCTAATGCCTAGAGACTGCAAGCTGCGCCCCAAGAACCTTTGGCAAATTGAAATTTTTCCATAAAACACAAACACTGAAAACCAGTTTCAAGGTCGATTCAAGCTTCAACTTTCATTCCATTAGCATCCTGAAGCATCACTGAACGTTTCTCAATCGTTAACATCAACCAAAACGCCCTGAATTGGTATCCATAAGTCAAACTGTGAAGCAAAGTTCTTGAAATCGCATAGCATAATTCAAGCATTTTTTTTCATTTTTATTTATGTATTCATGATCACAATGATGTTTCTAAGCTGACCATGGTGTTTGATTGCTTTTTTGTGCCATATATGCGTTTTCGCCATTGTCACATATTAGGGTTGCAGGTTTTCTAAATTGGGGCTTTTGTATAAAGGAAAAATCAGGACCCATGAATACCATGGTTGAGCTCAGCGCTTAGAGACGAAGAAGAAGATAGTCTCGCGATCAATTTATATGCGTTATAGCGCTAGTCGCTATTTTCTGATAGCTAGCCTAAAACTACGCTTCCAAAACCGTTGCAATAGGACTTTGTTTTCAGAAAAAAGAGAAAGGCGTGAGGAAGATGATGCGTTGGCAACCACTGAGTGGTTCATTCAAACCAACGCGCGCTTTTAGGGGCCACTGACCAATTTTGCTTTTTGTTATTTAATTGATATAATATATTAAATGAAACATAATGGCTCAGCTGGCAGGTACCAATGCATATGACTCTCATGACCTGGGTTCAAGTCCCAGGTCTGGCAAAATTCCATGTTATTTTTCAAACCAATTTCCTATGCAGCGTCAGCAGTGATGCACACCGTGTGTCCACAAGATCCAAGCGCACAGGTGTCCAGGAGATGCAGATCAAGGGCTCAGATCTCAGGCCTATGGTAAACGTTGGTCAATGCACTAGCACACGATCCAGGAAAGTCAGCAAATGGCAAACTCAATTGGGCCAGGCTTTTCAAATCCATACCTCCTAAATTGGGGCTACCCCCCCTGGTTTGCCTTATTATTTTTATTTTTATTCTTTCTTTAATTTTTCTTTTTATTTCTTTTATTTTGCTATTTATTTAGTTAATTATTTTTTACAAAACATAAAAACATTATAAAAATCAGAAAAGACCAAAAATAATAAAGATTTATATTATAATTATTTTCATAAAAAATGCTTGTAATTATTTAGCTTTAATTTAGGTTTATTAAATATTTTTCATAATAAAAATCCAAGAATAGAATTTAGGTTTAATAACTTTTATTTTCTTTTTAATTTCCCCTTTTTTTCAGAATGATAATGTTATTTATTTATTTTCATAAATTAAAAAATGAACATAAAAAATTTTTAGGTTTAATTTAGATCTTAATTTAATTCTTTCATAATAAATAAAAACCTTAGAATTAGGGTTTGCCTTATAGTTTAATTTCAATTAACTCCTTTTTTCTTTTAATAAATAAAAAACATAAAAATCTAAAAAACATTTTCTTTTTGAATTTTAATTCTAATTCCCTATTTAATTCTAATTAATTAACTCTTGTAATTTAATTTTTGTAAAAGGGTCCAACGCCCATTGTTTTGATTTAGTTGCGCATTTACTTTATGTCGTTCATTATAATTATGTAAATCTCCCAAAGCACTGTAATTTAAATTTCTCGCACTTTTATTTACTTCGCATTATTTACTTTTCCGTCAAATCGGGTTCTGAAAATTTAGGCGATGTGGACCCGCGCCATTTGTAATAGTCGTAGATTTATTTTCCCGCAAATATTAACTGTTAACAAATATGCATGCAAGAATGAATGTCTTAATTAAAATCAAGCGCAGAACACAACAAACATGACAAGACAAATAACTGAAACATGACACACGAATCGCACACACCACCCCTAGGGTACGCCTCACTGTTGCCTTTCGAAAGGTGGTCGTCGAGTAGAAAACGTCTTAGTAAGTCCTCATGATCCGGGAACCTGGCATGAGGGTAGCTTCTAAGGTGTCTTCCCATTGCTCTGGTGATCACCACGTCCCTAAAACTCGAATTGACCCGAACACCTCCAACGGTGGTGCTACCTACCTCTCAATGGTGGGATGGCACTACTTTTAAGGACTCTTACACAGACGAATTCCTTAGGGTAGGTAGGTTCTCAAGGATACTTGCTCTAATCTCAAAACAAACTCAAAAAGACTTTTCACACCGACACTTTTCAAAAGCTTTCAAAAACAAACTTTTCAAACACTCTGACGTATGAGTCGATCTGAAATTTTTTCAAAGAAACTTTTAAACCCACATTGAAAAGCAAACAACCATTTTTGAAAACACAAATGAGCAAGTATCTAAGAGCCCATGGATAACCATGGATAGAAAGGGTGCTAATACCTTCCCTTTCTATAACCTACCTCCCGAACCGAGAGCAATCTCTTTAAGGAATTTTTCTGTGCTTTTGTCCTTTCCATTTGGAGAAAATAAAAGACGGTGGCGACTCTTGCTTCCGCGACATTCTCGCGAACCAGCGTTAAACAGTCAGTTCCAGATCCACCGATCACAGAACTGGCGACTCTGCTGGGGATACTACTTAAAGTGAGGTGTACCTTAGGGCTAGCTAATAACTATGTTTTCAATTGTATTGCTTTGTGTGCTTTAAATTGTGGGTTGCTTGGGAGTTCTATAGATCCTAAACCCGGATCTGGGGGATACCTTTCTTAGAAAGTAGCAACAAGGCTGTGAGGGAACTGTGCGGGGTATACCGACATGGTTGAAACAGTCTGCTACGTTGATGTGGCACTTTGGTGTGTACTGGTAACCCTTGAGTTCAGTCAAGGAGAGTACGGGGCCTCCGCGTGGTGTCGTGAAGCATCAACAGACCTTAGGAACCTTAATTGAACAATCTTGGCCTCTTTAGAGTAGTGAGATAACTGACTTTGGTGCAGTCCGAGGTTGGTTGATACTCGATACTACACTCAATTGAGGGTTGCTTTCCTGGAATATTTCGGTCGCCAGTTCAGTGGCTAAATCGAAACGATGAACAATGAAAGCAATCCCGTGATATTGGGAACCTTAGAACCCGGTTACTTTGATTAGGACAGGTTAAACCCACCAACTTCAAGAGGGTACTACCCAGACCCCATGCCGGCCTTAAACCTTAAGGGCTTGTCTTGTGTGCCTTGTGTGCCCTATATGTTTGTCGTTGTGAATATCTGTGGTGTGTTTAATCATAGCATCATGACATCATCCAGCATCATATGCATTGACTAACCATTTCAGGGGTTCGAATTTTCATCTTTGTTCTTGTTTTGTAGGACATGGAAACTGTGCGTAGAAAGACAATTCAGGTCAATCTTGTAAGGATCCCCCCTCAGCTTAAGGAGCTTATATCCAGGATTCCCGAGAACTCTTCATTCAGTGACAGGCATGGAAGCCTCATCAGCTTGGTCAACACCAACATTGAGGAAGATATGATTAAGGTCTTGTTCCAATTCTTTGACCCTCTGCATCACTGTTTTACCTTCTTGGACTATCAGTTGGTACCTACATTGGAGGAGTTCTCCCGGCTCCTGAAGATCCCTATCCTTGATCAGCTACCCTTCAACGGTACAGAAAGGGAACCTAAGCTTGAAGAGATTGCTAAAGCCTTGCACCTACAGTCATCTGACCTCAAGGGACATTGGGAAGTCAGAAGTGGTATCAAAGGGTTCTTAGCCAGGTTTCTGTTTGAGAAGGCTCATGAATGTTGGAACTCCCTTGACTTGCAAGCTTTTGAAGAGGTTGTGGCCCTCCTTGTTTATGGTTTGGTGTTGTTCCCTAATCCAGATCAGCTCATTGATATCAGTGCCGTTCAGATCTTTATGTCCAGGAATCCTATACCTACGTTGCTGGGGGACATCCTTCACTCATGTTACACTCGAACCATGAGAAAAAGAGGTATCCTTATGTGTTGCACTCCTCTCCTGGGAAGGTGGTTTATTTCGCACCTTCCACAATCAGTCCTGAAGAATGAGCGGGGTTTGAGATGGTCACAACGGTTGATGACTCTTACACATGCAGATATACATTGGTGTCCTAGATCCAGAGGAGATGTCACTATCATTGATCGTTGTGGGGAGTACCCTAATGTTCCTTTACTTGGAATCAGAGGAGGTATTACCTATAGCCCATGCCTGGCTTGGAGACAGTTTGGTTATGCTCGGAGGGACGGTCCTCATGACATGTTAATTCCTGACATAGTTTTTGACTTCGACAATGATACTCAAGGACTTCGCCAGAGATTTATCAGAGCCTGGAGGATGCCCAGTAGAATAGATAGCAAGACACTGGGGCACAGGAACTCCATCCCGTTGGAACCTTATCTCAAGTGGGTACGAGCCCGCTCCCAGAAGCTAGTCATGCCTTATCCTCACATGCTCCCAGTAATCAAAGAGCCTGTCTTGGAAGGGGAAGTGTCTCATGTTATTCAGCACCCTGATATGCCCACATCCTGGGAAGAGATGCAGAAGAGCTGGATCCAGCTTAAGGAGGAAAGGAATTCTCTTGAGACTAGTCTGCACGCCAGTGAAAAGAAAGTCCTGGAGCTCACCCGCCTGTTGCATGAGGAGAGGAACCTCAACACCTACATAGCTCCGAAAAAGATGCGCAGTGTATTTTGGGATTGACTTGATTTTTGTACTTTTTGCCCATGAGGCCTTGATGTATTAAAACAATGATTTCTTTAATGATAACGTGTGTTCTTTTCTTGTCTACAACAAATTTGAACTTTCGAACCCTTGAATGCATTGCATACGCATTTCATACATCATGTGCATAGCAGGTTTTTCCCCTTTTCAGGTTGCTTACAGTTCTTCGCTGTTTATTTCAGCATCATGAATCCCGGATCTGAATCAACAGAGACATCAATCAAGGATCTTCAGGCGCAGAATGCGCAGTTTCAAGAGCTAATCATGGATCTAGCTAAGGGCCAAGAGGAACTGAAGACTATGCTCCTGAAGAAGGAGAAGAAGAAGAAGAGAAGAACTGTTCTGTTCAACTCGGGCCGAAGGTTGGGTAATACTCTGCACCATGAAGAGGCTGGTTCTTCTGTTGGCAGGAGTCCTTCTCAGGCAGAAGTCAAGGTTCCTACTCCAGTGGTCTCCGACAACGAGACGGATTTTGATGAGGAACAGTATCCTCCTGCAGATGACAGGTACAAACAACTGGAGGACAGGTTGAAGGCTATGGAGGTGCAACAGGCACCTGGGCTGGATTTCGGAGATCTGGGTTTGTCGACTGGTGTGGTTATCCCGCATAAATTCAAAACACCCACCTTCTCCAAGTATGACGGGGCATCTTGTCCCAAGCTGCACTTAAGGTCCTATGTTCGGAAAATTCAGCCGTACTCTGCGGACAAGAATCTATGGATCCACTTCTTCCAGGAGAGTCTTTCAGGGACTCATCTCGAATGGTTCTATCAGCTGGATGGGACCAAAGTTCGTAACTGGGAGGAGCTGGCTACTACTTTCTACAAGCAGTATCAGTATAATGCCGACCTTGCCCCCACACGTACCCAACTCCAGGGTATGGCGTTAGGCGCAAGCGAAGGTTTTAAGGAGTACGCTCAGAAGTGGAGAGACCTGGCTAGCAGGGTGCAGCCACCATTGACTGATCGGGAGCTGGTTGACATGTTCTTGGGGACCCTATCTGGGCCATTCTTTAACCATCTCATTGGGAATTCTTCTGCCGGTTTCACTGATTTAATCTTGACTGGAGAGAGAATTGAAGCTGGGTTGAAGTCTGGGAAGATTGCAAAGGCTGCATCATCTAGTTCGGACAAGAAACCGTTTAAAAAAGAGGCTAGTGCCGTGTATGGTTCTAGAAGATCAGAAAGAAATGAACACCGCCAATCTGTCAGTGCGGTCATGATTGCTAAGCCTGCTGCCGCTCCCCGGCCAAACAATACTCAGAAGGTGGAAAGACCCCGGAGGGAATTCACCCGCTTAGGCATGACTTTGTCGCAGATCCTGCCACAGTTGCTCGCAACCAATTTGGTAACTGTCAGGGAGGCGCCAAAGTTCCCCAATACTGCATCCCCCAAGTACAACCCGAATGCTCGTTGTGCTTACCACTCAGAAAGCCCGGGACACTCTACTGATGACTGTTGGGCACTAAAGAACAAGCTGCAGGACCTCATTGACACTAAAGAGGTACAGTTTGAGGCATCTGACAAGCCTAATGTGGTGACAGCTCCCCTGCCTGCTCATGGAGTTAATGCTATTGGGGACGGAGAGGAAGTTGATGAAGCTGAGTTCGATAGCTGGATCTACCCAGCAACTGATGGTGGACTCAACAATTGGAGCGCGAAGTACAATCTCCCTGTTTCTTTTGTTACTAAGTAATAAATTTCCTTGTTTTGTTATTTTGTAATAAACAATGATAAACTCTATGGCCCGGTGTCTTACCCGAGGCACCGTGGTTCTATTTGTGAGGGCATACGAACTGTCATTTCATATATCATGAATGAAAATCTTGGACGTACTTTTCGCATTGCAAATATTGTGTTCCTTTTCTGTCTTTCTTTTCCTTTACATAATTTTCAAAAACAGCTGTATTTACACACACACTCACTCATACAGGTTCCAATCCACTCTGGATCTCACTGATAACAGCTCTGCTAATGCCAATTACGACTTCAGAAATCCGATCAACTTAGCCGAAGACGAAGGTGAAGATGATTGCGAAGTGCCTGGTGAGCTTGCAAGACTGTTGCTTCAGGAAGAAAGGGCAATTCAACCCCATGAAGAGCCAGTGGAAACCATAAACCTGGGTACTGAAGCAGACAGGAAAGAGGTAAAGATTGGTGCCAACCTAGAGCTCAGCGTGAAGCAACGGTTAACCAAGATGTTACATGACTATATGGAGATCTTTGCCTGGTCCTACGAAGACATGCCAGGGTTGGATACCGATATTGTCGTCCATCATTTGCCGACTAAGGAAGACTGCCCTCCAGTTAAACAAAAGGTCCGTCGGATGCGTCCAGAGATGTCCGAGAAGATTAAAGCCGAGGTCATGAAACAGTTTGATGCCGGGTTCCTTGCAGTAACGTCTTACCTGCAGTGGGTTGCTAATGTGGTGCCGGTACCTAAGAAGGACGGCAAGGTCAGAATGTGTGTCGATTACAGGGATCTGAACAGGGCCAGCCCCAAGGATGACTTCCCCTTACCTCACATCGATGTCCTTGTTGATAATACAGCTCAGCACAAGGTATTCTCCTTCATGGATGGCTTTTCAGGTTACAATCAGATCAAGATGGCACCTGAAGACATGGAAAAGACTACATTCGTTACTCAGTGGGGCACCTTCTGTTACAAGGTCATGCCGTTCGGATTAAAGAATGCTGGGGCAACCTACCAACGTGCCATGGTGGCCTTATTTCATGATATGATCCATCATGAGATCGAAGTGTATGTGGACGACATGATCGCTAGGTCCCAGACTGAGGAGGAGCACCTAGATCATCTGCAGAAGTTGTTTGACCGGTTGAAACTGTACAAGCTGAGATTGAACCCGAACAAGTGCACCTTCGGGGTAAGATCTGGGAAGTTGCTAGGCTTCGTGGTCAGTGATAAAGGTATTCAAGTGGACCCTGCTAAGGTCAAAGCTATTCAAGAGATGCCAATTCCTAAGACAGAGAAGGAGGTCAGAGGCTTTTTAGGACGCCTGAATTACATCGCTCGATTCATATCTCATCTGACTGCTACCTGTGAGCCAATCTTCAAGCTGCTGAAGAAAGATCAGGTAGTACGTTGGAATGATGAATGTCAAGCTGCCTTCGACAGAATCAAAGAATATCTCCAAGAACCACCTATCCTTATGCCACCGGTTGAAGGAAGACCTCTGATCCTATATCTGACAGTGCTAGACAACTCAATGGGGTGTGTGCTGGGGCAGCATGACGAGTCTGGCCGAAAAGAGCATGCCATCTATTACCTTAGAAAAAGTTTACCGACTGTGAGACCCGATACTCACTGCTTGAGAAAACTTGCTGCGCTTTGGTATGGGCTGCTCGCCGGCTGAGACAGTATATGCTGACTCACACTACCTTATTGATCTCAAAGATGGATCCTATAAAGTACATATTCGAAAAGCCTGCTCTGTCTGGGAGAATTGCAAGATGGCAGATGATCTTGACGGAATACGACATTCAGTACACAACCCAGAAAGCCATCAAGGGAAGTGTATTGGCAGACCACTTAGCTCATCAAGCTGTAGATGACTACCAATCAATGAACTTCGAGTTTCCGGATGAAAGCATCATGATAGTAACAGATTGTGAAGTACCTGGACCGGATGAAGGACCTGAGCCAGGATCCCGATGGTCTATGCACTTTGACGGAGCCTCCAATGCTTTGGGAAATGGTATCGGCGCCATAATCATATCCCCTCAAGGTACTCATACTCCACTCACTGCCCGGCTGTGTTTCAACTGTACCAACAACATGGCGGAGTATGAGGCGTGTATCATGGGTCTTCAAGCTGCGATTGACCTAAGGATCAAATTTCTAAGTGTTTTCGGAGATTCCGCCCTTGTGATCAATCAGATCAATGGAGAGTGGGATACGAAACATCCAAACCTGATTCCTTACAGAGAATGTGTGTTGACCCTGATTCCCCACTTCACAGAGATAACTTTTGAGCACTTTCCAAGAGAAGAGAATCAGTTAGCGGACGCGTTAGCTACAATGTCTTCAATGTTCAAAGTTAAATGGGATAATGAAGCTCCCCGAATCATCATCTGGAAATTGGACGAACCGGCATACTGTTGTGATCTCGAAACTGAATTGGTAACTGAGAAGCCTTGGTACCACGAAGTGAAAAGATATCTGGAAGCTCAGGAATACCCTGAAGGTGCCTCTATCAATGATAAGAAATTCCTGAGGAGGTTTGCAGCCAAGTTCTTCCTAAGCAACGGCGTCTTGTACAAGAGAAACCATGATTCAACCTTACTGCGTTGTGTGGACAAAACTGAAGCAGAACGAATCATGGAAGAGCTACATGAAGGGACCTTTGGTACGCATTCCAGTGGGCACACTATGGCTAAGAAAATCCTACGGGCAGGATATTACTGGTCCACAATGGAAGCTGACTGCTACCAACATTCCAGGACATGCCACAAGTGCCAGATTTATGCAGATAAGGTGCATGTTCCCCCGGTTCCCCTGAATGTTTTGACTGCGCCTTGGCCGTTTGCAATGTGGGGCATAGACATGATCGGCGAGATCAAACCTACGGCATCTAATGGACATCGCTTCATCCTAGTGGCGATTGACTATTTTACAAAGTGGGTTGAGGCAGCATCCTATGCTACGGTAACCAAGTCTGTTGTGGCACGGTTTATTCGGCACAACCTGATTTGTCGATACGGCGTCCCTGAGCGGATTATTACGGACAACGGTACCAATCTGAACAATAAGATGATTGCTGAGCTTTGCGAACAGTTCAAGATACAGCACCACAATTCTTCTCCTTACAGACCGAAGATGAATGGGGCTGTAGAAGCAGCAAATAAAAACATCAAGAAGATCGTGCAGAAAATGACAGTAACTTACAAAGATTGGCACGAGATGTTACCGTTCGCTCTTCATGGGTACCGTACCTCAGCTAGGACGTCAACTGGGGCAACTCCTTTCTCTCTGGTTTATGGCATGGAGGCAGTCTTGCCGATCGAAGTGCAAATTCCCTCTCTCCGGATAATGAAGGATGCAAATCTGAACGAAGATGATTGGATCCAGACACGACTTGACCAGCTCAACCTCATTGACGAAAAGAGACTTGCTGCTATCTGTCATGGTCAGACGTATCAGAAGCGGATGATCAGGGCATTTAACAAAAAGGTCAGACCACAAGAATATCAAGTTGGGGATCTGGTTATCAAGAGAATCATCCTTCCTCAGAGTGATCCAAGGGGCAAATGGACCCCTACGTATGAAGGGCCATTTGTGGTTAAGCATGTGTTCTCAGGAGGAGCAATGATATTAACCAACATGGATGGTGACGACCTTCCTCACCCCGCCAATGCAGACATAGTTAAAAAATACTACGCATGAAAAAAGACCCGCTAGGCTGACATGCCTAGGCAAAAGTTAGGGCTTCCCGTCGAACCAAAAGGGTTCGGGCAAAATGTAGGGATGAAAATGGAAAAATCTGTACACCCGGCAAGTCGAAAACCTGAAAAGGCGGCTTGGGCAAAAATGGGTATCCCGGTGGACTGAAAACCCGAAAGGGCGGTCCAGGCAAAAATTAGGGATAAAAGCGTAATACTATGTCTCATTGGATCACTTTGCATCCAGAATCCGGTATCGGCATCAAGCTCAAACGGCATCGATCAGTCAGCTTCACCTTCAACCAAGGTCATCAAGTGATGAGACGCTCGGAGTTATAAAGGCAATAGCAGAGTTGAAACCCAGTGGATCATTCATCTTTCACACAGCTGTTTTATTTTCTTTTGTACAAAACTTGTATAAACTCTTTTGATCGGCGACGTACCTCTTATTAGGACGTCAGCCCCTTGTACACAAAACGCCTATTTTCAGGCCATTCAAAATCAATACAACTATATTTTCAGTTAAACGTGCCCAAGTGTTTTTCCTTTTTTCTGTTTTGTTTTGCGAAGAACGTCCAAGGTTCAATTTGTGATGTATGCATTGACAATAATTTGCTAACTCATGAATATTTGCATACGAAACAAAGGAATTCATTGCAGGTGACACTAGAAACAGGGGCAATAAAGAATTGTCTGAGCAGTCTAATTGTTCTATCCTCCAAGGTACCAAGGTAGGTTCAGCTAAAGAACATGACCGAGTATCTTAATTCCCCAGAGAGTGGTTCAGCAAAACAATACATTCTTCTCCAAGCAAATTGTCAAATATCAAGGAAATTGAGTATCCTCGCATAGATCTCAATACTTCCCCAGCAGCAATATACATAACAAGCATCCCCGGCAGTCTTGGTCTAAAGATTGTTCCCCGGCGGTACATCAACATTCAAAGGAATCACTTCCCTGCAATTCAAAGTCTCCCCAGAAGAGTCCAATCCAATTTCCCCAGGAAATTTGGAATTCAAAATCCCCAAGCAGTAAGCTTATCCCCAGTAGATTCTGGAAGCTTATCCTCAGAGCACGAACGCGTCGTCCGGCTTTATTTAAAGAGTTATTTCCTCAACAGGATATAACTGGGTTATCCTCAGCCAAAAACTATGGAAAGAGCGTCGTCGACAAAGTCTTCTTACCCCAGTGAAGTTCAGCAACTACTTCCTATACAACAAGGGTATCCTCAGCAAACTGTCAACATTCAGCGAAGCATCTCTATCCCCACAGAGTACCGCTTCCCAGCATGGTCGCTAGAGTATTTTTTCTCCCCGCAGAATCCTCCATTCGCCAAGTGTATTCCGCAACGGAGTCATCTTCTCCTACCGGTATTCTTGCAGTTATCATCCCCAGCGGAAGCAAAATCTATTCGTCAACGTCAGCCCAGGATACAACTTCCCGGCACCCGTCAAGGATTCACTTTCCTAGACAAAAACATACATAAAACTTCACATACATCATTATAGCATGCATAACGCACTGCATCATATCATACGAATCTCATTTATGTTGAGAACATCATGGCTTGATCCATATCATGCATTGCATATGACTGACTTCTACCTTTCGGGAAAAATGCAGTTTAAATTCTCAATCACATTTCAAGACTTTGTCCGGTTCAGTTAAATCGACCTTAAGATTTTCCTGATGCTTATCCAGTCAAAGGCCTTCTCTGGTTCAGTCAGATCGACCCTAAGATCTCCCTGATGCTTATCCAGTTAAAGATGTTTCAAGACCTAGACCGGTTCAGTTAAATCGACCATAAGATTTTCCTGATGCTTATCCAGTCAAAGGCCTTCTCTGGTTCAGTCAGATCGACCCTAAGATCTCCCTGATGCTTATCTAGTTGAAGATATTTCAAGACCTAGACCGGTTCAGTTAAATCGACCCTAAGATTTTCCTGATGCTTATCCAGTCAAAGGCCTTCTCTGGTTCAGTCAGATCGACCCTAAGATCTCCCTGATGCTTATCCAGTTGAAGATATTTCAAGACCTAGACCGGTTCAGTTAAATCGACCCTAAGATTTTCCTGATGCTTATCCAGTCAAAGGCCTTCTCTGGTTCAGTCAGATCGACCCTAAGATCTCCCTGATGCCTATCCAGTTGAAGATATTTCAAGACCTTGTCCGGTTCAGTCAGATCGACCCTAAGATTTTCCTGATTCTTATCCAGTCAAAGGCCTTCTCTTGGTTCAGTCAGATCGACCCTAAGATCTCCCTGATGCTTATCCAGTTGAAGATGTTTCAAGACCTAGACCGGTTCAGTTAAATCGACCCTAAGATTTTCCTGATTCTTACCCAGTCAAAGGCCTCTCTGGTTCAGTCAGATCGACCCTAAGATCTCCCTGATTATTATCCCAGTAGAAGATACCCAAGATTTTTCTCAACGAGCGTGGTTGAAGTTGAAGTCGCCCAAGGTTCCCTTACCATTCATGCTAAGGTAGCAACCATCCCTGGTTCATTCATCAGCGTTTGAAGCTCCAAATTCGGCTCCTGTAACCAGTCAGGACACGTCTATACCGAGCATCTAAAATCAGCTCCTGCAACGTGTCAGGTACTCTTTTCTTCTTTTGCAGGTATGCAGGTTCTAGCTAAAGAATCTCCTACGCGATCAACATCCAGATGGCATCTATAAGCCCATCATCCTATCCAGCAACCTCTAAATGGCATCTATAAGCCCATTCCCCCATCACTGTCACTATGTGAGCGCAAATTTCTGGGCACTTTAGTGTTCAATCATCTTCCACCCTCGGATTACGAAAGGCACGTCAGCCAATCTGCATCCTCAGGTCTAAGAAGATTGAACAGGGGCAACTGTTGCACCCCAAAATTTGCCCTCCCATATTCTTCAAGGATTTGTCAAGTCAAGGTCACAAAATTCCCCAAGGGTTGTGCAGCTCAACTGTCTCCTATACAGTCAAAACTAGGGTTTGGGTTCTGATCAAGGAAAGGAAGTTTTCAAAGGCCCAATCAAGTCTCATATGCCTACAAATGTGGTCAAGCATCTTCATATCAAGTTTCAAGGCATTCAGCTCAAAATTGCACAGTCAAAACCCTAGATTGCACTACAGTCAACTGTAGGGGCAAAATGGTCATTTGACAGTCAGAAGTTCAAATTTTTGGTCAACATATCATTTTGAAGCCACAAACATCATTTGATCAATGCTTGATCATGATTCTCAAAATTTGGCTCAGAAATCATCAAAGATGCAAAAGTTGCTATATTTGGACAGCTGAAAAAGTCAACTGAAATTGACCAGGGCATAACTTTCACATGGATTATCAAAAAAATTCCATCCAAAGCTCATTTTGAAGAGAAAGACATTTCCTACAATTCATCTTCATATTCCAAGTCCAATAAATGCTCTCACAAAAAGTTATCAATTTCAACATTATAGGTCATTTTCAAAAGTCAACAAAAAGGGACTTTAAGTCAAAGGCCATAACTTGAGATTGGTAAATCAAAATGACATGGGACCAAAGGCATTGGTTAAAGGACTCAAAGACCTTTCCAAAATGTCCAAGAACATGTGAAAAGCTTAAAAATTGAGCAAGTTATGCCTTGTGGAAGTTGGGAAATTTTTGGGAATTTTGAAAAGTCAACATTGATGCAAAAGGCCTAAATTTGCTATTGGGCCCATTTTTCTTCCAAGTTTCTTCATGCCAAGCCTATGCACGACCATTAGGCCCAAAGGGAAATATTTTCTCATTTTTTAATTATTTATTTGAATTTATATCAATATTAATTCATTTAAATTAATTAAATACATGAAAAATATCAAACTTAACCTAAAAAAATCTTTTCATGCATGTTTATTCTTAATATTTCGTGCATATCTTAAATAGGCAAGTTTTGGTGTGATTTGAGCTGATTGAACACAAAATGCACATGGAGAAGATTTGGAAAAGATTTCATGAAATCAAATATTGGAAACAATGAATTCAAAGGATTTTGTGCAATATTTTTGACCTAGCATGCTCTATACATATTCAAGATCAGAAACCTAATGCCTAGAGACTGCAAGCTGCGCCCCAAGAACCTTTGGCAAATTGAAATTTTTCCATAAAACACAAACACTGAAAACCAGTTTCAAGGTCGATTCAAGCTTCAACTTTCATTCCATTAGCATCCTGAAGCATCACTGAACGTTTCTCAATCGTTAACATCAACCAAAACGCCCTGAATTGGTATCCATAAGTCAAACTGTGAAGCAAAGTTCTTGAAATCGCATAGCATAATTCAAGCATTTTTTTTCATTTTTATTTATGTATTCATGATCACAATGATGTTTCTAAGCTGACCATGGTGTTTGATTGCTTTTTTGTGCCATATATGCGTTTTCGCCATTGTCACATATTAGGGTTGCAGGTTTTCTAAATTGGGGCTTTTGTATAAAGGAAAAATCAGGACCCATGAATACCATGGTTGAGCTCAGCGCTTAGAGACGAAGAAGAAGATAGTCTCGCGATCAATTTATATGCGTTATAGCGCTAGTCGCTATTTTCTGATAGCTAGCCTAAAACTACGCTTCCAAAACCGTTGCAATAGGACTTTGTTTTCAGAAAAAAGAGAAAGGCGTGAGGAAGATGATGCGTTGGCAACCACTGAGTGGTTCATTCAAACCAACGCGCGCTTTTAGGGGCCACTGACCAATTTTGCTTTTTGTTATTTAATTGATATAATATATTAAATGAAACATAATGGCTCAGCTGGCAGGTACCAATGCATATGACTCTCATGACCTGGGTTCAAGTCCCAGGTCTGGCAAAATTCCATGTTATTTTTCAAACCAATTTCCTATGCAGCGTCAGCAGTGATGCACACCGTGTGTCCACAAGATCCAAGCGCACAGGTGTCCAGGAGATGCAGATCAAGGGCTCAGATCCCAGGCCTATGGTAAACGTTGGTCAATGCACTAGCACACGATCCAGGAAAGTCAGCAAATGGCAAACTCAATTGGGCCAGGCTTTTCAAATCCATACCTCCTAAATTGGGGCTACCCCCCCCCCCTGGTTTGCCTTATTATTTTTATTTTTATTCTTTCTTTAATTTTTCTTTTTATTTCTTTTATTTTGCTATTTATTTAGTTAATTATTTTTTACAAAACATAAAAACATTATAAAAATCAGAAAAGACCAAAAATAATAAAGATTTATATTATAATTATTTTCATAAAAAATGCTTGTAATTATTTAGCTTTAATTTAGGTTTATTAAATATTTTTCATAATAAAAATCCAAGAATAGAATTTAGGTTTAATAACTTTTATTTTCTTTTTAATTTCCCCTTTTTTTCAGAATGATAATGTTATTTATTTATTTTCATAAATTAAAAAATGAACATAAAAAATTTTTAGGTTTAATTTAGATCTTAATTTAATTCTTTCATAATAAATAAAAACCTTAGAATTAGGGTTTGCCTTATAGTTTAATTTCAATTAACTCCTTTTTTCTTTTAATAAATAAAAAACATAAAAATCTAAAAAACATTTTCTTTTTGAATTTTAATTCTAATTCCCTATTTAATTCTAATTAATTAACTCTTGTAATTTAATTTTTGTAAAAGGGTCCAACGCCCATTGTTTTGATTTAGTTGCGCATTTACTTTATGTCGTTCATTATAATTATGTAAATCTCCCAAAGCACTGTAATTTAAATTTCTCGCACTTTTATTTACTTTGCATTATTTACTTTTCCGTCAAATCGGGTTCTGGAAATTTAGGCGATGTGGACCCGCGCCATTTGTAATAGTCGTAGATTTATTTTCCCGCAAATATTAACTGTTAACAAATATGCATGCAAGAATGAATGTCTTAATTAAAATCAAGCGCAGAACACAACAAACATGACAAGACAAATAACTGAAACATGACACACGAATCGCACACACCACCCCTAGGGTACGCCTCACTGTTGCCTTTCGAATGGTGGTCGTCGAGTAGAAAACGTCTTAGTAAGTCCTCATGATCCGGGAACCTGGCATGAGGGTAGCTTCTAAGATGTCTTCCCATTGCTCTGGTGATCACCACGTCCCTAAAACTCGAATTGACCCGAACACCTCCAACGGTGGTGCTACCTACCTCTCAATGGTGGGATGGCACTACTTTTAAGGACTCTTACACAGACGAATTCCTTAGGGTAGGTAGGTTCTCAAGGATACTTGCTCTAATCTCAAAACAAACTCAAAAAGACTTTTCACACCGACACTTTTCAAAAGCTTTCAAAAACAAACTTTCAAACACTCTGACGTATGAGTCGATCTGAAATTTTTTCAAAGAAACTTTTAAACCCACATTGAAAAGCAAACAACCATTTTTGAAAACACAAATGAGCAAGTATCTAAGAGCCCATGGATAACCATGGATAGAAAGGGTGCTAATACCTTCCCTTTCTATAACCTACCTCCCGTACCGAGAGCAATCTCTTTAAGGAATTTTTCTGTGCTTTTGTCCTTTCCATTTGGAGAAAATAAAAGACGGTGGCGACTCTTGCTTCCGCGACATTCTCGCGAACCAGCGTTAAACAGTCAGTTCCAGATCCACCGATCACAGTAAGGTCAGAATGTGTGTTGATTACAGGGATTTGAACAGGGCGAGCCCTAAGGATGATTTCCCTCTGCCTCATATCGACGTTCTGGTTGACAACACTGCTCAGCATAAGGTATTCTCCTTCATGGACGGGTTCTCCGGTTATAATCAAATCAAGATGGCTCCTGAAGACATGGAGAAGACCACTTTTGTTACTCAGTGGGGCACCTTTTGCTACAAGGTCATGCCTTTTGGGTTGAAACATGCTGGGGCAACCTACCAACGCGCCATGGTCGCTCTGTTCCATGATATGATCCATCACGAGATTGAGGTATATGTCGAAGATATGATTGCAAGGTCCCAAACTGAGGAGGAACACCTTGACCATCTGCAGAAGCTGTTTGACCGTCTGAAGTTGTATAAGCTGAGGTTGAACCCGAACAAGTGCACCTTCGGGGTAAGATCTGGAAAACTACTAGGTTTCGTCATGAGCGACAAAGGTATTCAAGTGGACCCTGCCAAGGTGAAAGCCATACAAGAGATGCCAACTCCCAAGACAGAGAAAGAAGTCAGAGGCTTTCTAGGATGACTGAACTATATTGCCCGATTCATCTCGCATCTAACTGCTACCTGTGAACCAATCTTCAAGCTACTAAAGAAAGATCAAGTAGTACGTTGGAACGATGAATGTCAGGCTGCTTTCGACAGAATCAAAGAGTATCTCCAAGAACCACCCATTCTTATGCCACCGGTTGAAGGGAGACCTCTAATACTATACTTGACAGTACTTGACAGCTCAATGGGGTGTGTGCTGGGACAACATGACGAGTCTGGCCGAAAAGAGCATGCTATTTATTACCTTAGCAAAAAGTTTACCGACTGTGAGACCCGATACTCATTGCTCGAGAAAACTTGCTGCGCTTTGGTATGGGCTGCTCGCCGGCTGAGACAGTATATGTTGACTCACACTACTCTGTTAATTTCAAAAATGGATCCAATCAAGTACATATTCGAAAAGCCTGCCTTGTCCGAAAGAATAGCAAGATGGCAAATGATCTTGACAGAATATGACATCCAGTACACAACTCAGAAAGCAATCAAGGGAAGTGTATTGGCAGACCATTTGGCACACCAAGCAGTGGACGATTACCAGTCAATGAACTTTGAATTTCCAGACGAGAACATTATGGTAGTGACTGATTGTGAAGTACCTGGACCGGATGAAGGACCTGAGGAAGGATCCCAATGGTCTATGCACTTTGACGGAGCCTCGAATGCTTTGGGTAACGGTATTGGCACCGTGATCATTTCCCCTAAAGGCACTCATACTCCACTCACTGCCCGACTATGTTTCAACTGCACCAACAACATGGAAGAGTATGAAGCATGTATCATGGGTCTTCAAGCTGCAATTGACTTAAGGATCAAGTTTCTAAGTGTCTTCGGAGACTCCTCTCTCGTGATCAATCAGATCAAAGGCGAGTGGGATACGAAACACCCAAATCTTATTCCCTACAAAGAGTATGTGTTGACATTGATTCCCCATTTCAAAGAGATAACTTTTGAACATTTCCCGAGAGAGGAGAATCAGTTGGCGGATGCGTTAGCTACGATGTCTTCTATGTTCAAAGTCAAATGGGACAACGAGGCTCCCCAAATCATTATCTGGAAGTTGGATGAACCTGCACATTGCTGCGATCTTGAGGCTGAAGAGGTAACTGAAAAACCTTGGTATCATGAAGTGAAAAGGTACCTTGAAGCTCAAGAATACCCCAAGGGTGCATCTGTTAACGACAAGAAGTTTCTGAGAAAGTTCGCAGCAAATTTCTTCCTCAGCAACGACATTCTTTACAAGCGAAACCATGATTCGACCTTACTGCGTTGTGTGGATAAGACGGAAGCAGAAAGAATCATGGCATAGCTACATGAAGGTACCTTCGGAACACATTCCAGTGGACATACTATGGCAAAGAAAATCCTTCGGGCAGGATATTTCTGGTCCACAATGGAAGCAGACTGTTACCAACATTCTCGGACGTGTCATAAGTGCCAGATCTATGCTGATAAGGTGCACGTTCCTCCAGTTCCTCTGAACATTTTGACAGCACCTTGGCCTTTTGCAATGTGGGGCATTGATATGATCGGCGAGATCAGACCCACGGCATCAAACGGGCATCGCTTCATCCTGGTAGCGATTGATTACTTCACAAAATGGGTTGAAGCAGCTTCCTACGCTACGGTAACCAAGAACGTCGTGGCACGGTTCATTCGGCATAACCTGATCTGCCGATACGGCGTCCCGGAGAGGATCATTACGGATAATGGTACCAATCTTAATAACAAGATGATCACTGAGCTCTGCGAGCAATTCAAGATACAGCACCACAACTCTTCTCCTTACCGGCCGAAGATGAATGGGGCTGTAGAAGCAGCTAATAAGAATATCAAGAAGATTGTGCAAAAGATGACAGTGACATACAAAGATTGGCACGAAATGTTACCGTTTGCTCTTCATGGATATTGTACCTAAGCACGGACGTCAACAGGGGCAACTCCTTTTTCCTTGGTCTATGGCATGGAGGCAGTCTTGCCTATTGAAGGCCAGATACCCTCCCTCCGGATAATGAAGGATGCAGGTTTGAACGAAGATGACTGGATCCAGACTCGACTTGATCAATTGAACCTAATTGACGAAAAGAGACTCACTGCTATTTGTCATGGTCAGACGTACCAAAAACGGATGATCAGGGCATTTAACAAGAAAGTCAGACGACAAGAGTATCAAGTCGGAGACCTGGTAAATAAGCGCATCATTCTTCCTCAAAGTGATCCCAGGGGAAAATGGACCCCTACGTACGAAGGGCCATTTGTGGTTAAACATATCTTCTCAGGAGGAGCTATGATTCTAACCACCATGGATGGTGACGACCTTCCTCACCCCGCCAATGCAGATATAGTAAAAAGATACTACGCATGAATTAAAAGACCCGCTAGGTTGACACACCTAGGAAAAAATAAGGGCTTCCCGGCGAACCAAAAGGGTTCGGGCAAAAATAAGGGATGAAAAATGAAAAATCTGTACACCCGGCAAGTCGAAAACCTGAAAAGGTGGCTTGGGCAAGAATGGGTATCCCGGTGGACTGAAAACCCGAAAGGGCGGTCCAGGAAAAAGTTAGGGATAAGCGTAATACTATGTCTCATTGGATCACCTTGCATCCAGAATTCGGCATCAACTATCAGGCTCAGAAGGCACTGATCAATCAACTTCCTCTTCAACTAAGCAGCAAAGTGATGAGACGCTTGAAGACATAAAGGAGATAGCAGAGTTGAAACCCAATGGGATTATTTTCACATAGCTGTTTTATTTTCTGTTCACAAAATTGTATAAACTCTATGTTATTCTCTTACTAGGACGTCAACCTCTTGTACATAAATGCCTATTTACAGGCAAATTTCAAAATCAATACAAATTCACTTTTCCAGACAAGTTGCCAATTGTTTTTCCTTTTTCTGTTTTGTCTTGCGAAGAACGTCCAATGTTCATTTTTTATATATGAATTTGACATTAATTGCTAATCATAAATACTTGCATGCGAAACAAAGGACTAATTACAGGTGACATTAGAAACAGGGGCAATAATGAGTTGTCTAAGCGATCTAGTTGCTCTGTCCACCAGGGTACCAAGGCAGGTTCGGCTGAAGAATGTAACCAGGATACCTTCACTCCCCGTAGAGTAAAACAAGAATCAACAATACTCTCCCAAGCAGAGTTGGTCTCCCATCAGCCCCGAAAAGGCGCAGTATCTCCAGCAAGTCAGCGATACTCTCCCCAAGCAAAGTTAGTATACTGTTAGCCTTGAGGAAAGATGGATATCCCCAGAAAATCTCAGCATTCTCCAGCATAGTATACAGATATTCCTCAACAAGCATCCCCGACAGTATTAATATAAGATTGTTCCCCGGCGGAATACCAGACACCCCAGTGGAGCCATTCTCCAGTACAGTCCAAAAGTTCCCCCAGGAGAGTTGAATCAATATCCCCAATAGATTCTGAAGCTTATCCCCAGTAGATTCTGGAAGCTTATCCCCCGCAGAGTACAAAAGCCTCTCCCCGACTTTATTCAGAAGGTTATTCCCCACCAGAGCTTATAACTGGGTTATCCTCAGCTAATTACCACGGAAAGATCGTCCTCGGCGAAGTTCTTCCTATCCCCCAGCAGAGTCCATCAAATTCCGCAACATAACTTATCATTGGAATCCCCAGCGGAGTTCTCATCAAAACCTCAGTGAAGTATCTCTTCCCACAGAGTAATTCCTTGCAGAGTAATCTCTCCAACAAGTTTATCCTCCAACGGAGTCATCTTCTCCTACCGGTGTATCCTTGCAATCATCATCCCCAGTGGAAACGAAGAATTCTACTCTTCAACATCAGCCCAGGATTCAACAAGCTCCCGGCATTCGTCAAGGATTTATTTTCCTAGACGAAAATACATTCATAAACATTTCATATTTTATACATCCTGCTTACATACATAATAAAGTGTATACGACACTATCTCATTTTGAACATCATGACATCATGCATTTCATACATCATGACATTGCATACAACTGATGTTTTACCTTTTCAGGAAAAGGTCAATCAAAAGATGATTACTATCAATTGTCGCAGTTCCAGATTCGATACCTGTATCTAGCCAGGGCATATCTGTGAGCGATTAATTGTAGATTCGATACCTGTATCCAGCCAGGGCATGTCGGCATGAAGAGTTTAGAGATTCGATACCTGTATCCAACTAGGGCATATCTATAGACGACCAATTCCAAATTCGATTCCTGTATCTAGCCAGGGCATATCTGTGAGTGATTGATTGTAGATTCGATACCTGTATCCAACCAGGGCATGTCTGCATGAAGAGTTTAGAGATTCGATACTTGTATCCAACCAGGGCATATCTGTAGATGACTAAATCCAGATTCGATTCCTGTATCTAGCCAGGGCATATCTGTGAGTAACTGATTGTGGATTCGATACCTGTATCTAGCCAGGGCATATCTGCATGAAGAGTTTAGAGATTCGATACCTGTATCCAGCCAGGGCATATCTGTAGACGACTAATTCCAGATTCGACACCTGTATCCAGCCAGGGCATATCTATGAGATTGTAGATTCGATACCTGTATCCAGCCAGGGCATGTCTGCATGAAGAGTTTAGAGATTCGATACCTGTATCCAGCCAGGGCATATCTGTAGATGACTAATTCCAGATTCAACACCTGTATCTAGCCAGGGCATATCTGTGAGTAATTGATTGTGGATTCGATACCTGTATCTAGCCATGGCATATCTACATGAAGAGTTTAGAGATTCGATACCTGTATCCAGCCAGGGCATATCTATAGACGAATAATTCCAGATTCGACACCTGTATCCAGCCAGGGCATATCTTTGAGATTGTAGATTCGATACCTGTATCCAGCCAGGGCATGTCTGCATGAAGAGTTTAGAGATTCGATACTTGTATCCAGCCAGGGCATATCTGTAGACGACTAATTCCAGATTCGACACCTGTATCTAGCCAGGGCATATCTGTGAGTAATTGATTGTGGATTCGATACCTGTATCTAGCCAGGGCATATCTACATGAAGAGTTTAGAGATTCGATACCTGTATCCAGCCAGGGCATATCTATAGACGACTAATTCCAGATTCGACACCTGTATCCAGCCAGGGCATATCTGTAAGATTGTAGATTCGATACTTGTATCCAGCCAGGGCATATCTGCATGAAGAGTTTAGAGATTTGATACCTGTATCCAGCCAGGGCATATCTGTAGACGACTAATTCCAGATTCGATTCCTGTATCTAGCCAGGGCATATCTGTGAGCGATTGATTGTGGATTCGAAACCTGTATCCGGCCAGGGCATATCTGCATGAAGAGTTTAGAGATTCGATACCTGTATCCAGCCAGGGCATATCTGTAGACGACCAGTTCCGGATTCGATACATGTATCTAGCCAGGGCATATATGTGAGCAGTTGATTGTAGATTCGATACCTGTATCTAGCCAGGGTATATCTGCATGAAGATATTGAAGATCAACACCTGTAACAGGCCAGGAAATTATCTTTCTTTCCCAAAGTATGCAAGTTCTCGCTAAGGAATCTCTTACGCGATCGACACCTTCAGATGGCATCTATAAGCCCATCTCCACAACTATCCATTACATTTCCAAATGGCATCTATAAGCCCATTCCTGACAAGACTCTGTCACATCTCCAGATGGCATCTATAAGCCCATCCTCCTATCCACCATCTCTCCAAATGGCATCTGTAAGCCCATTCCCGACATCACATTGCTGATATTCTACTATGCGAGTGCAAATTTCTGGGCACTTTAGTGTTCATTCATCTTCCACCTTCGGATCACGAAAGGCACGCAAGCCAATCTACATCCTCAGGTCTAAGAAGATTGAACAGGGGCAACTGTTGTACCCCAAAATTTTCCCTCCCATATTCTTCAAGATTTGTCAAGATCAATCTTCAAATGGATCAAGGGGTTGCCCAGTCAAACATCCTCCTAAGCCAGTCAAAATTAGGGTTTTGGTTCCTTCAAGGAATTTGGGGTTTTCAGTGGTCCAAACAAGTCCCATAGGCCTATACATGTTTTCAAGCATCTACATGCCAAGTTTCAAGACTCATAGTGGCAAATTGCACAGTCAAAAGCCCTATTTGCTTCACAGTCAACTGCAGGGGTAAAATGGTCATTTTGCAGTCAAAAGTCAAAATTTTTGGTCAACATCTTATTTTGAGCTCATAATCATCATTTGATCAAGTCTTGATCATGATTCCACAAGCATGGCTCAAAAATCATCAAGATGCAAAAGTTTCCATTTTTGGACAATTGAAAAGTCAACTGTAACTTGACCAAGGCATAACTTTTTCATGGTTCATCATAAAAATCGCATCCAATGCTCATTTTGAAGGGGATGACATTTCCTACAACTCATCTTCACATTCCAAGTCAAAGAAATGCTCTCACAAAAAGTTATCAATTTCTACATTATAGGTCATTTTCAAAAGTCAACAAAAATGCACTTTAAGTCAAAGACCATAACTTGAGATTGGTAAATCCAAATGACATGGGACCAAAGGCATTGGTTAGAGGACTTCAAGACCTTTCCAAAATGTCCAAGAACATATTTATATGATCAAAATTGAGCAAGATATGCATTGGAGAAGTTGGGAAATTTTTGTGAAATGGCAAAAGTCAACTATCCTTAAAAACTTCAATTTTTGACAAAAGGGCCCTCTTTCTTCCACTTGATTCAGCCTTTTCATGCCACCCACGTGTCCCATGATTAATTTCAAGATCAAACATTTATTTTTCCATTTTATTTAATTTTTATTAATTTAATTCATTTTAAATCCATAAAAATTCAAATAAAATCTAAAAAATTAATGGAATAGCATCTTTTGATTTGAATAGCTTTCATGTGTCATATTCCAGCTACCAAATTCGTGCCAAGCCTTTTTGTGCATAAAATCTTGATTTTGAACCAAAAATGGAAGGTTCTTTAATGGTGGTCAACAAGAATCCCAAACTTAATTACACAAGGATACAAGCCCAGCTGCTGACCTAATTTCGTTCACACATACATAAGCAAGCATTGCAAACCTAATTCAGGACCTGAGAATTGCAGAAGCGGCCAAACCATAAACGAAAAAAGCTTGAAAAAAAGAGAATTTGAATTCTTAGTAAAAGCTTGTTTCAATCAAAAAGCTCAACGTAGAGTGCTAGCCTATCATCCCCTGAAGCGATTGGCATAAGAACCAAGTCCTCTCATCGCCTGAAACGCTCTGTAAGTTATCCTGAACTTAGCTCTGAACATGAGATCATAAATCCATTTTCTTGCGTCTTTTGGCAAAAATATTGATATATTCTTGATCATGGCATGATTTCCAACCTTTCTCCAATATTTAATTTCATTCTTGTAGCCTGCATAGCCATGCCCGAAGCTAGGGTTTTGGCTCTTTGTTTTTAGGTGTTTTTATTATAGGCAAAATCAGGACAAGCTATGGCTATATATGGACTTAGGAGAACCAGGCGAGCAAGACAAGGGATTTGGTTTGTGTTTTCGTGACCTAGAAACCATTTTAGGATGAGGACACGGATTTTGTTACGGACTAGAATCCGCAGGAAATAATTAGGTGGTTCAAGGAAGAAGACGACCACGCGTCCTCTTCCCACCGGCCCATTCAAACAGCGCGCCATTTGTTTTTGTTTTTTTAGCACATTAATTATTTATTGCATATAATAATCAGGTTTGGTTTTATCAACAGAAAAGCGCCACAGCTCAGTTGGTAGACGTGTCCTTGAATTGTCCCTTGGGACCTGGGTTCGAATCCCAGGTCCCCCAATATTTGTTTCACATTTTTTTCTAATGCAATCATATGCAGCGTTCCAACAATGTCCCACCATGTGCTTCAAGCAATCAACATGCCATGTGGCCACCATCATCAATCCAAGGGTCAGGATGGAAGCACACCATATTCTCCAGTCAACCAACAGGCACTTGATCCAGAAAGTCAACGTAGGCTTGATGTTCTTGGGCCTCAGATTGCTAGCATAACACCTCATATTGGGCCCAGCACCCCCTGGTTTTATTACTCTTTTTATTTTCTTTTCTTTTATAATTTCTTTTTTATTAATTATTAGTTTTATTAATTATTTAATTAACAGATTAATATTTTTCATAATAAAATTCAGAAAACCAAAAAAAACATTTTATTAATTTCAATTACTTTTTTTGTAAATAAATTCTAAATATAATTAACTTAGTTTAATTAGAATAACTTTAATCTTTTTTTCACAATAAATAAAACAAATTTAGACTTAGGTTTTTATTTGACTTTTAATTTCTTTTTATTTTATTTCATTAAAAACAATAAAACCACAAAAATACTTTTTTTCTTGTAAATAATTAATTAATTAGTAATTAGGCTTAATTTCATTAATTGCAAAAAAAAAGGACAAATCTCATTCTTTTCTCAAAAAAAGGGTCAAAACCCTAAGGACGTCCCGATTCATTCTTTCACGCGCATGTTTAATTTTAATTCATTATATTTATGTATCTGCTCCGGAAATGTAATAGTTAATTAGGGTTTATCGCTTTATTTACTTTTCGCGCATTTATTTTCCAAACGGGTTTTGTTTTTGGCGATGTATATACCCGCACCTTGTAATAGCTAGATTTACCTTTTCCGCACTCTTAACTGTTAAAAAAATGCATGAAAGACTTGTATGACAAATAAAATCAATCCGTAGCTCACAAATGCATGTTCAAAGATAAACATTAACTAAAACAACACATATGCACATGCCACTCTTAGGGTACGCCTCACTGGTTGCCTCGACGTGGTCGTCAAGTATAGGGTGTTTTAGAGGTCTCCCTCCTGTCTAAAGATCCAGTTGCCTCGAAATGGTCGCCTCGAATAAAAAGGATCTAGGACATTAGGGTTACCGCTAAGGCGTCCTACTATTGCTTTGGTGACCACACATGTCCCTTATGATCGAATTGACCCGAACAACTCCAACGACGGTGCTACCTACTTCTCAATAGTGGGATAGTACTGTCTAAAGGACTCTTACACAGCCTAATTCCTTAGAGTAGGTAGATTTCTCCTGGGTACTTGCTCTTTCAAACAAACAAAAACATCTTTTCACACTCACACTTTCAAAAAGTCTTCAAACAAATATTTCATACACTCTTGAGGATAGATACAAGAGTTACTTAGAAATTGTTCAAACGAAATTTTTTTTTCAAAACCCACACACACTTGAAAAGCAAACATCTTTTGAAAACATAAGAGCAAGTATCTAAGAGCCCGTGGATAACCACGGATAGAAAGGGTGCTAACACCTTCCCTTTCTATAAATCTACCTCTCGAACCGAGAAACATTCTCGAAAAGGAATTTTGCTGTGCTTTTGTCCTTTCCTTGTTGGAGAACATAAAAGACGGTGGCGACTCTTGCTTACCGCGATATTTCACGAACCAGCTTAAAAAACAGTCAGTTCTATTTCCACCGATCACACTCACGGTTACCCGTGGGGAATGTATGAGAATTTCGTGCCAAAAGGTTACAATCCCGGTGCTCAAATTGCTTCATTTGCTCAAACTGATGTTGTCTCTGCACCTCTTGTGGTTCATGCTGCTCCTGTTGCCAATAATGAGATTCATCATGATGCACCTCCTACAATGAATGTTATGTATGTTATTAATGATGAAGTTTATTATCCTGCTCCTCCACCAAGTGAAAGTTTGGGCTTCTATGACTGATTGGATGACTTTCAGGATCAACTCAATGAAATGCAGAAAGAAGTAAAGGCTCTTTAAGGGAAAGAGTTATTCAGACTGAATGTCAGTGATCTCTACTTAGTTTCTAATGTGAAAGTTCCAGCAAATTTTGAGGTGCCAGAGTTTGAGAAGTAAAAGGGAAACTCTTGGTCCCGTGAACACCTGGTGATGTATATCAAAAGGATGTCTATTCATATTGATGACCAACGCTTGCTTATTTATTTCTTCCAGGATAATTTAATTGGCGCTGCTTTGAAATGGTATATGGAATTGGACAGTAGCAACATCCGCACCTTCAATGACTTGGGTGAAGCTTTCATCAAGCAATATAAATACAATATGTTTATAGCACCTGACTGTGACCAAATGGCTCAGAAGGATAAGGAGTCATTCAAAGAGTATGCACATCGTTGGTGCGAAGTTGCTGCCTAAGTTATAACCTCAATGGGAGAGCAAGAAATGACCAAGGTCTTCCTGAAAACCCTTGGATCATTTTATTATGAAAGGATGGTTGCAAGTGCACCAAGTGATTTCATTGAAATGGTAAGTATGGGTATTCGTCTAGAAGAAGCTGTTAGGGAATGACGCTTGACAAAAGACAGAGGATCTAGTGGAACAAGGAAATCATCATATGGGTTTTCTAAGAAGAAAGAAAGTGAAACAAATGTTGTCGTTGAGGAAATAAAGGTTAGACCTCTGAGAAGACATCATCAGTACCAACAACAAGTTTCTTTTGTGACTCCAGTCATCAGTATAACTTCGACTATTGTTTCCTATCAGAGAACATCTCATCAAGGTAATCAAGGGAAAGGTCAGAAGAGAGAAGCTTTTGATCCTATTCTAATGAGTTATGCAAAATTGTTTCCGACTTTAATTCAGAAGAAATTGGTGCAGACTAGACCCCCCCTGCTATACCTTCACATTTACCATGGTATTACAAGGCGGATCATACTTGTGCTTTTCATCAAGGAGCCCTAGGGAACAACATTTCTATCCATTAAAGTATGAAGTGCAGAAGATGGTAAGATTTGGTCTTCTGTCTTTTAAAGATATTGGTCCTAATGTGAAGGATAATCCACTCCACAAACATGGAGGTGGAAGTGTTGTAAATAGGGTTGCTGTTTGTCCTGGAGATTTCTGGATTTTTGATATCAACATGGTCAGAGGTGATTTAGTGAAGATGCATGCTGATCTCTGTGAATTCATCTATTATACTCATGACCATGCTGGTTGTAGTATTTGCAGTTCAAATATCCATGGATGCGATAAAGTGAGAGTTGATCTTCAAGAAATGATGGATGAAGGTCTTATCCATATAATCACATCAAGGGCTGAATATGAAGAAGACGTGAATATGGTTTATAATTTCCCTTGAGAATTCTGGATTTTCAATGTAAACTATATGGATGATAATCTGGTACAGCTGCACTCTATATTTTGTCACATGGATGGCTAGGAGGTGCATCATTATGGGTCTTGTCAGATATACTGTAGGGATTCCCGTGTGTAATATGGTGGGAGAACTAACTTTTAGGTTTTGCATTTTATCGCAAGTGTCGTGGATAGCAAGAGTCGCCAATGACTTTTCTTTTATCCAATAAAAGAAAGGGTGAAAAGAACAGGAAAAAACTTTTGAGAATTTTTCTGAGTAAGGGGGGTAGGTTATGAAAAGGGAATGTGTTAACACCCTTTTCATCCGTAGTTATCTACGGGATCTTAATCACTATCTCACTTTGAAATGCTTTGTGTTTGAAAATATTTTAAAAATTCCTAAGTGCGACAATTTTGTAATCATTCTCGCATCGTTAAGAATGTATACAAAATGTTTGTTTTGAAAATGTTTATTGGATGAAAGTGTTGTTTTTGAAAGTGTAAGGTGTGAAAGTTGTTTTAGTTTGTGAACAAGTAATTACGAGTGATCTACCTACTTCAAAAGTCTTTGTTCTTTTTCTCCTCCTTTAGATAGTGCTATCCTACTAATAGTTAGTAAGAAGCCCTATTATTGGATGTGAGGGACATGCGTGGGTCATTGTACAGTCATAGAAGCCAACTTATAGGACGCTTTAGCAATTTTCATAAGGGACTAAGATCGTTTACCGAAGGCAACATCGAAGGTTCATCGAGAGACTACGATCATTTTTAATCGAGGGTCTTTTCTAAAGCGTCCCACATTCGAGGGACATGACTGTTTTATCCGAAGGCAACAAACGAAGTTACCCTAGAGGTGCGTGTGTGAATAGTGTTTAAATCTTGACATACATGCCTAATTACTATATAATGATAAGTAAAAGCGGTAAAGTGCAGAAAATAAAGTTCTACGCTATTACAACACTTTGGGAATGGGGGTACAAATTTATGAATGAGGATGACAATAAAAATAAATCACTAAAGTCCTAAAACTAATTAATTACACAATACAAACCAAAATAAATTAAATAATTATTTAACTTAAACAATCTTATTTAACAAAATTAATTAATAGATTAATTAATGTTATTATACAAAATAGTTTAAAATAAATGATTATTTAACTACATACAATTTTTTGCATTTTTTATTTTATACTAAAGCAACAAATAAAATATAAACCAAAATAATAAATATAAAGGAAATGTAAAGAGAAAGAAAAACCGGGCCTGGGAATCAATAAACATGGGGGTGCAGAAAGCCATAAGCGCTCAGGCCTATTGATAGAGTCCAAGGATCCAGTGTGTCTGATCCCGGGTGTGCACCGTGGAGAGGTGATTTCTGGAGCATCCGATATGGATTTGAAGAGATATGAAGGTGATGGATTGATCTTGCGACTGAAGAAGCAGGGTGCAGGGTTGACCGCATGGAGGAGCACTGCATGGAATCCACAGGTTCATCAAAACAGCCGATGAAATGTGTCACCGCCGTATTAGTCATAAAACATGAATATGGCAACAAAAACAAATTAAATGACCAGCAGATAAACATAATTAAAGAAAAACTCTCTCTTCTCTTATCTCTCTCTCTCTCATGATTTCTCTGTCTCTTTCTATGTTTGTTCAATAATAAACAAATAAAACCCAGAAAAAAAAGAGGAGTTCTGGAACGGAGGTGACGATGAATATCCGCAGTGGCTACTATGAATCTCCACAGCGAAGATTATGAACTCCACGGTGGTGACTATGAATTTTCTGATTCTCACTTTTTCTCACGTCATTATGTTCGTCTTTCTCTCTGATTCACTAATTTGTGGCTTGATTTTGTAGATGATCAACGATTGAGCATAAATCACAAAGGGGAAAAAGAAAACCCTAACCGTTCAGATGCTACAAAAATATGTGATTATGATACAAGATGTATGAATATAAATGAAAACGAAAGGAAAAGAGAGGGAATGGAATCGAGATGTCCGGATCTGAGTGTTCTTCATCCCTTTTGATGTTTCTCCGGTATTATCTTTCCATCTTTGAGCTTATATTTTCGTTCTCTCTTATTTTGCAATTTCTGAAGGATTTATGGTTTTGAAAAAATGATGAATCAGATTAGGGTTTGCTCTTGGTGGTTGCATATGAACAGTAGTCTCCTCCTTTGAAATCAGTGCATGATTCCTTATATGCTGTGAAATTTTTGGGTTTTGGTCGTGGTTTATATTTCTGATTACAGGCTTGAGTGATTTTCCCAATTGGGCTTTGCCTTTGATTATTTATGTATTTCTCTTGCTTGTGTGTTAGCCCTTTGATGCTGAAATCGTGATTTTGTGAATGTGGGCTCTTGGAAAATGATATGTTACTGCAGTAATTTTGTTTCTCATATGCAAATTTTTACTACCCTATTTTTACTGCTATGTAACTGTGATGTTGTGATATGAACTTGCAGTAACTTGTTTGCTTGATTGGCTTACAATGCTGTTTTTTTTCCAATTTCACTGAGGTGTTTTTACTGCCATATTTTATTGTGAACCAAATGAACCTCCCTTTTTGTATGTTTGTTTGAGACTTGTAGTAGGATAATTGGATCCATGATTATTGTTTAAATCTGAATTTTTGTTTTTATGAACAAAACAAATATGAGGATTTTTTATTGTTGCCTGTGAACATGATTAAACTCAACGCCCTATGTCTCTGATTCCTCCAAAAAATCCCTAATGATGAAATGTGAAATACTTGTGTGAAGGCTTCATGTATTTTTAAATTTATGATTGTTTTTCACTAATCGTGCTCCATTTTCTTGTTTCTTGTATGGGTTGATGAGGAAAAAAATGAAGATGGCAAGGCAAAGTTGAAGAAGAGACCGTGGCTTCCATAGAAGAGCTTGGAGGGAAATTTAAAGAAGTGAAGAATTTGAAACCAATAGAGTCTCATAGGAACTTAGAGTAGGTTTAGAACCCTCTTTGATTTGTCTTGTAAAACTTGACATTGGTCACGCAATTGTAACGGACTTAGGAACAAAACATTCAACTTTTTATTTTGTATCCAACTTGTAAACTTGTTTGGAGTTTTTGATTGAATCCAAGAATGTTGAATCCCTTTAAGCTTTGAGTCTTGTGATGAGATAAACTTAGAAACCAAGTGTTCTTTAATGTAATCTTATTGTAACATCTTGGTAAAACATGTAGAAATGAATGAGTTTTTGATTGAACCAAAGAATGATGGAATCCCTTTAATTCTTACATTTGCAAATGCTTATTGTAAAAACTTGTAAAAGTCTTGAATAAATTTGCAATTGAACTTTGCTGATGATATGAACTTCTAAAATCCTCAATGAACATGAACACAAAACCCTAAATTCTCAGACCAAGATTAATGGAGAATATACTGAACATCCCTTGATAGAAGAGGAAATCCTCAAAGCCAACATAGACCCTAATTCTGACCAATGACGTCCCAAGCTCAAAACCTTAATTCCTCAAGACATGAGGGAGAAACCCTTGAGCAAAGATGACTTGTATGATGAAAAGAAGATAATGCTTCATGAATCTTGAACACAACAGGTGTCACACACTCAAAAGTCAAAACCCTAGTACAAAACCAATGGATAGGAGAAATGTGATTCTCTTCACGATACTCGTAAATCTTCAATTCTTTGATGACACAAAGAATTAATGATATGGTTGAGATGTATTGAGGTATAAGAAGCCTTGGTAGTTTAAAGTGATTAGAAATGCTAGGAGTATGAAGGGATATTTTTGAATGAAATGAGAGGGAAAATTTGGGGTACAACAGCTGCCCTTGTTCAATCTTCTTAAACCTGAAGAGTTAGATTGGCATGTCCTCCATTCGTGACTTGAAGGTAGAAGATGATTAAACACTTAAGTTCCCTGAAATTTGCACTCACATGTGCAAGAAGTAACGTTGTTGGTTGATTATACCGGGAATGGGCTTAAAGATGCCATTTGGAGAGTGATAGGATATTGTCGGAGATGGGCTTATAGATGTCATCCAGAGGTGATGGAGAGTCGTTGAAGATGGGCTTATATATTCCATCCAGGATAACCGTTGATAAGAGAATTAGACTAAGTCTGCGCTCGACTTCAACTAGAAGAGGTATCGGAAAGAGTCTACACGCGACTTTGTCTTTAGAAGATGTATCAGAATAAATCTACGCTTGATTTAATCTGAGCCAGAAGAGTTTTACGACCATCTTCAACTGGAAGAAGTGTCAGAATAAATCTACAATCGATTTAATCTGAGTTAGAAGGGGTCTCTGAAGGAAGTTTTCATCATGTAGATAGTCGCCACGTCTTGTCTTGGGAATTGATCTACAATCTATTTTTGTTGGTAAACTCGTCTTGTTTCAGGAGTTCATACGACTTGGTGATAAAGATAGTCGCCCCGTCCTACTTTGGGAATTTATCTTCATCTGACCATAAAGAAAGAAAGATAGTTTCCCCATCCTGTCTCGGGAGTTAATCTTCGATCTGTTTTTGTTGGTAAACCTGTCCTGTTTCAGGAGTTCATACCACTTGGTGATAAAGATAGTCTCCCCATCCTGTTTTGGGAATTGATCTTCATCTGTTTTTGTTGGTAAATCCGTCCTGTTTCGGGAATTCATACCACTTGGTGATAAAGATAGTAGCCCCGTCCTATTTCGGGAATTGATCTTCATTTATTTTTGTTGGTAAACCCATTCTGTTTCAGAAGTTCATACCACTTGGTGATAAAGATAATTGCCTCGTCCTGTTTTGGGAATTGATCTTCATCTGTTTTTGTTGGTAAACCCATCCTGTTTCGGGAATTCATACCACTTGGTGATAAAGATAGTCGCCCCGTCCTGTTTCGGGGGGATGGACGCTTTTTACTTTATAGTTGTTATTATTTTAGTTACTGAATTTTAAGTTGATTTTATCAAGTACTTGGTTGTTTAAAGTTGATTGAATTAGATAAAGATGATATGTTATTTGAAGTTGAAAATTATGATTCTGCTGCTTAGTTAATAAAATTTATTTTGTTTTCAAAGACTAAATATGTTGTTATCGTTTCATCCAAGATAAAGTATTATGTATCTATTTTACATGCGATTAAATGTCGTTGTTATGAGTTGAAAGTCTGACATCCTGTTTAAATTTTGAAATTTTGAAACTCTAATTTTATTAATATTCGCCGGGTAGAAATGGGGTGTTACAAGTTGGTATCAGAGCAGGTCGGTCTGTCCAGTCAAGTTGTCTAATGTTGTTTGTCCCTTAGTACGCGATAAGTGTGTGGAACATTGTCAGTGTTTCCTTGCTTTTCTAATCGATTGTATGCAGGAGTGGGTTTGAAGATAAGTGGGGGAGAAGCTTTGATTCTCGAATGTGTTTCGGTTGTAAGATGTTGGTTCAGTATGCTGCTGTTGGCGACAGTGCAAGCAATGTTGAAGTCTTGTTGTCTCCCAAATCCGAAGGTGACATGGATTCAAGATTTTGTTTGCTAATAAAGTTGGAGTGTCTTGAGGGAGGATGGTCATACCTTGTTGATGTTACTTCTCGAAGGATGAGGAGCAATGTAACGATTGTTGGTATATGAGTAGAGTGTAAACCTCTGATGTTTCTGAAGGTGATTGTTAAGTCACAAGGATAATTTTTAGAAGATGGAAATTTAGAAAGTTGTGATGTTTCAGCGCTGCTGGTGGACTGTGAAGTTTCCGGTTTGAGTAACCTTTGCGTAAGATGTTAACATTCGAACTGTGATGAAGTGACAGATTGCTGTAGACTTTGTCGTGGGATCCTTGTGAGTAATCGTAAAAGTTGTTGAAGTTGTTGGAATGTTTTAAATCACGAGTTAGAGTCGGAAATGCGAGGAGATGAGTATAATTTCAAGATTGGTAAGTGTTGGTACTGGTACAAAGAAATTTTGTTCTGATGTTATTGTAAGGTGTGTAATAGTATTTCGTTGCATGACGTCGGTGTTCTCATTTTCGGATATCTTTGCAAATTCATATCTTGTGTTCTGAGTATCAGATTGATGTTCCGTTTTAACCTATGAGGAGATAAAAATATATTTTTATCCTATGAAAGTGTTTTCAAAAGCGGTAGATGCATTCCTATATGGAGGGACTCTGAAGTCGGCTACAGAACTAGAGGCTTTTTGGGCATAAATGGTTATTATCGCAGTTATTCGAGACGAGGTTAATCGTAATATATTGTTGGCGAATAAGTTGAGAAATAAGATGTTTGGCATTAAAAAGGATGTGAAAGTATTGGAGAAGCGCACAGAGATGAGGCTTTTGATGATTAGAAATTATTAGAATGAAGACGTCCTTTTAAAGGAAGATGCTTTTAAGAGGAATTAGAATCGTGTTTATGATGTCAAGGTAGTGGCATGTGTAAAATAGGAATTGCAGAGGCTCCATCACCAAAACGGCATGGAACGACATTGTTGAGATTTCAATTGGGACTAGACGACATGTAATGTACTAGTATCATAGTAATTCTTGAGTTGGAAGATACATAACTTTGGTTTTTTACTTTAAAACCTTTTTCTCAAAATATTAGACTCTTGTTGATTCTTCTAGTGATGCGAGCTACTATACTTCTACGATATGTATAAAAGTGAGATATTTTCCACTTGGATGTTGAGTGAGGCTTTGTTGATTTTAAAATCCAAGCTATATCCTCTACTTTGAGATGATGCAAATTCTCCTTTCTCATAATCGTGGGCAGTAAGTATGTTTTCCACTCGAATATTAAAATGATGTCTCTTCTCTTAAAATTAACCAACACGCATGTGTTTTAAATTTTTTGAGGTAAACTACGAGTATCTTGATCCCCTATTGCATGGAAGGTGGTATGTAGGCACTAATGGTTTGCAACCGCGGCGGGTGCAAAAATTGTACAAAATACTTCTTTTCTCATCTCCACCATCTACTTTTGTATACACCTGTTATAGCCAAAATACACAGATTTTCAAAGAGATACCTGCGGAGTACCATAGATGTTTAGGGTGCTAATACTTTCCATTTGAATAACCAACCCCCGTACCTAGATTCTCCCCTATTTTATTTGGTTTATTCGCTCTTTTCCCATTTCCTTTGGAAACTGATCTTACCGGTTGATCAGAATCTACAAGGTGGCCTGATGATGATCTTCAGACGGGCTGGAAAGTCGAGGAGGAAAAAGTGGGGTTGTACCTGCAAGACACTCCGACGATCAAGTAAGTGTGGAAGCAAAAAGAGATATGTAATACGGTGGGAGAACTGACTTTTTTGGTTTTATCACAAATGTTGCGGTTAGCAAGAGTTGCCACCGACTTTTATTTTATCCAATATTTAGGAAAGGTGAAAAGAACAGGAAAAACCTTTGATAGATTTTGAGTTGAGGGTAAGTTATGAAAAGGGAAGTTGTTATCACCCTTTTCATCCATAGTCATCTACGGGCTCTTAATTTTTTAACTCACTTTTAAAACTTGCTTTGTGTGTGTGAGTTGTTTGAAAATATTTTGAAATGCCAATGTAAGGTCAACTTTGTATAATTCTTGTATCAGTCCTCAAGAGTGTATACAAAGTATTTTTGAAAATATTTGTTTTGAAAGTGATGTGTAAAAAATGTTTTGAGTTGTGAAAAAGGTTGTGAGCAAGCATTCAAGAGTTCTTACCCACTAATAAGTCTTTCTTGTTATTTTCCTTCTCATTTGGAGATAGTATTATCCATACCATTAGTTGGTAGGTAATACTATTTATTAGATGTGAAGGGACATGCGCAGGGTCATCTTATGGTCATCGAAGGCAACGTGTATGGATACTTTAAAAATTGTATTAGAGGGACTATCATCATTTTGCTTGTAGGGTCATCGAAGGGACTAGATAATTTTATAGGCAACTTAGAGGGTCATCGAGGGATTATGATCTTTATTCAAAAGGGACCATGATAATATTTTTAAATCGAGGGTCTTTTGCTAAAGTATCCCCACTTTCGAGGGACATGACCAATATCCGTGAGGCAACAAGAGAGGTAACCCTAGAGGTGCAAGTGTGTTTTTTTAGTTATTTAGTCTTGAAAATTAGGTTTTCTATGTCCAATTGTTAGTCTTTCCATGCAAACCCTAATTACTAACAGTTATAAAATATAATGTGTGGAAAGTAAAACCTAAGCTATTATATCCTGTGAGCAGTTACATAATTAGAAAAAATGCAAGAAAAGATAAATCTACGCTATTACAATTGGTAATGCGACCTATACAGTTTTTTCTAGGAAATAAATAATAGTAAGAAATAAGAAAAAGATGTTAGAAAAGTGTTTTAATATTTTTGGTGTTTTTCTTGTAGAAAAATAATAGTAATTAAACCTAATTCTAATTAATTTTAATATTAAGAAAAGGCTAATTAACTTAATTAATTAATAAATAAAAATATGCCAGTTAACTAAAAAAACCTAATCCTAATTTGTTATGGTTTTAAAAAAATTAAGGTTTGTTAGTGGTTAATTAGAAAATAGATTAATTAAGAAAATGGAATAAAATCTAGGGTTAGTAAAATAAAAGAACAAAATGCATGGGGTGGGAGTTGAACCCACACCCCCAGCCTCAAACGATGCACTACTTTCCACTAGGCCATGCGTTGCATTTGTGGTTGAGAATAGCCACTGACCCATTTGTAATAGACTCATGTGAAATCCTTAAAAAAGCAAAAGTATTTGACAAGAGGAGGGATCGAACCCACGCCTCTATGGTTAACAATCATCATTCTTTCCACTTGGCCAATAGTTGTTACACGTTAACATTACCACTATCATTCAATATATAATAAAACTTAGTTCAGAAAATTAGAAATAAAAAAAATTAAATATACGCGTATTAGTGGGGTTTGGGGTTTCGAATGGACTAATGGGAGAACACCACGCCTAGGTCGCCTGAGTCAGGAGAGTCAAAATACCGTGGAGGGTGGTCAACTTCATCTTCCCCGACGAAGGGGTTTTGAAAACCTACAAAAACGCGCGAGTTGGATTATAACAAGGACCATATCCCCATAATTTGACCCTTGTGAATTCAATGGCAGCATTGGTTTGACCTGAAAATGCCTATAGCGTGAGTTTTGAAGAAAACATTTCAAACTTCCAGAACAATGGCAAATCTCCATTCCTACGTCAAACCTCAAAAGTAACACGTAAAAACAATTCCACACATCAATATGAACATGAATGTATACATCAAATCATTCAACAATGCGTATATTAAAAGTTTGAAATTAAAGAAAGTTACCAAATTGGTGCAGTCGAGGGAGAGAGTCCTGGCATGCTTCAAGTTTAAGTAATGGTTGGTATGAACTCCTGGAGGTCTCAGGAGTGTGATAGAATGCTTGGATTGGATTGATAAAGGCTGCACACAAGGGTTTAAGTTTGCCCTAGTTTTTTGAAAATTTGAGATTTTAGGGTTGCTTCTTGGGGAAGCCTGTGTGTCCTTGAATGACTGAAGGTGTTGTGTATTTATAGGAGAAGAATTAGGTCAACAAAAGTGAGATGAATCTTTGTATTTCATTGTGAAGAGGTTTGATTTAAATTTGCATGAAAATTTTCTTTTTTAAGCTCAATCTTGTGCCAATCACCCTCACACAGTTTTGGCAAGTTGTCATGAGTTTTTTGGGCCTCCAATTTGATCAAAACAAAAGTCCACACGCCTAAGTCCAATTCTTTCATATTTTATTTGATTTAAATTTGCATTTAATTAAATAAAATTAAAATAAATAAAAATAAAGAATTATAATAATGTATGAATGGACTTAGAGGTCTAATAGGAGGTCATGAATACGTTTGAACCTAAGAACTTAGGCCCATTAGCCCAAAAATTCAACTTTGCTCAATGTGGACTTCATGCATTTTCTCAAAATTTCTCAAATTTCACCAATCATAACTGTCTCAATTTTTGTCATATGAAGATGATCTTGAACTTTTTGGAAACCTCAAGGTGTCTCCTACAACTTTCATGTTGGTCGTTTTTTCATTTGAAGTCTTTATCTTTTTGTAAATTGCTTTAACAAAAGATGTGTTTTTGTTGACTTTTAAAATGACCTGTAAAGTTTTGGCTTATATCTCTCAAATGAAGAATTTTTGGCCTTGAGATTAGAGAGAAAAAGTTGTATAGAATATAATTTCCTTCAAAATAGGATTTGGTTAAGGAATTTCTGATGAAGTATGTGAAATTTGTGCTTGGTCAAAGTTCAATTGACTTCTCCTTAAGAAAACCCTAATTTAGTAACTTTTTGAATTTGAACATATCTTGATTTTCTTGATGAATCATGATCAACCCTTGATCAAATGATGAATTTGACTTCAAAATGTTGATGTTGACCAAAAGTCTTGAAGTTTGACTGTAGATTGATCAAAGTTTACTTTTTACCCAATACAATTGATTTTCAATCATCTGGCTGATTGACTGAGCAAACTTATGATGTAAGGCTTGAAATTTGTATGAGGATTCTTTTAGACATATGAGAAACCATGAAGTCCATTTGAGGTATTAGAAACTCAATTTCCTTTGATAAAAGTAAAACCCTAGTTATAGGTCAATTGCTTAGGATGAGGGTTTGTTTGGTCAATCCTTGAGTAGTCTTGAGTACTCGAGACTCCTATGAGAATGAAGATGTGTCTTGAATGAATCTATCTCAAAGATGGGATGGAAAATTTTTGGGTACAACAACTTCCCCTGTTCAATCTTCTTAAACCTGAGGACTTAGATTTGCATGTCCGCCCCGAAATTTGCACTCGCGGATACACAAAGTAACGCTACGGGTTGATTGTATCGAGAATGGGCTTAAAGATTCGATTTGGAAAAGGTGACATGATGTCGTTGGAGATGGGCTTATAGATTCCATCCAAATTAACTATGTTCTTAGATAACTGTTGACAGGAGTATCAGAATGAGTCTATGCCCGACTGTATCTGAAAAAGTATTAGGCTGAGTCTACGCCTGACTGTATCTAAAGGTGGATCAGAATGAGTCCTCACCCGATTGTATCTAAAAAATATATTAGAATAAGTATACGCTCGATTGTATCTTAGAAATAGATCAGAATGAGTCTTCGCCTGACTGTATCTGAACAATGTATTGGAATGAGTCTACGCTCGACTGTATCCAAAAGTAGATTAGAATTAGTCTTCATCCGACTGTATCTATAAAATGTACTAGAATGAGTCTACGCCCGACTGTATCTAGAAATGGATCAAAATGAATCTTTGCCCGATTGTATCTGAATGATGTGCTAGAATGAAACTAATCTCGATCGTATATGAATTGTATCTAGAAGATGTACTGGAATGAGTGTCAGAACGAATCTAATCTCGATTGTATCTTAACTGTGTCTAGAAGATGTACTGGAATGAGTGTCAGCATGAATCTAATCTCGATTATATCTGAACTGTATCTAGAAGATATACTGGAATGAGTATTAGAATGAATCTATATCTCGATCGTATCTGAATTGTATCTAGAAGAGAATTTAGAGTGAATCTTCGACTGATTGTATTTGAAAGATGTGTTTATCAGAATGAATCACCGTCTACTTGTATCTGAAAGATGATAAATTATTGACAATGTTTATCCGTTCGAGAACTAACCTGAAAAGCAAAGTTAGTTTTATGCAATGTCATGATGCATGAAATGTACTTTGTAGTGATTCTCTCAAAATAAATGAGAATAGTATATGCATTTCGTATGCATATGTTATGATATTTTGTAAATGATGTATGGATGCAATATTCCGTTGGAGCATATTGGTAGCTTCTTGTAACAACGTCTAGCTGGGGAAAATAAATCCCTGAATGTTGCTGGGGATGAAGAAAGTAATTTTTCAATTTTTGTTTAGAACTACTTTACCTGGGACTCCTGCTTTCTGTTTGAGGAAACTCTGTTGGGGATGTTCGACTTCTGCTTGGGGATAGAAGCATTCAAGGAGATTCAATCATTCATAGTTCTTTTTATTGAAGGATTTGATTCTTATGTACGCTAACTGGGGATAAAAGAGATGGATATTCCTCTGATGTGCTATCTGACCAGGTTTCAGATATGGGTATCAACTCTTCTGGGGAGGACAACATTGAATGACATCTGGCTGGAGAAGAGAACTCTATCAGGGAATTTGCAGTATTGGAAAAATAAACTTTGTTGGGGAATTAAATCTTGTAGACTGCATTGAGGAAATAATCTTTGATGGGGATTGAAAATTCATAGGCTACGCTGAGGAAGTTTCCATTGTATACTGGGGAAATGATCCAACTTAATTATCTGCTAGGGGACCTATAAGGGATGATGATCATGTCAAGCTATCCATCAGGGATATGGAGGTCAACTGCTAAAAGATGCCCTAATTTCTGTCTGAGGGCATATTAGACTTGCTGGGAATATATCACTATCGGGGATGAGCTCGTGAAGATAGCTTTGTAGATATAATTCCATGGAGATTTCTCTGTGGGAATTTATGGACAACTTTTGAACATTACCCCCAACTCCTAGGGTCTTTAGTAAATGCTAATCCTATTTTCATGCATATATTTTGTAAACAATAATCATATTCGAATGCATATGTTTATTTAACATAACCAATGGACGTTTTTTGCAAACAAAACAGAGAAAGTAAAAACAATTTTGAATTTTGAAATATATTTAATTGCATTGATTCTGAAAGTTTGCCTATAAGCAGGCAGTTTTATACCAGAAGACAGAAATCCTAGTAAGAGGAAATCGTCATAAAAATTGAAAAAGGGGTACAAAGTGATAAATAAAGAAAAATCGCTATGTGGAAACAATCCCATTGAGTTTCAACTCTGTTATTGCCCCTATGTCTTCAAGTATCTCATCACTTGTTGCTGGAAGAAGATGATTGAATTGATCTGTACCGTTTGAACTTGGCGCTAGTAATAAAGCTGAATGTAAGTAGATGGGTGATCCAATGGGACATAGTCGTACACTTTAATCCCTAACTTTTTCCAGGACCGCCCTTTCGGGTTTTCAGTCCATCGGGATATCCTTTTTTGCCCAAGCCGCCTTTTCAGGTTTTCGACTTGTCAGATGTACAATTATATATATACATATATATATATATATATATATATATATATATATATATATATATATATATATATATATATATATATATATATATATATATATATATATATATATATATATATATATATATATATATATATATATATATATATATATATATATATATATATATATATATATATATATATATATATATATCCTTAATTTTTGCCCGAACCATTTTGGTTCGCCTGGATGCCCTTATTTCTGCGTAGGCCTGTCAACCTAGCAGGTCTCTTTTATGTATAGTATTTTTGACCATGACACAACCGCAAGAATTTTTTCATCAATCAAATATATCTGGTCAAGTCGAGTCTGAATCATTCGTCTACATCTAAATCTACGTCTTTCATAATCCTTAGGGAGGGAATATGGACTTCAACAGGTAAGACAACCTCCATACTATAGACTAGAGAGAATGGGTTGGCTCCAATTGATGTACATACTGAAGTGTCGTAACCATGAAGAGCAAATGGTAGCATCTCATGCCAATCTTTGTATGTCACCGTCATCTTCTGCAAGATCTTCTTGATATTCTTGTTGGCGGCTTCCACCGCGCCATTCATCTTTGGTCGGTACAGAGAATAATTGTGATGCTCAATCTTGAACTGAATGCAGAGTTCCGTGATGTTAAGATTGGTAGCATTGCCTGTGATGATCCTTTCAGGGATGTCATACCGATAACCAAGGTTATACTTAATGAACCTAGCCACAACATTCTTGGTAACGGAAGCAAACAAGGTTGCCTCTACCCACTTCGTGAAGTAATCAATAGCGACAAGGATGAAACGATGCCTATTAGAAGCAATAGGCTTAATCTCTCCAATCATATAAATGCCCCATATTGAAAATGGCCAAGAAGCCGTAAAGACATTCAAAGGAACCAGAGGAACATGTACCGTGTCAGCATAAATCTGGCATTTATGGCAAGTTCTGGAATGATGGTGGCAATCGGTTTCCATGGTAGACCAATAATAACCTACTCTCAGAATCTTATTAAACATTGTATGTCCACTGGAGTGAGTACCAAAGACACCTTTGTGCATATCTTCCATAATTTTCCCAGATTCCTTCTTGTCTACACAATGAAGCAAAGTCGAACCATGGTTGTGCTTGTACAAGATTTCGTTACTCAGAAAGAACTTGGCATAAAACCTCCTTAGAAAATTCTTATCATTGATAGATATCCCTTCAGGGTATTCTTCAGTTTTGGGGTATCTTTTTACTTTGTGGTACCAAGGAGTTTCCTCTAATCCATTAGTATCAACTTCGTAGCAATGCGCCAGTTCATCTAGTCTCTCAATAGTAATTCGAGGAGCTTCATTATCCCATCTGACTTTTAATATAGATGACATGGCAGCTAGTGCGTCTGGAAATTGATTCTCTTCTTGTGGAATATGTTAAAAGTGATTTCTTCGAAGTACTAAATTAATGTCAACACATGGTCTCGATAAAGAATGAGATTTGGATGGTTTGTGTCCCATTCTCCCTTAATCTGACTGATTACTAGGGCTCAGTCCCCGTATACATTCAAGAATCATATTATTGGTATAGTCAAAACAAAATCTGGAAGTGAAGGGCATATGGAAACCCTTTGGAGAGACAATCACAACACCAATTCCATTTCCAAGTGTGTTGGAATCTCCATCAAAAACCATAGTCCATCGGGATCCCGATTCAGGTCCTTCATATGGTCTAGTTCTTCATAATCAGTAACTAGCACGATATTCTCATCCGAGAACTCAAAATTCATAGACTGATAGTCATCTACAGATTTGAAACAATGCTTGTACCTCATCAGCGGGGTCTGTTCAAAAGCATATTGTAAAGATCGTGGTATCATTTTCGTCATCCTCCCTCAAAAGGCTTAGAATTTTTAATCGAGAGTTTGAACATCACAAAAAGGAAATATGAAGAAATTTTAAGCATAGTGAAAACAATTAATTCAAAACAGACACGTGTAATGCATTAATGAAATAAAAGAGTTTGATATGATAATTGTTTGAATAAGCAAAGAAAAATACAACTTCATAATTCAAATGAACAAAAGTGCTTTCAATCCTAGCCATGTTTTGGCAAGGGAGCAGTGATCACATTGGGAGTCTCAGGAGGCTCGAATTCGATCTCTTTAGCGTCAATCATATTCTGAATCTTGTATTTCAGCGTCCAACAATCGTTAGTATCGTGTGTAACGCCCCGTTTTATTTAATATTATATTATATTAATATTTTCGAATTACCGTTTGACGTTTATTATTGCGACGAGAATATTTAAATTAACCGTTATATCTTTTAGTATATTCGGCGACGTTTTATTCGGACCAGTAATTATTTTATTCGGTCCGGTATTTTTTTGAGGGACCGATAATTATTTGTTCGGTCCGGTATTTATTTTGTGAGACCGATAATTATGTTGTTCGGTCCGGTTTTTATTCCGTTCGGTTCGGTAAAATATTATTCAGACCGATATTTAATTATTTGGAGTTATTTTAATTATTTGAGTTAATAATATTATTTAGTATTATTAGTGTTATAATTACTAGTAAGACCAAGGACTTTTTGGGTATATTGCTAGCTTATGCCTTGTTCTAAGCAAACCAAACACTTGTTTTATGTCAAAAAAACAAAAATACACATAGAGACTTTGAGAGCTAGAGAAAGTCTTGGAGAAGAGAAGAACAAGAAGAACACAAAGCTTGGGTTTTGGGTTGGTTGAAAGAACAAGAATCATTTCAAGCATTTAAGGTAAGGGGTTTGATTTTCCAATGCTTATAGTTAGAGTTTGATTTGATATATTTTGGATTTGGGGAAAAAATTGATGTTAGGTTTTTTTTTAGTTTTGTTGAGGATTTGTGATAGAAATTAGAAGAGTTAATTAGGTGTTGTTGTTGTTGAATTAGTATTAGGTTAGTTAAATTGGAATTAAAAAGAAAATAGAGATTATATTAATTAAATTAAGTTTTGAAAACTAAAAATAAAATTATGCAGTAGCAGTTAGCAGTGTATCTCTTTTTTTTTTATGCAGTAGCAGTATATCATTGTTTTTAAACTAGCCGTGTACCTCTTGTTCTAAGCTAGCACTGTATCTATTTTCTAAGCTAGCATTGTCTCTCTTTTTCTAAGCATAGCAATGTAGTTTTAAAAAAAAAACAAAGACCTAATATGCAGTGAAATTTCTAATAAACTAACAGTACTACATTTCAATAGCATAGTAGTATAATGTAATAGCAGTAAATTTTAGTAAACTTAAAACTAGCAGTATTTCATTAAAGTGAGTTTAAAAAATTATTTAATTATGTTTTGTTTTTCTTTTTTATTTATTTAGTATATTAAATATTTATATTAATTAAATATAATTATGACATAAGTTAGCCGATTTAATTTAGAACCCGATTATGTTCCGATTTCCTGATTTCGGCAATTTCGGTGACGGAGTAAGTTGCTCCGAATTTAACGAAAATTGACGTGTTAGCTAATTTTGACGTGTAGAACGTCGTGGTGAGGTTAATTTTTCGAGATTACGAGTTTTTAACGGAGCGACCCGAAATAAGTCAATTTACGGTTAAGTTGAACCGGGTTGCGTTTTAGTCGGTTTAAGTCGCGTATGGATAATTCGATTTCGACGTTAATGTTTTTAATTGATGCCGATTATTATGAATGACTTTCGCGACGATTATTGATGTTTGACTATTTTTCCGTGTTTGAAATTTAGTGAATTATTTGATAATGAAGTGGTGTGATTAAATATGATGTTTGTGACGGTTTATTTATAATGAATACTTGATGATATGCGATGCGATGATATGTTTATCTTGATGTGGATAAACATGGCGACGTGGGTTTTATACTAATTTTGACGTGTGATGATGATGTTTTGTTGTGTCGTGTTTGTGATGTCGTGTTGTCGAGTCACATATATTGCATTGGCGACGAGGGCTTTTATGCCAAGCGATGAGGGCTTTTATGCCAAAGCGACGATGGGCTTTTATGCCGAATGTCCCTAATTATGGACAAAGCGACGGGTACCACATGCATAACATAGTCGTGTCTCATGGAGTCGGTTATGTTTATGTTTGAGTCTTTTGGCGTTGAGTTTTATTTGATGGCTTATGACGAATTGCGATGTTATATGATACTTTGTTTGTGATGATTTTTGTGTTGAACATAAAGTGAATATATGTGATAATCTCATGATGAGTAAGCGATGAATACAACATGACGGTAAAGCGACGATATGAGTTATGGCGATGGAGTTTATGTTTTGTTTTGATATGATTATGGTGATTATGTGATGAAATTAAAGTGTTGACTTTATGCACTAAATGATGATTTTAAAGTATGTGAGATTTTGATATTTGTTGACATATTCTTATTAATCCTATATCATTTATGATTCCAAAACTATTTATATATTTTATCATGCCTTTAATTATATGTTTTGGAGTATCTCACCTTTTACTTGTTTCGCCATTACCTTTATATTGGTAACATGCAGGTGATCCGCGAGGATGATGAGGATTAGCTCGAGTCTCTTTATTTTGAGTCGCTCTGCTCTGATAGTAGTAACACTCGGGATTTGAGCGAAGTTATTATTTGGATATGATAGTTTATATATACTATCTTATGACTTTATGTATTGATGATAACATGATGATACATTCATTTTGTGAACACGTCTGTTGTGCTGCGATTAGTCATATGTTTATATGATGACTTATGTTATGAATCGGTATATCCGAATTTTGATTTTGTGATGTGCATTATAATGCAAAGTGATGAAAAACACGAATATGTGATACCTCAATTTATGTTTGGATGAAATTTTGAAACTCTGATTTTATTATTAATTACGAGGGGTAGAATTGGGGTGTTACATTAGTGGTATCAGAGCAGGTCGGTCTGTCCGACCAAGTTGTTGAGTTTGTTGTTGTCTAACAATCAAGTATTGTTATTTGTTGATTCTAATCCTTGTTTTGTTTTGAGCAGAAGTTGTTATGGCTGGAAGGAACACTGGTTGGAATGATGAGGCTCTTGCTGCTGCTATGCAGGCAATGGCTCAGGCTTTCCAAAACCCGCTGAATGCTGACGAGAATGTTGGGTCTCGTAGTTTGGCAACCTTCCAAAGAGAGAATCCTCCTACTTTCCAAGGAAAGTATGATCCTGAAGGTGCTCTGGCGTGGCTGAAGGAGATTGAAAGAATCTTCCGTGTGATGGATTGCACTCCTGTGCAAAGGATCCGTTATGGTACTCATAAACTAAGTGCTGAAGCGGATGACTGGTGGGTTGAAACCCGTCAGAGGCTTGAGATTGCTGGTGAGGAAGTGACATGGGAAGTTTTCCGAAGGGAATTCATGAGGAAGTATTACCCGGAAGATGTTCGGGGAAAGAAGGAGATAGAGTTCCTTGAATTAAAGCAAGGAAGCATGTCTATCACTGATTATGCTGCAAGCTTCACTATGTTGGCCAAGTTCTATCCGCATTATGATGGGCCGAATGGTGAGTTCTCTAAATGCATCAAGTTTGAAAATGGTTTGCGTCCTGAGATTAAGAAAGATGTTGGTTATCAGAAAATCCGTGTCTTTTCGGATTTGATTGATAGTTGTAGGATCTTTGAGGAGGACAGTAATGCTCATTATAAGATTATGTCTGATAAGAGAAACAAAGGTCAGCAAAGCCGTGGAAAACCGTATGATGCTCCAGCTGGTAACGGGAAACAGAAAGCGTTTCAAGGGCGAAGAACTAGTGGGGGAGATGTTGCTGCTAGTATTGTTTGTTACAAGTGTGGGAAACCTGGCCACAAAAGTAATGTTTGTCGAAGCGATGTTATGGCTAAGGAGAATGAGGTGAGATGTTTCCGATGTGGAGAAGTGGGCCATATGACTCGTGATTGTAGACATAAGGATGTGGTTTGTTTTAATTGTGGCGAGGGAGGTCACATTAGTGCTCAGTGTAAGAAGCCTAAGAGGACTCAAGGAGCAGGAAAGGTGTTTGCTTTGTCGGGTGCTCCGACGGAAAACGAGGATGGTCTTGTTCGAGGTACTAGTTTCATTAATAGCTTTCCTCTTATTACTATTATTGATACTGGTGCTACTCACTGTTTTATTGCTGTTGATTGTGTAAAGAGATTGGGTCTCACTTTGTCGTCTCTGGATAGAGATATGGTGGTAGAAGTTCCGGCTAAGGGAACGGTTACTACTTCTTTTGTGTGTGCAAGTTGCCCTTTATCAATCTTTGATAGAGACTTTGTGGTGGATCTTGTTTGTTTACCGCTTGTCGGGTTGGACGTGGTTTTAGGTATGGACTGGTTAAAAGCTAATTATGTCCATATCAAATGCTATAACAACACTGTGAGGTTTTCTTCCTTAGTAGAAGAAGAAAAATCTATGTTGGTGTCGACGAAGCAGTTAAATGAGTTCATGAAGGATGAGGCGTTGGTTTTCTTGTTAATGGCGACTCTTTCTGTGGAGAGTCAAGTTGTGATAGCAAACTTTCCGGTGGTGTGCGATTTTCCCGAAGTATTCCCTGATGAGATTCCTAGTGCACCTCCAGAAAGAGAAGTTGAATTTTTTATGGATCTTGTCCCTGGTACCAGACCTATCTCTATGGAACCATACAGGATGTCCGCATCTAAGTTAGCAGAATTGAAGAGCCAATTAGAAGATTTGCTCGAGAAGAAGTTTGTTAGACCTAGTGTGTCGCCGTGGGGAGCTCCTGTGTTATTGGTGAAGAATAAAGACGGTAGCATGAGACTTTGTATTGATTATCGTCAGTTGAATAAAGTGACTATCAAGATTAGGTATCCACTTCCTAGAATTGATGATTTGATGGACCGATTGGTTGGCGCTCGCATGTTTAGTAAGATTGATTTGAGATCGGGTTACCATCAAATAAGGGTGCAAGAAGAGGATGTTCAGAAAACTGCTTTCAGGACGAGGTATAGACATTACGAATATTTGGTGATGCCTTTCGGTGTCACTAATGCACCGGGAGTATTCATGGAGTACATGAATCGTATTTTCCATCCTTACTTAGATCGTTTCGTGGTTGTTTTCATTGATGATATTCTGGTTTATTCTAAATCGAAAGAAGAGCACGCAGAACATTTGCGTATCGTCTTGGAAGTTCTGAAAGAGAAGAAACTTTATGCTAAGTTGTCAAAGTGCGAGTTCTGGTTAAGTGAAGTGAGCTTTTTGGGGCATGTCATTTCTGGTGATGGCATTGCAGTTGATCCTTCTAAAGTTGATGCTGTGTTGAGATGGGAGACTCCTAAGTCTGTTACTGAGATTAGAAGTTTCTTAGGATTGGCTGGTTACTATAGAAGGTTCATTGAAGGTTTTTCTAAGTTGGCGCTTCCTTTGACAAAGTTGACTTGTAAAGGAGTTGCGTTTGTGTGGGATGTCAAGTGTGAAGAAAGTTTTATTGAATTGAAGAAAAGGTTGACAACGGCTCCGATCTTGATTCTACCTAATCCTGAAGAACCGTTTGTTGTTTATTGTGATGCTTCTAAGATGGGTTTAGGTGGTGTACTTATGCAAAATGGAAAGGTGGTTGCTTATGCTTCTAGGCAATTGAAGATTCATGAGAAGAATTATCCTACGCACAATTTGGAGCTTGCAGCAGTTGTTTTTGTGCTTAAGATTTGGAGGCATTATCTTTATGGTTCTAGATTTGAAGTATTTAGTGACCATAAAAGTTTGAAGTACTTGTTCGATCAGAAAGAGCTTAATATGAGACAAAGACGGTGGCTTGAATTGTTGAAAGATTATGATTTTGGATTGAATTACCATCCTGGTAAAGCTAATGTGGTGGCCGATGCTTTAAGTCGAAAGACTTTGCATATGTCACTGTTGATGGTGAAAGAGTTGGAATTAATTGAGCAATTTAGAGATATGAGTCTTGTAGTAGAAGTGACGCCGAAGAGTGTTATCTTGGGAATGTTAAAGATCAATAATGATTTCCTTGATAGTGTTAGAGAAGCTCAGAAGCTTGATGTGAAACTTGTTGATTTGTTTGTTGGTATTGGACAAACTGAAAATGAAGATTTTAAGTTGGATGCTCAGGGTGTATTGAGGTTCCTAGATAGGATTTGTATTCCCGATGATGTGGATTTGAAGAGAATGATCTTGGAAGAAAGTCATAGAAGCAATTTGAGTATTCATCCCGGAGCGACCAAAATGTATCAAAATTTAAAGAAACTATTTTGGTGGTCGGGCATGAAGAGAGAGGTGGCTCAGTTTGTTTATGCTTGTTTGACTTGTCAGAAGTCTAAAGTGGAACATCAGAAACCTGCAGGGTTGATGCAACCTTTAGAGATTCCAGAATGGAAATGGGATAGCATTTCTATGGATTTCGTAACGGGGTTACCGAATACACCAAGAGGACACGATGCGATTTGGGTGATTGTTGATAGGCTTACGAAGTCGACTCACTTTATTCCTATTAACATCACTTATTCCGTATCGAAGTTGGTAGAAATTTATATGCATGTGATTGTGAGATTACATGGTATTCCTTTGTGTATTGTTTCGGACAGAGATCCGAGGTTTACTTCTGATTTTTGGAAGATCTTGCAAGAGGCTTTGGGTTCAAAGTTGAGGTTGAGTTTGGCTTATCATCCTCAAACTGATGGTCAGACGGAAAGGACGATTCAATCGTTGGAAGACTTGTTACGTGCTTGTATTCTTGAACATGGTGGTTCATGGGATACATATCTTCCTTTGATTGAGTTTACTTATAACAATAGTTTTCATGCTAGTATTGGAATGGCACCGTTCGAGGCTTTGTATGGTCGGAGGTGTAGAACTCCTTTGTGTTGGTATGAGTCGGGTGAAAGTGTGGTGCTTGGACCAGAATTAGTTAGAGAGACTACTGAGACGGTGAAGATGATTAGAGAAAAGATGATAATTTCTCAAAGTCGACAAAAGAGTTATCATGATAAAAGGAGAAAAGACTTGGAATTTCAAGATGGTGATCATGTATTTTTGTGAGTTACTCCTACAACCGGCGTTGGGCGAGCATTGAAGTCGAAAAAGCTAACTCCCCGCTTTATTGGTCCTTACCAAATTACTAGTAAAGTGGGAAAAGTGGCTTATAGAGTGGCGTTACCGCCAAATCTTTCGAACTTGCATGATGTGTTCCATGTGTCGCAACTTCGGAAGTATGTTCCGGATCCTTCACATGTGATTGAGATGGATGATATTCAAGTGCGAGACAATCTTACGGTGGAGACGATGCCATTAAGGATCGAAGATCGTGAGATGAAGTCTCTTCGTGGCAAAGAGATCTCCTTGGTTAAAGTTGTTTGGATAGGAGCAGCTGGTGAAAGTGCGGCGTGGGAGTTAGAAAGTAAGATGCGGGATTCCTATCCCGAGCTTTTCGAGTCAAGTAATTTCGAGGACGAAACTTTTTAAGTGGGGGAGAGTTGTAACGCCCCGTTTTATTTAATATTATATTATATTAATATTTTCGAATTACCGTTTGACGTTTATTTTTGCGACGAGAATATTTAAATTAACTGTTATATCTGTTAATATATTCGGCGACGTTTTATTCGGACCGATAATTATTTTATTCGGTCCGGTATTTTTTTGAGGGACCGATAATTATTTTGTTCGGTCCGGTATTTATTTTGTGAGACCGGTAATTATGTTGTTCGGTCCGGTTTTTATTCCGTTCGGTTCGGTAAAATATTATTCAGATCGATATTTAATTATTTGGAGTTATTTTAATTATTTGAGTTAATAATATTATTTAGTATTATTAGTGTTATAATTACTAGTAAGACCAAGGGCTTTTAGGGTATATTGCTAGCTTATGCCTTGTTCTAAGCAAACCAAACACTTGTTTTATGTCAAAAAAACAAAAACACACATAGAGACTTTGAGAGCTAGAGAAAGTCTTGGAGAAGAGAAGAACAAGAAGAACACAAAGCTTGGGTTTTGGGTTGGTTGAAAGAACAAGAATCATTTCAAGCATTTAAGGTAAGGGGTTTGATTTTCCAATGCTTATAGTTAGAGTTTGATTTGATATATTTTGGATTTGGGGAAAAATTGATGTTAGGTTTTTTTTTAGTTTTGTTGAGGATTTGTGATAGAAATTAGAAGAGTTAATTAGGTGTTGTTGTTGTTGAATTAGTATTAGGTTAGTTAAATTGGAATTAAAAAGAAAATAGAGATTATATTAATTAAATTAAGTTTTGAAAACTAAAAATAAAATTATGCAGTAGCAGTTAGCAGTGTATCTCTTTTTTTTTTTATGCAGTAGCAGTATATCATTGTTTTTAAACTAGCTGTGTACCTCTTTTTCTAAGCTAGCACTGTATCTATTTTCTAAGCTAGCATTGTCTCTCTTTTTCTAAGCATAGCAATGTAGTTTAAAAAAAAAAACAAAGACCTAATATGCAGTGAAATTTCTAATAAACTAACAGTACTACATTTCAATAGCATAGCAGTATAATGTAATAGCAGTAAATTTTAGTAAACTTAAAACTAGCAGTATTTCATTAAAGTGAGTTTAAAAAATTATTTAATTATGTTTTATTTTTCTTTTTTATTTTTTTAGTATATTAAATATTTATATTAATTAAATACAATTATGACATAAGTTAGCCGATTTAATTTGGAACCCGATTATGTTCCGATTTGCCGATTTCGGCAATTTCGGTGACGGAGTAAGTTGCTCCGAATTTAACGAAAATTGACGTGTTAGCTAATTTTGACGTGTAGAACGTCGTGGTGAGGTTAATTTTTCGAGATTACTAGTTTTTAACGGAGCGACCCGAAATAAGTCAATTTACGGTTAAGTTGAACCGGATTGCGTTTTAGTCGGTTTAAGTCGCGTATGGATAATCCGATTTCGACGTTAATGTTTTTAATTGATGCCGATTATTATGAATGACTTTCGCGACGATTATTGATGTTTGACTATTTTTCCGTGTTTGAAATTTAGTGAATTATTTGATAATGAAGTGGTGTGATTAAATATGATGTTTGCGACGGTTTATTTATAATGAATACTTGATGATATGCGATGCGATGATATGTTTATCTTGATGTGGATAAATATGGCGACGTGGGTTTTATACTAATTTTGACGTGCGATGATGATGTTTTGTTGTGTCGTGTTTGTGATGTCGTGTTATCGAGTCACATACATTGCATTGGCGACGAGGGCTTTTATGCCAAGCGACGAGGGCTTTTATGCCAAAGCGACGATGGGATTTTATGCCGAATGTCCCTAATTATGGACAAAGCGACGGGTACCACATGCATAACATAGTCGTGTCTCATGGAGTCGGTTATGTTTATGTTTGAGTCTTTTGGCGTTGAATTTTATTTGATGGCTTATGACGAATTGCGATGTTATATGATACTTTGTTTGTGATGATTTTTGTGTTGAACATAAAGTGAATATATGTGATGATCTCATGATGAGTAAGCGATGAATACAACATGACGGTAAAGCGACGATATGAGTTATGGCGATGGAGTTTATGTTTTATTTTGATATGATTATGGTGATTATGTGATGAAATTAAAGTGTTGACTTTATGCACTAAATGATGATTTTAAAGTATGTGAGATTTTGATATTTGTTGACATATTCTTATTAATCCTATATCATTTATGATTCCAAAACTATTTACATATTTTATCATGCCTTTAATTATATGTTTTGGAGTATCTCACCCTTTACTTGTTTCGCCGTTACCTTTATATTGGTAACGTGCAGGTGATCCGCGAGGATGATGAGGATTAGCTCGAGTCTCTTTATTTTGAGTCGCTCTGCTCTGATAGTAGTAACACTCGAGATTTGGGCGACGTTATTATTTGGATATGATAGTTTATGTATACTATCTTATGACTTTATGTATTGATGATAACATGATGATACATTCATTTTGTGAACACGTCCGCTGTGATGCGATTAGTCATATGTTTATATGATGACTTATGTTATGAATCGGTATATCCGAATTTTGATTTTGTGATGTGCATTATAATGCAAAGTGATGAAAAACACGAATATGTGATACCTCAATTTATGTTTGGATGAAATTTTGAAACTCTGATTTTATTATTAATTACGAGGGGTAGAATTGGGGTGTTACATCCTGCCACGGGCTACCGGAATGATAAGCACACCTTGCATCTGGGTTGTAGTTAGGAGAAGAAGTCTTAGGGTTCGGAGGAGGGTTTATCACCGTAATCAGATTCATCTTCAACATGTGCTGCAATGCTTGTGACAATGGCATGTTGATGTTGGTGAACTGTCTTTTAGGCTCGTCCAGCCTTCGTTGATTTCCCTTTTGCTGTTGTCGGTGTGACGCGGAACCCGAGATGAAGACTGCCCCTACGTGTTGGTCACGACGACTCTTTTGACTGTACACAGCATTGGACTCTTTCTTCCCACTGTAAGGCTTTTTCTGAGCATCAGAAGGTGTAGCTTCTTGAATTTCCCCACTTTTGATGCCAGCTTCAATTCTCTCACCAGTCAAGATAAGGTCTGTAAACCCGGCTGAAGAGTTTCCAATCAAATGGTTAAAGAATGGACCAGACAGGGTCCCCAAAAACATATCAACCAGTTCACGATCAGTTAAAGGTGGCTGCACCCTTCCGGCAAGGTCTCTCCATTTTTGAGCGTACTCCTTAAATCCTTCACCCGTCCCCATTGACATACCCTGGAGTTGGGTACGCATAGGAGAAAGGTCGGAGTTATACTGGTACTGCCTATAGAATGCAGTAGCCAAATCTTCCCAGCTACGGATACTGGCTCTATCCACAAATTCTTATCAGCTGTGTAAGGCTGGATCTTCCTTACATATGACCGGAGGTGCAGCTTTGGATAGGAAGATCTGTCATACTTGGAAAAGGCAGGTGCCTTAAACTTATGGGGAATCACCACCCCAAATGATAAACCCAGATCTCCGAAGTCCAGACCGGGCACCTTCTGTATTTCCACAGCGCTCAAACGGTCTTCTAGTTGTTTGTACTTATCCTCAGTAGGAGGATACTGTTCTTCATCATAGTCCGTCTCGTTGTCGGAGACTATGGGGCTAGGAACCCTTCTCTCTTGTGGACTGTCTTTCCCTCCAGATGAGGTGGTCAGATCAACCTCATTCTGCAGTACATTTCCAAATTTGCGTCCAGTGTTGAACAGGATTATCCTCTTCTTCTTCTTCTTCCTCTCTTTCAGAATCAGGGTCTTCAAATCCTGTTGACCCTTGGCTAGGCTCATAACCAACTCTTGGAACTGGGCATTCTGGACCTAGAGGGCCTTGATAGCTTGCTCAGTGGAAGGTTCAGTAGACATGATGATTGCTGAAATAAACAGCGAAGAAGATAAGTGACCTGTAAAAGGGTACCTGTTTATGCATTACATGAGATGAAATGCGTATGATTTATGTTTTCAAAGACAATCGGGATTCAAATTTGTAGACAAGAAATGAAACACACTTTATTAGATTTAACTTCGGAATTTAAATTGTTCAACAAATTGCCCTTAGGCGTTACAAGAATGGAAATACTGAAAAGTAAATAAAACCATAAAAGAAATCCTCAAAGGTCCATCAATGTTCCCATGGCCTCTTCTTCTCAGTGCGGATATAATCATTCAGGATCCGTTCGTTCTCCAATTGCTTAGTCAGCTTTTGGATCTTCTGTTCTTGTTCATTGAACCTTTCCCGATAAGAATCCCGTTCTTCCTGCAGTTGCGCCTAAGACCTCTTCAGTGTGCCAACATCAGTGGGCGTATGAGGATGGAGAATAGTTGGAGGAACCCCGTCTTTATCAGCAACCTCAAGAGTAATAGGCCTGACAGCTTCGTATGGCATACCTAACTTCTGGGCACGGATGCGGACCCATCTGAAATATGACTCCATTGGAAGAGAAGTCTTTGGTCCCAACTCATGTGGGTCAACTTTGTGAATTCTATCCCAAGCCCTGATGAATCTACGACGCAGCTCGTCGCTACCCCCCTGAAAATCAAAGATGGTATGAGGTACCAACATCTTATGAGGCCCTTCTCTTCTGGCTCTTCCAAACTGACGGAGAGCTAAACATGGGTTATAAGAGATTCCTCCATAGGTTCCGATCAATGGAACATTAGGATATTCTCCACAACGATCAATGACAGCCACCTCATCTAAGCCTTTGAGAGTCCAAATAATGTCATTATTAGTAAGAGACATTATCCTATGAGCCCAGCCCATTCCTTCTTTGTTCTTCAGTATGGACTTAGGGAGGTGCGAAATAAACCACCTCGACAATAAAGGAGCACAACACATCAAAGTTCCCCGCTTTTGGGAAGTACGAGCATAGAGCTGATGAAGGATATCACCCAAGAGAGTGGGTACAGGGTTCCGAGAGATGAAGATCCTTATGGCATTAACATCAACAAAGGTGTCAGGATTTGGAAACAATACCAGACCATAGATTAAGAGAGCCAGAATGTCCTCGTACGCTTTGAAGTCTAAGTCATCCCAGAAACAATTAGCTTTGCCAACCAGAAACTTAGCCAAAAAACCCTTAACTCCACTTCTAGTCTCCCAGTTAGCCATTACCTCCTCTTTGGTCAAGTGAAGGGCTGCAGCAATCTCTTCAGGACTGAGAGTCTTTTCCCAACCAGTGAATGGAGTCTGTTCCAAAACAGAGATACCAAGCAACTCAGAGAATTCTTCCAAGGTAGGGACCAGCTGGAAGTCTTGAAAGGTGAAGCAATGGTATAGGGGATCATAAAACTGGACAAGGACACTCATCATTTGTTTGTCCAACTTTGAGGTGACTAAACCGAGGAGAGAACCATGCCTCCTGATGAAGGAAGTAGTGTCTGGAATCCTTTCAACCAATTCTTTAAGCAAAGTAGGTGCTTGAACAAAGTTGAGCCGGATAGTATTCCTACGCATGGGCATCATGAGGTCCTACAAAACAGAGCAAAGATGAAACCCTCTTGTCTTTGAAATGGGTTAGTCCTTATGCAATATGTATGCAATGTTATGATGTTATGATGTCATGGTAAAGGCACACCACAAGTATTCACAAAAGGCAAACATTGTAAAGGCACACAAGTCACACAAAAGAGCCCTTAGATTTCAGGCTGGCATGAAGTTTAGGTACTACCCTCTTTCAGTTTCAGTTGGTTAAGACATGTCCTAAAAATAGTAACCGGGTTCTAGAGGATCTCAATATCACTGACTACCCTCAATCGGTCATAATTCCAGTTTGGCAACCTTTTCTTGCAGCCGGAACCATCGCGAGAGTTTAGTCTCAATGAGCGTAGCATACTGCTACTGTTCTATGGCCAAGTTGGTCAATTTAAGGTTCTAAGGTCAGTTGGTGCTTAATGACTCCTCAGAAGACCCATATTCTCCTCGTTCCAACACAAGGTGTTGTACCCCAAAATTTGCCCTCCCATATTCTCCAGAAATTGCCAAGCCAGGTCACAAAATTCCCCAAAGGTTACACAACTCAACTGTCTCCTATACAGTCAAAACTAGGGTTTGTGTTCTGATCAAAGAAAGGAAGTTTTCAAAGGCCCAATCAAGTCTCACATGCTTACAAATATGGTCAAGCATCTTCATATCAAGTTTCAAGGCATTCAGCTCAAAATTGCACAGTCAAAACCCTAGATTGCACTACAGTCAACTGTAGGGGCAAAATGGTCATTTGACAGTCAAAAGTTCAAATTTTTGGTCAACATATCATTTTGAAGCCACAAACATCATTTGATCAATGCTTGATCATGATTCTCAAAATTTGGCTCAGAAATCATCAAAGATGCAAAAGTTACTATATTTGGACAGTTGAAAAAGTCAACTGAAATTGACCAGGGCATAACTTCCACATGGATTATCAGAAAAATCCCATCCAAAGCTCATTTTGAAGAGAAAGACATTTCCTACAACTCATCTTCATACTTAAAGTCCAATAAATGCTCTCACAAAAAGTTATCAATTTCAACATTATAGGTCATTTTCAAAAGTCAACAAAAAGGGACTTTAAGTCAAAGACCATAACTTGAGATTGGTAAATCAAAATGACATGGGACCAAAGGCATTGGTTAGAGGACTCAAAGACCTTTCCAAAATGTACAAGAACATGAGAAAAGCTTAACAATTGAGCAAGTTATGCCTTGTGGAAGTTGGGAAATGTTTGGACATTTTGAAAAGTCAACTTTGATCCAAATGACCTAAAATTGCTAATGGGCCCATTTTTCTTCCATGATTCATCATCCATGACATGTGCACGACCACTTGGCCCAAAGGGAAGTATTTTCTCATTTTTTATTTATTTATTTGAATTTTTATTTATATTAATTCAATTAAATCAGTTAAATATATGAAAAATGTTTAAATTAACCAAACCAATCTTTTTATACATGTTTTAAGGTCAAGATTTCGTGCACATCCCAACATGGAAAGAATTGGATTGATTTGAGCTTAATTGATACAAAATACACATGAAAAAGATATGGAAGATCCTTAAGAAAATCAAATATGCAAAACCATTAATTCATTGGATTTTATTGAGTTTTCTTAACCTAATTGCTTCACTACAAATGCCTGAGGAGAACCCTAATGCTCATATACTGAAGGCTGCGCGAAAAGAGCCATTGAAAACTTGGAAAAACTCATTGAAAACTCAAAACTGAAACCACTCTAAAGGACGATTCAAAGCCTAATTCCTTTTCCAATAGCTTCCTCAAGGTTCCCAGAAGCGATTCCAATCCCAAACATCCATCAACACGCAAAGAATTGGTGATAAGAACCTCTCCTGTACAGAGAAAAAGTCACAATCGTGTTTTTGGTTTTAGGCATTCTCATGGCATTCTAATCATAGATTCTTATTCCTTATGATGTTCTGATACTGACCAATGCGTTTGATTGTATTTTTATGCCATATACACGATTTTACCATGTTCACTTTCTAGGGTTTTCAGAGCTCGAATTTGGGGCTTTTGCAATAAGGCAAAATTAAGCCTCAAAACCATGACCATTGGACTCAGCAAGCTTGGACGAACAGGAAGCACCATTCGCGAACAATTTATGAAACCTATAGCGCTATTCGCTATTTTCCCTAAAGCCCTCTAAACCCACGCCATAAAAACCGTTGCTTTTGTGTTTTTTGTTTCAGGGATAGTGGAGACGATGAAGCGTGGCAACCAGTGATTCGTTGGTTTAAAAGTTCGCGCGTTTTCCAGCACTAACGCGTTGTTCCTTTTATTATATTGGTTGTATGTTTAATTAACAAATACGTGTAGTGGCTCAGCTGGCAGTTGGTGATTGCAATAACATCCAAGACTTGGGTTCGAGTCCCAGGTCTGTATAATTCCTATATTATTTTTCGTTGATAGTTCCTATGCAGGCACAACATTGATGTACACCATGCTCCATCATCATTCAAACGTCCACGCGTCTAGCATGCTCAGATCAAGGGCATAGGTGGGATGAACATCCTAAAACCCCAGTCAACGTGCCACATAATGCCTGGGAAAGTCAATGGATCTGAATATTAAATGGGCCAGAATTTTACAATAAAACCTCCACTTTGGGGACTTCCACCCCCCCTGGTTTGCAAATTCTATTTTATTTTTATGTTTTATTTTAATTGTTATTTTATTTGCTTTCCTGGTAATTTAATTAATTATTTTTTACAAAATACAAAAAAATACATGAAAACTCAAAAAAGACAAAACATAATAAAAATATTTAATTTTCACATTTTTCTTGTAAATAATTGCTTGTAAATAAATTTAGTATTAAATAGGTTTTAACTTTAATTCTTTTTAAAATATAAAAAATATAGAATTTAGGTTTAATTGTTAATTTTATTCCTCTCAATTTTTTTCTTTTTTTTTATAATAATAATATTACTCATTTTATTTTCATAATTAAATTGTACATAAATTAACTTAGGTTTAATTTAGGTTATATTTTAATATTTTCATAACAAACTAAAAAACATTAGAATTAGGGTTAGTTAATTTTAATTAATTCCTTTTTTTGTTAAAACTTAAAATACTAAAAAACATAAAAAAAAAACAAATTCTTGCATTCCTTTCATTTTAATTCCTCATTAATTTTAAATTTTGCAAAAGGGTCCAACGCCCTCGTTTCGATAATTCTTATTTAATTTCGCATATTTATTTTTATTTCATTCAAATAATCATGTACCTCTCCCAAAGCCATGTAACTCGGACAATTTAACTTCTCGCACTTTTATTTCCTTTGCTTTATTTATTTTCTGTCAAATCGGGTCCGGTTTAATTTTGGCGGTGTGGACCCGCGCCATTTGTAATAGTTTAGATTTATTTTCCCGCAAATATTTTAACTGTTAACAAAAAGCATGAAAGAATGTATGGCCTTAAATAAAATCAAGCGTAGATCACAATGAACATGACAAGACAAATACAAATGAATACGACACACAATTCGCACACACCACCCCTAGAGTACGCCTCACTGTTGCCTTGCCTCGAAAGGTGATCGTCGAGTAGAGGACGTCTTAGTAAGTCCTCATGATCCGGGAACCTGGCATGAGGGTAGCTTCTAAGGTGTCTTCCCATTGCTCTGGTGATCACCATGTCCCGAACCTCGAATTGACCCGAACACCTCCAACGGTGGTGCTACCTACCTCTCAATGGTGGGATGGCATTACTTTAAAGGACATTTACACAGACGAATTCCTTAGGGTAGGTAGGTTCTCGTAGATACTTGCTCTCTTCAAAACAAACTAAAATCTTTTCACACCAACACTTTTCAAAAGCTTTCAAAGCAAATTTTTCAAACACTCTGACGTACGAGTCGAACTGAAATTTTTCAAAGAAACTTTTTTAAAAACCCACAATTGAAAAGCAAGCAAACATTTTTGAAAACACAAGTGAGCAAGTATCTAAGAGCCCATGGATAACCATGGATAGAAAGGGTGCTAACACCTTCCCTTTCTATAACCTACCTCCCGAACCGAGAGCAATCTCTTTAAGGAATTTTTCTGTGCTTTTGTCCTTTCCATTTGGAGAATATAAAAGACGGTGGCGACTCTTGCTTCCGCGACATTTCGCGAACCAGCGTTAAACAGTCAGTTCCAGATCCACCGATCACAGAACTGGCGACTCTGCTGGGGATATCTTTAAAAGTGAGGTGTACCTTAGGGCTAGGTCATAACTGTGTTTTCACTTGTATTGATTTGCTTGCTTTAATATTGTGGGTTGCATCGGAGATACATAGATCCTAACCCGGATCTGGGGATACCCTGTTTAGGTAGCATAAGCTGTGAGGGACCTGTCCGGCGTAGACCGACACAGGTGAAGCAGTGGCTACGTTGGTGTGGCACCTTAGTCTGTACCGATATCCCTTGTGTCGCAACGAGGAGAATATGGGTCTTCTAAGGAGTCATTAAGCACCAACAACCTTAGAACCTTAATTGACACAACTTGGCCTTTAGAACAGTAGCAGTATGCTACGCCCATTGAGGCTAAACTCTCGTGATGGTTCTGGCCGCAAGAAAAGATTGCGATGCTGGAGTTATGACCGATTGAGGGTAGTCAATGATATTGGGATCCTCTAAGAACCCGGTTACTTTTGATTAGGACAGGTGTGAACCAACAAACTGAAAGAGGGTAGTACCTAGACCTCGTGCTGGCCTAAACTTTAGGGGCTTGCCTTGTGTGACTTGTGTGCCTTACCATGTTTACCTTTGTATCTGTATGTGGTGTGCTTTATCATAACATCATAGCATCATGAGCATTGCATGCATCCTGCATAAGGACTGACCATTTCAAAGACAAGAGGGTTTCATCTTTGCTCTGTTTTGTAGGACATTATGAAGGAATACTATCCGGTTCAACTTTGTTCGTTCACCTGAGTTGCTTGATGAGTTGGTTAGCAGAATTCCAAATACCACTTCCTTCATTCAGAGGCATGGCTCCCTTCTCAGTTTAGTCACTGCAAAGCGGGATCAACAGTTGATGAGTGTTCTGACCCAGTTCTATGACCCTCTGTACCAGTGCTTCACCTTTCAAGACTTCCAACTGGTCCCTACCCTGGAAGAGTTCTCTGATTTGCTTGGTATCCCTATCTTGGATCAGACTCCCTTTACTGGTTGGGAAAAGACCCTCAGGCTTGAGGACATTGCTGCAGCTCTTCCTTTGACCCATCAAGAGGTAACAGACAACTGGGTGACTAGAAGCGGAGTTAAGGGTTTCTTGGCTAAGTTTCTAATTGGTAAAGCTAACAATTTCTGGAATGACCTGGACTTTAGGGCATATGAAGATATCTTGGCTCTCCTAATCTATGGGTTAGTCCTGTTTCCTAATCCTGACAACTTCATCAATGTCACTGCCATAAGGATCTTTATGTCTCAGAATCCTGTGCCCACTCTCTTGGGTGACATCTTGCAACAACTTCATGCCCGTACTACCCGAAGACGAGGAACCCTATGGTGTTGTATCCCTTTGTTGGTGAGGTGGTTTATTTCGCACCTCCCTAAGTTCTTAATGAAGAACCAAGAAGGAAGAGGTTGGGCTCATAGGTTAATGTCTCTCACCGATAAAGACATCATTTGGACTTGCAGGGGTGTGGACGAGATAGCTATTATTGATCGATGCGGGGAGTATCCTAATGTTCCTCTGATTGGTACTCAAGGAGGGATCTCTTACAATCCATGTCTAGCACTCCGTCAGTTTGGAAGAGCAAGAAGAGCAGGCCCCCATGAGATGATAGTGCCTCACATCAGTTTTGAATTTCAGGTGGATAGTGACGAGTTGCGTCGTAAGTTCATCAAGGCTTGGGACAAGGTTCATAAAGCTGACCCACAGGAGTTAGGGCCAAAGACTTCTTTACCTATGGAAGCCTACTACAAATGGGTTCGCATCCGTGCTCAGAAGTTAGGTATGCCGTATGAAGCTGTCAGACCCGTCATTCTTGAGTGTCCTGACAAAGATGGTGTTCCTCCAACTGTCCTGCCTCCTCAGATGCCTACTGATTATGAGACATTGAAGAGATCCTGGTCGCAGCTGCAAGAAGAGCGGGATTCTTACCGGGAAAAGTTCAACGAGCAGGAATCAAAGATCCAGAAGCTGACAAAGCAGTTGGAGAATGAGAGAGCTCTGAATGCCTACATCCGTACTGAGAAGAGGAGACCATGGGATCAATAAGGAGCCCCAGATGGGCTTTTACAGTTTTATTTCCTTTCTAGTATTTCCTTTCATGTAACGCTTAAGGGCAACTTGTTGAATAATTTCAGTTGCAAAGTTGAATCTAATAAAGTGTGTTCGTTTTTGTTTACAAAGTTGATTCCCGATTGTCTTTGAAAACATAATTCATACGCATTTCATACATCATGTGCATAGCAGGTTTTCCCCTTTTCAGGTTGCTTACAGTTCTTCACTGTTTATTTCAGCATCATGAATCCCGAATCTGCATCAACTGAGACATCAATCAAGGCTCTTCAGGCGCAGAATGCGCAGTTTCAAGAACTAATCAAGGGGTTGGCTAAAGGCCAAGAAGAACTGAAGGCTATGCTCCTGAAGAAGGAGAAGAAGAAGAAGAGAAGAACTGTTCTGTTCAACTCGGGCCGAAGGTTCGGCAATACTCTGCAGCATGAAGAGGCTGGTTCTTCTGTTGGCAAGAGTCCTTCTCAGGCAGAAGTAAAGGTCCCTAGTCCGGTAGTCTCCGACAACGAGACGGATTTTGATGAAGAGCAGTACCCTCCTGCAGATGACAGATATAAACAACTGGAGGACAGGTTGAAGGCCATGGAGATCCAACAGGTACCTGGGCTGGATTTCGGAGATCTGGGTTTGTCGACTGGTGTGATTATCCCCCATAAGTTCAAAGCACCATCCTTCTCCAAATATGACGGGGCGTCTTGTCCCAAGCTGCATTTAAGGTCCTATGTTCGGAAAATTCAGCCGTACTCTGCGGATAAGAATTTATGGATCCACTTCTTCCAGGAGAGTCTTTCAGGGACTCATCTCGAATGGTTCTATCAGCTGGATGGGACCAAGGTTCGTAACTGGGAGGAGTTGGCTACTGCTTTCTATAAGCAGTATCAATATAATGCCGACCTTGCCCCCACGCGTACCCAACTCCAGGGTATGTCGTTAGGTGTAAGCGAAGGTTTTAAGGAGTACGCTCAGAAGTGGAGAGACCTGGCTGGCAGGGTGCAGCCACCATTGACTGATCGGGAGTTGGTAGACATGTTCTTGGGGACCCTATCTGGGCCATTCTTCAACCATCTCATTGGGAACTCTTCTGCTGGGTTCACTGATTTGATCTTGACTGGAGAGAGAATTGAGGCTGGGCTGAAGTCTGGGAAGATTACAAAGGGTGCATCATCTAGTTCGGAAAAGAAACCATTCAAGAAGGAGTCTAGTGCCGTGTATGGTTCTAGGAAATCAGAGAGACCTGAGCACCGCCAATCTGTCAGTGCGGTGATGATTGCTAAGCCTGCTGCCGCTCCTCGGCCAAACAATCCTCAAAGGGCTGAAAGACCCCGGCGAGAGTTTACCCGGTTAAGCATGACCCTATCACAGATCCTGCCACAGTTGCTATCCACTAACTTAGTGACTGTCAGGGAGGCCCCGAAGTTCCCCAATACTACATCTCCCAAGTACAACCCGAATGCTCGTTGTGCCTACCATTCAGATAGCCCGGGGCACTCTACTGATGATTGTTGGGCGTTAAAAAACAAGCTGCAGGACCTTATTGACGCCAAGGAGGTACAGTTTGAGGCATCTGACAAGCCTAATGTGGTGACAGCTCCCCTGCCTGCTCATGGAGTAAATGCTATTGGGGACGAAGACGAAGTGGATGATGCTGAGTTTGATAGCTGGATCTACCCGGCAGCCGACGGCGGATCTAACAATTGGAGTGCAAAGGACAATCTCCCTGTTTCTTTTGTTACTAAGTAATGAATTCCTATGTTTTGTTATTTTGTAATAAACAATGATAAACTCTATGGCCCGGTGTCTTACCCGAGGCACCGTGGTTCTATTTTGTGAGGGCATACAAACTGTCATTTCATATACCATGAATGAAAATCTTGGACGTATTTTTCGCATTGCAAATATTGTGTTCCTTTTCTGTCTTTCTTTTCCTTTACATAATTTTCAAAACAGCTGTATTTTTACACACACTCACTCATACAGGTTCCAATCCACTCTGGATCTCACTGATAACAACTCTGCTACTGCCAATTATGACTTCGAAAATCCGATCAACTTAGCCGAAGACGAAGGTGAAGATGATTGCGAAGTGCCTGGCGAGCTTGCAAGATTGTTGCTTCAGGAAGAGAGGGCAATTCAACCCCATGAAGAGCCAGTGGAAACCATAAACTTGGGTACTGAGGCAGACAGAAAAGAGGTAAAGATTGGTGCCAACCTAGAGCTCAGCGTGAAGCAACGGTTAACCAAGATGCTACATGACTATATGGAGATCTTTGCCTGGTCCTACGAAGACATGCCAGGGTTGGATACCGATATTGTGGTCCATCACTTGCCGACTAAGGAAGACTGTCCTCCAGTTAAGCAAAAGGTTCGTCGGATGCGTCCAGAGATGTCCGAAAAGATTAAAGCCGAGGTCATGAAACAGTTTGATGCCGGGTTCCTTGCAGTGACTTCTTACCCTCAGTGGGTTGCTAACGTGGTGCCGGTACCTAAGAAGGACGGTAAGGTCAGAATGTGCGTCGACTACAGGGATCTAAACAGGGCCAGCCCCAAAGATGACTTCCCCTTACCTCACATTGATGTCCTTGTTGATAATACAGCTCAGCACAAAGTGTTCTCTTTCATGGATGGCTTTTCAGGCTACAATCAGATCAAGATGGCACCTGAAGACATGGAAAATACTACATTTGTTACTCAGTGGGGCACCTTCTGTTACAAGGTCATGCCATTCGGATTAAAGAATGCTGGGGCAACCTACCAACGTGCCATGGTCGCCTTATTTCATGACATGATCCATCATGAGATAAAGGTGTATGTGGACGACATGATCGCTAGGTCCCAGACTGAGGAAGAACACCTAGATCATCTGCAGAAGTTGTTTGACCGGTTGAAACTGTACAAGCTGAGATTGAACCCGAACAAGTGCACCTTCGGGGTAAGATCGGGAAAACTGCTAGGCTTCGTGGTCAGTGATAAAGGTATTCAAGTGGACCCTGCTAAGGTCAAAGCTATTCAAGAGATGCCAGTTCCTAAGACAGAGAAGGAAGTCAGAGGTTTTTTAGGACGCCTGAATTACATTGCTCGCTTCATCTCACATCTGACTGCTACCTGTGAGCCAATCTTCAAGCTACTGAAGAAAGATCAGGTAGTACGTTGGAACGATGAATGTCAGGCTGCCTTCGACAGAATCAAAGAGTATCTCCAAGAACCACCTATCCTTATGCCGCCGGTTGAAGGGAGACCTCTGATCCTATATCTGACAGTGCTTGACAACTCAATGGGGTGTGTGCTGGGGCAGCATGACGAGTCTGGCCGAAAAGAGCATGCCATTTATTACCTTAGCAAAAAGTTTACCGACTGTGAGACCCGATACTCACTGCTCGAGAAAACTTGCTGCGCTTTGGTATGGGCTGCTCGCCGGCTGAGACAGTATATGCTGACTCACACTACCTTGTTGATCTCAAAGATGGATCCTATAAAATACATATTCGAAAAGCCTGCTCTGTCTGGGAGAATTGCAAGATGGCAAATGATCTTGACGGAATACGACATTCAGTACACAACCCAGAAAGCCATCAAGGGAAGTGTATTGGCAGACCACTTAGCTCATCAAGCTGTAGATGATTATCAATCAATGAACTTCGAGTTTCCGGATGAAAGCATCATGATAGTAACTGATTGTGAAGTACCTGGACCAGATGAAGGACCTGAGCCAGGATCCCGATGGTCTATGCACTTTGACGGAGCTTCCAATGCTTTGGGAAATGGTATCGGCGCTATAATCATATCTCCACAAGGTACTCATACTCCACTCACTGCCCGGCTATGTTTCAACTGTACCAACAACATGGCGGAGTATGAGGCGTGCATCATGGGTCTTCAAGCTGCGATCGACCTAAGGATCAAATTTCTAAGTGTCTTCGGAGATTCCGCTCTTGTGATCAATCAGATCAAAAGAGAGTGGGATACGAAACATCCAAACCTGATTCCTTACAGAGAATGTGTGTTGACCATGATTCCCCACTTCACGGAGATAACCTTTGAGCACTTTCCAAGAGAAGAGAATCAGTTAGCGGACGCGTTAGCTACAATGTCTTCAATGTTCAAGGTCAAATGGGATAATGAGGCTCCCCGGATCATCATCTGGAAACTGGACGAACCGGCATACTGTTGTGATCTCGAAACTGAATTGGTAACTGAGAAGCCTTGGTACCACGAAGTGAAGAGATATCTGGAAGCTCAGGAATACCCTGAAGGTGCATCTATCAATGATAAGAAATTCCTGAGGAGGTTCGCAGCCAAATTCTTCCTTAGCAACGGTATCCTGTACAAGAGAAACCATGATTCAACCTTACTACGCTGTGTGGATAAGACTGAAGCAGAACGAATCATGGAAGAGCTACATGAAGGGACCTTTGGTACGCATTCCAGTGGACATACTATGGCTAAGAAAATCCTACGGGCAGGATATTACTGGTCCACAATGGAAGCTGATTGCTACCAACATTCTAGGACATGCCACAAGTGCCAGATCTATGCAGACAAGGTGCATGTTCCTCCGGTTCCCCTGAATGTTCTGACTGCGCCTTGGCCGTTTGCAATGTGGGGCATAGACATGATCAGCGAGATCAAACCTACGGCATCCAATGGACATCGCTTCGTCCTAGTGGCGATTGATTATTTTACGAAGTGGGTCGAAGCAGCATCCTATGCTACGGTAACCAAGACTGTGGTGGCACGGTTCATTCGACACAACCTAATTTGTCGGTACGGCGTCCCTGAGCGGATTATTACAGACAACGGTACCAATCTGAACAATAAGATGATTGCTGAGCTCTGCGAACAGTTCAAAATACAGCACCACAATTCTTCTCCTTACAGACCGAAGATGAATGGGGCTGTAGAAGCAGTAAATAAAAACATCAAGAAGATCGTGCAAAAGATGACAGTGACTTATAAAGATTGGCACGAGATGTTACCGTTCGCTCTGCATGGGTACCGTACCTCAGCTAGGACGTCAACCGGGGCAACTCCTTTCTCTCTGGTTTATGGCATGGAGGCAGTCTTGCCGATCGAAGTGCAAATACCCTCTCTCCGGATAATGAAGGATGCAAATCTGAACGAAGATGATTGGATCCAGACACGACTTGATCAACTCAACCTCATTGACGAAAAAAGACTTGCTGCTATCTGTCATGGTCAGACGTATCAGAAACGGATGATCAGGGCATTTAACAAAAAGGTCAGACCACAGGAATATCAAGTTGGGGATCTGGTAATCAAGAGAATCATCCTTCCTCAGAGTGATCCAAGGGGCAAATGGACCCCTACGTACGAAGGGCCATTTGTGGTTAAGCATGTGTTCTCAGGAGGAGCCATGATATTGACCAACATGGATGGTGACGACCTTCCTCACCCCGCCAATGCAGACATAGTTAAAAAATACTACGCATGAAAAAAGACCCGCTAGGCTGACATGCCTAGGCAAAAATTAGGGCTTCCCGTCGAACCAAAAGGGTTCGGGCAAAATGAAGGGATGAAAATGAAAAAATCTGTACACCCGGCAAGTCGAAAACCTGAAAAGGCGGCTTGGGCAAAAATGGGTATCCCGGTGGACCGAAAACCCGAAAGGGCGGTCCAGGCAAAAATTAGGGATAAAAGCGTAATACTATGTCTCATTGGATCACTTTGCATCCAGAATCCGGTATCTACATCAAGCTCAGACGGCATCGATCAGTCAGCTTCATCTTCAATCAAGGTCATCAAGTGATGAGACGCTCAGAATTATAAAGGCAATAGCAGAGTTGAAACCCAGTGGATCATTCATATTTCACACAGCTGTTTTATTTTCTTTTGTACAAAACTTGTATAAACTCTCTTGTTCGGCGGCGTTCTCTTACTAGGACGTCAGCCTCTTGTATACAAAACGCCTATTCACAGGCCATTCAAAATCAATACAAATATACTTTCAGTTAAACGTGCCAAGTGTTTTTTCCTTTTCTGTTTTGTTTTGCGAAGAACGTCCAAGGTTCAATTTGTGATATATGCATTGACAATAAGTTGCTAACTCATAAATATTTGCATACGAGACAAAGGAATTAATTGCAGGTGACACTAGAAACAGGGGCAATAAAGAGTTGTCCAAGCAGCCTAATTGTTCTATCCTCCAAGGTACCAAGGTAGGTTCAGGTAAAGAACACGGCCAGTACATATTAATTCCCCAGAGAGTGGTTCAGCAAAAACAGTACATTTCTCTCCAAGCAATTATCAAATCTCAAGGAAATTGAGTATCCTCCCGTAGATCTCAATACTTCCCCAGCAGCATATATATTAACAAGCATCCCCGGCGGTCTTGGCCTAAAGATTGTTCCCCGGCGGTATCTCAACATTCAAAGGAATCGCTTCCCCGACATAGTTCAAAACTTCCCCAAAAGAGTCCAGTCCAATCCAATTCCTCAAGAAGATTGGAATTCATCTCCCCCAAGCAATAAGCTTATCCCCAGTAGATTCTGGAAGCTTATCCCCTCGCAGAACACGAACACGTCGCCCGGCTTCATTCAAAGAGTTATTTCCTTAACAGGATATAACTGGGTTATCCTCAGCCAAAAGCCATGGAAAGGTCGTCGTCAACATAGTTCTTTCCTATCCCCAGCGAAGTCCATCAACACTTTCAACAACAAGGGTATCCTCAGCAAGTTATCAACAATTCAGCAAAGCATCTCTATCCCCACAGAGTATTGCTTCCCAGCATGGTCGCTAGAGTATCTTTTCTCCCCGCAGAATCTTCCATTTGCCAAGTTTATTCCGCAACGGAGTCGTCTTCTCCTACCGGTATTCTTGCAACTATCATCCCCAGCAGAAGTAAAAGCTTATTCTCCAATATCAGCCCAGGACGTGACTTCCCGGCACCCGTCAAGGATCTACTTTCCTAGACGAAAACATTCATAAAACATCACATACATCATTATAGCATGCATAAACGCATCATATCATACAAATCTCATTTATGTTGAGAACATCATTGCTTGATCCATATCATGCATTACATATGACTGACCTTTACCTTTCAGGAAAGATGCAGTTAAAATTCTCAAACATATTTCAAGGCTTTCTCTAGTCTAGCTAAATCGACTCCCAACAGATTTTTCTGATAAAGACTCAGTAGAAGTAATCCCAGATTATAAATTCCTATTGGTCCCCTCTCCGGCAAGTGCGTGAGGTGGTAATTCCTTTTTCAGATGTTTCCCTCTCCGACGATGAGTGTGAGGTGATAGTCTTCTATGGTCCCCTCTCCGACAAGTGCGTGAGGTGGTAATTCCTTTTTCAGATGTGTCCCTCTCCGACGATGAGTGTGAGGTGATAGTCTTCTATGGTCCCCTCTCCGACAAGTGCGTGAGGTGGTAATTCCTTTTTCAGATGTTTCCCTCTCCGACGATGAGTGTGAGGTGATAGTCTCCTATGGTCCCCTCTCCGGCAAGTGCGTGAGGTGGTAATTCCTTTTTCAGATGTTTCCCTCTCCGACGATGAGTGTGAGGTGATAGTCTCCTATGGTCCCCTCTCCGGCAAGTGCGTGAGGTGGTAATTCCTTTTTCAGATGTTTCCCTCTCCGACAAGAGTGTGAGGTGATAGTCTTCTATGGTCCCCTCTCCGACAAGTGCGTGAGGTGGTAATTCCTTTTTCAGATGTTTCCCTCTCCGACGTTGAGTGAGGTGATCATCCCTTTCAGATTATAAATGGCCTATGGTTCCCGTTCCGATCCTGCGAGGATAATAATTCCCATCAAGATTTTCTCAACGAGCGTTGTTGAAGTTAAAATCACCAAGGTTCTTTTACCATTCACGCTAAGGCAGTAACCATACCTGGTTCATTCATCATCTTTTGAAGCTCCAGATTCAGCTCCTGTAACCAGTCAGGACACATTTATACCAAGCGTCTGAAAACCAACTCCTGCAACGTGTCAGGTACTCATTTGTTCTTTTGCAGGTATGCAGGTACTCGCTAAGGAATATCCTACGCAATCAACATCCAGATGGCATCTATAAGCCCATCACCCTATCCAACAATCTCCAAATGGCATCGATAAGCCCATTCCCCCATCACACTGCCACTATGTGAGCGCAAATTTCTGGGCACTCTAGTGTCCAATCATCTTCTACCCTCGGATTACGAAAGGCACGTCAGCCAATCTGCATCCTCAGGTCTAAGAAGATTGAACAGGGGCAACTGTTGTACCCCAAAATTTGCCCTCCCATATTCTCCAGAAATTGCCAAGCCAGGTCACAAAATTCCCCAAAGGTTGCACAACTCAACTGTCTCCTATACAGTCAAAACTAGGGTTTGTGTTCTGATCAAAGAAAGGAAGTTTTCAAAGGCCCAATCAAGTCTCACATGCTTACAAATATGGTCAAGCATCTTCATATCAAGTTTCAAGGCATTCAGCTCAAAATTGCACAGTCAAAACCCTAGATTGCACTACAGTCAACTGTAGGGGCAAAATGGTCATTTGACAGTCAAAAGTTCAAATTTTTGGTCAACATATCATTTTGAAGCCACAAACATCATTTGATCAATGCTTGATCATGATTCTCAAAATTTGGCTCAGAAATCATCAAAGATGCAAAAGTTACTATATTTGGACAGCTGAAAAAGTCAACTGAAATTGACCAGGGCATAACTTCCACATGGATTATCAGAAAAATCCCATCCAAAGCTCATTTTGAAGAGAAAGACATTTCCTACAACTCATCTTCATACTTCAAGTCCAAGAAATGCTCTCACAAAAAGTTATCAATTTCAACATTATAGGTCATTTTCAAAAGTCAACAAAAAGAGACTTTAAGTCAAAGACCATAACTTGAGATTGGTAAATCAAAATGACATGGGACCAAAGGCATTGGTTAGAGGACTCAAATACCTTTCCAAAATGTCCAAGAACATGAGAAAAGCTTAAATATTGAGCAAGTTATGCCTTGTGGAAGTTGGGAAATTTTTGGACATTTTGAAAAGTCAACTTTGATCCAAATGACCTAAAATTGCTAATGGGCCCATTTTTCTTCCATGATTCATCATCCATGACATGTGCACGACCACTTGGCCCAAAGGGAAGTATTTTCTCATTTTTTATTTATTTATTTGAATTTTTATTTATATTAATTCAATTAAATCAATTAAATATATGAAAAATGTTTAAATTAACCAAACCAATCTTTTTATACATGTTTTAAGGTCAAGATTTCGTGCACATCCCAACATGGAAAGAATTGGATTGATTTGAGCTTAATTGATACAAAATACACATGAAAAAGATATGGAAGATCCTTAAGAAAATCAAATATGCAAAACCATTAATTCATTGGATTTTATTGAGTTTTCTTAACCTAATTGCTTCACTACAAATGCTTGAGGAGAACCCTAATGCTCATATACTGAAGGCTGCGCGAAAAGAGCCATTGAAAACTTGGAAAAACTCATTGAAAACTCAAAACTGAAACCACTCTAAAGGACGATTCAAAGCCTAATTCCTTTTCCAATAGCTTCCTCAAGGTTCCCAGAAGCGATTCCAATCCCAAACATCCATCAACACGCAAAGAATTGGTGATAAGAACCTCTCCTGTACAGAGAAAAAGTCACAATCGTGTTTTTGGTTTTAGGCATTCTCATGGCATTCTAATCATAGATTCTTATTCCTTATGATGTTCTGATACTGACCAATGCGTTTGATTGTATTTTTATGCCATATACACGATTTTACCATGTTCACTTTCTAGGGTTTTCAGAGCTCGAATTTGGGGCTTTTGCAATAAGGCAAAATTAAGCCTCAAAACCATGACCATTGGACTCAGCAAGCTTGGACGAACAGGAAGCACCATTCGCGAACAATTTATGAAACCTATAACGCTATTCGCTATTTTCCCTAAAGCCCTCTAAACCCACGCCATAAAAACCGTTGCTTTTGTGTTTTTTGTTTCAGGGATAGTGGAGACGATGAAGCGTGGCAACCAGTGATTCGTTGGTTTAAAAGTTCGCGCGTTTTCCAGCACTAACGTGTTGTTCCTTTTATTATATTGGTTGTATGTTTAATTAACAAATACGTGTAGTGGCTCAGCTGGCAGTTGGTGATTGCAATAACATCCAAGACCTGGGTTCGAGTCCCAGGTCTGTATAATTCTTATATTATTTTTCGTTGATAGTTCCTATGCAGGCACAACATTGATGTACACCATGCTCCATCATCATTCAAACATCCACGCGTCTAGCATGCTCAGATCAAGGGCATAGGTGGGATGAACATCCTAAAACCCCAGTCAACGTGCCACATAATGCCTGGGAAAGTCAATGGATCTGAATATTAAATGGGCCAGAATTTTACAATAAAACCTCCACTTTGGGGACTTCCACCCCCCCTGGTTTGCAAATTCTATTTTATTTTTATGTTTTATTTTAATTGTTATTTTATTTGCTTTCCTGGTAATTTAATTAATTATTTTTTACAAAATACAAAAAAATACATGAAAACTCAAAAAAGACAAAACATAATAAAAATATTTAATTTTCACATTTTTCTTGTAAATAATTGCTTGTAAATAAATTTAGTATTAAATAGGTTTTAACTTTAATTCTTTTTAAAATATAAAAAATATAGAATTTAGGTTTAATTGTTAATTTTATTCCTCTCAATTTTTTTCTTTTTTTTTATAATAATAATATTACTCATTTTATTTTCATAATTAAATTGTACATAAATTAACTTAGGTTTAATTTAGGTTATATTTTAATATTTTCATAACAAACTAAAAAACATTAGAATTAGGGTTAGTTAATTTTAATTAATTCCTTTTTTTGTTAAAACTTAAAATACTAAAAAACATAAAAAAAAACAAATTCTTGCATTCCTTTCATTTTAATTCCTCATTAATTTTAAATTTTGCAAAAGGGTCCAACGCCCTCGTTTCGATAATTCTTATTTAATTTCGCATATTTATTTTTATTTCATTCAAATAATCATGTACCTCTCCCAAAGCCATGTAACTCGGACAATTTAACTTCTCGCACTTTTATTTCCTTTGCTTTATTTATTTTCTGTCAAATCGGGTCCGGTTTAATTTTGGCGGTGTGGACCCGCGCCATTTGTAATAGTTTAGATTTATTTTCCCGCAAATATTTTAACTGTTAACAAAAAGCATGAAAGAATGTATGGCCTTAAATAAAATCAAGCGTAGATCATAATGAACATGACAAGACAAATACAAATGAATACGACACACAATTCGCACACACCACCCCTAGGGTACGCCTCACTGTTGCCTTGCCTCGAAAGGTGATCGTCGAGTAGAGGACGTCTTAGTAAGTCCTCATGATCCGGGAACCTGGCATGAGGGTAGCTTCTAAGGTGTCTTCCCATTGCTCTGGTGATCACCATGTCCCGAACCTCGAATTGACCCGAACACCTCCAACGGTGGTGCTACCTACCTCTCAATGGTGGGATGGCATTACTTTAAAGGAAATTTACACAGACGAATTCCTTAGGGTAGGTAGGTTCTCGTAGATACTTGCTCTCTTCAAAACAAACTAAAATCTTTTCACACCAACACTTTTCAAAAGCTTTCAAAGCAAATTTTTCAAACACTCTGACGTACGAGTCGAACTGAAATTTTTCAAAGAAACTTTTTTAAAAACCCACAATTGAAAAGCAAGCAAACATTTTTGAAAACACAAGTGAGCAAGTATCTAAGAGCCCATGGATAACCATGGATAGAAAGGGTGCTAACACCTTCCCTTTCTATAACCTACCTCCCGAACCGAGAGCAATCTCTTTAAGGAATTTTTCTGTGCTTTTGTCCTTTCCATTTGGAGAATATAAAAGACGGTGGCGACTCTTGCTTCCATGACATTTCGCGAACCAGCGTTAAACAGTCAGTTCCAGATCCACCGATCACACAAGGGATATCGGTACAGACCAAGGTGTCACACTAATGTAGCTACTGCTTCATCTGTGTCGGTCTACGCCGGACAGATCCCTCACAGTTTATTGCTACTTACCTAAAAAAGGGTACCCCCAGATCCGGGTTAGGATCTATAAAACTCCGATACAAGCCCACAAAATTTAAATCATACAGAGCATACAATTGAAAACACAAGTGATCTAATCCTAAGGTACACCTCACTTATAGAATTCCCCAGCAGAGTCGCCAGTTCTGTGATCGGTGGGAAAGAACTGACTGTTTTTGGAATGCTGGTTCGCGTTTTGCGTTTATTTTCGCAAAATGTCGCGGTAAGCAAGAGTCGCCACCGTCTTTTATTTTATCCAACAAGGAAAGGACAAAAGCACAGAAAAATTCCTTTTCGAGATGTTTCTCGGGTTCGGGAGGTAGATTATAGAAAGGGAAGGTGTTAGCACCCTTTCTATTTGTGGTTATCCACGGGCTCTTAGGTACTTGCTCACTATGTTTTCAAAAAAGTTTGGCTTTTTCTTGTGTTTGTGGGTTTGAAAAGAGTTTTGTTTGAAAACTTCGATTTAACTCTTGTTTCTGTCCTCAAGAGTGTATGAAGTGTTTTTGAAAACTTTGTTCCAAAAGTGTAAGTGTGAAAAGTTTATTTTGTTTTGAAAGAGCAAGTATCTAAGAACCTCTACCTACTCAAAAAGGAATTAAACTGTGTAAATGTCCTTTAGACAGTGCCATCCCACTATTGAGGAGTAGGTAGCACCGTCGTTGGAGCTTTCGGGTTAATTCGATTAAGGGACATGTGGTCACTAAAGCAATGTTAGAACGCCTTAGCGGTAACCCTAATGTCTTAGATCATTTTATCCGAGGCAACCGTTTCGAGGCAACTTTGATCTTTAGACAGGAGGGAGACCTCTAAAATTTCCTATACTCAATGACCACCTTCGAGGCAACCAAGTGAGGCGTACCCTAGGAGTGGCATGTCCAAATGTGTCAATTTTCAGTTATGTTATCTTTGTACATGTTATGGTGAGCTACGGTTGATTTTAAGTTAAGGTAGATCTTGTCATGCATAACCTATTATTCATACATCTAGCAGTTAATGGTTGCGGAAAATAAAAATAGCTATTACAAGGCGTCGGATATTTACATCGCCAAAGACAAACCCTTGAAAAGTAAATGCGGAAAAGTAAATGAAAGCGGTAAAAAGTCCTAAGTCCAAAACTATTACATCCTCGGAACAATTACATTATTGGAATATGAATCAAAATAATACGCGCGAGAAACATTGAATCAGAGAGTTTTAGGGTTTTGACCCTTTTTTAAGAAAGAAGGAGATTTTTTGTTATTTTGAACTAAATGAAATTAAATGAAATTAAGCCTAAGTTAATTAATTAATTAGATAAAAAATGTATTTTTTGGGTTTTTGAATGTTTAAGGAAAAATAAAAATAAAAGGATTAAATATATTAAAAACCTAATTCTACATCAATTTTAATTTATTTCAAAAATATTAATATTATGCCTAATTAAAACTAAACAAATTATGTTGATATTTATTTACAAAATAAATTAATGAAATTAAATTTAATGAATAAAAATATTATATTTTTTTGTTTTCTGGTTTTTTGTTATGAAAAAAAAGAAGTTAATTAGTTAGTTAATTGGTTAAAAATAATAAAATAAATTAGGTAAAAGAAATATAGAAAGAAAAAAGAAAAAAAAAGCAAACCAAAAGGGGTCTGGGCCTAGAAAGGGGGGTTGATTTATCAGAATTCCAGGCCCAAACGCATTGGCCTGATTGACTTCTCCACTTCCATGTGTGTGCGTTGACTGTAGAGTATGGTGGATACTCAGCTTTGGCCATTGGATTTGATTTGCTGGCCATCTGGCGCTTGGAAATTGAGTGCACACGGTAGACCACCTCCTGAGCGTTGCATGGGAATACCTGAAGAAAAAATCAAATAAACATTTTGGGGGACCTGGGATTCGAACCCAGGTCCCATTGGTTCTAGACGTTCGCCCCTGCCACTACACCAACGCTTGATTGTTATTAATATAATAAACACATAATAATATATTTGGAACCAACGACTATGCCTGAAAAATAAAAAAAGGTGGCGCGCTGATTTGAATCAGCCAATAAGGAGAAGACACGTGGTCGTCTTTGTTGTACCCCAAAATTTGCCCTCCCATTTCCTCAACATTTTCTCACCACAAGACCTTTGGAGCTCAAGATCCAGTTAGGGTTTGCTCTGCTCAAGACTCCTCCTTGCACTGTTGACCCAAATTAGGGTTTGAGTTTGCACAAAGATGTTTTGACCTAAAATGCCCAAAGTGACTTTCATGCTTCATGTTGGACTCACAAGTTTATCCATACCAAGTTTCATGCCTTGATTCCAATCTTTGCCCAGTTAATTGGACAGTTGACCTAGAAATCAGCTGTATTGGGGAAAAAGCCAACTGTGGCCAATTGACAGTCAAACCTCATGAAATTTGACCCACATCAACATTATGAACTCATATGGACCATTTGATCAAGTTTGGATCACAATTCCACAAGAAATTTGATCAGATCACCAAAAGGGCAAAATGGTCATTTTTAGGGTTTTGACTGCACAAAGGCAATTTTTGACTGTTTAACCTAGCCAATGGCAAACCAAGCTCACATATGGACCCAAGGACCCAATTGCATTGTCTTGACATGTTCAACAAGTTCAAAAGATCCCAAATGCACAAGATTGACAGATGAATTTTCCAGTCAACTGAGCCAAATTTGACTGTATACTGAAAATTCAAACTTTGACTTTTTGGTCAAAATCAAGTGTCAAGATTCATTTTTCATCAAAACATGTCAAACTATGGAACTTGTTCATCAAGAAATCAAGAATCACAAATTAGGGTTTGAAATGAAGAAATTTCATAACTTAGAAATTTTCTAAGTTATGAAAATTCCTAATTTTTTTCCTAACTTTGTCCCATCTTTTCATCAAGATACATTTGGATTCAAACAAAACTCAAAACATGAAAGTTATAGTCCATTGCAACATCTACAACTTTGATTCACAAAGTTTCCTCAAAAGAAACTTGTAGCTCAAGTTATGATTTTTGGAACAAGGGTGCAAAACATTCCTAACTTAGAAAACATTTTGACCTATTCTAGGCAGGATTTTTGCCTAACTTCATGGCCACTTTTCACATGCTTCCACTTGGAATTTCAACTTTCATTACTCAGATGGATTGTATATCACATTCCAAGCTTTCCAAATTGTCCAAGAACTTCTCAAACACCCTTGTGGTTAGGGAGAATCGAATTTGACAATATGGGCAAAAGTCACTTTGTTCATGAGCCATTTTCATGTTCATACACTTTGAATTTTTGAAATCAGCATGTGCAAGCTACATTACAGGCCTCTAATATCATTTACACTCAATAATTAAATGCCAAACCATTGTTCCAAGATGTTATTCTATGCATTTGGTCATTACATGAAGGATTAGTCCATAATTAGAAAAAGCATTTTATCTATTCTTGTAAAGAGCACTTTATGTCAAGTTTACAATCCAAGAGGTACAAAGCAAATCTCTGAGGCACAAGTTATTGGACATATCTCACTGATCAAGACTAACATTTGCAGCATGTTTAGGGGGGCTGCATAAGCTTGTAAACCAACTTGACAATTTTTGCTTACATTAGAAGAAACTTGCATTTTGAAACACAACATTGAGTTCCTGTCAATACAAGCCTAAGCAAACTTGTTGAACACATTCCAAACATCAAGCCTGACCTGAAACACGAGCCAACCATCTTCAATACCTCCCCAAACACAAAAACACCTCCTTGCTGCAAAAACAGAGTCCCTTCTGCAACTTGACTTCCACAAACACTTCCACTCGTGCGTTTTAGCTGAAACCTTTGCAAACACATTCCCTATCACCCACTGAAGCTATCCCAAGCATTGAACACGAACTGTAACATCCCTAACATCATTTGCCATTTTCAGTTTTCAACTTTGCAGGTGAACTTCCATAGCTCGATTCAGTTAGTTTCAAAGCAAGCTAGAGGTTGGAGAAGCATCCCTGGACCTCAAGCAAGTTGTACAAGTCCTCACATTGCCTTGAAAGTACCTCCATTGTCATACACGATTCAAGCTGAACAGGTAAGTTTTTGAACTTCTATCTCTCTATCCAGGCATAGTTAGGTTTAAGTTTGTGAAGAAAACATGTTCTAATCATAGCCCTGAAGCCATCCATATAGTTACTTTTCATTTATATTGTGTGTGCTAAGAGTATTTTGAATCTGAATATCTGAAAAAAACTAGGTCAGGAATTGGGGGAGAAGAAATTCTCTCTCATTTCTGAGAGTTAGATTAACTTTTTTATATGTTTAGAATCGTGGCTTCAAGCTCTACAGGTTTCATGTTTTAAGATTTATCAAAAGATCAAAGAATCAGAAGTTAGGGAGATGAACAAGACCACGCGCTTTTTTGTTGTTTGAACAGTCTGGAGGTTGAAGACAACCCTTTTGGGCTGGGCTTGGTTACTTTTCTGTTTACACCCTCATTTTCCACATACACCCCCCTGGCCCATTGCATGTTTTATTTGTCATTTTTAACTTTTTCTTTTTGATTCTGATTTGTTATTTTTTGTTAAAATATAAAAAAACATAAAAAATATTTTTCTCACATTTTTTGCATTTTATTTGGTATTTATTTTGTTTCATTTAGTTACATATATACTTTTTTGCTTAAAATACTAAAATAATACAAAACATTTTTATTTTCTGATTTTATTTTATTCCATCTCTTGAAAACATTTCCTAAAAAATATACTTTTTTTTGTATATAATAAATATTTTTATTTTTGTACATATTTAATATATTTAGTAAATAATATAAATACTTATATATTTATTAGAATATTTAGGAGAAAAATACAAAAATAATACATTTTTATTTTTATTAATATTTAACTTAAAAAATCACTTTTTTACAATATACTTCCTTTTTATTTATTTTTTGTACATAATTGATAAATATTGCATATAATAAATAATAAATACTTTTTATTTAGCAAATTAGGGTCTTGCCCTAAAATGTAAAAATATCCAAAATTATTCATTTTTATTTTTGTTTATTTGTCACATGAAAAATACCTTTTTACATACATATAAAAATCATTTTTTGCATCTTGCATATTTATTATATTTTATTTAATTATTGTACAATTAAATTAATTTGTATATTCAATATGGATGTAATAATTTAGATTTAATTTTTCTTGCTAAATATCCCCATTTGAACATTTGTACCCCCCATCCCATAATTATTGTTGTAATAGTTTAGGACTTTAAATTTCGCATTTAAAAAGCTTTCTAAATATGCCATGATAGACTTAGGGCTTTGTATGCAAAAATCAACCAAACAATAGCTTGACCTAATTCAAAGATAACAAAGCATGAAAATGGACAACACTAATCACACTTGCACCCCTAGGGTTACCCCACTTGTTGCCTTCAATAATGGGCCATGTTGCATGTTAGGTGTCTTTGGCAAAACAAAACAATAACCAATGATCATAGTCCCTCGATGACGCTTTCGAAAGTTGCCTAAGAATGATCAAGTCCCTTAAAGGAAAGATTGCCCAAAGACACTTGGCACCATTGCAATCATGGTCTAAACGATGACCCGCGCCCGTCCCGTTCACATCCTAACACAATATTGTCCACCAAATACAATGGTGGAACAAAATTGTTAAAAGGGTTAAAACATAGCAAAGATCTTTGAGAAATTTAGGGTAGATAGCTCTTGGTTACTTGCCAACTTACAAAACAAAAACACTTGCCTATTTTTCAAAACCACACATCACAACACACTTTCAAAACAACTTTCAAAAACATTGAAAACTTTTCAAAAGACATACACCTTTGTATACATCCAAACATGGGTCATTACAAAGGTTGCCACAACAAATGGCCTCTTTTCAAAACATTTTCAAACACACACACAAAGCACCATTTCAAACAATTGAAAGCACCATTTCAAACAATTGAAAATCAAGGCAAGTTGATCTAAGCAAGTAACTAAGAGCCCATGGATAACCATGGATAGAAAGGGTGCTAATACCTTCCCTTTCTATAATCTACTCCCCGAACCCAAGAAAACATCTCAAAGGTTTTTACTGTGCTTTTTAACCTTTCCTTAGGATAAAATAAAAAGTCGGTGGCGACTCTTGCTCAACTGAAACATTTGCGAAAACAAACGCAAAAACTCAAGTCAGTTCTCCCACCGTGTCACAGAACTGGCGACTCTGCTGGGGATTTTTTAAAAGTGGAGTAACCTTAGGGCTTAGATCACCCTCTTGCATGACTAATTGTTTGCTTTGTTTGCTTTATATCTCGGCTCTCTTGTTTGGGTTTGAAATCCTACACCCGGATTTGGGGAAACATTCATAGATAGCAATACGTTGTGGAAACTGTGCGGGGTATACCGACACGGTTGAAGCAATAGCTATATTAGTGCGGCATATTTGTGAGTACCGGTAACCCTTGAGTTCAATCAAGGAGAGTACGGGGCCGCTGAGTGATGTCACTAAGCACTAATGACCTAGAACCTTACTTGACCATCTTGGCCTTTCATTAGGGGTAGTGAGATGACCGGCTATGGTGCAGTCCGAAGTTGGTAGATACTCGATACTACACTCATTGAGGGTTGTTTTCTTGGAATATTTTGGTCGCTAGTTAAGTGGCTAAACCAAAACAATGAACATAGAAAACAATTCAATGATTTGAGCTCCTTATAACTCGGTTACTATTTATAGGACAGGTTTTTAAGCCAACTTCACTCAAGAGGTTACTTACCTATGAAACCCCATGCAAGCCTGAAACTAGGGTTTGGTGTGAATTGTTTGTACATATGTTTTGTGCATACATCATGAACATCATAAAGCATCATATGCATTCACTAACCATTTCAAGGGTTTAGATCTTCATCTTTGTTCTTGTTTTGTAGGTCATGGAAATTCCTCGCAGGAAAACTATCCAAGTCAACCTTGTGAGAATCCCACCTCAACTCAAAGAGCTCACATCAAGAATTCCGGAAAGCTCTCCCTTCAGTGAAAGACATGGTAGACTGCTCAGCCTAGTCAACACCAGCATTGGAGAGGACATGGTAAAGGTGTTGTTCCAGTTCTTTGACCCCCTTCACCACTGTTTCACTTTCCCCGACTATCAATTGGTGCCCACTTTGGAGGAATTTTCTCAACTTCTGAGAATTCCTATTCTTAATCAACTACCCTACAACGGTACGGAAAAAGAACCAAAGCCTGAAGATGTTGCTCAAGCCCTACACTTGCAACCATCTGACATCAAGGGGCATTGGGAAACTAGAAGCGGCATCAAAGGCTTCTTGGCAAAATTCTTGTTTGAGAAGGCACAAGAGTGTTGGAATTCATTGGACCTGCAAGCCTTTGAAGAAATTGTGGCACTCCTCATTTATGGGTTGGTCTTGTTCCCAAATCCTGACCAGCTTATAGATGTCAACACCGTCAAAATCTTCTTATCCAGAAATCCAATACCAATATTGCTTGGGGACATTCTTCACTCATTTTACACACGAACAATGAGAAAGAGGGGTGTTCTCATGTGCTGTACTCCTCTCCTTGCAAGGTGGTTTATTTCGCACCTTCCACAATCTATCTTGAAGAATGACCAAGGCCTAAGGTGGTCACAAAGGTTGATGACCCTCACTCACTCTGATGTACATTGGTGTTCTCGGTCCAGAGAAAATGTCATCATCATCGATCGTTGTGGAGAGTTCCCTAATGTTCCATTACTTGGCATTAAATGAGGCATTACCTACAACTCTTGTCTAGATTTGAGACAATTTGGATATGCGCGGAGGGATGGCCCTCATGACATGTTAATTCTTGACCTATTTTTGACTTCGACAATGATGCGCAAGGACTTCGCCAAAGATTCATCAGAGCTTGGAGGATGCCTAACAAGGTAGACAACAAGACACTGGGGCACAAGAACTCCATCCCTCTTGAGCCTTATCTCAAGTGGGTACGAACCCGAGCCCAGAGTCTAATGATGCCTTACCCTCATGTTCTCCCTGTGATTAAAGAGCCCGTTAAGGAAGGAGAGGTTCCCTACACCATCCTGTATCCTAACATGCCTACATCGTGGGAGGAGATGCAAAAGAGCTGGATCCAACTCAAGGAGGAACAGAATACTTTTGAAGCCAGCTTCTACGCCAGTGAGAAGAAGGTTTTGGAGCTTACCCGCTGACTCCATGAGGAAGAGACCTTCAACACCTACATCGCACCAAAGAGGATGCGCAGCGTCTTTTTACCTTGAGAAGTTTTTTGTAATATTTGGCCCATGGGGCATTTATGTACTGACAAATTTCTTCTTATTAATATGATGTGCGTTCTTTTTGTTTGCAACAATTTTGAATTTGCTAAATCCTTGAATGCATTGCATACATAAGCATATCATTCATCATGCGCATAAGCAGGTCTCCACACCAGGTTTCCTTATCTTTCTGCTATTTATTTCAGTAAGATGGATCTCGAACAGACGGTCAAAGACTTGCAGTCTCAGAACTCACAATTTCAACATCTCCTGATGACCTTGGCTAAGGGTCAGGAGGATCTGAAAGCCCTGCTAGGGAACAAGGAGCAAGTAAAAAAGAAGAAGAAAAGAATCGGGGTGGCTACCCTAGGAAGAAGGTTTGAGGGTGAAGCCAGAAGAGTTCTTGAATTTCCCCCTACATCTGAAGAGGGAACCAGTAAAGGGAATGCGGCTGCGGTACCTTCCGAATCCGAAGCTGAAGAAGGAGAGGTTGAAGAAGACTAAGACTAATCTGAGCAACAATACCCGCTCGCCGATGACAAGTACAAAGGCTTGGAAGACAGGTTGGAAGCTATGGAGTTGTAGAGAGTTCCCGGCTTAGATTTCGAAGATTTGGGATTAATTGCTGGAATTGTGATCCCCCCGAAGTTCAAAGTGACCGTTTTTGCAAGATATGACGGGTTGTCCTGCCCGAAGATGCATCTCAGATCATATGTAAGGAAGATCCAACCTTACACTGCAGACAAGAACCTATGGATCCATTTCTTTCAGGATAGCCTTTCAGGGGCTCAACTCGAATGGTTCTATCAGCTGGATGGAGCCAGTATCCGAAACTGGGAGGACTTGGCTACCGCATTTTATAAACAGTATCAGTACAATTCTGACCTCGCTCCCACGCGTACCCAACTCCAGGGTATGTCACTGGGGACGGGCGAAGGATTCAAGGAGTATGCGCAAAAGTGGAGAGACCTGGCTGGTAGGGTGCAGCCACCGCTGACTGACCGTGAACTTGTTGACATGTTCGTAAGGACCCTGTCTGGTCCGTTCTTCAACCATCTGATTGGTAATTCTTCTGCTGGGTTTACAGATTTGATCTTGACTGGTGAGAGAATAGAAGTTGGTATCAAGTCGGGGAAGATACATAAAGGTGCCTCCGCGAGTACTGAAAAAAAGCCCTTCAAGAAGGAAACCAGTGCTGTTTATGGTCCCAGAAGACAAATTAAGCCGGAACGCCGCCAAGCTGTCAATGCATTGGTAATTTCAAAGCTTGTTGCTGCTCCTCAGCAGTTCAACCAACCAAGGGGTGAGAGACCCAAAAGGCAGTACACTCGGCTCAGCATGACCCTGTCTCAGATTTTGCCGCAACTACTATCAACCAATCTGGTAACTGTCAAAGAAGCTCCGAAGGTAGTGAACACAGCTTCTCCAAAGTACAACCCCAACGCCCGTTGCGCTTATCACTCTCACAGCCCGGGGCATACTACGGACGATTGCTGGGCTCTGAGGAATAAGGTTCAGGACCTTATTGATGCTAAAGAAATACAGTTTGAGGCGCCCGAAAGACCCAATGTTGTGACTGCTCCCATGCCCCAGCATGGAGTGAATGTTGTGGAAGAAGACCGGTATGTAGCCTCCGTGGAAGAGATTGTTACTCCGTTGTTGACTGTTAAAAGGAATCTGTTGCTATTCGGTTTATTTCCGGGATATGGTAAAGATTTCCTTCTATGTGATGTTTCTCCTGTTGATTATCCTTTGCTGAAATCAGGTATCCAAAGCCTGATGGATAGCAAAGAAATTTTGTTCGAGAAGATTGTTGTTCCTACTATCCCTGCCGAAGAAGTTTCTATTGTCACTATTTTCAACAAACCTCCTAAGGCTCCTTCAAAGAAGCCTGTCAAAATCATGTCCACTCAGAAGATTGCTCCTATCATCATCACTGTTCCGGGGCCTCTCCCTTATACATCTGACAAAGCTGTCCCATGGCACTATGGGGCAGATGTTTATGTGCTCGGATTAAAACAAGAGTTTGATACTAGTACCGGCGTCAGTAACATCACCGGGCCTGCCAAAATTACTCGCAGTGGTAGGCTGTTCTCATCAGATATTGCGCCACCAGCTATTTAGAGACCTCTCATCATCACACCTGCAAGTGTGCATGTTTCCCTTCCTAATCAAGTTCCTATTTCTACCCCTGTTGCCGAGTCATATGACACTCGGGGCAAAGGGATTGCTACTGATTTGCCTGCCCTGACGGAGGCACCAAAGACAACCACTGTTGAAGCTTCCCAGCAAGATATGTAGGAGATCCTCAAGATTATCAAGAAAAGTGATTTCAACGTAGTTGAGCAGCTGGGGCATACCCCATCAAAGATTTCTATGCTATCACTGTTGTTGTGTTCAGAGGCCCATGCCAAGGCCCTGATCTCCATCCTGAAGACGGCCCATGTGCCACAAGAAACGTCTGCTGATCAATTTACTGATTGTATGGCCAACTTGACTGCCGATAATGGGTTGGGTTTTTCTGACGCCGATCTGACTGCCAAAGGAAAGAACCATAACGACGCCCTGCATGTCTCCATTGAATGCAATGGCACTACTCTTGCCCATGTATTAGTAGACACCGGTTCTTCATTGAACGTATTGCCCAAGAAGGCCCTATACAGGTTGGATTGTGAGGGTTTAGAGCTCAAGCCTAGTAATATTGTTGTCCGAGCCTTTGACGGTTCGAAAAGGATGGTACATGGTGAAGTTGGCATTCCAATCAGGGTTGGTTCTCAAGTTTTTGATTCAACTTTCTGTGTGATGGACATCCGTCCATCCTACTCTTGTTTGCTGGGTCGTCCATGGATCCACAAGGTTGGAGTTGTGACCTCCACACTACATCAGAAGCTTAAGTACCCAGTCAGAGGAAATATTGTGACAGTTCAGGGGGAGGAAGAATATATGGTCAGCCACCTAAACTCGTTCCGGTACATAGAAATGGATGGGGAATTCATTGAGACTCCATTCCAACACTTTGAAGAGGTGCCTCAGACACTAGCATCAGCTGAAACTATGATTGAAGACCCTCCTTTGAAGATGGCTTCCTTAAAGGATGCTCGGGCTGTTATTGAGAAGGGTGAGTGTGCAAACTGGGGCCGACTTCCTGATTTCACTCCAAAGACTGACAAGTTTGGTCTGGGCTTCACTGCAGAAGCTCAGAGGGCTATTCGTAAGGCAAGGATTGGAAAACCTCTTGTGTTCATCACCAACCCGGGAGTAAATGCTATTGAAGACGGCGTGGAGGAATCTGAATTCGACAGCTGGATCTACCCAACAACCGACGATGGACCAAGCAACTGGACTGCCAAAGACTTCAAACCTATTACTTTTGTCACTCAGTAATGAACTCTTTTGTTTTTCAATTTGTAACAAACAATATGTTGAAACTTTTATGGCTTGGTGTCCTACCCGGGGCACCGTGGTTTCATTTGTGAGGTCTTTTGTGTGTCATTTTCATATATCATCAATAAAAACATTGGACGTTTGTTGCATTTCAAAATCTTGTGCTCCTTTTCTTTCTTTATTATATATTGAAAAACAGCTATATTTACACACACTCACTTATACAGGTTCCAATCCACTCTGGATCTCACTGGTAACGACTCTGCTACTTCCAGTTATGACTTCAAAAATCCGATCAAATTAGCCGAAGACGAAGGTGAAGATGATTGCGAAGTGCCTGGTGAACTTGCAAGACTGCTACTCCAGGAAGAGAGGGTCATTCAGCCACATGAAGAGCCAGTGGAAACGGTAAATCTGGGTACTGAGATAGACAGAAAGGAAGTCAAGATTGGTGCCAATCTAGAGCCCAGTGTGAAACAACGGTTGATTCAGATGCTGCATGACTATGTGGAAATCTTTGCCTGGTCTTATGAAGACATGCCTGGTTTGGATACCGACATTGTGGTTCATCATTTGCCTACCAAGGAAGATTGCCCTCCGGTAAAACAGAAGGTCCGCCGCATGCGTCCAGAAATGTCCGAGAAAATCAAAGTTGAGGTTATGAAACAATTTGATGTCGGGTTTATAGCAGTGACTTCTTACCCTCAGTGGGTTGCCAACGTGGTTCCAGTGCCGAAGAAGGATGGTAAGGTCCGAATGTGTGCTGATTACAGGGATTTGAACAGGGCCAGCCCTAAGGATGATTTCCCTCTGCCTCATATCGACGTTCTGGTTGACAATACTGCTCAGCATAAAGTATTCTCCTTCATGGACGGTTTCTGCGGTTATAACCAAATCAAGATGGCCCCTGAAGACATGGAGAAGACCACTTTTGTTACTCAGTGGGGCACCTTTTGCTACAAGGTCATGCCTTTTGGGTTGAAAAATGCTGGGGCAACCTACCAACGTGACATGGTTGCTTTATTTCATGACATGATCCATCATGAGATAGAAGTATATGTCGATGATATGATTGCAAGGTCCCAAACTGAGGAGGAACACCTTGACCATCTACGGAAGCTGTTTGACCGTCTGAAGTTGTACAAGCTGAGGTTGAACCCGAACAAGTGCACCTTTGGGGTAAGATCTGGAAAATTGTTAGGCTTCATCGTAAGCGACAAAGGCATTCAAGTGGACCCTGCCAAAGTGAAAGCCATACAAGAGATGCCAACTCCCAAGATAGAGAAAGAAGTCAGAGGCTTTCTAGGACGTCTGAATTACATTTCCTGATTCATCTCACATCTAACTGCTACCTGTGAACCAATCTTCAAGCTGCTGAAGAAAGATCAAGTAGTACGTTGGAATGATGAATGTCAGGCCGCTTTCGAAAAGATCAAATAGTATCTCCAAGAACCACCCATTCTTATGCCACCGGTTGAAGGGAGACCTCTAATACTATACTTGACAGTACTGGACAACTCAATGGGGTGTGTGTTGGGTCAGCATGACGAGTCTGGCCGAAAAGAGCACGCCATTTATTACCTTAAAAAAGTTTACCGACTGTGAGACCTGGTACTCACTGCTCGAGAAAACTTGTTGCGCTCTGGTATGGGCTGCTCGCCAGCTGAGACAGTATATGCTGACTCACACTACTCTGTTGATTTCAAAAATGGATCCAATCAAGTATATATTCGAAAAGCCCGCCTTGTCCGGAAGAATAGAAAGATGGCAAATGATCTTAACGGAATATGACATCCAGTACACGACTCAAAAAGCAATCAAGGGAAGTGTATTGGCAGACCATTTGGCACACTAGGCAGTGGATGATTACCAGTCGATGAACTTTGAGTTTCTAGACGAGGATATCATGGTAGTGACTGATTGTGAAGTACCTGGACCGGATGAAGGACCTAAGGAAGGATCTCGATGGTCTATGCACTTTGACGGAGCTTCGAACGCTTTGGGGAATGGTATCGGCGCTGTGATCATATCCCTTAAAGGCACTCATACTCCACTCACCGCCCGGTTATGTTTCAACTGCACCAACAACATGGCGGAGTATGAGGCATGCATCATGGGTCTTCAAGCTGCAATTGACTTAAGGATCAAGTTTCTGAGTGTCTTCGGAGATTCCGCTCTCGTGATCAATCAGGTCAAAGGCGAGTGGGATACGAAACACCCAAATCTTATACCTTACAAAGAGTATGTGCTGACATTGCTTCCCCACTTCGAGGAGATAACTTTTGAACACTTCCCAAGAGAGGAGAATCAGTTAGCGGACGCACTGGCTACAATGTCTTCTATGTTCAAAGTCAAATGGGATAACGAGGCTCCCCGGATCATTATCTGGAAGTTAGATGAACCTGCACATTGCTGCGATCTTGAGGCTGAAGAGGTGACTGAAAAACCCTGGTATCATGAAGTGAAGAGGTACCTTGAAGCTCAAGAATACCCCGAAGGCGCATCTTTTAATGACAAAAAGTTCCTGAGAAGGTTCGCGGCAAAGTTCTTCCTCATCAACGGCATTCTGTACAAGCGAAACCATGATTCAACTCTACTGCATTGTGTGGATAAGACTGAAGCAGAAAAGATCATGGCAGAGCTACATGAAGGTACCTTCGGAACACATTCCAGTGGACATACCATGGCAAAGAAAATCCTTCGGGCAGGATATTTCTGGTCCACAATGGAAGCCGACTGTTATCAGCATTCTCGGACATGTCACAAGTGCCAGATCTATGCTGATAAGGTGCACATTCCTCCGGTCCCTCTGAACGTCTTGACAACACCTTGGCCTTTTGCAATGTGGGGCATTGATATGATCGGCGAAATCCGACCTACGGCATCCAATGGGCATCGCTTCATCTTGGTAGCGATTGATTACTTCACAAAGTGGGTTGAAGCAGCTTCCTACGCTACGGTAACCAAGAACGTCGTGGCACGGTTCATTCGGCACAACCTGATCTGTCGATACGGCGTCCCAGAAAGGATCATTACGGACAATGGTACCAATCTTAACAACAAAATGATCACTGAGCTCTGCGAGCAATTCAAGATACAGCACCACAACTATTCTCCCTACCGGCCGAAGATGAACGGGGTTGTAGAAGCAGCGAATAAGAACATCAAGAAGATTGTGCAGAAGATGACAGTGGCCTACAAAGATTGGCACGAGATGTTACCGTTTGCTCTTCATGGGTACCGTACCTCAGCACGGACGTCAACAGGGGAAACTCCCTTTTCCTTGGTCTATGGCATGGAGGCAGTCTTTCCTATTGAAGTCTAGATACCCTCTCTCCGGATAATGAAGGATGCGGGTTTGAGCGAAGATGACTGGATCCAGACTCGACTTGATCAATTAAACCTAATTGACGAAAAGAGACTTACTGCTATTTGTCATGGTCAAACATACCAAAAACGGATGATCAGGGCATTTAACAAGAAAGTCAGACGACAAGAGTATCAAGTCGGAGACCTGGTAATCAAGCGCATCATTCTTCCTCAAAGTGATCCTAGGGGCAAATGGACCCCTACGTACGAAGGGCCATTTGTGGTAAAACATATCTTCTCAGGAGGAGCTATGATTCTAACCACCATGGATGGTGACGACCTTCCTCACCCCGCCAATGCAGACATAGTAAAAAGATACTATGCATGAATTAAAGACCCGCTAGGTTGAGACGCCTAGGCAAAAATAAGGGCTTCACGGCGAACCAAAAGGGTTCGGGCAAAAATAAGGGACGAAATGAAAAAATCTGTACACCCGGCAAGTCGAAAACCTGAAAAGGCGGCTTGGGCAAAAATGGGTATCCCGGTGGACTGAAAACCCGAAAGGGCGGTCCAGGCAAAAGTTAGGGATAAAGCGTAATACTATGTCTCATTGGATCACCTTGAATCCAGAATTCGGCATCAACTATCGGGCTCAGACGGCGCCAATCAATCAGCTTCATCTTCAACTAAGCAGCAAAGTGATGAGACGCTTGAAGACATAAAGGCGATAGTAGAGTTGGAACCCAGGGGGATTATTTTTCACATAGCTGTTTTGTTTCCTTTTTCACCAAAATTGTATAAACTCTATGTTGCTCGGCGGCGTTCTCTTACCAGGACGTCAGCCTCCTGTACATAAACGCATATTTACAGGCAAATTTCAAATCAATACAAGTTTAATTTTTCAGACAAATTACCCATCGTTTTTCCTTTTTTCTGTTTTGTTTTGAGAAGAACGTCCAATGTTCATTTTTGATATATGCATTTGACATTAATTGCTAATCATGAATATTTGCATGCGAAACAAAGGATTAATTACAAATGACATCAGAAACAGGGGCAATTTAGAATTGTCTGAGCGATCTAGTTGTTCTGTCCACCGTGGTGCCAAGGTAAGTTCAGCTGAAGAATTTGACCAAAATACCTTCACTCCCCACAGAGTAAGACAAGATTCAGCAATACTCTCCCTAGGCAGAGTTGGTCTCCCAATCAGCCCTGAAAAGACACAATATCCCCTAGCAAGTCAGCGGTACTCTCCTCAAGCAGAGTTAGTCTACTGTCAGCCTTAAGGAAGTTGGATATTCCCAGAAGATCTCAACATTCCCCAGCGGAATATAGAGATTCCTCAGCAAGCATCCCCGGCAGTCTTAATATAAGATTGTTCCCCGACGGAATACCAGACACCCCCAGTGGAACCATTCCCCAGTACAATCCAAAGTTTCCCCAGGAAAATGGAATCCATATCCCCAGTAGATCCGGGAAGCTTATCCCCAGTAGATTCTGGAAGCTTATCCCCTGCAGAGTACGAACGCATCTCCCGACTTTATTCAAAGGTTATTTCCCATTAGGGCTTATAAATGGGTTATCCTCAGCTAATTACCACGGAAAGTTCGTCCTCGGCGAAGTTGTTCCTATCCCCAGCGGAGTTCATCAAGTTCCCCAACATAACTTATCAGTGGAATCCCCAGCGGAGTTCTCATCAAAACCTCAGCGAAGTATCTTTTCCCACAGAGTAATTCCCCGCAGAGTAATCTCTCCAACAAGTTTATTCCCCAATGGAGTCGTCTTCTCCTACCGGTTTATTCTTACAACCATCATCCCCAGTAGAAACGAAGAATTCCACTCTTCAAACATCAGCCCAGGATTCCACAAGCTCCCGGCACTCGTCAAGGATTTATTTTCTTAGACGGAAACACATTCATGGACATTTCACATTTCATACATTTTGCTTACATATATGATAAAGTGCATACAACACTACCTCATTTTGAGCATCATGACATAATGCATTTCAGTCATCATGACATTGCATACAACTAATGTCTTGCCTTTTCAGGAAAAGGTCAATCCAAAGATGATTACTATCGACTGTCACAATTCCAGATTCGATTCCTGTATCTAGCCAGGGCACATCTGTGAGTGATTTGATTGTAGATTCGATACCTGTATCTAGCCAGGGCATATCTGCATGAAGAGTTTGAAGATCAACCCCTGTAACAGGTCAGGAAATTATCTTTCATTCTAAGGTCAGAGGTTTACACCTGTATCCAGCCAGGAAAGCTATCTCTACCAACCTTTTGCAAATTCCAGATTCGATACCTGTATCCAGCCAGGGCATATCTGTAGACGACCAATTCCAGATTCGATTCCTGTATCCAGCCAGGGCATATCTAAAGATGACAAATTCCAGATTCGATACCTGTATCCAGCCAGGGCATATCTGTAGACGACCAATTCCAGATTCGATTCCTGTATCCAGCCAGGGCATATCTGTAGATGACCAATTCCAGATTCGATTCCTGTATCCAGCCAGGGCATATATGTGAGTATTTGATTGTAGATTCGATACTTGTATCCAGCCAGGGCACATCTGCATGAAGAGTTTAGAGATTCGATACCTGTATCCAGCCAGGGCATGTCTGTAAGCAACCTTTTGAAGTTCCAGATTCGATTCCTGTATCTAGCCAGGGCACATCTGTGAGCAACTAATTGTGGATTCGACACCTGTATCTAGCCAGGGCATATCTGCATAAACAGTTTAGAAATTCAATACCTGTATCCAGCCAGGGCACGTTTGTAAGCAACCTTTTTGAAGTTCCAGATTCGACTCCTGTATCTAGCCAGGGCATATCTGTGAGCGTTTGATTGTAGATTCAATATCTGTACCTAGCCAGGGCATATCTGCATGAAGAGACTGAAGATCAACACCTGTAACAGGCTAGGAAACCATCTTCCTTTCTCAAAGTACGCAAGTTCTCGCTAAGGAATCTCTTACGCGATCAACACTTCCAAATGGCATCTATAAGCCCATTCCCGACAAGGTTCTGTCACGTCTCTAGATGGCATCTATAAGCCCATCCTCCTATCTAACATCTCTCCAAATGGCATCTATAATCCCATTCCCGACATCACATTGCTGATACTCCACTATGTGAGTGCAAATTTCCGGGCACTCTAGTGTCCAATCTCCTTTAACCCTCGAGTCGCGAAAGGCAAACTTGCCAACCTAACTCTTCAGGTTCAAGAAGATTGAACAGGGGCAACTGTTGTACCCAAAAATTTTCCCTCCCATTTCCTCAACATTTTCTCACCACAAGACCTTTGGAGCTCAAGATCCAGTTAGGGTTTGCTCTGCTCAAGACTCCTCCTTGCACTGTTGACCCAAATTAGGGTTTGAGTTTGCACAAAGATGTTTTGACCTAAAATGCCCAAAGTGACTTTCATGCTTCATGTTGGACTCACAAGTTTATCCATACCAAGTTTCAAGCCGTGATTCCAATCTTTTCCCAGTCAATTGGACAGTTGACCTAAAAATCAGCTGTATTAGGGAAAAAGTCAACTGTGGCCAATTGACAGTCAAACCTCATGAAATTTTACCCACATCAACATTATGAACTCATATGGACCATTTGATCAAGTTTGGATCACAATTCCACAAGAAATTTGATCAGATCACCAAAAGGGCAAAATGGTCATTTTTAGGGTTTTGACTGCACAAAGGCAATTTTTGACTGTTTGACCTAGCCAATGGCAAAACAAGCTCACATATGGACCCAAGGACCCAATTGCATTGTCTTGACATGTTCAACAAGTTCAAAAGATCCTAAATGCACAAGATTGACCGATGAATTTTCCAGTCAACTGAGCCAAATTTGACTGTATACTGAAAAGTCAAACTTTGAATTTTTGGTCAAAATCAAGTGTCAAGATTCATTTTTCATAAAAACATGTTAAATTATGTAACTTGTTCATCAAGAAATCAAGAATCACAAATTAGGGTTTGAAATGAAGAAATTTCATAACTTAGAAATTTTCTAAGTTATGAAAATTCCTAATTTTTTTCCTAACTTTGTCTCATCTTTTCATCAAGATACATTTGGATTCAAACAAAACTCAAAACATGAAAGTTATAGTCCATTTCAAAATCTACAACTTTGATTCACAAAGTTTCCTCAAAAGAAACTTGTAGCTCAAGTTATGATTTTTGGAACAAGGGTGCAAAACATTCCTAACTTAGAAAAAATTTTGACCTATTCTAGGCAGGATTTTTGCCTAACTTCATGGCCACTTTTCACATGCTTCCACTTGGAATTTTAACTCTCAATACAAAGATGTATTGTAGTACACATTCCAAGATTTCCAAATTGTCCAAGAACTTCTCAAACACCCTTGTGGTTAGGGAGAATCGAATTTGACAATATGGGCAAAAGTCACTTTGTTCATGAGCCATTTTCATGTTCATACACTTTGAATTTTTGAAATCAGCATGTGCAAGCTACATTACAGGCCTCTAATATCATTTACACTCAATAATTAAATGCCAAACCATTGTGCCAAGATGTTATTCTATGCATTTGGTCATTACATGAAGGATTAGTCCATAATTAGAAAAAGCATTTTATCTATTCTTGTAAAGAGCACTTTATGTCAAGTTTACAGTCCAAGAGGTACAAAGCAAATCTCTGAGGCACAAGTTATTGGACATATCCCACTGATCAAGACTAACATTTGCAGCATGTTTAGGGGGCCTGCATATGCTTGTAAACCAACTTGACAATTTTTGCTTACATTAGAAGAAACTTGCATTTTGAAACACAATATTGAGTTCCTGTCAATACAAGCCTAAGCAAACTTGTTGAACACATTCCAAACATCAAGCCTGACCTGAAACACGAGCCAACCATCTTCAATACCTCCCCAAACACAAAAACACCTCCTTGCTGCAAAAACAGAGTCCCTTCTGCAACTTGACTTCCACAAACACTTCCACTCGTGCGTTTTAGCTGAAACCTTTGCAAACACATTCCCTATCACCCACTGAAGCTATCCCAAGCATTGAACACGAACTGTAACATCCCTAACATCATTTGCCATTTTCAGTTTTCAACTTTGCAGGTGAACTTCCATAGCTCGATTCAGTTAGTTTCAAAGCAAGCTAGAGGTTGGAGAAGCATCCCTGGACCTCAAGCAAGTTGTACAAGTCCTCACATTGTCTTGAAAGTACCTCCATTGTCATACACGATTCAAGCTGAACAGGTAAGTTTTTGAACTTCTATCTCTCTATCCAGGCATAGTTAGGTTTAAGTTTGTGAAGAAAACATGTTTTAATCATAGCCCTGAAGCCATCCATATAGTTACTTTTCATTTATATTGTGTGTGCTAAGAGTACTTTGAATCTGAATATCTGAAAAAAATTAGGTCAGGAATTGGGGGAGAAGAAATTCTCTCTCATTTCTGAGAGTTAGATTAACTTTTTTATATGTTTAGAATCGTGGCTTCAAGCTCTACAGGTTTCATGTTTTAAGATTTATCAAAAGATCAAAGAATCAGAAGTTAGGGAGATGAACAAGAACACGCGCTTTTTTGTTGTTTGAACAGTCTGGAGGTTGAAGACAACCCTTTTGGGCTGGGCTTGGTTACTTTTCTGTTTACACCCTCATTTTCCACATACACCCCCCTGGCCCATTGCATGTTTTATTTGTCATTTTTTACTTTTTCTTTTTGATTCTGATTTGTTATTTTTTGTTAAAATATAAAAAAACATAAAAAATATTTTTCTCACATTTTTTGCATTTTATTTGGTATTTATTTTGTTTCATTTAGTTACATATATAAATAAACATATATACTTTTTTGCTTAAAATACTAAAATAATACAAAACATTTTTATTTTCTGATTTTATTTTATTTCATCTCTTGAAAACATTTCCTAAAAAATATACTTTTTTTTGTAAATAATAAATATTTTTATTTTTGTACATGTTTAATATATTTAGTAAATAATATAAATACTTATATATTTATTAGAATATTTAGGAGAAAAATACAAAAATAATACATTTTTATTTTTATTAATGTTTAACTTAAAAAATCACTTTTTTACAATATACTTCCTTTTTATTTATTTTTTGTACATAATTGATAAATATTGCATATAATAAATAATAAATACTTTTTATTTAGCAAATTAGGGTTTTGCCCTAAAATGTAAAAATATCCAAAATTATTCATTTTTATTTTTGTTTATTTGTCACATGAAAAATACCTTTTTACATACATATAAAAATCATTTTTTGCATCTTGCATATTTATTGTATTTTATTTAATTATTGTACAATTAAATTAATTTGTATATTCAATATGGATGTAATAGTTTAGATTTAATTTTTCTTGCTAAATATCCCCATTTGAACATTTGTACCCCCCATCCCATAATTATTGTTGTAATAGTTTAGGACTTTAAATTTCACATTTAAAAAGCTTTCTAAATATGCCATGATAGACTTAGGGCTTTGTATGCAAAAATCAACCAAACAATAGCTTGACCTAATTCAAAGATAACAAAGCATGAAAATGGACAACACTAATCACACTTGCACCCCTAGGGTTACCCCACTTGTTGCCTTCAATAATGGGTCATGTTGCATGTTAGGTGTCTTTGGCAAAACAAAACAATAACCAATGATCATAGTCCCTCGATGACGCTTTCGAAAGTTGCCTAAGAATGATCAAGTCCCTTAAAGGAAAGATTGCCCAAAGACACTTGGCACCATTGCAATCATGGTCTAAACGATGACCCGCGCCCGTCCCGTTCACATCCTAACATAAGATTGTCCACCAAATACAATGGTGGAACAAAATTGTTAAAAGGGTTAAAACATAGCAAAGATCTTTGAGAAATTTAGGGTAGATAGCTCTTGGTTACTTGCCAACTTGCAAAACAAAAACACTTGCCTATTTTTCAAAACCACACATCACAACACACTTTCAAAACAACTTTCAAAAACATTGAAAACTTTTCAAAAGACATACACCTTTGTATACATCCAAACATGGGTCATTACAAAGGTTGCCACAACAAATGGCCTCTTTTCAAAACATTTTCAAACACACACACAAAGCACCATTTCAAACAATTGAAAGCACCATTTCAAAGAATTGAAAATCAAGGCAAGTTGATCTAAGCAAGTAACTAAGAGCCCATGGATAACCATGGATAGAAAGGGTGCTAATACCTTCCCTTTCTATAATCTACTCCCTGAACCCAAGAAAACATCTCAAAGGTTTTTGCTGTGCTTTTTAACCTTTCCTTAGGATAAAATAAAAAGTCGGTGGCGACTCTTGCTCAACCGAAACATTTGCGAAAACAAACGCAAAAACTCAAGTCAGTTCTCCCACCGTATCACAGTCTTCTTCCCTAAACCCTGTGTTTTTTCCTGCGGATCTGATTCCGCGTCAAAATTCGTGGCTTATTTCTTAAATCCACCCTAGGCTATGAAAATCGATTCTAAGACAAAGGCTGGCTTCGTCTCCTTCCATTGAACACCAATATATCCATGGTTTGCCTTGATTGTACCTGTACCGAAAACGCCTAAAAACAAAACTTTGAAACCCTAGGTTCGGGCACCAACATATAGGGCATAAGAATGAAATTGAATGTTGCAGTCATGTTAGAAATTTGACATTAAGCATAATTATTCAAAGGTTTTATCAAAAGGATGCAAGATGATTGATTCACGATCTCAGTTACAGGGCCAGTTTCGTGACGACTTACAGTGCGTTTCAGGGGGTCTTAAGGTCCGACTCTGGTTGCTATAGCTTCAGGAGATTGCAAGCAAGAACGCTACGTTGAGATTTTTGATTGAAACAAGCTCTAACCAAGAATTCAATCTCTCTCTTTTTCCAAGCTTTTTCAGTTTTTGGTTTGGCCGTTTTAGCAGTCCTTGGGTCGTGAATTAGGTTTGTGTGGCTTGTGTATGTATAAGGCAATGATTTTAGGTCAAGAGTTGGGCCAATATCCATGTACATTCAAGGTTTAGGATTTGATTTTATCACCATTGTTAACCTTTCCAAAAATAGGCCAAATATGAGATTTTGTGCAAAAATAAGCCTTAGCACGAGTTGGTTAGTTGTCACGTGATGTTTGCAAGCTGTACAAATCACAAAGATCCCTTTTCAATAATTTTTGGATTTTATTTGATTTAATATTGATTAATAATGAATTAAATCAATAAAAATGAAATAAAATAAAAAAATAAATGTTTGGTCATGAAATTAAGCATGGGACACGTGTGTGGCATGACAAGACTAAATCAAGTGGAAAAAGTGGGCCCTTTTGTCAAAAATTGGAGTTTTGAGGATAGTTGACTTTTGGCAATTTTGGAAAAATTCCCAACTTCAACAATGCATAACTTCCTCAATTTTGAACTTTTGGAGGTGTTCTTTGAATTTTTAGAAACCTTGAGATGTCCTATAATCAACCCTTTTGGTCTCATCTCATTTTAATCTTCCATTCTCAAGTTATAAGGTTTGGAAAAAAAGGTGTTTTTGTTGACTTTCAAAAATGACCTATAATGTCCAAATTTGTAACTTCTTGTGAATGCATTTTCTGATCTTGGGGTGTGAAGATGGATTGTAAGAAATTGCATCCTCTTCAAAATGAGCTTTGGATGGGTCATTTCTCACAAAGTATGAGAAAGTTATGCTTGGTCAAAGTTGAGTTGATTTTTCCTACAAAACCCTAATTTAGCAACTTTTGAATCTTGATGAATTTTGAGCAATCCTTGATGAATCATGATCAACCCTTGATCAAATGATTAATTATCCTTAAAAAATAAGATGTTGACCAAGAATCCTGACTTTTGACTGCAAAATGACCATTTTGCCCTTGCAGTTGACTGTAGATCAAATGGAGCTTTTGACTGTGCAAACTGGCACTGTGAGTCTTGAAACTTGGCATGTAGGTGCTTGAGAATGTATATAGGCCTATGAGACTTGATTGAACCATTGAAAACCACAAATTCCTTGAAAGAACCAAAACCCTAATTTTGAATTGACTTCCTTAGGAGGTGATTTAATTGTACAACCCTTGAGCCATTTTGAGCAATTTGAAGATCATTCTTGACAAATCTTGAGGAATATGGGAGGGCAAATTTTGGGGTACAACACACAAGGCTTAAAGTTATTGTCTAAATTACATAACCAAAAATTTGAAAGTAAGATAACATAAAATATCATTTACTCCTGACTAAAAGAGATTGGTATAAAGTCTTCAGCCTTCTAATTATTGAGCCCACTACTGGTAGTAGGGAAGATCCAACTGTCTATGTCGCAATCGCTATCAACGTCTTCCACAATGTTGACTTGATTGTTGTGAACTCCATTGTTGTTGATGCGGAATGGCGGTCTCCAAGAATTATCATGAGCACAACGGAAAGCCCTCTGAGCATGTGAGGTGAAACCCAAACCAAAATTTTTGGACTTGTAAGGGATATCGGGAAGCTGACCCTAAATAGTTCCACCACCTTCTTCTGCCACAACCTTAGCGTCTTTCAGAGAAACCATTCTTGGTGGAATCCTGGTAACCTTAGGAACAGTAAGAGTAGCTTTAACAATAGGGGTTGTCTGATGAATAACTTCAAAGGTCTGACAAGGAGTCTCAAGGAACTCACAATCCATCTCAACATACTTGAAGGATTTCAAATGGATCACCATGTATTCTTCTTCTCCACAAACTGTAATGATTTTTCCTTTCACAGGAAACTTCAACTTTTGGTGTAAAGTAGAAGTAATAGTGCCTACCCTATGAATCCAAGGGCATCCAAGCAAACAGGAATAGGCTGGGCGAATGTCCATCACATAGAAAATAGAGTCGAAGATCTGGGAACCCACTCTGATTGGAAGATCAAACTCTCCATGCACCACTCTCTTTAAACCATCAAAAGCTCTCACCACGTCACTGGGTTTTAGTACAACCCCTTCATAGGCAAGTTTGTCTAAAACAACTTTTGGCAATACATTCAACGAGGAACCTGTGTCCACCAAAACATGAGATAAGGTAGTGCCCCTAAACTTAATAGAGACGTGCAGGGACTTATTATGGTTCATTCCTGCGGGAGTTAAATCAGTGTCAGAAAAGTCTAGCCCATTATCAATTATCAGGCTAGTAACATAATTTTTGAACTGATCAACAGACATTTCCTGCGGTATATGAGAAAATTTCATAAACGTTACCAAAGCCTGAACATGGGCTTCAAAGCATAACAACAGAGATAGCATATATATTTTGGAGGGGGTCTACCCCAACTGTTCAACAATCTTATAGTCACTCTTTCAAATAATTTTCAGTACCTCCTTCATCTCTTGCTTGGTGGTATCTTCAACAGTAACCTTTTTCAGTACCTCAGTCTGGGTAGGCTTAGTCATCTGTTCTTTGCCTCAAGTCTCAGTAGTTGATTCAATAGCAGTGATACGAACTGGTGTAGTAACAGCCTTTGGAGAGATCTATGGAGAGAAACCTCTTCCACTTCTGGTAACCTTACTAGTCCCAACAATATTGCCAACATTGGGATCAGTAACTTCAGTATTTTCATCTTTGACAATCAATGGTTCTTTCTTGATGCCATGGTAGTAGACATCAGCTCCATAATTCCAAGGGACAACTTTATTATAGGAATATGGAATTGGCCAAGGTACGCTAATGATCAAAGGAGCAACCCTAGGCTCGGCAGTAATCTTCACATGACCCTTATAAGTGATCACACCATAGTTAGAGCATGAAGCTTTCGAAGATTCAGACCTAGGGATTTCTGATGATTGCACCCCCTGTTTACTTTTGCTACTAGGTCCATCTTTATTTTCATGTTTTATTCGTTTTATTTATTTCTTTTAATCCCTTTTATTTTTTATCAATAAACAAATATAAAAATCACATAAAAATAGATTTAGGATTTTTTCTTAATTAAATTTTAATTTTAGGTAAAACTTTAATTTCTTTTTGTAAATAACTTAAAAATAATTAGAATAAATAGGTTTTATTACTAACTTAATTATATTTTATTTTTTCCTAAAATAACCAAAGAAACCAAAATAGGTCATGTAATTATTTTTATTAATTAATTTAATTAACTAATTAACTGCATATTTAATTTAGAAAACTTATTTCTTTTATTAAAAACAACAAAAAAAACAATTTTTTCTTTTAATTAGGTTAGAAGGGTCAAAACCTTAAATTCTCGTCGATCTTAATTCTTCTCGCGCGTTTTATTTTTATTATTTACCATATTGATGTAACTGCCTACAGTTTGTAATAGTTTAATTAGGACGTTTATTTACATTTATCACTTTATTTTCAAAGGGTTTGTTTTTGGCTATATAAATACCCGAAGCCTTGTAATAGCGTAGTTTAAATTCTGTATTTTAAATTCCGCAAATTATTAATTGTTAGATGTATGATATAGGGATGCATGACAAGAATGTATGATTAATTTTAAAACAGTTAGATCACCCTAAATGTGCAAAGGTAAATAAACTGAAATTGAATCATTCGCACATGCGCACTCCTAGGGTACACTTCCACTTGGTTGCCTTCGGTAAATGGTCATTGAGTATAGGATGCTTTAGTGGTCGTCCTTTTGTCTAATTACAACTATAACTTAGTTTCGTAGAATATACTGACTTAAGGACTTTGCCTCACGCTCTCGCGTCATTAACTAAAGCCATACTTCCTAATCCTAAGATTTTGCTCTCGCTCGCGCGGTAACTAAGAAATATATTTTGAAATCCAATAATATCCTAAACGAATCTAAAGTGCTCTCGCTGTATTTAGATTTGTTGCCTAATTTCCACTATCTAGTTCGATCCCCACGCTCTCGCAGTGTCGGCTCTAACCTTAATTGATTTCTCACTCTCGTGACAAAATGCATTAAATAATCTTTCACTCTCGTGACAAGGCTATTTAAATTAGACTTGGAAATTAAAACCAAAATAGAATTCTAATCATAAAATTGCACCTATTATTTTCTATCGAGTCCGTTGGCAACAACGGTCCTCATACACCGGACTCAAGCTATTTAGCCAGATATGTTACTAATTCAAAATGCATGAATAATTAGAGTTACGATGAAAAATGACATGGCAATTAAATTTGACAAACAAAATAGTAATAATAAATAATGCGATAAAAAAGAATAACAACGATAATAATAATAAAGCTGTAAATGAAGAACTTGTAAATGCAGAAAATGGAAACAAAGAAAACTTGAATTGAAATACCCGACAAACTTAGATCTGATACATAAATTAAATGGTAGAAATAAATACTAAAACTAATTTGATAATAGTCCCCCGATGTGGAGAACTATTACTTTTACATTCTAAGAAAGAGCTATGAACGAAAAAGGTGAAAAAATGGACGAGAGAGAGAGAGGGGTTTGTTGCCGTAACTGCTTTCCAATATATACTCCTCTGATAACTTGTTTTGGTGAGAGAAAATAGGGGTAGTGGCTTCATGGAGAGAGTATTAAGGAAGACTTGGTTGGAGAAAAAATAGGATGCAGTGGTTAGTTGGTTTCAATCATAGAGGACTTAGTGTGTGGAGAAAAAGTTGGAGCAGTTGGTTTGATACGCACTGAAAAAGGTCTCGTGACGACCATCAAGGGTGGGTGACGACCGTCACCCTTTCCTTTTTTTCTTGTGTCGACCGTTAAGGGTGGTTGACGACCGTCACCCTTTCCTTTTTTGCTTGTACCGACTGTTACGGTGGGTATGACGAGCGTCACACCTTGTGGGCCACGCGCTTCTTTCTTTGTGGGCCTTGGGTTTTTCATTTCTTTTAATGGGCCTTTTTCTTTTTGGATATTTCCTATTTTTCTTCATTTGTACCCCCTTTTTCTTCCTTTTCTCAAACAAGCCTTGTAAACATTAAATTCCTGAAACACATTAAAATACCAGCATAATACCAACATAAAAGCAACATAATTAAAATAAAATAGAGACATAATTTATGTTAATCAAGCCAAATATACTATACATTTTTATGTTATCAGATGTCAGATGACTCACGATATACTCTTCTTCGCTGCATACAGTTATCACTTTCCCCTATGTAGGATATTTTAGTTTCTGGTGAAGAGTAGAGGTGACTGCTCCCGCCATGTGAATCCACGACCACCCCAACAAACAACAATATGTTGGTTGTATGTCCATCACAAATAAGGTAGCATTGAAGGTGAAAGGTCCCACCTTGATTGGTAATTCCACCTCCCCAAATACTTCTCTTCGAGACCCATCAAAAGTTGTTACCATCAAATCGCTAGGACGTAACTCCAGGCCAGAATAATCAATTTTCATTAATGCTGACTTGGGTAGTATATTCAAAGACGACCCCGTATGTATCAAAACTCGAGATACAGTAATGCCCCTGCACTCCATAGAAATATGTAACGCTTTATTATGATCTCGCCCTCCTGGAGGAAGATCAAAATCCGTGAAGCCCAAACCGTTCCCAACAGATATGTTAGCATAAACGTTCTCGAACTGGTTGACTATTATCTCATGCGGCACAAATGCATTCTTCAACAACTTCATCAAAGCATTTCTGTGAGGTTAAGAATAAATTAACAACGATAAGATAGACATCTTAGAAGGGGTGTGACTTAACTGGTCAATTATGTTATAATCACTCTTCCTGATAATTCACATCAACTCCTCAACTTCATCGGGGACTGAAGAAGCTTCTGGTATTGGAATCAGTTGAGCCATATTGGCCGGTGTAACCCTCAGACTTCCAGTCGTTACCTGTTGTTTTCCTTTTTCTCTTGCAGAGGCATCTGCCACATCTTGTACATTGGAAGGACCAAACACTCTCCCGTTTCTAGTTACTCGACCTACGCCAGAGAAATTATGAACATCCCCTTCATTGTCTTCAGTAGATTCTTTCTTGGAAGGACCAAGTTTTGCCTCTTGCTTCACCCCGTGATAATAAATATTTGCACCATAATGCCATGGGATGGCCTTCTCACTAGTATATGGCATGGGACCAGGTACCGTAATCATCAAAGGCGGCGCCCTAGATGGAGTAGGAATGCGCGCAGGGGTGTAAGGAATATATACCACAACAACGTCTTCTTCAGTAACCTTTCGGCATCTTGGTCTTCTATCGAACTGTAGGGAACCCTCGTCCATCAAGAATTGGACGCCAACTTTCAAATTATCACAGCCCTTCGGTTGCTCTCTACACTTGGCACAGTCTGAAGCACAACCCAGAAAAATAGAATTGCCAAGCAGATACCTTTTAATATACCATAACAAAGTAGTCACATGTTCCACATTCACAACTAGGTTCAACATTTCTCCATTATCGTCAATCATATTAACAACACCCTCTCTATGTCTAGGCATCGGGTTCTGGACTACATTCGGACCAGTCGCTGGAGTAAACTCAATTGCCTTAGCATCCAACAAGTATTGTACTTTGCATTTTAACGTGAAACAATCATTGGTAAAATGGCCAACCCCTCCATAATGGAATTCACATCTTGCATTAGCATCATAGTTAGGAGGAATTCTTCCAGAGGGTGGTGGCATATTTCTCAAACTAATCAATTTCAAATCAAGAAAATGGTGGAGTGCTTCGGTGATATATATTGGCAAGGGATAAAAAATTTTCGGCTGTCTCTATTTTTGATTATTATATTATCGGGGAACCTCTTGTTGTCTTTGTTGTTGAGGTGCCAGATTTTGTCTCTGCAGTGGAGGAGAATTAATAGAAATAGAAACAACATTGATTTGATGGTGTTGATGATCTTCTCTTCTCCCTCCATGGGAATAAACCGCATTTGTGTCGCCTTCCCTTTTCTTGGGGTAAGTATTGAGTGGTTTCTTACCACCCCCTGATGAGCCACTGGAGCCTCCAATCTAAATTTCCCCAATTTTAAACTCATCCCAATTCTTTCACCAGCCATAACCAACTCTGCAAATTCGGATGAAGCACTCCCTATCATGTGCTCGTAAAATGGTCCTTGCAAGGTGCTCATAAACATATCGATGAGTTCTCGCTCCATCAAAGGAGGTTGAACCCTCGCAGGAAACTCACGCCATTTCTGAGCATATTCCTTGAAAGACTCTTTTAGTCCCTGTGACAAATTCTATAACTGAGTGCGGTTAGGCGCCATATCAACATTGTACTGATAATTTTTGACAAAAGCCCCAGCAAGATCATTCCAGCAACGAATATGGGTTTTCTCCAACTTCATGTACCACTCCAGGGATGCCCCAGATAGGCTATCCTGGAAAAAATGAATCAAAAGCCCCTGATCCTCAGTATGCACCGACATCTTTCGGAAATAAGCAGTTGCATGAGTAACGGGACATGACGGACCGTTGTACTTTTCAAATGCGGGTGTTTTGAATTTTGGAGGAACTTTCACCCTAGATACTGGCCCAAGATCATTAGCATCCATACCAAGGAATCCTTGCCCTTCCACAGCCTTCAATCATTCTTCCAACAACCGATACCTCATATCCTCAACCTTAATCTCCGGCTCAGAACACCGTACAGAGAGATGATCTTCATCCTGATCATGGTCACAATCCTACTCTTGGAAGTGTCTTAGGCCGCCCTGATTATCTCTCCTCAAAACCCATGGACATACTCTGTAATTGCATGCGGGTTGGTGCCAAGTCATAATTGTATTGATATTTCTTATAGAAAGCAGCAGCTAAATCTTCCCAGGTATGGATATTAGTCCCTTCTAGTTGATAAAACCATTCCAACTGTGTTCCAGACAGACCCTCTTGAAAGAAATGTAGCCACAACTTCTTATCAGCAGTGTGCGGTTAGATTTTCTGAACATATGACCTCAAGTGCAGATTCGGGCAAGAAACACCATCATACTTGGCAAAGGTAGGAGTTTTGAATTTAGGAGGAATGACAACTCCTGAAACCAGACCCAAATCATCAAAGTTCAATCCGGGAACCTTCTATACTTCTATAGCTCTCAGACGCTCTTCCAGCAGCTTATACTTCTCATCAGCAGGGGGATATTGCCCATCCAAATAATCATCTTCCTCTTTATCAGGAAATTTGTCAGAACCATGACTTCTTCTTTCAGTTTTCACACTTTTACCATCTTCATCCTATTTGTCATCTTCATCCGATGGGATATTAAGATCTCGAGCTTGCTTGACTGGACCTCTGAACCTTCTCCCAATGTTAAGGACGCCAATTAGTTTCTTTGTCTTCTTCTTTTTCTCACTGGTGACAACTGCCTTTAGCTTCATGTCCCTTGGCTAAGTTTAGAAACATCTGTTGAAATTGGGCATTCTGAGTTTGGAGATCTTTGACTGTCTATTCAAGAGCCATTTTTCTGCTGAAATAAACATCAAGAGGATGAGAAAACACATCTTATAAACACATGTTATGTATGCATGACGTGTAGATGCACATGCAATGTTTTCAAGGATCTCGCGGGATTAAAATATTAGAAAAAGAATCTGGTTGCATCTTTGTCTGAAGAACTTTGAGTCTTCATCTTTGAACGTCCTTCTATAAGAATCAAGCCCACCATATCAAGTGGGTCCTAGCCTCTGACTCAAGAGAATGTACTTTGATCTTGACGACATCTGGCTAGAGGAAAATAAATCTTGTTACCCCTTGCTAGAAATCTGGCTTATGATAATCATGCATCAAAGGTCCCTAAGATCCTTGAAATGGTTAGTAAGAATGTCATGTTATGATAATATGATGATATGATGTCATGTTCATGTTAGACAGGTAAAAAACACAAACAAATCACACAAGAGCCTTAGGTTTAAAGGCTTGCATGAAGTCCATAGGTAGATACCATTCCCTATTGAAGTTAAGTTGGCTCAATCTGTTCTAAAATAGTAACCGAGTTCTAGGAATCTCATATCACCGATCTTTCTCACGGGCTTTATTTTAGCATGATAACTGGTTTGCCACCAAAACATCCTGAAATTCGAATCTCAATTAGCGTAGCATCGAGTATCAACCAACCTTGGACTGCACCAAAGCCGACCATCTCACTACTTTCTAATGACCAGGATGGGTCAATTAAGATTCTAAAAGTAAGTTACTGCTAATGACACCATGCATAAGTCTAATTTTATCCTTGAATGACTCAAGGAACATCATCACAAACCAAGGTGTCGCACTAACTGTAGCCATCAGTTCAACCATATTGGTCTACACCATACAATTTTCATGATCTATTGCTACTCACCTAAGGCATCCCTTGATCCGGGTGTAGGATCTTACAAGTAAATAAACCCAAACAAAAAGCCTTAAATTAAATCAAGCAAAACAATCAATTAAAGAAGATAAAGTGATCTAACCCTAAGGTAACCCCTCTTTTTTGTATTCCCCAACAGAGTCACCGGTTCTATAATACGGTAAGAGAATTGACTTTTTTTGGTTTTATCTAAAATATGCGGATAGCTAGAGTCTCCCCCGACTTTTCTTTTATCCAATATAAGGAAAGGGTGAAAAGAACAGGAAAATACCTTGATAGATTTTGAGTTCATGGGGTAAGTTATGAAAAGGGAAGGTGTTAGCACCTTTTTTCATCCGTAGTTATCTACGGGCTCTTAATCGCTAGCTCACTTTGAAAATTTGCTTTATGTGTGTGATTTGTTTGAAAAATATTTTTAAAGAGCCAAAGTACGGTCAACTTTGTAATGATTCTTGTATCAGTCCTCAAGAATTCGTACAAAGTGTTTGAAAATATTTTGTTTCAAAAAGTGTGATGTGAAAAAATGCTTTGTTTGTGAAAAAGATTGTGAGCAAGCAATTAAAAGTTCCTTACCCACTAAAGGTCGTTCTTATTATTTTCCTTCTCCTTTAGAGATAGTGTTATTCATACCATTAGTTGGTAGGTAGCCCTATCTATTGGATGTGAAGGGAAAGGTGTAGGGTCATCGAATGGTCATTGAAGGCCACATGTAGGGATACTTTAGCAATTTGTATCGGAGGTACTAGATCATTTTTCATAGGCAACTTCGAAGGGTTATCGAGGGACTATGATCTTTATTCGAGGGTCTTTTGCTAAAGTATCCCTACTCTCGAGGGACATGACCGTTGTTTCCGAAGGCAACAAAGAGAGGTTACCCTAGAGGTGCAAGTGTGAATAGTGTTTTGATTCAGTTATTTATCTTGTATTAGGGTTAGCTATGTTGATTTTAGCCTTGTCATACAAACCCTAATTACTAGCAGTCAAATATGTAGAGAAAATTAAAGTGCGGAAAGTAAAGACCTAAGCTATTACAGGGCTTTAGGGCAGTTAAATAATAAAATATAGGAAAGTAAAGTGCGGAATTTAAACCTAAGCTATTACATCATGTGAGCAGTTACATAATAGGTAAAAATGCGAGAATGTAAATCTACGGTATTACAAGAAAATATTGTACGACCTATACAATTTCTCTAAGAAAATAAATAGCAAAAGAAATAAGAAAATATTAGAAAAATGTTTGAATGTTTTTTTTGTATTTTTTGTGAAAATATAATTTGAATGATAATAATAATTAAAACCTAAATTCTAATTGATTTTAATATTTAAGAAAAGAGTTGATTAATTAATTAATTAAATAAATCAAGAAAATTAAATGTTAGCTAATAACCCTAAACCTAATTTATTAGTATTAGAAAAAATTAAGTTAGTCTAATGATTGATTAATTAAAAAAAATAGGGTTAGAAAAAGAATAATAAAGCAAATTAGATTAAAAGAGAAAATAGGAAAAAAGATTGCATGGGGTGGGTGTTGAACCCACACCCTCTTGGCTTTCACATTGCACTGCTTGCCACCAGGCCAAGCGTCTGTTGGTGTTTGAGAATAGGTGTTGCATAATATATTAAAAACCTGCGCGTTAGATGGAAAATAACAAAAAAATATTTGCAACGTGCAGGGATCGAACCCATGCCCTTATGTTCACAACCCAACGCCTTGACCAACGGTGTTACGCTCTCATCCGGTTATATAATAAAAACCATTAAATATAATATAAACCAAATCCAAAAAATTAGAAGTCAAACACATTTTAAACGTGCGCGTGTTAGTGGGATCATCATATTTGAATGGAAGAATAGAGGGATGACACGCAACCCGGGGAAGGTCAAACCACCACACACCGTGGTTGACCACCTTCTTCTCCGATTGTCCAAAAATATCATAGTGCAAGATAGCACGATTTGAAACAAGAGATTAAGCCTACCCCCCCCCCCCCCCCTTAAACCGGGGTCTACGAACTCAGTGGTGCCTTTCATTTAGTCTGAAAATGCCTGTAAAAGGAGATACGATGAAGTCGGAGCTTCACGCCCTAACAATGGTGTTTTCTTGTCCCTGCATCAAATCTCAAAAGTAATGATTCTGAAACATTCCAAACATCAGTATGGACATGTATGAATGCTTATAAACGATTTACAACGTGAGAATTAAGATTTTGTAATTGAGAAATTTTACCAAATCGGTGGGCTTGAATGAATGATTTTAGACGTGGACAAGCTTGCTTCTTGGCTTGGTAGTGATCCTGGGAACTTCAGGAATGCGTTTGGATGCTTGGTTGCGATTAAAGAAGTATGCAAATAGGGTTTTATGTTTTTCCTAGTTTGAGAAATTTTGAGATTTTTGAGAGTTCTTATAGGCAGCCTTTTTTTCGTGTCCTTAGTGCATGAATGTCTTGTGTATTTAAAGGACATGGATTTAGGTTAACAAAATTGTATCAAATCTTGATAATTCATGGTGAAAATATTTGACTTGCAAATCATATGAAACTTGTTATTTTGGCCAAGATTTGATTCAAAGAACTTCACACGGTTTTGCCAGCTCAAATATATGATTTTTGACTCATGATTTGATCAAAAATAGGTCCATGCACCTCTCATGATTTAATGAATATTTTATTTGATTTATTTATATTTAAATTGAATAAAATCATAATAAAAGAAATAAAAATTACAAAAAAATATATGAATGTGTTTAGAGGTTCTCTAATGTGTTATGAACACGTTTGGATCTGAAAACTTAGGCCCAATAGCCCAAAATTACAAATTTGCTCAATTTGGAGTTCGTGCATTTTCTCAAGGATAATAGGGGGCCTACGGTTGATAGCAGTAGCGGAGCGAAAAACTTTTGAGGTTATATAGATGTAGGAGAAATCTAAAGGACACTTCCGGGCGATATGGGGCCTTGTGCTTCTATGAACAAGGAAGTATTTTTTAGATCTTTTGGTGCCCTAATCTCATCAGGGGTAGGTCCCGTGAGAGCATATGCCATTTTGTTGCAGATAAATGGAAGCAACATGTTAGAACGGAAAGTAGAAATATTGTGTGCTGGGTTTGACTCCGACACAAAGGTTTGTTTATCAACAACAAGGAAATCAGGCATGGTGGAAACTAGCTCAACTGCGTGAGGAGTGTTAACGTGTTCAACAACTTGGCTTGGAGACGCCATGGAAGATGAATGGAAGCTTTGAATGAAAACGAAGGTGGAGTTTCTTTTTGCTGAGTTTGGAAGCTAGGAGATTAAGGATGCAAAGAAAACGTAAAGAGAAAAATGAAGGAATGAAAGGGGTATTTATACCACCAAAGAAACCAAACGTTTGGAAAGAAAGTGAGAAAAAATTGTAGCTACATGACTGGAACGTGTCAAAAAGATGGCAACTGAGGTGAGGAAGTTGGTAAGTTGAAGGTCATGTTTATCCTAGGGAGTTGAAACTAGAAAGTAGGGAAGTGGTTGTGTGATCGCTGATGTAACGTTTGAAGCACAAAATCATGATTACAATGACAATACTTCACACTAAGAGAAAAGAATTAAAATGCTTATTTATGTTCTTTTAGTCGAAAATGATATTTTGGGGGGACAATTTGTTGGCTAGGATTTCCATATAGAGAAAAATCCAAACCAAAAGTAAAAAAGGTGCTTTTAAGAGCATTAAATTATAAGGAGTCGACTACATAAGCATGTCGACCATGGATGATCTCACAGGTACTCGACCAAGGTTTCGTAAGTGCAGTCGATCAGAGTAGGTTTCATGGCGAATGGATTGGGTCCAAGAGAGGTAAGAAGCCCAAAAGGGTTAAAAGGCCCATAAGCGCCTAAACTGCAAAGGCGAAGCCTTATAGAGGGAAAACGTGGATTTGATATCAAGAGTGATGAACGTGGGATCATTGAGGGAAGTTATGAAGAACTTGATATCAGGAGTGATGAACGTGGGATCATGGAGGAGAGTTATGAGAACACGTGGCATGCAAGGTAACAAAGCCCACTTAGAAAATAGTTATTTTTTTGTATTATAAATAAAACACTTAGTGCACTTTGTAAGGGGTCAAACCTTCACATTCCTGCACGCTAGTCACTCAGATTAACTAAGCAAACGAACGAAATGAGTCAGACAAAGGCAATATACGTTTGAACCAACCTATTTTCAACCTTTCTTTAATGTTATGTCATTACATTTTACAATTTAAAATGTTTTTTGTCTTATTTACTTTGTCTTTTATCAAGCCGTTTGGCTCTCAGTCGAACGTGTCTTATTTACTTTGCTTCTAATCAAGCCGTTTTGCTCTCAGTCGAATGAACCTTTTTGAAAATTCTTTAACTACGCACGCGAACTGAAGCACTATATCAAAATTCATTGATCGATCTCGTCAGTAAACTTGTTTTAAAGAGATCAGCGTTATTTACCAAATTAAGAAATAAACAACACCAAAAATATATTTTCAAAAATATATTTCCTGAGACATTTTTAAAATTGTATAGGATATTTCTTTTCCTTATAAGATTGAGAGAAAAAAATCCTCATTATTTTGGTATAATAGACATGTCAGATGACATAATAACAAGCATGCCCCTCAATCATGTCTATTCCAATGTTGTTGTTTTAGTGGTAGCTAGCTAGCTATGTAAGGTTCCTAGTAATGACTACACTAGCAAGAATAAAACCAAAACAACCCAGGGCCTAGTAATAACAGAAAGGCATAGATAGTGATGGATTTAGACAAATGAGAAACTTTTTGGGCTCCACAACTCTGTTCTCTACTTAACATCCTATTTTGATGCAAACTAGCATAAATTGCCCCCCCCTCAATCTCTTATTTATTTTCGCAAAGTAGCTGGAAATTTGTTGTCAAACAGAGGAAGATAAGCTTGCTGATTATGATTGAGAAGTGCTTTCAATGTTACATGTAGTTGGCCTTTTGTATTTATGAACAACTTCTAACCTTGACTTAAACCCCTTTCATACCTATCTAAAGGTGCTGGTTATTTGAAACTTTGCAGCTATCACTCCTTTGAGGTAGATGACAAAATAACTCATCAATATATCATGACACAAATATATGATAAGTGACTGCATGAAAAATAATTGTTATGAGATTTAGAAAGAAAAACCTTAAAAATAATTGTTATGAGATTTTGATAACGTGACTAAATCTAAGTTATCTAACACCAACATTTTTAATAGGACTAAAGGTGACTATATCTAAGTTAAGACATAAGGGTTGGAATGGAATTCGATATATATGACTACACTTAACTGTGTTGTTTTTTAAATTATTGCAGAAAATGACATGTCAATGTTTTATTGCATCAAAATCTAGTTTCATATTTAAATTTGAGTATCTTAGTTTAATTCACTATACACGTATAAATTTTATTTTTGAGAGACCATGGATTGAAATATCTTCAATAAAAACTTAAAAGGACTGAGTCTCAAACTCTCAGACCTATAAATAATATAAGAAATATTTGGATAATAAGTATTGATGTCACATGACAAATATATGATCGAGTTTGACCTATCTCCTCCATAATATATCTAGAGGAAAGATGTGTCAAACCATATATTAAGCGGGTGAAAGGAAATTCCCATTAAGGAACAACTAAAGTAGTCATTAGATTGATTACACTTCCAACATAAGAGAATGATTCAGTCTAATCACTCTTTTAATGAATCAAATCTAAAAGACGTGTAGCCGATTTTAAAGGCATAAGAACCGCTACTAACTCCTCTATCAAATGTTTGCATCTATACATTTCAAAATTAAAAAAATTCTCTTATATGCAAGTAAAATTTTCATTGGATATTACCATGTTCTGTTTATAGTGTTACTAATATTAAAATAAAGTGAAACCGATTGAGTAAAAAAATACACACACACTTGCGGTGCACTTAACAATTCTCACCGAGTTGATTGGGTTTACCTTAAGAAATCATACTAAATTCAATTTCTTGCAATACATTCACTCCCCATACCATGCTTTTAGAAATCTTATTTCTCACCCAAAAAAAAAGTGCACCCTGTTTTCCCATTCCCATCTCTTTTACCCACATAACTGAAAAGCACGTCTCAAATTATTGCATTTTAGTAAACACTTTTGGGTCCCTTCTATTTTGATTCTAAAGTTGTTAAGGTAAGGTATTTCCAATAAAAGATAGAAGAAAAAGCATCAAGTTGCCATGAAGAATGCAATCATTCATTCATCATTTGAGTCTATCATGTTTTTCATCCAAAAGATTATGTTTACCCCATACCTATTCCACTCCTTAATTATTAGCCCCAGATATTATCCTCTACAATAAAACCACAACCAAAATCCTCAAGATAGTGACATAAAAGGCAAATCATAAGAAGAAAAAAAGGGTCATAAAATCAAAAAATACCCATGTCAACATAAGTTTTGTGTATATCATTAATCTCATGGACTATGATCTTGAAAAGACAATGATTAAAATTGATAACAATATACTATATAAAAGAGAGAAGACAAAAAGATATGATCAACCAACCAATCAAATTCTCCCATTTTAAACTGGGCCATACACTCTCCATCTTCTTATGCACAAAGGGCTGCGACGTTTGCTACCACTTTGTTTCCATTCCCATCCCCAATTGTTTTCTTCCCTCAAATTTACATAATTTTTAAAATTAAAAATTAAAAATTAAAAATTAAAAATTAAAAAAAATAAAAATAAAAATTTATTAAACCAAAAAAAAGTTAAAATTAAAACCTAGCATTTTCGAAGCCGTGTAAGTCGCTAACTTTATTCAAAGACTTCTTAACCATAGCCATCTTAGCCAGCATCTCAGCCGCTCTCCAAGCCGATGTAGGTGTAAGCGGCTCACCGTTTTCATCCACCATATTACAATTCATCTCTCTCTCAACTCCTCTTCTTCTTTGCATCACTTGTTGCTGCTGAGCCTCAACATGAACCTGTTCTTGTTGTCTCCTCCAATGAAGTTCTGCAAGCTCAGCTTCCAAGCCGCGAACATACTGTTCAGCTGAAGCCGAGCCAGATTGAATCAAAAGCGCACGGGCTGAAGAAAGTAAATGATGAGCGCTTGTGAAGTTACTGTTATGATCTAGAAGCCTCCTTGACTCAGCTATGGCTCGGGTAGTTATGAACAGATTCCTCAGCCTTTCGATCTTAGTTTGCGATGATCGAACGGTTTGGGAATGATTCTGATGAAGCTGCACTGTAAGTCCCTGTTCTCTACCGTATACTATCTCTTGACTTGCGGGGTCCTTATAAAGACACCGTACTGTCATCACATGGTGGGCCCGGGGCCCCATACCCAAAGCTGGAACTCTCATTTCAACCAATAGTTCTCTTTCTTCTTCAGCATATAAATCGCCGAGCCGTACGGCTCCTAAGCTCAGCAGCGTGGGCCTACCACTGCAGGAATACATAGCACTAATTTCAGCCCGGGCCGAATCAGACTGAAAGCCCAATTGAATTCTCAAATCCTGAACTACCACACTCAAAAGTCCACCAACACATTTAGCAAATGCATCCTCTCCCGGTTCGTGACTGTAACCGGTTTTACTACCGAACCCAAACGCGTGAACCGGGATTTCAATGTGAGCAAACCGGGTCGAGGATGCATGGCTAAATGTCTTGCGTTGATTTTGTTTGTTACTAGAGTTATGAACCTTTTCATCTTGACCGTCGGATAAAAGCATGACGCTACAAACCGGGTTTCTTTCTCTACGATCTTCTAATACTCTTGTTGCTTTTCTCAAAGCCTCGGCTAAGCCGTTTCCTTCACCGGTGACAAGCCGGTCAACGATGCGTCGAGCCATTCGCTGACCTTGAGCCGTCATTCTTCTCAATGGGAAAAGCCTTTTGGAAATAGAAGAAAATGCCACTATGGAAAGCCTATCAGCTGGTCCTAGAGAGGAAATAACCAAACGCATCGCGCGCTTTAGCATGTGAAGCTTTGCACTGGTCATGCTTCCACCAATATCTAGCACCGTTACGAGATCTATCGGTGCTCGCCGTGAAGGATCGAGAGTGTTGGTTCCGCCGCGGAGCGGCGGTGGCGCTTTCACCTTTAGAACCAAAGCGTATGTTTCGTGCGTTCTGGAAACTGATACAACTGCACACTCCGGCATTAACTTCACCTGAACAGTTCTTGAATCTCCGTCACCGGATTGTATATCGTCGGAGTAGGATTTGTTGGTGTTAACGAAAAAACCTTGAAACTCGCCGTTGTTGTCGTGGTCATCGTCATCATCTTCCACGTTTTCATCAACTTCAGGAATAGTGATAATCCTTCCACCACCGGCGCTAGAAGAAAGAAGAGGCTCATCGTCGTCATAAGATCGCGCTGATTCAGATTGCTTTAGTTGTTGATGTTGTTGTTGCTGCTGCGGTTGAGACTGATTCGAGTTCTTGGTTCCGAAAACTGAAGAAGGATTTTCCTTTTGTTTTGAATCATCACTTGTATTAGAGTTATCATTAGTTGTGTGAGATTGTTGAGCAGCAAGATTTTTATGCGCCGCTAGTAATGGAACGTCCTTCCATGTGGCGTTGCAGACAGGGCAAATAAGAGTAGCATGGTTGCGTACATGTGCTGCTATACACGGGAAATGAAAAGCATGTGCACATTCTGCAGTGTAAATCGCCATTCCTTGTCCCGTTTTCACACTATTCAAACAGATTCCGCAGCTACTCTGTTTCAAAAAAAAATCAAATCAAGAATCAGTATCTATTATTGTTCGGAACCGGATCTCTTAAAAAAATTTCAAAATGAATATGGATTGAAAAAGTATATATATATACCCTAAATTTGAAGCTGTTTTTGAAGAGAGATAACTTCAAAGGAGAGCGAGGAGAACTTGGATTGGACACCGAGTTTGCTCTTGGAGTTGGAGTATTACTTTTGCTTTGAAATCTGGGGCTATCATGGGTTTGAGAAGCTGCTTCAGTTATTGTACGACAACGCAGGCTTGGACTTGAAGCTGGTTGAGATTGATTCAACCGTGGAGTAGAACTATTACTACTACTACCTCCAGAGAGAAAACTCAACCGAGCACAGCTTCTTGAGCTTGGGCTCGGGCTTTGGCTTTGACTCTGGCTTCGATTCTTGTTATCTGATATAGTAGATTCAGGGTCTCGTGTACAAAAGGCTCTTCTCCATCCAGTACCCATTTTCTTCACTCAAGAAAAGGTACTATACTTTTTCTATCCTTGATAAGAGGAAGATATGAGAAAGATAAGTTTTGTTTGTTTTGGCTTTGAGAAAAGCAAAAAGATCTCTGCAATTAAAAGCCTCGAGAGAGAGACCTATCTATCCTCTCTCTTTATCTACCTGCCTGTTTGTATTTATATATATTTTTTTCTTCTTTTGTTAATAGTGTTGTGAAAACATTAACCCACTCTAATTAAACAGGTTATTACCTAATTATGCAAATTGGTCAACGCTTCAACATTTAATTAATCATTAATCATTCAATTATTTTATAATAATTACGTGAGCAATTAAATATAGATCACCGATCAAGTTGATCTTCATCATAATAACCGAACAAACTGCTATATATGCAGAACACCAACTCAATATGTGAATATTTAATTTTATTAATATTAAAATTAATATTAATTATTGGCGGTTTGATTCGTCACATCATGTTCTTGATTCTAATGAGTTATTCACAAAAACACATTGCTTATTTACAACAATTGGGACCACTAAGTAGGGTTAGTCACTACCAATTCCATTTTCTTACAACAAATTGTGAAGGTCCGTAGAGTTGTCAAAATAACCTAATTCATATAGGTCTGTCTGACTGACCCGCATTGGGTCTTCAATAAAAATCTATATTTTTAAAAGTTTTTTAATCTAATTTTAAAAAATACGTTATTTATTAGAGCTAATCTACATGAGTCGTGGATAATTCATTAAATCTATATTGTTATAAATTTTAAAAAAGTTATATTAACTCATATATTATGTTATTTTAAAATATTATATTGATTTTTTTTCATTTCATTAAATTGTCTCTATTATATTTAATTTTTCTTTTTTATATATTATACATTAATATAATCTATATTTTTTCTTGTATTCTATTAATTTCTTTTATATTAAATATTTTGAGTATTATTTTATATAATTTAAATATATATTATATTTAACAATACATTATAATACTTATAAAAGATAATATAGTATTTAAAAATATAATATTTAGAATAATATAATGTTTGATTTTATTTATAGTTATTATTATGAGTTTTTTATTTTAATTTGTTTATTGAAAAAAGTTTGTTTATGATTGAGTAGTCTGAAATCTTAGAACCAGACTAGAGTAATAATTTTAAAACTTATATTATAATAGAGTTTTTTTTTACTCAGTTCTAAAAATTCATATTAATGAAAACCGGTGTTAAACGGACCGAGTAGTCAATTTTAACCACTATAATTATATGGATCTACGTACTAATCCAAAGTTTACGTGACATTAACCTCGGATTACATTAATGTAATTTTTATACAGTAAAAACCTATAGCTATGTGTCAGTTATAGAGCTAAAATTTGAAACTAGACTAGTACTATTTCATGCATGTCACACTGTAGAAACATGTATAGGAATACAAAAAGGTGAAAACGTTGATGGCAATAAAATAGTCAGAATTACTACTAATACTCCATTCGTGACACAATGAATGAACATATATCAATAAAATATGGAAAAATAAAATAAAAATAATATTTTTATTGAAAATGATGAAAGTTAAATTAATTAGAAGATATAATTGAAAAAGTATATTAAAAATTGAAATGAGCTATTTATTTTAAGACATTATTTTATTTTAAATAGATCACTTATTATAGAATGGAGGGAGTACATAAATGACTTAGTGATCAAAACATTCACATGATTATGGTGGTAAAATAGACCTGGTCTGATGGGTATGTCCGTTTTGCTCGTATTTTAGTGCACAACGAGTTAATAAGTTAAATTCTCATTCTTTAATAGGATTGTTCTGTCCCGTTTTCTTTGCAGATTTTTGCGAGCATGAATCTTAATATAAAATTTTGCATTTTTAAATTTAAGAGGTGTAAACTTTCTCCGTAATGGGACGGACCTATGACCTTCATCCTCAATTATATCCGCCTCACCCCGCTCTATTTTTTTAAAGATTTTTACAAGAACGAACTTAAACGAGACAGACATAATCATTTACCATCTTACATATTATCCCATTTACCCTCTTACATATTATCCGTCTTTTCTTGGTGTCTGAGTAGTTTGGAGACCTATGTGTTTAGGGCCCCTCTTCCCAAACCCAAACCCTACAAACTCTTTTTACTTGCCGCAACCATTACCCAGCTATTGCTATCTTACATTTTTTTATTTATAATAAATTCTATATTTAAACATTTGATAAGAAATTCTTAAATAATTCATTTTTCTTTTTAAGTATATTTTCTAATTCTTATCTTATTAAGCATTCTTTTTGACTTCTTAAAAAATATATCCGAGGAACACTCGAAAATATTAATGCATATGTAAGTATTATTCTCTTCTATTATTTCAGTTATAATGATGTTAGTTTAATTTTAATTTTCGCTTTTATTACATTTTAGTTTATAACTAAATTTAAGGATACATTAAACTAGACAACATTATATGTTCATAGCATTATATATTCATATTTGGAGCGAGATGGATTTTAACAAGTAATCACTATTATCTCATATATTATTGATACTTGTACTTGTGTAATATTATAATGAGTGGGAGTCTCCTAGTGCATATGTTCACAAGAGGTGGTGTATAATAGATTTGTTGAAATTAGTGAATATCTATTCTAAACCCTAGGTATATATATATATATATATATATATATATATATATATATATATATATATATATATATATATATATATATATATATATATATATATATATATATATATATATATATATATATATATATATATATATATATATATATATATATATATATATATATATATATATATATATATATATATATATATATATATATATATATATATATATATATATATATATATATATATATATGTGTGTGTGTGAGAAATTTTATGGACTCAATAGTGTGAAGAAAAAAATTGTTTCTCCTACGACAATGTAGAATTAGGGGAGATCGAATCTTCCTCTATTATAGGGGTCAATTTTCTCCCATTAGCTTTCCAAAGCTATTTCTCTTTAGGCCCTTTAATGTTTCCCCAATCTACTAGGGTTTTGAACAAATCATAGAGTGAGTGGAGCTAGTCTCCTTTCATCATATAGGAAGTTGATGGCAGCCTAATTTGGGTTCAGGTTGGGTGAAGCAAGCTTCAAGTGAGAGCGTTGACCCACCAACTCGTCTTATGACCCTTAATGAGGTTGTGGGTCATATGAGTTATGAGATGTCCTCTCTAGGGCCCAATTAAATTTATCGTAGTCCATAATATCTCAAGCCCGAGGTCGGAGTTTCTCACGCGAGACTTAGATAGTTAAGTCCCTCGTGCGAGACTTAGATAGTTAAGTCCTTTATGAGAGACTTAGATAGTAGAGTCCATCAAGTGAGACTTAGATAGTCGAGTCTTTCAAACGATATTTAAATAGTTGAGTCCCTTAGTGATAATCAAAATGTTAGATCCCTAAGAGGGATCCTTGCCGACCAGACTCGTCATGCTGCCCCAGCACACACCCCATTGAATTTTCCAAAACAGTTAGATACATGATCAATGGTCTTCCCTCGACTGGTGGCATCAAAACAGGAGGCTCTTGCAGGTAATCTTTGATCTTGTCGAAAGCAGTTTGGCACTCGTCATTCCACTTGACTACTTGATCTTTCTTTAGTAATTTGAAGATTGGTTCACAACTAGCTGTTAGGTGAGAAATGAATCTGGCAATGTAGTTTAACCGTCCCAAGAATCCTCTGACTTCCTTCTCAGTACGAGGAGCAGGCATCTCTTGTATTGCTTTCACCTTGACAGGATCCACTTCAATACCTTTATTGTTGACAACAAAGCCTAGGAGTTTAACGGACCTCACCCCAAATGTGCATTTATTTGGGTTCAACCTCAACTTGTACTTCTTTAGCCTCTCAAATAGTTTCTGTAAATGATCAAGATGCTCTTCTTCTGTTTGAGATCTAGTTATCATGTCGTCCACATAGACCTCTATTTCGTGATGTATTATGTCGTGAAATAGAGCTACCATGGCACGTTGATAGGTTGCCCCAGCATTCTTCAGCCCGAATGGCATAACCTTGTAGTAGAATGTGCCCCACTGTGTGACAAAGGTTGTTTTCTCCATGTCCTCAAGCGCCATTTTGATTTGGTTGTAGCCTGAGAAACCGTCCATGAAGGAAAACACTTTGTGTTGTGCCGTATTGTCAACTAGAATATCAATATGGGGAAGTTGGAAATCATCCTTAGAGCTCGCCCGATTCAAATCTCTGTAGTCCACGCACATTCGTACCGTGCCGTCCTTTTTAGGCGCGGGAACAACATTGGAAACCCATTGTGGATAGGAGGTGACGTCCAAGAATCCGGCGTTGAATTGTTTCATGTCTTCTGCTTTGATCTTCTCTGACATGTCTGGTCGCATGCGACGGACCTTTTGCTTTACCGGTGGGCAGTCCTCTTTTGTAGGTAGACGATGTACTATGATATCTGCATCAAGTCCTGGCATGTCTTCATACGACCAGGCAAAGACCTCAACATAATCGTGTAGCAATTGAATCAGACGCACTTTGACACCAGGTTCCAGATTGGCACCCTCCTTGACTTCTCTTTTGCCTTCTTCAGTACCTAGGTTAATTGTGTCAATTGGTTCTTCGTGGGGCTGAATGGTCCTCTCTTCTTGTTGTAGTAACCTGGCGAGTTCCCCTGGCACTTCACAATCTTCCTCACCTTCGTCTTCGGCTTGGTAGATTAGATTTTCAGAGTCACAAAAGGCCATAGCAGAACCGTTACCCATGGAATCCTGAGTGGATGTAGACCTGTATTGTGAGTGTGAGTGTGTGTAAGAGTATAACTATCTTTGAATGAAATGAAAATGTAAAAAAGAAAAACAATGAGCACAAAGTTTGTATGCAAAAAACGTCCATGATTCATTGATGTCATATGGAAATGAGATAATAACCCTTACAAATGGATCATTGTGCCTCGGGTAAGACACGAGGTTTTAAGAGTCTGAATTGTTTTAATATTACAGATCCGACAAAATTTAAAGACAAATTACTATTGGATAAATGTGATCGGGACAAAATCTCTAGCCTCTCAGTTATTGAGCCCTCCACTGACAATTGGGAAAATCCAATCCTCCAGGTTATAGTTATCTTCATCATCCTCCATGACGCTGACTTGATGGTTCCTGATCTTCAAGGGTGGTCCTCCGGCACGAGCGCGACGTATAGCTTTCTGGGCTCCTGAAGTGAAACCCAAACCAAATTTGTCAGATTTGTATGGGATATCTAGGAGTTGGCCCCAAATAGTGCACCCACCTTCTTCGATCACTGCCTTGGCATCTTTTAAAGATGACATCTTGAGCAGAGGCCTTGTAATCTTTGGGACCTGAGAAAAAGGCTTGGTCACTGCCACAGTTTGCAGGACTTCTTTAAAGTGTTGGAATGGAGTTTCAATAAATTCACCATCTAATTCCACATATCTGAAGGAATTTAGTTGATTGGCCATATACTCTTCTTCTCCATGAACAGTGATGATTTTCCCCTGAATCAGATATTTCAGCATTTGATGCAACGTAGAGGTAACGACACCAGCATTTTGAATCCACGGTCAGCCTAATAAGCAGGAATATGAAGGGCGAATATCCATTACATAAAAAGATGAATCAAATGTTTTTTTCCAATTTTTATGGGGATGTCCACTTCCCCATGCACCATCCTTTTTGAGCCGTCAAAGGCCCTCACTACTATGTTGCTAGGCTTCAAGATCAATCCTTCACAGTCAAGCCTATCAAGATCTTTTTTAGGCAACACATTCAGAGACGAACCAGTATCCACCAAGACATGAGTCAAGATTGTGCCCCTGCATTCGACTAATACATGCAATGCCTCGTTATGCTTCCTCCCCCTTGTCGTTAAATCAGCATCCGAAAAACCTAAACCATTATCTGCGGTCAAGCTGGCTATGCAGTCTTGGAACTGATCGGCAGATGTTTCTTGGGGTACATGGGCAGTTTTAAATGATTTTACCAAGGCCTTTGCATGAGCCTCGAAACATAACAATAAAGCCAGCATGGAAATTTTTGATGGATTTTGCCCCAGTTGCTCGACTACGTTGTAGTCGCTTCTTTTTATGATCTTTAGAATTTCATCTATCTCTTTTCAGGAGGTCTCAGAGATAGCTACTGATTGTGCCTTCGTCCGGACAGGCTCAACCAGAATACCTTTACCTCGAGTCTCGGTTGACTCGGCAGTGGGAATGTCAGTAGGGATGATAACAGGGACTGCAGCAGTTTTGTCAACAGGAGGATTAGCAGAGATGATTGTAAGACTGGGAATAGCCTTTGGAGGAGAAACAACAACATGAATGATTACAGGTCCAGAAATAGATTTTGGAGGAGCAATTTCAGGAGAGAATACCCTTCCACTTCGGGTTATCTTACTAGTCCCTGCGATATTACTGATATCCGAGTCAACTTTTTACGAGCTTGAATTTTCAGCAGCCGGCCAATCTTTCTTGATACCGTGATAGTAGACATCACCTCCATAATTCCATGGGACGGTTTTTTCTGATGAATACGGGATTGGTCCAGGCATTATAATTATCAACGGAGCTACTTTAGGAACTGATGTCATTCTAACGAGTCTTTTGGTGGAGACCCTGGAAGAATTGGCAGAAATGGTCACTATGGAAACATCATTATAAGAAACAGTTGGAATAGAAGTCTTCTCGAACAAAATCTCCTTGTCATCTATTAGGCATTGAACGCCTGCTTTTAACAAATGACAGCTGGTTGGTGAGGATAAACAGAACTGGCAGCTTTCATCACAGCCTGGGAATACACCGACATTCAACAAGTTCTTTTTGATAGTTAGGAGTGGGGTCACAAGTTCATCAACCAAAATAACAAACATATCTTCCTCAACGGTGTTGACATTACGGTCGTGCTTGGGCATAGGGGCAGTGATGACATTGGGGATTTCTAGCGCATCAAATTCAATCTCTTTGGCTTCAAGAAGGTCTTGTCCCTTGTTCTTCAGAGCCCAACAGTTGTTAGTGTCATGGTCGGGACTCTCAAAATGGTACGCACAACGGGTATTAGGATGATAATGAAGAGGGGTTGTGTTAGGATTCTTTGGAGCTTCTTTCAAAGTCACTAGATTGGATCTTAACAAATGTGGCAATACTTGAGATAATTTCATATTAATTTGGGTGAACTGTCTGACTGGTCTTTCTGTTCTTGGCTGGTTGCTTCTTTGTTGAGCAGGCGCAGGTTTAGGAATCATGACAGCCCCCACCATTGGACAACGTTCAGTCCTATCTTGATTTCTCTAAGGATATACAACAACAACTTCTTTCTTTCCAATGAATGGTTTCCTTACAGCAGCAGAGGATGCATCTTTTTAATCTTCCCATTCTTTATCCCGGCTTCCACCCTTTCTCCGGTCAATATCAATTCGGTAAAACCTGACGATGAACTCCCAATTACGTGATTGAAGAAAGGACCGGACAAGGTGCCCAAAAACATATCTACTAACTCTCTTTCAGATAGGGGAGGCTGGACTCTTCCTGCTAAGTCCCTCCATTTTTGCGCATAGTCTTTAAAGCCTTCACTTGAAACCATGGCCATACTCTGGAGTTGAGTACGAGTGGGAGCAAGATCAGTGTTGTATTGGTATTGTTTGTAAAAGGCAGCGGCCAGATCTTCCCAATTATGAACATTGGCTCTTTCTAGCTGATAAAACCAATCAAGTTGAGTTCCAGACAGACTGTCTTGAAAGAAGTGTACCCATAAATCTTTGTCAGCAGTGTGAGGCTGTATTTTCCTCACATAGGACCGGAGGTGCATTTTGGGACATGAAACTCCATCATATTTGGCGAACACCGGTGCTTTGAATTTTGGAGGAATGACAATCCCAGATACTAACCCCAATTCCTCAAAGTCCAACCCAGACACTTTTTGGATTTCCATTGCACTTAACCATTCTTCCAGATGCTTATACTTGTTGTCGGCTGGAGGATATTGTTCTTCAGAATAATCCTCTTCTTCCTCTTCCTCTACTGAATCTGGCTGGACAACTGCTTCCTTGCCTTTCCCATCTTAATTGTCTTTCTCACCAGATGATGTTGCAAAGTCTAGGGTCCTTCTTGCTTTACCTTAGAATCTTCTTCCCATATTTAGAACTCCGGTTATTTTCTTCGCTTTATTTTTCTTCTCTTCAACCAGCAAGGTCTTCAACTCTTCTTCTCCTTTGGCTAGAGTTAAGAACATCTGTTGAAACTGAGCATTTTGTGCTTGGAGGTCCTTCACCGTTTGCTCGAGATCCATCTTACTAAAATAAACAGTAGAAAGATGAGGAGAGTTGTTGCAAGAAACCTGCTTATGTTATGATGAATATGCAATGATTTCAAGGATTTTAAAGATTCAAATTTGTTTTAGACAAAAAAGGAAACACACGTTATATTAATAAATTAAAGCTTGAGTACATCAATGCCTCTTTGGGCAAAACAATACAAAAACTCTAAGGTAAAAAGGTAGTACGCATCCTCTTTGGTGCGATGTAGGCATTCAGAGTCCGCTCCTCATGAAGTTTCTTAGTGAGCTCCAAGACCTTCTTCTTGCTAGCGTAGAATTGGGCTTCGAAGGTGTCTCGCTCCCCCTTGAGTTGTATCCAATCTATTTGTAAGTATTCAAGAGAGGCGGGCATGTCAGGATGCAGGACATGGTATGGAACATCTCTTTCTTCATGGGTCCTAATTCAGTTCTTATTCCCATCTCTATCAAGTCCTTTCTTGCTTTAAGGTCATCCTTATACTTTCCTTGTATATTGAGTAACGTACCAATAACACTTTCAAATACATTTTTTTCAATATGCATAACATCAAGAAAATGTATTACATACAACGACTTCCAATACGGTAATTCAAAAAAAATTGACCTCTTCTTCCACCCACCTTTGACAAGCGTATTTGTAAAAGGCTTGCCAAACTGAGTACTCATATCTTTCACCTTCTCAAAAACTTAGTCACCTGTCAACATAGGTGGAGCTCTATCATGTTCTGGATTTCCATTGAATGCCTTTCTCCACCCACGGTAGTGATGATTATAGTTTAAGAATCTACGATGACCGAGAAATACATTCTTTTAACAAAATTCCAATCGCTTCCAATTTGTGTGTTCTTCACAAATAGGACACGCTTTTTGACCTTTAATACTATACCCTGATAGATTTTCGTATGCCGGAAAATTATTAATTGTTCCAAACAACATTGCTCTCAAATTAAAACTTTATTTCTTATATCCATCATAAACCTCCATACCGTTCTCCCACAAAATCTTTAAATCTTCAATTAACGGTGTCAAGTATACGTCTATGTCATTCCCTAGTTGTTTAGGTCTCGAAATTAACATAGATAACATCATATACTTGCGCTTCATACATAGCCATGGAGGTAGGTTGTAAATCATCATAATTAATGGTCATGTGGAATGTGAGATACTTTGAAGACCATGCGGATTCATTCCATCTGTAGATAATGTCAAACAAAGGTTTCTTGCTTCTCCTCCAAAATCAGGATAATCATTATCAATTTTCGACCACTGTGGTGAATCTTCCGGATGTCGAAACTTTCCATCAATAATTTTTTTATCTACATGCCAAGTCAAGTGTCTTGCATGGGTTTCACTATGAAATATGCGTCTAAATCTCGGAATTATAAGAAAATACCATAAGACTTTTGCTGGAGACAATTTTTTCTTATATCGAGATAAACCGCATTTAGGACACTCATTTAACGCATATTCATTTTGAAACAAAATGAAATCATTTGGATAAGCATGTATCTTATCATAGCTCATGCCAATAGAGCATAAAAATTTTTTGGCCGCATATGTTCGATCAGGAAGAACATTATCCTCTGGAAGCATATCTTTCATAAGGACTAATAACTCTGTGAAACTTTTATCCGACCATCTGTTTCCCGCCTTTAAGTTGTACAACTTTAATACTGCGGACATTATTGTAAATTTAGTGCAACCTTTATACAACGGTTTCTCTGCATTGCTTACCAACCTCTCAAACATTTTGGGACAATCCTGAAGATCTTCTTCAAGTGCTTCTGCAATCTCTTCGACACAATCACAATCATATGTATCTCTGCCATTGTCATCTGAAGCATATGTTATACTATCCTCCGGTTCAACATTCCCGTTACTTTTCTCACCATAGAATATCCAACATGTGTAACTTCGATCAATTCTACGCCTCAATAAATGCGATTGCAACCCAACTGCGTCAACCCGACCCACAAAATAACAACTTAAGCAAGGACATTTCATTCGATTGGCGTATTAGGCGTGTTCAATAGCAAACTTAACGAATTCCAATACCTCATTCTCGTACTCTTTGGACAATCGATTGGCAGACATCCATTTTTTATCCATAGTCTTACTATTAAGTAAGCTAAACAAAAACAATACTTAAAAAAAAGGATAAAGACTAAAAATCTTAATACCAATTAGGCATATTCATCAAAAATAAAAATACTATAATTATTCAAGCAACTATAGCAAATTAAAAGAACAACTAAATACATGTAGAGAAGTCAATAACTTCTGAAACCACAGTGTAATATTCTTGGAAACGCTCAGAAACTCCACTCTTCACAAGTAACCTATATAAATGATCAATTAATTTCATTATAATAAAAAAATCTATAGAATAAGAATTATATTAGAATATTTATACAACATTAAACATATATGTATACACCATTAAATAATCACTAATAATCATTAAACATATTTGATTTTAAAATATGAAGGTAAAATATTAATAACAAAATTTTGTTTAATAAAGATCTATTTTAATATTATACATTGAAAATATAAATCAATCAAACCATTCATGTGACTCTATATTAATCAAATGGCTCATAAAGTGTAACTTTCATTTATTTTCTCTTCAAATTATATTCTAACTTCAAATCTAGATCTTCAAATTTTAATTCAACAATCATAATTTGTTTAACTATCTTAATTTATGTGCTAGTATGACTCTTACATTAGAGAATTCATGTTTCCATAATTCTATTGATCCATAAATACTTTATGTAACATGTCTTTTTTCTCTAGAATTTTTATCATTATATAAACTATTTCTTTATCAATTTCTAATCACCAATTTTAATAAAACATTTCATCCTTGTGTCTCGTCCGTGACTCTTGTCTAAAAACCAATTTTTCACAATAATAATCGCAATGGTAATGTATACATATTCCAATTATAATGCTTTTTTCTCTCATGTAATACATATAATATTCGTTGTGACATTTACACAAACACCTTACATGCAATCTCATTGTGACATTTTCCCAAACACCTTACATGCAAAAACCACATACCACACAAAACACACCATAATGCAACATTATTAACACTAAATCAACACTATCAACTAAACCAAATGCAACATTATATATCAATATTATCAAATATATCAAATATATCAAAAATCATACCTAGAGGAGAAGAGAACCTTGGTTGTGAATGGAAGAAAGGATGCAACGATCTTGAATGGAAGAAGGATGAGAATCTTGAAGAAAGGATGCAACGATTTTGTCAAGAATCAAACAAAAAATGGCGTCAAAGTGGGTTTTGTTCGTAACTACTGTATTCTGAAAATGGGTTTTGCAAATAATAACGTGTTATTGTGTTTTATGTTGGGCGCATGTTTTATTTTTTTTATAACACGACTTTAGGCAGCACTTGTAGTAGAAAGCACTGCTTAATCCCCCCCCCCCCCCTTTAGGAAGCACTTTAAGAAAGCGCTGCTTAATCCCCCCCTTTAGTCAGCGCTTTGTAAGCCCACCCTTTAGGCATCGCTTCTCCAAAGCGCTACAGTACCTACCCCCCTTTAGAAGCGCTTTATAAATTCACATTAACTCCCTTTAGGCAGCACTTTATAAATTCACATTAACTCCCTTTAGGCAGCGCTTTCACAAAGTGCTGCTTAAGCCCACCCTTTAGGAAGCGCTTTGTAAGCCCACCCTTTAGGCAGCGCTTCAGGATCTACCCCCTTTAGCAGCGCTTTATCAAACAATATTCATCCCCCTTAGGCAGCACTTTTTTAGAAAGCGTTGTCTAAGGCATAGGACAAAATTTCTGTGTTTTTAAAATGCACTTTTAGCAGCACTTTTGATAAGAAGTGCTGTCTTAGGTGTGCTGTCTAATTTTATTTTTGGCATAGTGTAAGGGGTGTCTCCCTCAACAACTGGCCCCATGATGATGGGTAGAATGGCCTCATAAGGCATCCTGAGACTTTGAGCACAGGCTCGTACCCACTTAAGATAAGGCTCCAAAGAAATGGAGTTCTTATGCCCCAGTGTTTTGCTATCAACTTTGTTCACCATGCCTCAAGCTCTTATGAACCTCTGATGATAACCCTGAACATCATTCTCATAATCGAATATGATTCCTTGGACAAGTGTATCATGAGAACCATCCCTCCTATCATAACCAAACTGTCATAATGCCAAACAAGGATTATAAGTGATTCCTCCCCTAATGCTTAGGAGAGGGACATTAGGGAATTCCCCACATCAGTCAATGATGGTAACACTCTCTAAGGATCGAGGACACCAATGAATCTCCGAATGTGTGAGGGACATCAACCTATTAGACCATCTCAAGCCCTGCTCATTCTTCAATATAGATCGAGGTAGGTGTCAAATAAACCGCCTAGCCAATAGAGGAGTGCAACATAGCAGGGTCCCTCTTCTCTTTGCGGTGTGGGTATGCAGAGAGTGTAGGATGTCTCCAAGTAAAGTAGGCACCGGATTGTGAGACAGAAAAACCTTGACCGCATTCACATCTATGAGTTGGTCCGTATTAGGGAATAGTACCATCCCATAGATGAGAAGGGCCAACACTTCTTCAAAATCTTGTAAATCCAGGGTATCCCAAAAATGGTGAGCCTTCTCAAATAGAAACTTAGCTAGAAACCCTTTGACGCCTCTTCTTGTTTCCCAATTTTCCACTACATCGGACCGTTGTAAAGACAGAGCATCAGAAATCTCTTCAGGTTTTGGGTCTTTTTCCATACCATTGAAGGGTAACTGATCAAGAATAGGCACTCCCAATAACTAAGAAAACTCCTCCATGGTAAGAAGCAATTAGTAATCATGAAAGGTGAAGCAATAATGTAAAGGGTCGAAGAACTGAAAGAGAATATTCAACATTTCTTCATTAGGGCTTGAGGTGACCAGATTGAGAAGTCGACCATGTCTTTCAGTGAACGGAGTGCTCTCAGGAACCCTTGATTCTAGTTCCTTGAGTTGAGGAGGTACCCTTATGAGGTTGACTTGGATAGTATTCCTGCGAGTAAATGCCATGTCCTACAAAACAACACAAAGATAAGTCCTAAAAATATTTGAAATGATTAGTGTGATATGTCATGTTATGATGTTATGATATCATGATTATGCTAAGAAAACACAAATATAGAAAGCACAAGTAAATCACACAAATACCTTAGGTTTAAGGCTTGTATGGGTTTTTAGGTAAGTACCTTCTTGAAGTTTAGTTGGTTCAACCTGTCCTAGAAAGTAATTGGGTTCTAAGGGATCTCAATATCACTGATTTTTCCCACAAGTTTCGTTCCGATCGACAACTGACTTTCCACCAAACAAAACTCAGGAGTCAAATCTCAATGAGTGTAGTATCGAGTACCAACCAACTTTAGACTACACCAAAGACAACTATCTCACTACTTCCTAATGGCCAAGTTGTTCAATTAAAGGTTCTAAGGTCAGTTGATGCTTCATGACACCATGCAGCAGCCCTGTATTCTCCTTGACTACTCAAGGGCTATCGATACCAACCAAAGTGTCACATCAGCATAGTTATCGCTTTAACCGTGTCGGTATACCCTGCACAGTTTCCACGATCTATTGCTACTTACCTAAAAGGTGCCCCAGATCAGGGTGTAGGATCTATAGTAACCCAAACAAAGCCCTCAAAAGTAAAGCAAACAAAGCATACAAGGTAAAGCAATTTAAAATTAACTAGACTCTAAGATAACCCCACTTTTATTATCCCCAGAAGAGTTTCCAGTTCTTTGATACGGTAGCAGAACTGACTGTTTATACTGATTTTGCATTTGTATTCGCAAATGTTGCGGTAAGCAAGAGTCACTACCGAATTTTCTTTTATCCAAATTAAGGAAAGGGTGAAAAGAATAGAAAAAGACCTTTTCGAGAGTTTTCTGAGTAAGGGGGGGAGGGGGGTAGAATATGGAAAGAAAAGGTGTTAGAATCCTTGCCATCCGTAGATTTCTACGGGCTTTTAGATGCTAGCTCATGTTTTAAAAATTGCTTGTGCTTTGTGTGTTTTGAAAATTTGTTTTGAAAATGCCTTGGTACGGCGATTCGCTTTATGATAACTCTTGTATCAGTCCTCAAGAGTGTTGACAAAGCGAATATTTTTTTGAAAGTATTTTTGAAATGTTTTTATGTAGGTGCAAAAGTTTGTTTTGAGCAAGCATCTAGGAACTATCTACTTATACTCGAAAAGGTTGTTCTTTTCCTCCTATCCTTTAGGCAGTGCTATCCTACTATTAATGAGTAGGTAGCCCTATCGTTGGATGTTTGAGGGACATCGAAGGAACGTTACGGTCACGAAGGCAACTTGGCAAGGAATTTTAGTAACTGTCCTAAAGTTCTAAGATCACTTTTAACCAAGGAAACATCGAGAGGGTCATCGAGGGACTTGTGATCTTTCAAACTAGACGACAGCCACTAAAACTTCTCACGTTTCGAGAATTGTGACAGTTTTTCAAAGGCAACCAAAGTGGGATACCCTAGAGGTGCGTATGTGCAAATTGTGTTCAATTTAGTTATTTGTCTTGCATCATTAGGTTTGCTAACGTTTTTTGTTTTCACTCTTGCCATGCAATCCTAGTTACTAGCAGTTAATATGTACAGAAATGTAAAATGCGGAAATAAACCCTACGCTATTACATGGCTTTGGGGAGAGGGATATTTACAATGTACAAAAATTTGGGGGAAGAAAAATAAAGAAAGCGGTAAAAAGTCCTATTAATTATTACATTCCAATATACAGTTACAATAATGTAAAAAAATACGGAAAATAAATAACGCATGAAAATTGAAAGTACGTCTAAAAACTTAGTAAGTAAAAATTCCTTTTTTTGTTGTTGCTTTTGATTTAAGAGAATAATTAAAATTGTCCTAAAATCTATTTAGAAAATAAAATTAATTTAAGAAAAAGATCTAAGTTTTTTTTATTGTTTTTGTTATGAAAATAAAAATAATTAAAAACTAAATTAGATCTTAAATTCTAATTTATTTTAGATTAAGAAAAAGTTAAAGTTTAATTAATTAATCAATTCAAGAAATTAATTATTTAATTAAAGAGAAATTAGTCCTAAGTTTTTTTGTAATTTTTTTTATTTTTATGTTGAATTAAATAAATAACAAAGAAAACAAACAAAATAAAAATAAAAGAAATAAAAACAAATGTAATTGCAAAATGGGTCTGGGTGTTGAAAGAAATAGGGGGTGTGATGTTGAATTCGTTGGGCCCAAGTTGAATAGAGCCCAAGCTTGCCCTCAGATCCAGTGAGGATGCTCCTGGAGAGTGCAAGGTGAACCTGCACGTTGGATGCACTAATCCAGATTAGATGTACATCTGATGGCTTAGATTGATGGTGTATGATGAACAATAGGCCATGAGGAGCATTGGATCTGCATGAAAATGTTAGGAAAATAAGAAAATGTTGGACTTGGGACTCGAACCTAGGTCATCTCCCTTCACACTAACACACCTTGCCAGCTGAGTTACCATATCATTCGTTATATAAAATCAAACAATAATATAATATACAAAATCAAGTCATATATATTTAAAAAAATAAAAACGTGTGCGCTGGTTTGAATGATCCAATGGGAAGGAGACGTGTGGGCAGAGTCATCATCTTCTTCATTTTGTACCAGACTTTTACTGGCGTACTTTCTATTGGTAAAAGCTTTAGTGACGGTTTTCCGTCGTGGCTACATCCCTGCAACATTAAAAAAATGTAAAATACCAAAGATAAATTCCACACAAGGGCATGCTTCAACTGGAAATCTCTTTCTGAACACCATGGTACCATTAATTTTTTCCAATTTTCCTCTAGCTAGGGTTCCCCAATTTGGAGCTTCGGAATCCTAGCCAATGCAACTTATCATACCTGCACTCAAACTTTGATTAAACTATCCAGAAACATTCCCATGACGATCATGAACACAAATATGCAATCAAATCATGTTTACAACGAATGAATGAGTGAAATCGAAATTGAAAAAGACAAGAGCAAATTGTGAGTGTAGGGATCATTTCCTAGTGCTTCAGGGCTCGAGGGTGATCGTGAAACCTTCAGTGATGTCCAGGGATGGTTGCTAAAGGCTCAAAAGCCTCTTAATTGCACTGGAATTTGAAAATAGAGTTTGACTTTTTCTTGAAAATTTCACGTTTGGAATATGGTCTCTATCCTGTTTTTTCGTGTTCTTTTGACTTGCAAGTGTGTTGTATATATAGTGGAGATGGAGGAGACAAGAGATCAAAGGTTTAAACAGCCTTAAACACGTGTTTTCAAACCCATGAATGTCATTTTGAAAGTTGGCCAAAGATGTGGAATCTTGTCTCTTTTCAAATTAAAGTACCTGGACATTTTACACGAATTCTTGGGCTTTAAGGCAAGCCAAAACACCAGCCCAAATGCCAAGGCCCACCTCTAATTATTTTATACATTTTATTTTATATTTATTTGAAATAAATTAAAATAAATATGTACAAAATAGGTAGAAAATGTAAGGCATGGTAATAATTATTTTATAGGTCCTCTATAACCTTAGGAAGATGCTTGGAGCCCAATAAATTAAGCCATTGACCTAAAACTTCAAGTTTGCTCAATGCATAATTCTTGAAATTTCCCAAATTTTCCCAACTTCAGAAAGCCATAACTTTCTCAATTGTTATCTCATGATGATGATCTTTGACTTTTTGGAAAGTCCAAGATGTCTAATTCAATCCCTATTTTTATCAATTTTGCATTTGAAGACTTTATATTGATGTAAATGGTCTTGACAAAAAGTGCCTTTTGTTGACTTTCTGAAAATGACATGTAATGTATGAGCTTGTATCTTTCAAATGGTGCATTTCTTGATCTTGAGGACAAAATAGAAGTTGTAGGGAATGAGATTCTCTTAAAAATAAGCTTTGGTTGGAGAAAATGGATGAATATGTGAAAGTTATGCCTGGTCAAAGTTTGGTTGACTTTTCCTATAGAAACCCTAATTTAGCAATTCTTGACTTTTCATAAATTAGGGACATTTCTTGAGGAATCATGATCAACCCTTTGATCAAATTATGGATATCATTTCAAAATGTTGATGTTGACCAAAAATCTTGAAATTTGACTGTACATGGGTCACAGTTGACTTTTGACCTAGCACAATTGATTTTCAAGTATTTGGGCAATTGAATGAGCAAACTTGTAGTGGGAGGCATGAAATTTGTCATGGACAATCTTGAAGACATATTAGGACCATGGAAAAACATTTGAGACCTTTAGATCTCACACATCTTGATGGAAAGTAAAACTCTAGCTAGAGGTTCATTGCTTAGGAGGAGAATTTGTCTGGTCAATTCTTGGTCAACCTTGAGCAATTGAGGATCTCTAGGAGCATGCTTTGAGTAAAAATGGGAGGAAAAATTTTGGGGTACAACAAGCGTCAATTGAAGAATCTCTTAAGTCTAAACAATGCAAGTATTTTTATCTTGATATTTATGTATCGAAAACTCAATTTTTTTCAACGGATTTTTTTCCAGGTGCTTTGATTTGGAGTCTCCGATGCTTAAGAAATATGGAAGATTGAAGTCTTTATATTTGTGTTTTGAAGAAATTATTGGAAGGTGGTAATAAGCAGCACGACTTAAATTGTTGGAAGGTGTTAGATGTAAATTGTTCTTTATCAGTGATGAAATGTAAGTGTAGCTTTGTTGGACTCTTATTTGTTACAACTTAGTTTATATTCTGATTCTGCTGGATTCTCTTTATTAACACATGTATAAAGCAATTATTTGATCGAAAATTGAAATTCCTACATTTACCCAAACAAAGAGGATACTCATTGTATGTATGTGGATACTGATTGTAGGGTTGCTCTCCCTCTCAGCTTTTTTTAGCACAATTGATTACATGTTATTTTTTTATTACAGAAGAACACCTTTAAGAAACTACTTTAATTACTGTTGTGTTCATCCACATATATAGTTAATTTACTCTTGAGTAACAATTGAGTGGAATGAATACTTTTTTACATGTACATTTTGTTGGAGAGCATATATGTATCTGCATTGAGCAAAGCATTATTGTTTGATGTAAAGTTTGAGGAATTCATTGTGTTTAATAGAGTGGTAATTTTTTGTCATTAGATGGGTTGGTATTCATCATGCAAGTTTTTACCATTATTTATGTTGCTAATCTCCAACTATTAAAAGATCTGAGTTCTATTTAGGATAGCATTATTCTGCACTAAAAATCATATTTTCTCTTTATTTTCTTTTGTTTTAATTAAAATAATTAAATATTTTTAATTAAAATAATTAAAAATCATTAACTTTTGTTTTTAATTAAAATAATTAAGACTGCAAAACATGTATCCTGTTTGTGCCATGATTTTAAACTTATTCACAAATTTCTTAATACATTATGAAAGTATTTAGGAGTATTTAAGAGTGCTTTTTTTCTTAAATAAAACCATGTTTGTGTATGAAATTGAGACTTAACCTTTAGTTACTGATTTTATTACACAGGAGCTACTAAAGTCACTTAAAAATGTGGTGCTGCATCCCTATATATCACCTATATGCAACTTCTTATTTTCTTACACTATTATGTATCTATCAAATGGTATTACATTGTTAATGGCCTATATAGTTATTATATTAGATTTTTTCTAAACAAAAATAATATATTAACACTAACAACTTTATCATTTAAATAAAATATTATATCTATATTACTAATAATAGAAAATTTATGTAAAATACTAATGTTATTATAATTTATTTGTAGCTCTAAAATATATTTTTTTATTTTAATAAATTTTAACCCGTGCGAGGCACGGGTATATATACTAGTTTATATAAAAAGATTATTATGAAAAGAACACTAATGCTATACACACAAACCTAAAGCATATTCAGTTCATCTGAATAAAACATGAACAATACACATGAAAATTTTGAAAAACATAAAGAGAAATCATTGATTCATGAAAGAAATCAGTAACTATTGATTCACAAAATCGCGACGAACCTAAACATTCAGAAGCATCAAAGAGAGAAAAATGGTAATGTACCAGAAATGATATTCAAAGAATATGGTGAAGATTTCGCTTCCAGAAATGACATTCGTTTCCATAAATGATTTTCGAAGAGGATGGTGAAGATTTTGTTATCGCTGTCGTCTCGTTCGCTAGGGCACTCTTGTGTGTTATGAAAGGAACAAAGTACCTTTATGTTTTAATTTTGTGGGAAATAATTTCACAACGGTTGCAAGATTCAACCATAGTGAACTTTGGAACATATAACCACGGTTGATTGAAACAACCGTAATTGTTATACTTTCAATTTTTAAACAAAAATAATTGTTAAGAGACACTCGCTTATTTTTTCTGAAAAAATGGAAAAATGTTGATGTTGGGATTCGAAGCTTGTCACCTAAATTATATGACAAAGGTACTTTAAAGGAACCGTGATGAAAAGTTTCTTAATAAAATTTAAAAAATAAATGTGTGTGAAAAATGAGATATAACTATACTGGATAAATGGTCGTGGTAATATTATGTTACTGAATATGTTTTCTGCAGTAGTGTCTCCATCATAAATAATATAATACTCTCCAAACAAAGAATTAGAGAAAAATGAAATGAAACCATTCCAAAACATAGAAACTTTGAAAGAATGATTTTATTCTCACCTTTATATATAGCTTTTTCTATGAAGGAAATACATCAAGTTTATGAGATTCATATCCTTAATTAGATGTTAATGTTTGATTATATATGCAATGTTTTTTTACAACCGTGTTACATCAAATATTTTGTAACACGATTGTAATAACCTCGATGATACCAAAGTTAGTTCTCATTGCTTCTCTCTTCAAATGGAATGAGGAGGGTTGGAAAACTCAGGAAATGTGTACTAGAGTGATTGGAGAAAGAAATAGGAAATTAAATCAAACATCATTTTGTTATAAAATGAAACTCTTTATCATATGCTTAGTATTCAAAAGAAAAATCCGGTCTGACCTTAGAAATCGTTTGAACCTCCAATTTTTTTTTATTTTTTAACTGATTCTCTGGTTTAAATCCTGGTTTTTATGCATGTTAATTTCCAAGTCCAATTAGACCAGTTAAGTTTTCAGTTTCAGGTTCAACTAATCAAACTGACCAGTCCGATCCGATTTTAAATACCATGCATATACCCATTTACTAATAAGTTTTCAAATAAAGTTGATATATGTTTCACTGATGAAGGATTGCGAGCTTAATTTTCCCTCTAAGCTTTCATACTTAATTGTGAACTAAGCCAGACCTCTCAAAGCTCTCATATTTTGCTAAGAACTATGACCCTCAACTTCTCGTGTATGCAAACTTCTCGACTAACCATCAAGTCACTTAGTTAGTGACTCAAATTTTACAATGGTCTAAGCATTCCTCCTCAGATGCATGGACATGGACATTACATTTTAGTCGATAGCTTGTTCTCAAAGATGTTGGGATGTTAATAACGTCAAAAACAAAAATATAAAGATCAAACAACAACATTAAAGAGTCACACATCCTTCATCCAAGATGCTCACATAAATCTTAAATCACATTCAATCCAAAATGACTATAATCATAAGTCAACCCAGCCATCAGACCAATTAACTAAATGACATATTCAATTGACAATAATTTTAACAATGGACTCAAAATCGATTAATTACATTCCTGAGAAAACACTAAACTAAAGTTATCACTTGCTTCATCAAATAAAAGTTTTGGGGCAACTACTTCAGATTAAGCTTTTGGTTGACCAAAACTCAATACCACGTCTTCAAGGATATATATCCTTTATATTAAAACTTTTCAAAATACAAACTATTCAAAAACCTCAAACCTCACTCTTAAGACAATAAAGATTGTTAGATTGTTAGATTGTTTGTGTTAAATTGTAATTCGATTATGTCGAAAGAGATTAGATTTGTTTTAGATTTGATTTAGATCTAAAACAGAATAAATTTAATTTAGTACCAAAATAGGTATTTTGAGCTTTTATAGTTTTCGGCTTATGATGCAAGCTAAATCTATAAATAGAGGGAGTAATCCCTATTTTGTAATAAAGTTAATTCATTATATTCACGGAATTTGCAGTTGCAAGTGAATAATAAAGCTTTCCACAGTTTGTGGGCAGAGAGAAACTCTACAGAAAATAATTGTCTTCTTTCTTTTCTTGTTTTTCTCATAATTCATTGTAATTGAAGTAGAAATTCATCATAGATATTAGGTGGATTTCCAACATCTGGTATCAAGAGCTCGGTTTGGATTCAAGGGAAGTATCAATCAAGAACGATTGAAGAATTCACGATGGTAAATTATGGGAATGCAAATTATCCAGCAATTCTACCAATTCTGAAAGTAGACAACTATGAGAATTGATGTAAACAGATGAAAGTTTTATTCAGGTGTCAAGATCTTTGAGATCTTGTAAAAGATGGATTCGAAGCGCTTGGAGAAAACACTTCAGAAGAAGAAAAGAAGAAACACACAGAAATTGAGAAGATGAGTTATAAAGCATTCTTTATAATTCATTAATGTGTGAGTCCCGAAAATTTTGAAAAAGTAAGTGATTCAGAATCTGCAAAAGAAGCTTAGGATGTTCTTGAGAAGTCCTTTGGTGGTGCATAAAAGGTGAAAGAACTGAAGTTATAAACTCACAAGAGAATGTACAAATTGCTTCAGATGGAAGAAAATGAGAGCGTATCTGATTTCTTCACTAGAGTTACAAAACTAGTGAATAAAATCAAGGTATGTGGAGAAATATTAACAACAAGAGCTGCTGTTTCGAATATCTTGAGATCTTTAGCTCCTAAGTTCGACCACATAGTGGTGGAAATATAAGAAGGGAAAGACTTGTCGAAATTGACAAAGGAAGAGCTTCAAGGGATGCTTGAATCTAATGAACAAAGAATGAATGAAAGAGCTGCAGGAAAATCGAAGAGTGATGTGGCCTTACAGGCACATTCAATAAAAGAAACCAAAGGCAAAGGAAAATGTTTCGATAGAGGTAGAGGCGGCTACAACAAATCGAATGGTAGAGGAAACCAGAACGAAGAAAACTTTTCAAATAAAAGAAGACCATACTAAGGAAACCAAAGAGGTGGTGTTACAAATAGAGGAAGAGGTGGTGGTCGAAAACCTGATAAGATTCACATTCAATGTTACAATTGTCAGAAGTATGATCATTATTCGAGTAATTGTCCAGAAAAATGAAAGAATCAAGAAAGTGATGCAAAGCTTGCAAAACATGAAGAAGAAGAGATTATGTTGATGGTCATAACAAGAGATGAATATAGATTCAAGGACCAATGGTACTTGGACTCAGGATGCTCATCAGCTATGTCTGGAAGGAAAGACTGGTTTGTCAACATAAAGCCCTCAATGAAAAATATGGTAAAATTCGCAAATGACAATACCCTGGCAGCTAAAGGTATTGGTGATGTTATGATCATGAGGAAAGATGACAAGAGGTCAGTAATTTCCAATGTGTTGTACATACCAGGCATGAAGAGCAATTTGTTCAGTATAGGGAAGTTGGTCGAAAAGATTTATAAAGTGTCAATCAAAGATAATATGATGAGAGTTATCGATGCAAATGGAAGATTAATCTTGAAGGATCCTATGTCTCATAATTGAACCTTCAAGATTGAACTAAATGTGATGGAGCACAAGTTCCTTTCGAATGCAACTAGCAGAGATGAATGGATATGGCATTATAGACTAGGCCATCTCAACTTCAGAGACATCAGAGATTTGAAGAGAAGAAATATGATTTCAGGATTGCCAGAAATCGACATTCCAAATGAGGTATGTGAGGAATGTGTGCAGGCGAAGCAACACAAAAATAGCTTCATCAAGGATGCAGGAAGCAAGTCGAAGGCTATTCTTGAAGTCATATACTCTGATGTATATGGACCAATCCAGGTGGATTTGATGGGTAACAAATACTTTGTTACATTCATAGATGATTTCAGTCGAAAGTTGTGGACTTATATGCTCAAGAAGAAAAGTGAAGTGATCGAAGTATTTTCCAAGTTTAAGTCTATGGTCGAAAGATAAAGTGGTCAAAAACTCAAAGTTTTGAGAACTGATGGTGGTGGAGAATATGTGTCGAAAGACTTCGACGAGCTATGTGAAAAGGAAGGGATTGTACATGAGGTAGTGCCACCCTATACTCCAAAACAAAATGGAATTTCAGAAAGGAAGAATAGAACCATCATAAATATGGTACGAAGTATGTCGAAAGGCAAGAATTTACCTAAAGAGTTTTTGGGTGAAGCTATTTCGACTGCAGCATACATTTTGAACAGATGTCCTACAAAGAAGCTAGAAGGAATTACTTCATAAGAATGTTAGTCTAGTGTGAAGCATAGCTTGATTCATCTGAAGGTATTTGGATCTATTTCACATAGACATGTGCCAGATCAGTTGAGAAGAAAAATTGATGACAAGTCAAGTCAAATGATTCTAGTTGTATATCATTCGACAGGAGGCTACAAGTTGTTCGATCCAGGGAAAAAGAAGATTGTGATCAGCAGGGACGTGATCATAGATGATTTTAAAGAATGGGATTGGACTGAAAATGTCAAGAAAGATTCAGTGGGAATCCTACTCGAAGAGCCAGAAACTCAAATCGAAAGAGAAGTTTGACAAGAAGAACCAGCAGATATACCAATTACAAACAGACCTCAAAGAACAAGACACATGTCTGCAAGATTGCAAGATTGTGTGATTACATCAGATGATGTGATAGATAATGAAGGTGAGCTGGTACATTATGCTTTTTATGCAGATGTCGAACCTATTAATGCAGCTGAAGCATTGAAGGATTCGAAGTGGGTGAAAGCAATGAACGAAGAAGTGAAGTCTATCAAAGACAACAACACTTGGTCACTTGTCGAATTGCCTCAAGGCAATAAGGCAATTGATGTCAAGTGGGTATACAAAGTGAAAACGAATTCGAAAGGGGAAGTAAATCAACACAAAGCAAGGCTTGTGGCGAAAGGATTTCTACAGAAAGAAGGAATAGACTTCGATGAAGTTTTTGCACTTGTTGCTAGGATCGAAATAATCAGGCTGATTGTGGGTCTAGTAGACATAAACAGTTGGCACATATGTCTGATGGACGTAAAGTGTGCATTCCTAAATGGACCCTTAGACGAAGAATTTTATGTTAAACAACCAGTTGGGTTTGTGAAACATGACGAATAAAAAAGGTGTACAGGCTGCATAATGCCCTGTATGGATTGAAACAAGCTCCAAGAGCTTGGAATAAGAAAATTGATAGTTTCCTAAGGGAGAAGGAATTTGTAAAGTGAACAACTGAACATGGAGTATATGTAAGAAGAAGCAATAGTGAACTGCTTATACTATGTCTCTATGTAGATGATTTGTTGATAACAGGTAGCTGCAAAAGTGATATCGAAGACTTCAAAGGTGATCTCAGCAAGGAATTCAAAATGTCTAATTTGGGTGAGATTTCAGATTTCCTTGGCATCGAATTCTAAAAGAGCAGTTGATCGCGAATTTGTGAGTCTTAAAGAATCTAGACCGCAAGTATACAGTCCTATCGCGTGTAGCTTTAAAGATTATCGAATCCCAAGGGACTAAATGTCAAACTACTGTTATCTTAGGTTACTACGTAAATCTAAGGCTAATAATATAATTAATTGGGGTTTAGGAACCTAACTAATTAATATCTAGTTTAGATTCAAGGGAGAATATCGGTATGTAATGGTCGGACTTTGGGGATTTAGCAACTCGATGACCTAATTCGGATTAATAAAATAGTTCTCAATAGGAGGTATTAGTTTGAAAACCCTCTTCTCACACTCTCGTGTTTATTGATTTAGATCCTACTATCAAACCTAAGTGATTGCTCTCGCTGTTTCAAATAGAGTTTAAAAATAGTTTTTTAAAACAAGTAAAACCTAATCAACTTAAAAGCACTCTCGTTCTATTTTAAGTTAATGCCCAATTATCATTGTCCAGTTACTATCTCAAACTCTCATTTTATTGATCCTAACTTCTATCTGTATTTTACTCTCGTAACAAAATAGTTGGTTTTTAGAATTGATAATTGAAACCAGAAAAGTTATTCTTTTAAAAAAGGAACTGATCAATCGGTGTTGCCAAAATCCCGTCAGCTATGTGACCTTACATACCGATAAATAAATTTAGCCTAGCATGTTAAACAATTTAATAACAATGCAACATAAATAATTATCATCAAACAATCTAAATAAACATAACATTTCGAACAATCTTGACATAGATAAATAAAATACTTAAATTAAACCTAAAAATAATATGGTGGAATATTTGACTCGATCAGGTATCTCGCAGAGATTGATTAAAAATAACAAGCGGAAATAAATAATGCGGAGTATATTTTTGGCCGAGTAACACTAAAATTAAAGAGAAGAAAAAACGTATTAAAAAAAGGCTCTCGAACAGGAATTATGAGGCATTATTTATAAGCTTGGAGGCGCGTGGGAGTTGATATATTTTCTCCTCCCACTTGCCTAGCATAATGGTCGTTACGCTCCTCTATTCAAGGAGGATTGAACGATCGTCATGACCTATTAAAAAGGGGAAGGCTGCAACGGTCGTTGTAGGCCAAGTTTTTAGGAAGGGCTAGCTGGCAAGGGTGTAACGGTCGTTACACCTTGGGCTTGGGGAAATTTGGGCCTTCCTTCATTTGTTCTTCAGGACCTTTTTTCTTTTTGCTTGTGTGTTGTACCCCAATTTTTGCCCCTAAGATCCCTTCATCATACCATATTGTTTCAACCACCACAAAATCACATTAGGGCTTTTGGTACTTCTACTTATCTTTAGCTTTGCTCTATGAGGAGTTACCCAACACCTTAACTTGTTTTCTCTTATGATCATGGATATTTTGCTTTAATTTTCTCTCTAAATTAACAAAATGAAATATTGGTTTGTCTCACTTATTGATAATGTAGGTCAAGGCAATGAGGTTTTAGCATGTTGCTTCATGGGTTCATGAGTTTATTTCCATGCCCTGGTCAAAGTCTTGAGGAATTTAAACCTCACCATTGAAGTTGTTTTGAAGATGGTATGAAATTGGTTGGTGGCCATAGGTCCTAATCATTATCCTCAACAATTTCTATTCATAAAGGAAGAGTATTGGCATAAAAAGTTTGTTCAAATTTGGCAAAGTTCCACCAAGCATTCTCTTGATCTAGAGGCTAGGGTTTTGGACTTCAAAGGGGAGTATCTTGCTCATCTTTTGGTATTTTTGAGTGATTCCAAAATCATTCTTCTCTTCAAAAAGTCACCAACAAATTACTTCAAAAGTTCCAAGGAGTGTCCATGTGGAAGGAACTTGGTGAAGAAGAAAGATTACAAGTCATCTAGATGAATTCTCATTTTTCCATATCTGATTTCAAATGGTCATAAATTGGTGAATTTTTATCACCTTGAGCCCATTCTTTTTCCATGATGACCCTAAGGATGTGTACTTCATGCCTTCTTTTATGTGCAAAGTAAGAAAATGGATGGAAGTCGCCTTAAGAATGCAAAATATTATAGGTCATTTCATGATTTTTGGCCAACTTCAACAAGTCATAACTTGCTAAATTTTTGGAGATTTTGATTGGTTCAAATTGCAAAATGTCATTCAGGAGGTCTAATTCATTCCATCTTTTTTTATCAAGAGCAAATTCTAAGTGCAAGGCCATGTTTGGAAGCAAGAGATTATAAATCATTTTTAAAGAAGAATTTGAAATATTTCTAAGTATGGGAAGTCAACTCTTTTTCCTCAACTTTGACTCCATGTAACTTTTAGCTAAAAAATCCATTTGATTCCATTCCTTTTCCATTACAAACCTTGTAACATCATCTTTCCAAATCATCAAGAATCTTGCCCTAAGACCCCTTGAGGTCGAAATGCCATTGGATTGAACTTGGTAACTTGGAACTGAAGTTTCACCATAAGTCAGGATTTGAAATCCATGTTTTGGCCTTTAAACATCAAATTAGCACGCGTTTGTGATCTAAACATGTTTAACCAAGTTGCCAAAGTGGATTAGAGCGTTGAAACGCAAGGATTTGATGAGTTTTGATGCAAATCAGATTACACTTTGCTCGTGTATCAGGTTCACATGATTTCCCTCCAATTTGCATCATTCCAAACGCTTGAGCATTCCATTTGATTCCCTATAAATAGAGGGTCATCCCCCATTAAATTTCCCAAGCTTAGATAGCCAGAATCACCCTGCCAAACTTGCTTCCCAACTCAGAATTCAACTACTTTGAATCCTATTCTCAAGCCTTTTTCAATCCATTTTCTCCATCAATTCACCTTCCTTGATCTTCCCTGAACCTAACCATACATTTACATTCAAGAATTGTGCCCTACATTGCTCCATAGAAGTCCAGTTTCAGAGCTCTGCAACTCAACTTCAATAGGTAGATTCCTTCATCAATTCTTCAAAACTTTGGTATCATTGTGTTGCTCTCATTGCCCTGGTTCTAGTTGCAATAGTTACTTTCTTCTGGAAACATGTTTGGACCATGTATTTTCAAATCTCCTTTCAAAACTTTCTTTCCAAATTGCTTGAGTTACAGTTTATATAAAAATGGCGCGAGCGTATGGTTGTCTTCGTCTTGAAGAGACAAAACGAATGGCATATGTCTGAGCTGCTAATTTTACAATTTGAGAGACCTGTAATTCGTGAGGCTGGAGGTTGAAGATGACCAATGTGTCACCTTCTAACCAATGAAAGCGTGTCATTTGTTTTTTTTTTAATTTCTGATTTTACATTTGATTCATTGCTTTATTCAGTAAAGACCATGATATGCACAACGCGCCAGATCCTTTGGATTTGATTACTAACGCATTTTGACTCTCATCCAATGGTCCACATCTTTTTCTTTTATTTTCTTTTTCATATTTTTATATTTTAATTGTTTTAAATTTCAAAAAATCATAGAAAATTTATTTTTAGTCCAAAAAATCTGAAAAAATTATGAAAAATATTTTTGATTATTCTCTTTCTGATTTTTATTTTTTCACAATTTATTTTTGTGTTTTGGTATTTTTTATGAATTTTACACTTATTTGATTTCTTAAAAATGTTTAAAAATACTTTTACACATTTTTTAATTCTGAAAAAATTATGGAATGATCCAATGGCATTGTGACAAATATTGGTGATTTTATTTTATTTTTGTTTCTGACTTTACTATTTTTTACCATTTTTTTTATTTTACTCATTTATTTTAATTTTTAAAAATAGTTTCCGACTTTTAAAAATTCCCAAATTTTTTATAAAAATATTTGGACCCATTTCTGATTTTTCTATGGTTTTATTTTTCATTGCTTGATTAATTTGAATATTATTGATATTTTCCCCATTTTTTTTAGTTTATTTTAACATTTTTTTATTCTTTAATATATATTAAATATTATATCATTTTGTGAATATTTTTCTGGCTGACTTGAGTTCATTTTTTGATCATGACTTTATTAACATCATTGGATCTTGGGTGTTGAGTTCAACTCCACCAAAATGGATGAATAATTTTAATAATAGTTTGATTAAATATTAATTCAAAAGTGGTTTATTCTTTTTTACCCTAATCCCTCTTCATCTCATCCCCTTCTTCTTGCACTAAATATTGTTGGAGCATGATCCCTATATCATGTCTCAAAACAAATGGTGCATAGATTGCTATTGACCGGCCTCAAAATAGGTGTGACTTCTATATAAGTCCACTTACGATTGTTTAACATAGCGCTAAATTTTGTCCCGATTCGAATAAATGATCATTCATGGCCCAAACTTATGATTGCAAGCCCTAGTATGTTAATTTGATCTCTTTGATCCAATAACCTTGAGATTCATTGTGTGGAGGCTTTGGTTTTACCAATCCTCTAATGGATCTACAACACCTTTGGTCAACGCGGATCACTTAAACATCGTTGATCATTAAATGGTACTTGTGAGAATTCCAAATGGATGATATACTTGACAAAAAAGCAAATGCAACTTGTTGTGTGGAGGCTTTGGTTCTACCAATCCTCTAATGAGTTCCAAATGCAAGTTTCAAGATGGTCATCCAACTAACCACTAATTATTGACTTGTTTTATTTTATGCTTTTATTCTTTTATGCTTTATGCACTATTTATTTTTTTAGCATTTTTACATTTCATGCCATTTTCATCTTTGCTCATTTGAGCATTTATTTTCTTGTCATTTTTACTTTGCTCACTTGAGCTTTTCTTTTTCCCTTTTCCTAAGATACTTAATAATCAATATAAACCCTAAAAACTCTTAAAGGTACTTGGACTATTTGGTTACTATCCTTGGCATGATGGAGCAGTGGACTTTTTCTCAGACTTAGGATTAGAAACCTTGGCCTATCTTGGAGACTTTGTGATCTTATCTGATTATTTTGTCTGGAGCTCTTGAGGTTTACCTCAAGACATTGGGTTGCTTGTTTGTTTTTGTTTGCAGGTTTTTTATGATTGCATCCTTTGTTTGTAATCTGGAATTCACCCGCATACAGCCGTTACTCTGCCCAATTTTTGAGAAGACTTAATACACTTGAAGAGGTCTAGTATCTTTGCTTGCTTGGTTTCAATCCAAAGAATGGGAATTCTATCTTGAATCATAATGTCAAGTTGTGGCTTCTTGTTGGTTAGATGGTCCTTATCCTTAGCTTTTACCTTATGCTTTAGGATAGCCTCTTCTTCTCCTCCCATCTTCTTTAATTTCAAAAATCTTCTCCCTCCTTTTGAAAACCCTTCTTGTTTTTTTTTCATTTGAACCACTTTCATAATAAACTTGGGCTTATGTCCATGCATTTTCAAAATATTTTTATAAATACACTCCAATCAATTTAATAATACCTTGACATTTTTATGAGAAGACTAAAAGTCAAATAATCTCATTTCAAACTATTTTGCCACTTTGGTTTTTTATCTTTAAACTTTTCTCAAAAGGTTGGACACTTGTCAATCCTTGTAGTGATGCAAACAACTATACTTCTACATTATGTAGTGAAGAGAGATATTTTCCACTTGGGTGTTGAGTGAGGCATTGTTGATTTTAAAATCCAAGCCATATCCTCCACTTTGAGATGATGCAAATTCTCCTTTCTCGTGATTGTGGGTAGTAAGTATGTTTTCCACACGGACAATGACGATGATGTCTTATCTCTTAAAATTAACCAACATACTTGTTTCAAACCTTTTAAAAGAGGAACTACGTGTACCCTGATCCCCTATTGCACGAAAGGTGGTACGTAGGCACTAAAGGTTCGCAACCGCGGCGGGTGCAAAAAAAATCATAAAAAATACTTCTCTTCTCACCTCCACCATCTATTTCTATACAACATATTTTACAGCCAAATTACACAGATTTTACAAAAGAGGTTCATGCGGAGTACCGTAGATGTTTAGGGTGCTAATACCTTCCCTTTGCATAACCAACCCCCTTACCTTGAATCTTTCCCCTTTTTTTGGGTTATTCGTTTTTTTCCCATTCCTTTGGAAACAATAAAGCGCGATGGCGATTTTTATTTTGATTTGTATAAAGTCTAGTCATTCCAATGGCTTAGTCTTGAACATTTCTACCGCTACATTGTGATACGCTTTGTTTAGTCATACACCCCATAACTTCATAATTTTTCACTCTTTATGTGGATTTAAGCATGATTGGCACGACTTTTCCCGTTTTTCTTCGCATGTGTCTTGTAACATCAAATTCCTGAAAACATAGGAAATACCGGCATAATACGAATAAAGAATAATAAAGGTAATTAAAATGCGGATAAAATTCATATAAATTAACCTAAATATTTGATACATTTTTGGGTTATCAAACTCCCCTACACTTGAACCTTTGCTTGTCCTCAAGCAAATAATAGAATAAAAATCTTTTAACGTACGGTCTCTGACACAATCGCATAATACGAGTCGAATCGTATGTGGTTAAGGGGTGATACATTAGAAAGATGGAACTAGGTTTCGACACTAATGATACAGAAATGACACAAAACCATATGACATAGTCAAAATCCTCCATCCTATGCAAACTCTCCTGAATTACGCTATCATAGCTTAACCTAATTCTTTTCGTTTGGAATCAACCGCTTTCACTCGAGCGCAATCATATTAAGCTCTTTATCTTTCGCACGCACATAATAGAGTAGTCGGTTAGCGATTATGGTCCTTTATACATGGGTTTCTGGTACGAAAGTTGGTAACCCTTGTTTCTTTTCCAGATTATAAGTCTCGGGGGATCGAATCGTAGTTCTCCCTACCGAGTTCAGCACCAGATACCATTGAACAGGCTTACAATTGGTTTTTATATTAGTTTTTGTAGGTACCGTAGCTGTTGGATGAAATGACTTGGTGAGGGTCACCTAACTTAGTTAGCGTATTCCCTATTATATTTTGATGTTTAGAATTTTTTTCTTTACTGATGTTTTTTTCTGATTAGGACCAGTCACTTATATTCATCGGCTCCCTACGTAGTTTGTGGATAAGACGGCGTTGATTGCTAGTATAAACTATTCGGGTCGATCCAAAACTAAAACTTAAGGCTTTGGTATCATAACCACTCAAACTGATTTACATAATCTGGAAGATTTATGTGTCAAGGCGGTATTAATTTTGTCGAATCAACTTCAAAATTTCTAACGTAGCCTAATTGTGAGCAACCTATATACTTTTCGAATGTACCGAGCTAATGCGTCGAGTAACAAAAAAATTTATGGTTCAAGAAAAGTGTTGAAGTACGAATAACTTACGGAAATGAATTTTTTTTATTGAATTTAAAGGGAAATAACAAAAATTCAAAAATTCGAATAACTTACTAGAAAAGTAGAAAATGTAACAAAGGTTTCCTTCCCTACACTTGAACTGAGCATTGTCCTCAATACGAAAAATAAAGTGAGAAAAGAAAACTAATAGAAAAATTAAAGAAATAATAGAAATGTAAGGAATAAAGAAAACAAATATCACTCCTCATCGTTATCTCTGATGTCTCTACTAGATGATGCTTCACCTCGTGCCCTTCTTCCACGTGTCCTTACTCCATCTCTTCTGGGTCTAGGAGGTTCTTCACCAGTGTTATAAACATAAGCATGCAAGTCTTCAACACAGAATGACAAATTGTGCATTTCATCAGTCAAGTTAGAAATGTCGGGATGGTTCTGGTAAGCATTATCGCGTTGTTCGCGCTGCAGCTCTTGCATCATCTGCATCAATTCTTGTTGACGCTGATCTTGAAGTAAAAGTGATGCATAAATGGCTTCAATGGTGGACGGATCAGGATCATTTCCCGCTTGCTCTTGTTGTAGCCCTTGTTGATTTACTTCAGGTGCTGAATTTTCTTCCCCTGCTTGATTATTCTGCTCGTGTGCTCCAGGGACAGGTGCTTGCAGATCATAAATCCAATTTGCAGCAATGTCAATTCTAGTAAGATTTGGATTTGGCAGAATAATACCTGGGACGACCTTGTGTTGGACCATCAAGTTGTACCTTCCATCCTTTCTTGCTTTGACAATATGGCCAAATTGGCAATACTCAATATCAAGAAACTCGGCTTGCCAAAAAGGTAGTTGAATTAACCTGTTTTGCAAATTTAGATAGTTGGCAATAGCAGTGACAAAACCTATGATGCAGAAAGGTGATGCACTGGTGCTTCTTAATAATAGAGAGTGGATATGGCTTAGAAGTAATGGAGCAACATTAATTCTGAGATCGGGATCAAGGGTGCAATGCGGAAAATACATCTCCCTTATGATCACCTTATTGTTGTTCGCTCGCCCGAACACTGTGTTGGCTAGAACACGATGGAAATAGAGAATGCACGGGTTGTGGATATGAGTGGATAAAAGTTCGGCCCAGTCGTTTACCTGAGTATTAGTTAAACGCTCCCACATTTCAAACGATCTTGCCTTCCAATCTTCCTCAAGTGGAATTCTATATTCCACACCTGCACCATGGTAGCAGTGGAGTATCTGACTCAGAGTATCTTGACTTATGGTGTACTCCGTGTTGAATAATTTGAAAGTCGTTGCGCCGATTAGATACTGACCGGCTTCCGGAGTAGAAGGTGTTTGGTATGAAAAAGAGCTCAGGAACTGCAACGTGAGGGATTCATAAGTTGGAAGATTCATAGTGGTAATGTAATGTAGACCAGATGCATGGAGCATAAATTGCACACTTTCAAGCAATCCCAAATTGCATAGACAATCTTCATCAATATACTTTGTTAGAACTATACCTCTCTGATGAAACCTTCGGTGAAGTTGTTCTTGACGAACTCTGTCGGCTCCATTTCTGAATACCATATTAGCGAGGTTTGGTTCCTCTCTTTCTTCTTGAGCTCTTCTGGCCATTTTAGAAGGGTAATAGAAATGATAAATTATGAGGTAGAAGAGTTGAATAAGGTTGGTGTGATAGAAATAATCTCTTCTAGAGTTTATATAGGGGTAAGGATTTAATGGTGAAAAGGAGATTAATGGTAATATTAGATGGTGTATAGAGTGGTGTATGGGATAGGAAATGGAATGGATTGGTGGTTTCAAAAAGAAGTTTGAAATGAAAATAAATAAGGTGCAACGGCTGGAAGTTTGAAAATTTGAAAAAGGAGGAGGTGAAGGATATGTAACGGTCGTTACACCTTGTACATAGACCTTGTAACAGTCGTTATAAGCATGGTTCCCTAGAAAAAAAAAATCACGCGTCTGCAATGGTTTGCAACGGTCGGCATGCAAGGCAGCTTCATAGTTTGACTGGGCATGGCAGTGTTGTGTCACTTCATGTCTAGAGGGAATAATAAATTTAAAAATATAGGAGACAATGAAGTGACAATTGAGTGTAATGCATGTTTAATTTTGGGAACAATGATATGGTATCATCATAAAATAAAATAACTCAATGAGGAGTAAGTATTAAAAATAAAAAATATGAAATAAATAAATAAATAATTCCGAAAAATAAATAAATGGATAAATAAATAAATTAGAATAAATAAATCCAACTAAAAAAATAAATATATAAATAAATAAATTAGAATAAATAAATTTAACTAAAAAGATTGATGCTGGAGAAAAACTAAAAACTGAATAAACACTCCTCCCCTACACTTGGAGAAAACAGTGTCCTCAATGTTCTAAATTCATAGATCAGCCACCTATAGAATGAAACATGTGATATATATTTGCTGTAACAAGATCCATAAAACCATATAAATCTCGACGGGGGGTAGTAATATCAGAACGAATATCAGCAAGCTCCGTCGTGATAGCATCCATAGCAATAACAACATTAGTTTGAGGAATACGGGCAGCAGCAACGGCTGGGACTGATGGTGGATCGCAAACTGGATGGCGGTCAAGAGAAGGAGGTGTCACAGGATCAAATTCTCCCAAACCTACTAGAGGATCATAATAATGGGGCGGTGTCAAAGGATCAAACTCTTCTTCTTCTATGTCATTCTCAGCTATACCCTCTAGGTCATAAATTCAATTCTTCCTATCGTGCACACTGGTCCGTGCAATGTCAGGAAGTGAGAAGTGGTATACCGTCTCATGAAGTAGCAGCAACTGAAACTGATTCGGCTCTAAATGTCTGATCATCCCAACATTAAAACAAAAAGTAAGGTCTAGTGGGGTAAAATTACTAGCAGGGGTCAGACGGAACAATGACTCTCTCAAAAATAGGGCTTTAACGATCATAGTCACTAAGCCACCAACACAAATCGGGCCATGAGGAGCCTGAGCTATACTCAGGAGGCGAGCAATCATAAAAGATGCACCAACTACCGATCCAGACTGAAACACACAGAACATGATTAACATCTCTTCATTAGACATTGAGGTATCATTCTGAGGTTTTCCAAATAGGGTAAATGCCAGAATCATGTGGAAATACCTAATAGAGGAGTTATGAATCATTGAAGAGTACCTTGGAATAGAGCTCTCCTGTCTCAGATCAGATATCACTCCCCAAAAATGGTCAAGCTGGTTGTCCACATACTTGTCATCTGGAATTTCAATGACAACATCAGCACTAACCGAGAAATCGAGTAAAGCAACAAGTTCACGGATGGTGAACCTGTGGGTGAAACCAAACAATCTAAAGGAAACCAAACCTCTGGCCAACCCTAAACCAATATCAAGGTTATAATGCAATGAATTGAGGAACTTCAGCGTCAGGTTGCGGTATGTAGTCTGTTGATGATGAATAAAATAATCCCAACCAATCTGGTTAAACATGAAGCGGACATTCTCCCTGATTCCTAATACGGATAATGTGGGGTCGTGCACAAATATGGTGGGTGTGATACGGTGGGAGAACTGACTCGGGATTTTGCGTTTGTGTTCGCAAATGTTTCGGTTTAGCAAGAGTCGCCACCGACTTTTTATTTTATCCTAAGGAAAGGTCAAAAAGCACAAGAAAGACCTTTGAGATGTTTTCTTGGGTTTGGGGAGTAGATTAGAGAAAGGGGAGGTATTAGCACCCTTTCTATCCATGGTTATCCATGGGCTCTTAGTTACTTGCTTAGATCACTTGCTTTGCATTTCTATTGTTTGAAATGGTGCTTTTCAATTGTTTGAAATGGTGCTTTGTGTGTGATTTTGGAAAATGTTTTGAAAAGAGGCCATCATCGTGGCAACCTTTGTAATGATTCTTGTTTGAATGTATACAAAGGTGTTTTTGTATTTTGAAAGGTTTTCAATGTTTGAAAGTAGGGTTTTGAAATTGTGTTGTGGAGTGTGTTTTGAAAAGTAGCAAGTGTGTTTTTGCAAGCCTGATCAAGTAACTAAGAGCTATCTACCCTATTTTACTCAAAGATCTTTCTTATGTTTTTAACCCTTTTAATAGTGTTATTTCACTATTGTATTTGGTGAACAACCTTGTGTTAGGATGTTTTACGGGACAGGCGCGGGTCATCGTATAGACCATGATAGCAATTGTGTCAAGTGTCTTTGGCAATTTTCTTGAGGGACTTGATCATTTTGTTCAGGCAACTCAGATAGCGTCATCGAGGGACTATGATCTTTTGTTTTGTTTTTGTTTTGCCAAAGTACTCAACATGCAACCATGGCCCATTTTTGAAGGGGATGAAACCCTAGGGGTGCAAGTGTGCATTGTGTTTGTTTTTCATGCATATTTATCTTGGATTAGGTCAAACTAATTGTTGATTTTATTTGCATACAAACCCTAGGTCTAAGCATGACATAATTGAAAGCTTTTAAATGTATGGGAATTTAAATGCTACACTATTACAACATGATATAGGGAGGGGGATACAAATTTGAATTGGGGATATTTTGACAAGAAAATAAATTCTAAGTTATTACAACCATATCGAATGTACAAGATACAATATTTAACTGTACAATAATTGAAATAAATACAATAAATAAAGGTAAATAAAATGTATTATGCCAAAAATGTTTTTAGTATGTAAAAAGTATTTTTTTCAATGTGAAAAGTATATAAATAAAAATGTCAATTTTAATTATTTTCTATTTAGGGCTAAAAACCCTAATTCTTAATAAATAATATTATTTATTAATTTTATACAAATATATATTAACAAAATAAAAGTATATTGTAAAAAATGTTTTTTAGTGTAAAATATTAATAAAAATGAAAATGTGATATTTTTGTATTTTTTAACCTAATTATTTAATAACAAGTATATAAGCATATATATATATATATATATATATATATATATATATATATATATATATATATATATATATATATATATATATATATATATATATATATATATATATATATATATATATATATATATATATATATATATATATATATATATATATATATATATATATATATATATATATATATATATATATATATATATATATATATATATATATATATATATATATATATATATATATATATATATATATATATATATATATATATATATATATATATATATATATATATATATATATATATATATATATATATATATATATATATATATATATATATATATATATATATATATATATATATATATATATATATATATATATATATATATATATATATATATATATATATATATATATATATATATATATATATATATATATATATATATATTTATTAAACAAAGATAAAGATTAATTATTTACAAAAATGGATATTTTCAAGAAAATGTTTTCAAATATAAATAAAAATAATAAATGAAAATAAGTATATTTTTTTGTATTATTTTTGAGTTTTATTAAAAAAGAAAATAGTTTATTTACATATATATACTTAGTAAAATAAAATAAATATCAAATAAATATGAAAAAAAATGGAAAATTATTTTTGGCATTTTTTATATTTATACAAAAAATAATAAAGTCAGGATAAAAAATAAAATGTCAAAAAATGATAAATATTAAACAAATGGGCCATGGGGGTGTAAACAGAAAATAGGGGTGTTAGAAGTGAAAACACAACAGGCCCAGCCCACCAGACTTCTTCTTCTTCCTCTTGCTCACAAAACGCGCGCTTCTGTGTATCAATGGCCAACTCCTGATTCTTTGATTTTTTGAAAAAACTCATAACATGAACATTGTAGAGAATTAAACAAAGAATTCAACCATATAAAAAACTTGGATTAACTCTCAAAGACCAGAGAGAATTTCTCTGGCCCTAATTTTTAACCTAGTTTTTTCAGAAAGTTCATGAGTGAAATTCTCTCAGCACGATTAATGTAAATGAAAACTAAGCATATGTATGGCTTCAGGGCTATGAGTACAACATATTTCATTCACAAACCTAAGCCTAACCATTCCTAAATAGAGAGATAGAAGTCCATGAAATACCTGTTTCAGTTGACTTCGAGGCTGGACAATGTAGCAGCCTTCAATGGTGTTTGAGCTTCTGTTGAGCTTGCCTGAGGTCCAAGGAAGCTTCTCCAATGCTTGGCTTGCTTTGAAACAACTTGAATCGTGCTGTAGAACTCAACCTGCAGAGCTTTGAAATGAAAATGGCAAAGTGTGTTAGAGGTGTTACAGCTTGCAATGGGTGCCTGGGATAGTTCAAGTGAGTTGATTGGAAGGTGTTGGAACTATCTTGGGACAAAACGCACGATGGAATTTTGTTGTGGCTTGCAAAATGCAGAACCTGCCCTGTTTTGCAGAAAAACAGTGGTTCTGAGTATGAGGAGGTTTTAGGGGTAAAAGGGTCATGCTTTAGGTTTGTTGGGAGGTATGGAATTTGTTCACAAAGTTCTTGTAAGCTTGTGTTAACATATATGAGATCTTCCTTATGTTTTGCCATTTTTCTTCTACTTGAAGCAAGAGAATGGAAATGATGTTATAGCCCTATACAAGCCCTCCTATCATGCTGCAACTTTTGTTCTTGGTTACTGGAATTAGTGGACTTGATCTTGCCTCAAAGATCTGGCCCCCATGTCTCAAGGATTTGGTTTTGACATAAAGTGACATTAGGCAAAAATAGTATTGTTGCTTTTTCCTTTTAAGGCTTAAACTAAAGTATAATGCCCTACTGACCAAGACAATACCTTAATACAATGGATATTCATTAAATTAAGGAGTTAAAATTGGTTTTAAGGTCTGTAATGTTGAACCAATCTAGCTAGATCAGAATTGCAAGTTGTTATGAACATGTATTGGCCATGGACAAAAGTGAGTTTTTGCCAACTTCAAGAATTCGATTCTCTCTAACCACAAGTGTGTTTGAGGAGTTCTTGGATAATTTGGAAAGCTTGGAACATGTAATACAATCCATCTTTGTAATGCAACTTGAAACTCCAAGTGGAACTATGTCAAAAATGGCCAAGAAGATGGGTCAAAATCCTGCCTAGATTAGGGCAAATTTTCTCTAAGTTAAAAGTTTTAGGTACCCTTATTCCAAAAATCATAACTTGAGATACAAGCTTCTTTTGAGAAAACTTTGTGAATAAAAGTTGTAGACTTTGTGATGGACTACAACTTTCATGTTGCAAGTTTTGTTTGAATCCATTTTCATCTTGGTGAAAAAATGGGACAAAGTTAGGAAAAAATAAGAAAATTTCATAACTTAGAAAATTTCTAAGTTATGAAAATTTTCCATTTTAAACCCTAATTTGCATTTTTGGGTTTCTTGATGAACAAGTTTCATAATTTGACATTTATTGATGAAAAATAACTCTTGGCACTTGATTTTGACCAAAAAGTCAAAGTTTGACTTTTTAGTATACAGTTAAATTTTGATCAGTTGACTGAAAAATTCATCTGTCAATCCTATGCATTTGAGATCTTTTGAACTTGTTGAATGGGTCAAGATGATGTCATTGAGTCCTTGAGTCCATGGTTGATCTTGATTTTCCATTGGTTAGGTCAAACAGTCAAAAATTGCCTTTGTGCAGTCAAAACCCTAAAAATGACCATTTTGCCCTTTTGATGATCTGATCAAATTTCTTGTGGAATTGTGATCCAAACTTGATCAAATGGTTCATATGAGTTCATAATGTTTATGTGGGTCAAATTTCATGAGGTTTGACTGTCAATTGGCCACAGTTGACTTTTTCCCCAATACAGTTGATTTCTAGGTCAACTGTCCAATTGACTGGGCAAAGATTTGATTCAAGGCTTGAAACTTGGTATGGACAAACTTGTGAGTCCAACATGAAGTATGAAAGTTACTTTGGTCATTGTGGGTCAAAATATCTCTGTGCAAACTCAAACCCTAATTTAGGTCAACAGTGCAAGGAGGTGTCTTGAGCTGAGCAAACCCTAGCTTGATCTTGAGTTCTAAGGGCTTTGTGATGAGAAATGTTGATAAAAGGAGAGGTAAAATTTTGGGGTACAACAGTGGGATACATCTCTCTTGGAGCAAGGATATCATAACACTTCTGGTGAGCATCACTCACGAAGGTGACAAGCATAGTGTCAGAAAAGTCCATAGCGAAAATCAGTGAAGGAAAAGAAATGTGAACCCTATGGTTAATCTAAAAATAGTTTTAAATCAGCATCGGCCTAATGCCTAAAAAAATAGAAAACAGGAAAATTTTGTAAAAATTTTAAGAGAAACATAAAAAAAAACTTTTAGTAAATAAAATTTTAATAAAAGGGTGGGTTGCCTCGCACAAAGCGCTTTGTTTAACGTCGGAAGCTCGACCTATATTGAAAATCGAAAATCTATGTTAGTGACTCAGCCGATAGTTGTATAAATCTCAAACTAGTTGAGTATTCCCTATTCTCGATGCAATGGTAATGCTTCAAACGCTGCCCGTTTACAATAAACGGATCGCTGGCTTTTCCTTTGATTTCTACAGCGCCGCTTGGGAGTACTTTAGTAACTTCAAAAGGTCCTGACCATCTAGAGCGAAGTTTCCCTGGAAATAGTTTAAGTCTAGATTTAAACAGGAGTACTACATTGCCCTTATTGAATTCTTTCCTAGAGATGCGTTTGTCATGCCATTTCTTAGTTTGCTCCTTGTAGATTTTGGCATTTTCGTATGCATCTAGCCTAAGCTCTTCCAATTCATGAATGTCTAGAATTCTCTTTTCCCCAGCGGCTTTGCAACTTAGGTTCATGGTTTTGATGGCCCAATAGGCTTTGTGTTCCAGTTCTACGGGTAGATGGCAAGATTTAACATAAACGAGTTTGAAAGGTGTGGTTCCAATGGGTGTCTTGTACGCTGTTATGTATGCCCATAATGCTTCATGTAGTCTAGACGATCAATCTTTCCTAGATGTGGCAATACTTTTATCAAGTATTTTCTTAATCTCCCTGTTAGAGACTTCCACTTACCCGCTTGTTTATGGGTGGTAAGGTGTTGCTACACGGTGTCGGACTCCATACTATGTTGAGAGTTTAATGAAAATTTTGGAAATGAAATGAGAGCCACCATCACTGATGACTAATCTCGGGACACCGAATCTTGGAAAAATTATGTTTTTGAATAACCTAATAACTACTTTTGCATCATTTGTTGGAGAGGCTACAACCTCTACCCATTTGGATACATAATCTACTGCCACTAATATGTAATTGTTGCCAGAAGATGATGGGAAAGGTCCCATAAAGTCAATTCCCCACACGTCAAATATCTATACTTCTAGGATACCCTTTTGAGGCATCTCATCGTGCCTAGATATGTTACCAGTGTGTTGACAACGGTTGTATTTTTTTAATTGCATCATGGACATCTTTCCATAGACTGGGCAAATAAAGCCCAGCTTGTAGGATTTTTGCACAAGTCTTTGAGGTGCTAGTATGTCCACCATAAGGGGCTTCATGATAATGAGATATGACACTCTCTATTTCACTCTCAGGAATGCATCAATGAAACATACCATCGGGGCCTTTCTTGAATAGTAAGGGCTCGTCCCAATAATAGTGTTTGAGATCGTGAAAGAATTTCTTCTTCTGTTGATAAGTTAAATCGGGTGGAAGGACTTTTGTTGCTAAGTAGTTGACATAGCCAGCATACCATGGCAGTGAAATTTGAGTGGATACTGCTTCCAATACTTCAATTGTATTATCATTAATGCAAAATTTAGGGCATTCTTTGTTTGATCCTATATGGGCCACCAGGTGTTCACATGGAAAATCATCATTAATAGGTATCTCTTCAGGTTTAAGATTTTCCATTCTAGATAAATGGTCGGCCACAAGATTTTCAAATCCAAGTTTGTATTTGATTTCCAAATCAAACTCTTGTAAGATTAAGATCCATCTTAATAATATTAGTTTAGCATCTTGTTTAGCTAATAGATATCTAATAGCTGCGTGGTCGGTGTAGATAATAATCTTTGCGCCCACTAGATAGGAACAAAATTTATCTAATGCAAAAATGACTGCCAAAAGTTCCTTTTCTATAGTGGCGTAATTTATCTGCGTAGAATCCAGAGTTCTACTTGCTTAGTAAATTGCATGGAGCTTTTTCTCTCTTCTTTCTCCTAGGACTGCACCTACTGCATAATCGCTTACGATGCACATTATCTCGAATAGAAAATTCCAATATGATGGTTGCATTAATAGGTGCAGATATGAGAGAAACTTTTAATCGTTCAAACGCCTTCAAGAAATCATCATCAAAGATGAATTCAGCTTCTTTCATTAAGAGGTTAGTTAGAGGTTTAGATATTTTCGAGAAATATTTTATGAAGCGTCGGTAGAAAACGGTATGGCCCAAAAAGCTTCGTATTTTTTTTTACGGTTTTTGGGGGTTGGAGGCTTTCTATTAATTCAATCTTAGCTTTGTCTACTTTGATCCCCTTTTCAGAAACTATGTGTCCAAGTACAATCCCTTGTTTTACCATAAAATGGCATTTCTCCCAGTTCAACGCTAGGTTTACCTATACACATCTTTCCAGTACCCTTTCCATGTTTGACAGGTGTGATCGGTGGATCTGGAACTGACTGTTTAACGCTGGTTCGCGAAATGTCGCGGAAGCAAGAGTCGCCACCGTCTTTTATTTTCTCCAAATGGAAAGGACAAAAGCACAGAAAAATTCCTTAAAGAGATTGCTCTCGGTTCGGGAGGTAGGTTATAGAAAGGGAAGGTGTTAGCACCCTTTCTATCCATGGTTATCCATGGGCTCTTAGATACTTGCTCACTGTGTTTTCAAAAATGGTTTGTTTGCTTTTCAATGTGGGTTTTAAAAAAGGTCTCTTTGAAAATTCCAGTTCGACTCTTGTATCGGTCCTCAAGAGTGTTTGAAAAATTTGCTTTCGAAAGCTTTTTGAAAAGGTGTCGGTGTGAAAAGTATTTTTGATTTGTTTTTGAAATTAGAGCAAGTATCTAGAGTTGTCTACCTACCCTAAGGAATTCGTCTGTGTAGATGTCCTTTAAAGTAGTGCCATCCCACCATTGAGAGGTAGGTAGCACCACCGTTGGAGGTATTCGGGTCAATTCGAGGTTCGGGACATGGTGATCACCGGAGCAATGGGAAGACACCTTAGAAGCTACCCTCATGCCAGGTTCCTGGATCATGAGGACTTACTAAGACGTCCTCTACTCGACGATCACCTTTCGAAAGGCAACAGTGAGGCGTACCCTAGGGGTGGTGTGTGCGATTCGTGTGTCGTTTTCATTGATATTTGTCTTGTCATGTTCATGGTGATCTACGCTTGATTTTAATTAAGTCCATTCATTCTTGCATGCTTTTTAACAGTTATAAAGTTTGCGGGAAAATGAATCTACACAATTACAAATGGCGCGGGTCCACATCGCCAAAATTAAACCGGACCCGATTTAGCGGAAAATAAATAAAGCGATAAATAAAAGTGCGAGAAATTTAAATTACAATGCTTTGGGAGAATTACATAATTATAATAAACGACATAAAATAAATGCGCGAAATTAATAATTAAAAATATGGGCGTTGGACCCTTTTGCAAAATTAAGATTAATAGGAAATTAAAATTAAGAATTAAATGTTTTTGGTATTTTTGTATTTTTTGAGATTTAAAAGAAAAAGAATTAATTAAAACTAAAAAAAATTGGATGTAAACCCTAATTCTAATGTTTTTTAAGTTATTAAGAAAAAGATTGAATTTTTAACCTAATTTAAATCTAAGTTAATTTACATGCAAAAATTTAATTTATGAAAATAAATAAATAATAATATTATGATAAAAGGAAAAACTAAAAGGAATGAAAATTGTTAATTAAACCTAAGTTCTACATATTTTTTGGATTTTTATTATGAAAAGAATCAAACTTGCAAAACCCTAATTATACTAAATAATTACATATTAACTTATTTTTAAAAAAAATAATTAAAATAAAATAATTATTAACTTTTTGTCTTTTTTCTGAATTTATGATGTTTTTGTATTTTGTTAAAAAATAATTAATTAAATAAACAATAATAAACATAACAATTAAAACAAGAATAAGAAATAAATAAAATAAAAGAAGAATTTAATAGTAAAGGCAAACCAGGGGGGGTGTAGTCCCAAATTGGAGGTGTTGATCCAAAGGTTCTGGCCCATTAACGCTTTAGTCCATTGACTTTGCCAATTTGCATGCTAGCGCGTTGACCATTGCGTACGTGTTCTTTGAATCTTGGCCATTGATCTGATTGTACTAAGGACGTGGACGTCTGGATGAGGGGGATATATCGTGTACTCCACTACAAACGCTGCATAGGAACACTCATAGAAAAATAATATTGAAAGGTTACACAGACCTGGGGTTCGAACCCAGGTCTTGGATATTGCCAAGAGAGGTACCTGCCAGCTGAGCCATTTGGATTATTTGATATATTAATAATACACAAACAACAAAAAGAAAGAACAAGCGCATTAATAATTAAACGCGCGGAATTTGAAATCAGCGAATCAGTGAGGGACAACACATCGTCTTCCTCACTTTTTCTGAAACACAAGCCTATGGAAACGGTTTTGCACGCGCTGCTGTATACCACCTACAAGAAAATAACGATTAGATGCTGGGTGTATATAAATTGTTCGCGAATGCATGAATCTCTTCGTCTTGGTGTACTGAATGCAATGGTGGTACTGGGATGGCCTAATTTTGCTTGTATTGGGAAACCCCAATTTTGAAACCTGCAAACCCTAATATCCAAACATGGTAGATTCGCATATGTGGCACAAAAACACAATTGAATACGTTGGTTAGCTTAGAAACATCATTATGAGCATGAATCAATAAAGAAAAATGCAAAAAGATGCTTGAATTATGCTATACGATTTCAAGAATTTCGTGACTCAGTTTGAACATAATCTACCAATTCTTGGAGCTTTGCTTGTTGTTTATGATTGGCACACGTTCATGAATGCTTAAGGAAGCTATTGGAAAAGGAATGGAGGCTTGAATTCACCTATAACCTTGAAATCAGTTTTGTGTTTTATGGGAAAAAATTCAAGTTTGTGTATGGCTTCTGAGCGCATCTTCTAGTCTCCTTGCATTAGGTTTTGATTCCTGATCATATAGTGAAGCTTTTAGGTCAAGAAAATTGCATAAAATCCATTGCCATAATGATTTTGGATAATTGATTTTCTAAGGATTTTTTGAATCTTTTCCATGTGCAATTTTGTTCAATCATGCCAAATCAAACCAAATCTTTCCCCTTTTGTATTTACACGAAATATTGAGTCCAAACCTGCATAAAAAGATTTGTTTTCATTAGGTTTGTATTTTTTATGCATTTTATTTAATTAAATGAATTATAAATGATAAATAATCCAAATAAATAAATAAAAATGGAGAAAGACTTCCTTTTGGGCCTAATGGTCGTGAATAGGCTTGGCATGAAGAAACTTGGAAGAAAAATGGGCCCATTAGCAATTTTGGATCATTTGAAGTAAAGTTGACTTTCAAAAATTTCCAAAAATTTCCCAACTTCCACAAGGCATAACTTGCTCAATTTTTAAGCTTTCCACATGTTCTTGGACATTTTGGAAAGGTCTTTGAGTCCTATAACCAATGCCTTTGGTCCCATGTCATTTTGATTTACCAATCTCAAGTTATGGCCTTTGACTTAAAGTCCCTTTTTGTTGACTTTTGAAAATGACCTATAATGTTGAAATTGATAACTTTTTGTGAGAGCATTTCTTGGACTTGGAATATGAAGATGAATTGTAGGAAATGTCTTTCTATTCAAAATGAGCTTTGGATGGAATTTTTCTGATAATCCATGTGAAAGTTATGCCCTGGTCAATTTCAGTTGACTTTTTCAGCTGTCCAAATATAGCAACTTTTGCATCTTTGATGATTTCTGAGCCAAACTTTGAGAATCATGATCAAGCATTGATCAAATGATGTTTGTGGCTTCAAAATGATATGTTGACCAAAAATTTGAACTTTTGACTGTCAAATGACCATTTTGCCCCTACAGTTGACTGTAGTGCAATTTAGGGTTTTGATTGTGCAATTTTGAGCTGAATGCCTTGAAACTTGATATGAAGATACTTGACCATCTTTGTAAGCATATGAGACTTGATTGGGCCTTTGAAAACTTCATTTCTTTGATCAGAACCCAAACCCTAGTTTTGACCGTATAGGAGACAGTTGCACTGCACAACCCTTGGGGAATTTTGTGACTTGGCTTGGCAATTTCTTGATGAATATGGGAGGGAAAATTTTGGGGTACAACAACAGGCATCCTTCAAAACCTTGCCCACATACAGAGAAGTCATCCATGAATACTTCCATGATATCATCTATAAAATCGGCGAAAATGACCATCATACATCTTTGGAATGTTGCAGGCGCATTACATAGTCCGAACGGCATTCGCTGATAAGCAAACGTACTATAAGGACACATGAACATTGTCTTTTCTTGGTCATCAGGGTGGATAGGAATTTGAAAGAATTCTGAATAACCGTCTAAATAGCAGTAGTAAGAATGCTTAGCCAATCGCTCAAGAATTTGGTCGATAAAAGGTAAAGGGAAATGGTCTTTTCGAGTCGCCTTATTTAGCTTCCTGTAGTCAATACACATTCTGGCTCCACTCACGACTCTTTCTTCTATTTGTTCTCCTTCTTTGTTTTTCGTGACTGTGATTTCTCCCTTCTTGGGTACACAGTGGACTGGACTAACCCATTAGCTATCTGAGATTGGATAAATGATACATGCGTTCAGAAGTTTGGTTACTTCATCCTTGACCACCGTGCTCATGATCGGGTTAATTCTTCTCTGATGTTCTCTAGAATATTTAAAGTCATCTTCCAGCATAATGCGATACATGCAGATGGAAAGACTTATACCTTTTAGATCAGCAATGTTATATTCCAAAGCAGAGGGATATTTTCTTAAAACATGCAATAGCTTTTCTGTCTCAATTTGTCCTAAGTCAGCGTTGACTATCACCGGTCTTTTAAGTTCAGAGTCTAGGAATTCGTATCATAGGGTTTTAGGTAAAACTTTAAGTTCCAAGTTAGGTTTCTTTGGACAAGGCATATGATCTGGTGTCAGCACTAGGCATTCTCTTAAACTGTCATCTCGATACTCAAGACACCAATCATCATCTTTAAAAATTAGGGGCATCAGGATCTTCATAGTTTCAGAATGAGTTTCTTCTGCTGACACCATCTCTTTAACACATTCATCTATTACGTCTATCAGGTAGCATGTATCATCTATAGTTGGCGCTTGTAAGAACTGTGTCAGGATGAATTCAACTTTCTCTTCTCCAACTTCAAAAGTTAGCTTTCCCCTTTTAACATCAATAATAGCTCCGCATTGGCTAAGAATGGTCTTCCCAATATTATAGGGGTTACACTGTCTTCCTTAATATCCATAATGATGAAATATGTAGGGATGTAGAATTGACCTATGCGTACTGGAACGTTTTCTAGAATTCCCACGGGGTATTTGACAGAGCAATCCGCTAGTTGTACTGACATCTTAGTTGGTCTTAATTCTCCCATGTCAAGCTTTTTGGATATGGACAGGGGCATAACGCTTATTCTAGCGCCTAAGTCGCATAGAGCTTTGTCTATGACGTACTTACCTATATTACAGGGTATGGAAAAGCTTCCGGGATCCTTCAGCTTCTGAGACATTTTGTTTTGAATGATTGCGCTACACTCAGCAGTGAGTGTAATTCTCTCGTTATCCTCTATCTTTTTCTTGTTTGACAAGATTTCTTTGAGAAACTTAGCATACAGGGCATTTGAGTGATAACTTCTGTGAATGGTATCGTGATTTTTAATTGTTTCAGAAGTTCAACAAATTTCTTAAACTGCCCTGCACTTCTAGATTGAGCAAGTCTTTGAGGATACGGGATTGGTGGTTTGTAAGGAGGCGGAGGCACATAAGGTTTTTCCTTTTCTTATGTCTCCCCATCACCTACCTTCTCCTTATCTTTTGGTTCGTTATCCTCCTCAATCGCTTTTCTATAACTTTGGGACATGGCTGGGTTTTCAGCTCTGGGGTCAATTAGTCCATCGTATTCAGTTCCACTTTGCAATATAATAGCGTGAGCATGTCCTTTTGGATTTGGTTGAGGTTGACTTGGAAAGGTACCAGCAGGTGCAGCAGTAGGTGCTTGTTGTTGAGCTACTTGTGAAATCTGGGTTTCAAGCATTTTGTTATGAGTGGCTAAAGCATCTACTTTATTCACTAATTGTTTGATTTTCTCACTAGTGTGAATATTTTGGTTTAGAAATTCCTTGTTAGTTTGAGCTTGGGAAGCTATAAAATTTTCCATCAGAAGTTCGAGGTTAGACTTCCTAGGTATGTTAGGAGCAGCTGCAGGTGCCTTTTGATACCCTGGTGGTACAACAGGTGCTTGGCCAGGTGCATACAACGCATTGGTGTTCTTATATGAGAAATTCTGATGATTTTTCCATCCAGGGTTGTAAGTGTTTGAGTAAGGGTTTCCTTGATCATAATTTACTTGGTCGGGGGGAGTCTCTGCTAAGGTTTGGCATTCAGCAGAGGCATGTCCAGGTACTCTTCATATCTCACAATTCGGAATTATAACAGCCACGATGGCTGGAGGCACTGCGGTTAAACTATCTATCTTCTGGGTGAGGGCGTCTACCTTAGCATGGACGCTAACAAGGCTGCTGATATCGTACATACCGCCTTTTGTCGGTGCTTTATATACGGGAGCTTTCTCTGCTTGACCTCTTTCACTCCCCCACTGATAGTGGTTTTTAGCCATACTTTCTATGAGAGCGTAAGCAGCACTGTAGGATTTATCCATAAGTGCGCCACCTGCGGCAGCTGTAACACCCCAATTCTACCCGGTAATTATATAAGCAAATCAGAGTTATAAAATTCATGCAAACGAATCAGGATGCCACAAATTCAACTTTAAAAACACATTGCATTCAACATGGATACATAACACTTTAAACTTCGGATGAACCATCATCATAATAATTTAATCTCTTAATTCAACAATTTAAACATCTACGCAGCGGAATTCTTGATAACACCTTTATCCATCGTTGCAACAACTTCAAAACAACACATACTTAATAACAATCAAATTAAAGTTCAACAACTGAAATAATCAATAATTAAAAGCAACAAGCGTTCATCCCCCCGAGTGTTACATATCAAAGCAATGACACCGACTCGAACTACTGAAGGTATACAACCTTCACTCTCGATTACCTGCACGTTACCAACGTAAGGGTAACATTCAAACAGAAGGGGTGAGATATCTAACAATATAATAAAACGTATGATAATTAATATATTAAATTAGATCACATAACACCACCACTTCTCATCTTATAAACAACAATAATCGCAATAGAAATACCAACAATATATACATTCATCGCATCAATGCACAACTTCTTTATGCAATCATATAATGCAACTCAATACTATGCAAATGCATGTGGTACCATTGGAGCAGAAGTCCCATCTTAAAAATCTGCCAATAAATAGAGGCATCAACAAGGAATAAGCCTTCATCTTAATATTCACCAATACATGCCATCTTAACGAGCATAAGCTCCATCTTGAAATGCAATGTATGCGACACAATCATGAATGTAATGACAACACTATAATTAAAAATGTCTCGATACAACATCATCATTAGCAATTAGCCTACATATTAGTAGTTGCCAATTATTAGAGGCATCTCGACATCTTTCATCAACGTCATTCATCAACATCATTTATCATCATCATGCATCAAACATAATTTATCATCATAATTCATCAAACATCATTTATCATCATAATTCACAGCAACTCAGCCACAACAACAATACAACGGCAGATCGTCAATCTTGCAACGTTGGCCATAGACCTACAACATGATATTGCCTATAATTAATTAATCATCTAAGGCTTACCTCTAAATTACCAAACTTCTACATATTACTATTCTATAATACTACTTCATTATCATCATTAATCCTACAATTACGAACCAAATAGTAATCTATAATCATCTCATCCTCATCATTCTTCACAAAAATCAACGTAGCAATTAACACGGGAACTAACTCTAGTCCTAATTTGGATACTAGGATTATCCTTCCTATTCTTCATTGTGATCCTTAAGAATGAATTTCATCATGTTATCTATTCAACGCTTTGAACAACACCTCAAACGGAGTCCGAAAACTCGAGTTACAGCCTTTTCAAAATGATTATGTCAAAAACCAGACAACATGGATCGACGCGTAATATCTTGGGTCTACGTGTACTGGACTTAACACGCTACATGAGTCGACGCGTACTCCTTTTGTATCGACTCATACTGAGTCTGCCACACTGCATGTATCGATACATACTCCTTCGTATTGACTCATCCTGATTCTTTAAGCCTTCATGTATCGATGCAAGACTCCTTCGTATCGACTCATCCTGAGTCTAAAAGCCTTCATGTATCGACGCATGACATTTGGGGTCGACACATACTGTTCTATCACGAATATTTTCTTCTTTTCACTACGGTTTCCATTCTTTAGGCCCTAAAAACATCCTCTAATCATAGATAATCATCAATTATAATTATCCTATAATTCTACATCAAATATGCAGCATTAGGGCATCATTATTCATCTTTCAATCATCGATTTTTCATCATACAACAACAGATACATTCAAATCATAAACAAGAAAACATTTTCACATCTAATCCCATAAACCAATCATCATAAACCCTATTATAGAGTCAGAACCCCACCCTTACCTTGGATTGAAGGTTGCTCTATAACTTTTCCGGTTGATTTTCCGTTCTGCCTCTTTTCCTCCTTTCCAACAACTTTCACGTTCTATTCTTCTAACCCTTATTCTTCTTATTGCTTCTTCTTTTTCCTTATTATTTATAACAATAATAAAATAACCCTATTATACTCTTTATGCCTTAATGGGCTCAAGACTACTACACCCCCTTTTTTACTACTTTTATTCCTTTGAAACAAGCCCACATCAAATAATATCATCATTCTAATATTATTCCACAACTTAATAAAATAATTAATTCCAACTAATCACAACACATCAATTATTCCAAAAATAATTTAATTAAGTAATTAATTAAATTACGGGCGTTACAACTCTCCCCTACTTAGAATATTTTCGTCCTCGAAAATTTACTTTAATTAAACAACTCAGGATAGGAGTCTCGCATCTTGATCTCCAAATCCCAAGTCATGCTTTCTCCGGAAGCTCCTAGCCAAACCACTTTAACCAAAGTAATCTCTTTTCCCCTCAGAGTCTTTATTTCACAATCCCTGATCCGTACAGGCATCATCTCCACCGTAAGATTATCCTGTACTTGCACATCGTCCATATGAATCACATGAGATGGATCTGAAATATACTTTCAGAGTTGTGACACATGAAATACATCATGAAAATTCGAAAGATTGGGCGGTAAAGCCACTCTATAAGCAACATTCCCCACTCTTTTCAAAATCTGATATGGTCCAATAAAACGAGAAGTGAGCTTCTTAGACTTCAATGCTCGCCCAACACCAGTCACAGATGTAACTCTTAAAAACACATGGTCACCCGCTTGAAATTCTAAATCTTTCCTTCACTTGTCATGATAACTCTTCTGTCTACTTTGGGAATCTTTCATCTTTTCTCGAATCAACTTCACCTTCTCAGTAGTCTCACGAACAAGTTCAGGCCCAAGTACTACACTTTCTCCAGATTCATGCCAACATAAAGGAGTTCTATATCTTCGACCATACAACGCTTCAAAAGGTGCCATCCCAGTACTGTAATGGTAACTGTTATTATAGGTGAACTCTATCAACGGAAGATAAGTATCCTACGAACCTCCCTGCTTTAGAACACATGCCCTCAACAAGTCTTCCAACGATTGAATAGTCTGTTCAGTATGACCATTTGTGTGAGGATGATACGCTGAACTTAACCTCAACTTAGAACCCAACGCTACTTGCAAACTCTTCAAAAAATCAGAAGTAAATCTTGGATCTCTATCTGACACAATGCACAAAGGAACACCATGCAGCTTCACAATCACACTAGTGTAAATCTCATCCAACTTCGACACTAGAAAACTGATGTTAATTAGAATAAAATGAGCCGACTTCGTAAGCCTATCAACAATCACCCAAATCTAATCATGTCCTCTTATAGTATTAGGTAACCCTTGAAGGGTGAGAAAAAAAACTTAGAAGGGGGGGTTGAATAAGTTTCTCTTTTTCTTTTTCTTAAAGGCTCAACAATAATGGAAAGACACAATTATTTTTATCCTGGTTCGTTTGAACTCAAACTACTCCAGTTCATCCGCCAAGGTGATTTCGCCTTTCTCAAGAAGGACTTAATTCACTATAATCAAATAGATTACAATCACACAACCAAACTGTTGTGACTAACAATTCAAAGCACAAGTAAACTTACAAGTGACTAACACCACTAAGACTCAACCTAGTCCTAGCCTTCTTGAGAAATCTGACCAAGCTTGGTCTCTCAAGGAACAAATACAAGATTTAAATCTTTACAGATAGTGAAACAAATTGCTTCTTAGAAAGCTATATCACAAACTGTGATTTTTCACTAAGATTAGTTTTGCACAAAGTGTTTGTAAAATAATTTGTGAGCAGCAGAATATTTTCACATAGTTGGACTGTTGGCTTGCAATAAAAGATCTTATATTTATAGCATGAAGAAAACGACCATTGCTGCCTTCAAAAGTGGAGAGCAATTAATGTTTGTGTGTTTGCTTGCAGTATTGCATTTTCCAATGAATTAGCATAGACACTTGAGTGCATGTAGCCGTCTTTGCATTAAATGAGCAAACAACACTTGTCTGAGCATGTTTCCTGAAACTTGACAAGACTTGTTAGCTTCTTTATTCTATCAGAACTAGCTTCACATCTTGCTTCAGAATATGCTTGCAAATAACTTCTTATCAACGCTTGCTTTCAAAGTACTTCTGAACATAGTTTACATGGAAACTTGCTAAGCTTTAGAAGATGCATAAAATAGTTTCTTATCAAAGTCAGCATCAGAACTTGCGCTAAAAAAATAGTTCTTTCATCAAAGAACTTCTTCATTTATTTTCAGCTCAGCACGTCAAAATGATTTTCATCTAGGAAAATACTTCAGTCAAAACATTATCTGAAACAAATAAATATGCTCATCAGAGTATCAATTATATAAAATATATTTTATTATTATCATCAAAACTTTGAGATATGATCAGAACCAATCTTGTTCTAACAACCCTGTCACAAAGTCCATCGAAATGCTATCTCATTTCCATTCTGGAACTTCTAACGGTTGCATCAACCCTGCAGGTTTCTGATGTTCAACTTTCGACTTCTGACAAGTTAAACATGCATACACAAACCGAGCCACATCACTCTTCATTCCAGGCCACCAAAACAAACCTTACAAATCTTGATACATCTTTGTAGCTCCTGGATGAATACTCAACTTACTTCTATGACTCTCTTCAAGTATCACTTTCTTCATCTCAGCATCATCAGGAATATAAATCCAATTACAAAATCTCAACACACCCTGCGCATCTAGCTTAAAATCATTATTCTCATACTGATCGATCCCAACCATCGAATCTACCAGTTTCACATCCAACTTCTGAGCTTCTATTATATGGTCTAGAAATTCATTATTAATCTTCAACATACCCAACATAACACTTCGCGGCGTCACCTCGCAAACTAAACTCATATCTCTGAATTGCTCAATTAATTCCAACTCTTTAACCATTATTGCTGACATATGTAAAGTCTTTCGACTCAATGCATCAGCTACCACATTCGCTTTTCCTGGATGATAATTCAAACTGAAATCATAATCCTTTAACAGTTCCGACCATCTCCGTTGCCTCATATTTAACTCCTTCTGATCGAATAAATACTTTAAGCTCTTATGGTCACTAAACACTTCAAATCTAGAACCATAAAGATAATGCCTCCAAATCTTCAACACAAAGACAACTGCAGCAAGCTCTAAATCATGCATAGGATAGTTCTTCTCATGAGTCCTCAACTGCATTAACTCATAAGCAACTACCTTATCATTTTGCATAAGCACACCTCCTAAACCCATCTTAGAAGCATCACAATACACTACAAAAGGCTCTCCTGGATTAGGCAACGTCAAAATTGGAGCCGACGTTAATCTCTTCTTCAATTCTGTAAAACTTTCTTCGCACTAAACATCCCACAGAAAAGCTCTACCTCTACAAGTCAACTTAGTCAACGGAAGTGCCAACTTAGAAAAACCTTCTATAGTAACCAGCTAATTCTAAAAATCTTCTAATCTCAGTAGCTGACTTCGGAGTTTCCCATTGTAACACAATATCAACCTCCGATGGATCTACAACAATGCCACTACCTGAGATTACATGACCAAGAAAACTAAACTCCTTTAACCAGAATTCACACTTGGACAACTTTGCATACAAAGTCTTCTCTTTCAAAACTTGCAACACTACTCTTAAGTGTTCTGCATGCTCTTCTTCTGACTTAGAGTAAATCAAAATATCATCAATGAACACCACTATGAACCGATCCAAATAAGTATGAAAGATACGATTCATATATTCCATGAATACTCCTGGCGCATTAGTAACACCGAAAGGCATCACCGAATACTCGTAATGTCTATAACGCGTTTTGAAAGCCGTCTTCTGGATATCTTCATCCTTCACTTTAATCTGATGGTAACCCAACCTTAAATCAATCTTACTGAACACGCGAGCATCCACCAATTGGTCCATCAAGTCATCTATTCTTGGAAGCGGATACTTGTTCTTAATCGTCACTTTATTCAACTGTCTATAATCAACACAAAGCCTCATACTTCCATCTTTCTTCTTTACTAACAACACTGGAGCTCCCCACGGAGATACACTTGGTCTTACAAACTTCTTTTCAAGCAACTCTTCCAATTTCTTCTTTAACTATGACAATTCAAATGCAGACATCTTGTATGGTGCCATAGACACAGGTCTGGTACCAGGTACAAGATCAATAGCAAATTCAACTTCCCTCTCTGGCAGTGCATCAGGAATTTCATCAGGGAAAACTTTAGGAAATTCACACACCACCTGCAATTCCTCAATTATAGCTTGAGTCTCTACAGATAGCGACGCCATCAACGAGAACATCTGTGCTTCCTCTTGCATCAACTTCCTCAACTGTCTAGCAGACAACAGACTATCTCCCTCTTCTTCAGGAGTAGAAAACCTCACAGACTTGTCATAACAGTTAATATGAACATAGTTATGCTCTAACCAGTTCATACCCAAAATCACATCCAAACCTCTCAACGGTAAACAAACTAAATCAACAGCAAAGTCTCTGTCGAAGATCGACAAGGGGAACTTTAAACACACAAAAGAAGTAGTCACCGACCCCTTGGCTGGAGTATCGACGACCATTTCTCCATTCATAGAAGACAACATAAGACCCAATCTTTCAACACAATCAGCAGCAATAAAATAATGAGTAGCACCGGTATCAATAATAGTAATTAAAGGAGTACTATTAATGAAACATGTACCTCTGATAAGTTTGCCCTTAGCAGCTGTCTGATCCTCAACCAAAGCAAACACTTTACCACTTGTCCGCGCCCTCTTTGGTTTCTGACACTGATTACCAATGTGCCCTTCCTCACTACAATTGAAACAAATCACATCCTTATGCTTGCACTCATATACAACACGTTCGTTCTTACCACAATGAAAACACCTCTTTACTTCAGTAGTACACACATTACTCTTATGCCTAGGTTTCCCACATTTAAAATAAACCACACCGGCATGAGCATCTCCTCTACTAGTCCTCTGACCCTGGGCAACTTTCAGTTTACCTTTACCAGCTGGGGTAACATAAGGCTTACCATGATTCTGTTGGTGCTTACCCCTCTTCTCACTGATAATCTTGTAATGAGCATTATTATCCTCCTCATAAATTCTGCAACTATCAATCAAATCAGCAAAGACACGGATCTTCTGATATCCAACTGCCTTCTTGATCTCCGGGCGCAACCCATTCTCAAACTTGATACACTTTAAAAACTCAGCATCTGCCTCAGCGTAGTGCGGATAAAACTTAGCTAACTCAGAAAACTTTGCAGCATACTCAACAACTGATATACTCCCTTGCTTCAGCTCAAGGAACTCAATTTCCTTCTTACCCCTGACATCTTCCGGGAAGTACTTCCTCAAAAATTCCCTATGGAACACAGCCCAAGTGACATTTTCACCTGCAGCTTCCAATCTCTGACAAGTCTCTAGCCACCAGTTATCAGCCTCGACTGCTAGCATATGAGTACCATACTGAACCTTCTGCGCTGGAGTGCAGTCCATCACACGGAAGATTCTCTCAATCTCTTTCAACCAATCCAATGCTCCGTCAGGATCATACTTCCCCTTGAAGGTAGGCGGACTCTCTCTCTGGAAAGTCGCCAAGCTACGAGATCCAACATTCCCGTCAGCATTTGGCTGATTCTCCATCGCATGAGCCATTGCTTCTAAAGCAGCAGCAAGTGCAACATCATTCCTTCCAGCCATCTCAACTTATCACTACAACATAAACAACGATTAGAACTCAAATTGACAATACTCAATTGTTAGATAACTACAACTCGACGATAAGGTCAGACCAACCTTTTGCTCTGATACCAACTTTGTAACACCCCAATTCTACCCAACAATTATATAAGCAAATCAGAGTTATAAAATTCATGTAAACGAATCAGGATGCCACAAATTCAACTTTAAAAACACATTGCATTCAACATGGATATATAACACTTTAAACTTCGGATGAACCATCATCATAATAATTTAATCTCTTAATTCAACAATTTAAACATCTATGCAGTGGAATTCTTGATAACACCTTTATCCATCATTACAACAACTTCAAAATAACACATACTTAATAACAATCAAGTTAAAGTTCAACAACTAAAATAATCAATAATTAAAAGCAACAAGCATTCATCCCCCCGAGTGTTACATATCAGAGCAATGACATCGACTCGAACTACTGAAGGTATACAACCTTCACTCTCGATTACCTGCACGTTACCAACGTAAGGGTAACATTCAAACAGAAGGGGTGAGATATCTAACAATATAATAAAACGTATGATAATTAATATATTAAATTAGATCACATAACACCACCACTTCTCATCTTATAAATGACAATAATCACAATAGAAATACCAATAATATATACATTCACCACATCAATACACAACTTCTTTATGCAATCATATAATGTGACTCAATACTATGCAAATGCATGTGGTACCATTGGAGCAGAACCCCCATCTTAAAAATCTGCCAATAAATGGAGGCATCAACAAGGCATAAGCCTTCATCTTAATATTCGCTAATACAAGCCATCTTAACGAGCATAAGCTCCATCTTGAAATGCAATGTATGTGACACAATCATGAATGTAATGACAACACCATAATTAACAACGTCTCGACACAACATCATCGTTGGCCATAACCCTACATCTTAATATCTGCCAATTATTAGAGGCATCTCGACATATTTCATCAACATCATTCATCAATATCATTTATCATCATGCATCAAACATCATTTATCATCATAATTCATCAAACATCATTTTGTTAGAACAAAGTTTGAATCTACTACCCTATGTTTAAGTTTTGATGATAACAAAATGAAAAGATATATTATTTATATGATTCATGTATGAACTATTTGCTACCTAAAAATATTACGTTCTGCTTTGCAGAAACTCTGATAGGTATCAGCAAGAGCACACCTAATCAGCATCAGAATATTGGTTCTTGACATCAGCATCAGAAGTTGCTATATCAGAATACCAGAATCAGAAGATTAACTCACGTGTATGCTGAAGCTTGATGAACAGAACTGCACTCAACACTCTGATAAAGAAAACAACAGTTCATCAGCAGTTAAGCAGAGTCAGAATGAGCCAAGCCAGAACATGCATTAAGTAAGCAACGGTACTGTGCATTGAAAGCAAATCATTACCAACGGCCTCATTCCAGACAAGATCTGCTCAATAAGGAAAGTTTGTTATTAGCATTGAATCAAGAATATTGCTCCAACGTTCAACAATCTCAGTGCTATATAAACAAGACTATGAAGATTGAATTGGCTAATGCTCTCCAACATTTTACACGCCTAAAAGCTAATCATAATCTTCCTTCTCTCAGTTTGCTAAACGCTACATATCTCCTTACTCAATCATTGTTTAGCAATCTAGTTTCATAAGCTTAAGTTGTGATACAGTTTTGTAGAAAACATTCACACATAGATTTATCTTCTTTGTAAGAAAGTGTTTCCTTGACAAACCGGGTTGTGGTTTGCATCAAGAAGGCTTTAGCAGTTGTTAAAGCAGTTTGTAATATTCAGTTGAATATAGTGGATTAAGACCTCGTTGGAGAGAGGCGAAATCACCTTGACGGGTGGACTGGAGTAGTTTGAGATCAAACGAACCAGGATAAAAATATCTTGTTCATTGCATTGATTTTCAGTTTTACAATTCAACCCCCCCTTCTTGTGTTTTTCACTTCTTCACATTTATCATCATAATTCACAGCAACTCAGCCACAACAACAATACAATGGCAGATCGTCAATGTTGCAACATTGGCCATAGGCCTACAACATGATATTTCCTATAATTAATTAATCATCTAAGGCTTACCTCTAAATTACCAAACTTCTACATATTACTATTATGTAATACTACTTCATTATCATCATTAATCCTACTGTTACGAACCAAACAGTAATCTATAATCATCTCATCCTCGTCATTCTTCACAAAAATTAACGTAGCGATTAACGCGGGAACTAACTCTAGTCCTAATTTGGATACTAGGGTTATCCTTCCTATTCTTCATTGTGATCCTTAAGAATGAAGTTCATCACGTTAGTTATTCAAAGCTTTGAATGAAACCTCAAACGGAGTCCGAAAACTCGGGTTACATCCTTTTCAAAATGATTCTGTCAAAAACCAGACAACATGGATCGACGCGTAATGTCTTGGGTCGACGCGTACTTGACTTAACACGCTACATGAGTCGACGCGTACTCCTTTCGTATCGACTCATACTGAGTCTGCCACACTGCACGTATCGATACATACTCCTTCGTATCGACTCATCCTGAGTCTCTAAGCCTTCATGTATCGACGCAAGACTCCTTCATATTGACTCATCCTGAGTCTAAAAGCCTTCATGTATCGACGCATGACATTTGGGGTCGACACATATTGTTCTATCACAGATATTTTCTGCGATTTCACTGCGTTTTCACTAAGGTTTCCATACTTTAGGCCCTAAAAACATCCTCTAATCATAGATAATCATCAATTATAATTATCCTATAATTCTACATCAAATATGCAGCATTGGGGCATCATTATTCATCTTTCAATCATCGATTTTTCATCATACAACAACATATTCATTCAAATCATGAACAAGACAACATTTTCACATCTAATCCCATAAACCAATCGTCATAAACCCTATTATAAAGTCAGAACCCCACCCTTACCTTGGATTGAAGGTTGCTCTATAAGTTTTCCGGTTAATTTTCTGTTCTGCCTCTTTTCCTCCTTTCCAACAACTTTCACGTTCTATTCTTCTAACCTTTATTCTTCTTACTGATTCTTCTTTCTCCTTATTATTTCTAACAATAATAAAATAACCATATTATACTCTTTATGCCTTAATGGGCTCAAGACTACTACACCTCCTTTTTTACTACTTTTATTCCTTTAAAAAAAGCCCACGTCAAATAATATCATTATTCTAATATTATTCCACAACTTAATAAAATAATTAATTTCAACTAATCACAACACATCACTTATTCCAAAAATAATTTAATTAAATAATTAATTAAATTATGGGCGTTACAGCAGCATCTATTGTTAATCTTGTATTATAAAGGAGACCATTATAGAAGGTATGGATGATTAACCATTCTTCTAGGCCATGATGTGGATAGAGCCTCAACATGTCTTTATATCTTTCCCAAACATCGAAAGAGACTCGCTGTCTTTTAGTCGAAAATTGCTTATTAGGGATCTTAGCATAGCTGTCTTACTTGGTGGGAAATATCTTGCAAGAAAAACTTTCTCCAACTCATCCCAAGAGGTAATCGAGTTAGCTGGTAGAGACTGGAGCCAAGCTCGGTCTCTGTCTCTTAGGGAAAAAGGGAAAATACGAAGCCTTATCGCCTCTTGACTGACTCCATTGTTCTTAACTGTATCTGCGTATTGCAGAAAGATCGACAAATGTAGATTAGGGTCGTCCATTGACCCTCCAGAAAACTGGTTTTGTTGTACAACAGATAACAAGGAAGGTTTGAGTTCAAAGTTGTTAGCCTCGATCAGAGGAGCAACAATGCTATTATGTGGTTCTTCCTGCAAAGGAATAGCATAAGATTTGAGCGGACGTGGCTGTTCACCCATGTTTGGTTCTTCAACTGATTCAACGGGAATAGAAGATTGAGAGAGGGAATTGTTCGTACGAGATACTCATACGCGGCGTCTCCTAGTAATATAGTGCTCAGGTTCGGAAATTGGTAGCACTAAGCCTTCACTCCTAGAGCGAGTGCTTGGCATACAATTGGGGATGGTGCCTTAGTCTCTACAACGTAACTAAAAGAGTTACGATATCGACTTGTTAGTCCCCGACAACAATTCCAAAAACTTGATCGCGACTTTATGAGTCTTAAAGAATCTAGACCTCAAGTATATAGTCCTATCGCATGTAGCTTTAAAGATTGTTAAATCCTAAGGGACTAAATGTCGAACTACCGTTATCTTAGGTTACTACGTAAATCTAAAGCTAATAATATAATTAATTGGGGTTTGGGAATCTAACTGATTAATATCTAGTTTAGATTCAAGGGGGAATATCGGTATGTAATGGTCGGACTTCGGGGATTTAACAACTCGATGACCTAATTTGGATTAATAAAATAGTTCTCAGTATGAGGTATTAGTTTGAAAACCCTCTTCTCACACTCTCGTGTTTATTGATTCAGATCCTACTATCAAACCTAAGTGAGTGCTCTCGCTATTTTAAATAGAGTTTAAAAATAGTTTTTGAAAACAAATAAAACCTAATCAACTTAAAAGCGCCCTCGCTGTATTTTAAGTTAATGCCCAATTATCACTGTCCAATTATTATCTCAAACTCTCGTTTTATTGATCCTAACTTCTATCTGTATTTTACTCTCGTAACAAAACAGTTGGTTTGTAGAATTGATGATTGAAACCAGAAAAGTTATTCTTTTAAAAAAGGAACTGATCAATCGGCGTTGCCAAAATCCCGTCAGCTATGTGACCTTACATACCGATAAATTAATTTAGCCTAGCATGTTAAACAATTTAATAACAACGCAACAGAAATAATTATCATCAAACAATCTAAATAAACATAACATTTCGAACAATCTTGACATAGATAAATAAAATACTTAAATTAAACCTGAAAATAATATGGCAGAATATTTGACTCGATTCAGGTATCTCGCAGAGATTGATGAAAAATAACAAGCGAAAATAAATAATGCTAAGAATATTTTTGGCAGAGTAACACTAAAATTAAAGAGAATAAAAAACGTATTAAAAAAAAGGCTCTCGAACAGGAATTATGAGGCATTATTTATAGGCCTGGAGGCGCGTGGGAGTTGAGATATTTTCTCCTCCCACTTGCCTAGCGTAACGGTCGTTACGCTCCTCTCTTCAAGGAGGATTGAACGGTCGTCATGACCTATTAAAAAGGGGAAGGCTGCAATGGTCGTTGTAGGCCAAGTTTTTAGGAAGGGCTAGCTGGAAAGGGTGTAACGATCGTTACACCTTGGGCTTGGGAAAATTTGGGCCTTCCTTCATTTGTTCTTCAGGGCCTTTTTGCTTTTTGCTTGTGATACGCTTTGTTTAGTCAAACACCCCATAACTTCATAATTGTTCACTCTTTCTGTAGATTTAAGCATGATTGGCACGACTTTTCCCGATTTTCTTCGCATGTGTCTTGTAACATCAAATTCCTGAAAAAATAGAAAATACCGGCATAATACGAATAAATAATAATAAAGGTAATTAAAATGCGGATAAAATTCATATAAATTAACCTAAATATTTGATACATTTTCGGGTTATCAACAGTAGGGGTTTGATGATGCATCATAAAAGATAGGCAGGAGAAATTCTCAAGAGATTTGAGATGGAAGAATGCAACTCAACTTCAACACTTGTAGAACCAAGACTGCAACTGTCAAAAGATGCAGATGAAGATGATGTTGATCTAACCCAATACAGAAGACTTATTGGATCATTGAGATACCTTTGTCATACAAGACCTGACTTAGCATGTAGTGTATGTATGGTAAGTAGATTCATGCAGAAGCCAAAGGTATCACATCTAGAAGCAGTGAAGAGGATACTAAGGTATCTCAAAGGAACTCTTGACTATGGCATTTTATTTCCTACAGTTGATAAAGGAAAAGAATGCAAGTTAGTGGGATACACTTTGAGTTGGTGCAGTGATGCTAAAGATCGAAAATCAACAACAGGATATGTGTTTATGCTAGGTGGTGCACCATTTGCTTGGAATTCAAGAAAGGAACCAATAGTGGCATTATTATCATGCGAAGCAGAATACATATTTGCTTCTCTTTGTACATGTCAAGCAACTTGGATGGTGAACTTGGTCGAAGAGATAACAGGGAAAGATCATGGAGCAATTACCATGAAGATCGACAACATGTTAGCTATCAATCTAGCGAAGAACCCAATAGCACATGGTCGAAATAAGCACATCGAAATGAGATTCCATTATCTTCAAGAGCAGGTAGCAGATGAGAAGATGAATTTAGAACACTGCAGAACTGAGAATCAGATTGCAGACATCATGACAAAGGGAGTACAAGTCGAAGTATTCGGAAAATTAAGAACCATGATGAATATAGATAGTTTAGACACAATGAATTAGGTGGTGTGTTAAATTGTAATTTGATTGTGTCGAAAGAGATTAGATTTGTTTTAGATTTGGTTTAGATCTAAAACAGAATAGATTTGATTTAATACCAAAATAAGTATTTTGGGCTTTTATAGTTTTGCGCTTAGGATGTAAGCTAAATCTATAAATAGAGGGAATAACCCTATTTTGTAATAAAGTCAATTCATTGTATTCACAGAATTTGCAGTTGCAAGTGAATAATAAAACTTTCCAGAGTTTGTGGGCAGAGAGAAACTCTGCAGAAAATAATTGTCTTCTTTCTTTTCTTGTTTTTCTCATAATTTATTGTCATTGAAGTGGAAATTCATCATAGATATTTAGTGGATTTCCAACCGTTTGCAAATACACCAAGCTACCAAATTGACAATAAAGATTTCGACCAAACACCATCATCCATCGATAGTTTAACAAATTATTTGTGAACCTGAACTCTATATCAAAATGTTAATACAAATAAAACAAATAAAAAATATGCAAATACAACAAGTAAATAAATAAAAAATAACAAATGAGATTAATTGATATGCCCTGTCAGTGTAAAACTTTTTACATGGTCAATATATCACAATCACCCATTAATACTATTTAATAAATAAAATAAAAATAAAATATAATTTATAATCAATGATCATGATTCACTTACGATATAAAACTTTTTTACACTATTAGTATATTAAATTCATAAAACATATACAATTGCAACAAGTAAAAAAGAATGGAGAGTAATAAATTAATGATAAACATTACACTTGTTAATTAATTAATAATAAATATTATGTTTAAAAGTGTGGATTAATTTTTTAAAAAATTAAAATTGTTTTTTCTTTTTAAACTTTAAAATCCATTTTGTCGTGTGTTTGGTTTTGTGTGGATAAAAATTGATTTTAAATAAATTGATTTCAGATAGAAATGAATTGATCAATTTTTTTTTAATATTTTGTCATATTTATGAAAAAATGAATCGAATAATAAATTTTTATGTAAAAATTATGTCTGGATTCAAAAAGTATATATTTGATATTACGTTTGAAACACATGTAATTGATTTTGAATGTATATAAATGATGTGTTTGATTGACTCCGTTTGTTTTGATTTTTTAAAACAATTTTTATAATATTATAAAATTTTGTAAAGAAACTTTTTATAAAAGCTTTGAATAAAAATTTGATTTGAATAGTTGTTATTAAAATGTTATTTTAGATATTTTACTTTTTTATTGAATTTTTTTTTAGATATCAAAATTTAAAAAATCACTTAATTTTGAAACTATTTCAAATAGATCTTCATAAAAATCATTTTTAAAATATATATTTTTTTTAAAAATTACAATTTTGATAATGTGTTGGTCTTGAATAATGTATGATTATGTTATAGGATGTCAAAATTAGTGTTTTAGTTTAGAAAAAACGAATATAAAAAAATTTGTAATATTTCAAAAAACGATTTTGTAAAATCTATTTTTAAAAATACAAAGAAAAAAATTATTTTTTTAAAGCTGAAACAAACAGACCTTATGCGGCGAAGAAAATTGATTTTGATTGAGTTGATTCTATCAATTTAATTAATATTAAAAGTGAATTGAAGATAAAGTGATTTATATTTGAAAAAAAAAATGAATTGAACGAGAAACTTTAATATAAAAATTATGTTTAAACTCAAAAGTTAAAACCCCGACTTAAAGTAAAATTAAACTATAAAAAATATAATTAATTCTACTTAAAACGCAATCAAACATGTCAAAATTAATTTTACGCATCCAAAATCAATTATGAGTGCTCTAAACATTAATCAAACTCACGCTATGTTTGGTTGATTTCAAAATCAATTTTAAAAAAATCGAGCATTAAGTAGGATGTGTTTGGATTGACAATGAACATAATTGATTCTAATAGAATTGAATTTGATAAAATTGATTTTAATAATAATTGAATTTATTAGAATTGATTTATATTTGAATACATTTATATAAAAATGAGTTAAAAGATAAATTTCAAAATACAAATCATTCATAATCAATTTTGAAAACAAAAATTACAAATTCTAACTTCAAATAAAATTAATTTTTAAAACACAATTAATTTTAGTTTTAATAAATCAAACATATGTTAATTCCAAAAACCAATCCAATCCAAACATATAATCATTTCAAAATCAATTTAAATCCTTTAAAATTCTCTGTCTTTTCCAAATCTTATAAAAAATTTAAGTGTAGAAAGCACATGGAGTTGCTTAACTAAAATCAAGGTTGAGATAGGATTGGTATGGCAATGGTACTTTCCCAAAAGGACAGAGTAGCAAAGAGAGATAGTTGACTGGTACTTTACTGAGGTGTGTCACTTTGTCATCAATGACTCAACATTTCCTATTAATTAGCCTGCAACTCTCATCTCAATGCCATTTAAATATTAGAAATAACAATGTTGTATGTATCATTTAAGTTTATAAATATAATTTTTACAAATTCTTCTTTTTGTGTGTATTTTAATTAATTTAAAAATATTTTTATACCCTAAAATATTTTGAAAATTTTATTATATGATTCAACGATGATCTCTGATTATGTTAAGTGTCATATCAATATTATTAGTACCACTTCAAATTTTTTAGATCAACGAAGCAGACGTTAATTAATATAAATGACTCACGTATACCGAAAAAAATAAAGAACTAACTTATTACTATTAAATAACTTAAAGGAGTTTAGGAGTAATTTTTCCTAGTTTTTAAGAGGATTGATTTTACGATTTAAAAAGAAATAGCGTCGCAGTTTGTTGTCTGTTTGTCTTCTATTTTTTATTGACATAATTTTTCTTAATTAATTGAGCGTTTCATTTAAAACTAATAACATTTTATTCTATTTTGTTTTAACGACCGGTATCCAATCCACTTAACAAATTGATTAATTCAATTTCAGTCTCGAGATCACCTTATCAAGATGGCCTGACCAAATGTTATTCACACCTAAGAATCAAATTTGATATTTCTCGAATATCGTTCTTAGCATAATACTAACAAAATTTATTTAGCTTGTAAGAAAAGTTTATTTTATTTAATATGCAAAATGCTAACAAATTTTCACTAGGATATTGTTTAAATAATTTAAAAAATTAATAATTTTTATGTTAGAAAATGAAGAATTTATTATTTTTTATGTTACTGACTTGTATTTTTAAAATGCTTAGCGACAAATTATTTGAATTAAATTATTAAAAAATAAATTGATAAAAATAAACTATTGGTTTGCGAGAAATTGACATACTAGAATACTATTTTTTTAAAGCATGTGAGCTTGTCAAACAAAACTTAAAATATGACAATTATATTTAAATGTTGTAATATGCTCTCTTTGAAGAGGATGGTAAAAATGTTCCATTTGCTCTAAAGTGTTCTCAAAGAATTTTGGAATGACAATAACACTAATAGATGAAGCACTTAATTAAATGTCGAGTTAAGGAAGCATTTTTAAGAAATAAAGTCTCTAGTTTTCTTTGAATTGCATGAAGGAACAAATAAGTTATGATAAAGTAATTTGAGTAAAAGTTAGAGATTTATTCTTTCTCGAGGTACCCCTCACCAAAAGAGTTATCTGGTCGACAAGAGAGCCAAGAAGATTGAGGGAGAGAAAAATATCACCTATCCAATAAGAGAAGGATAATTTTTATATATTTCTTATAGATATGTATCCTGCTGGAGCAACAAGCTACAAACACTTTCCTCTTCCCGTTGTTTCTCTTTGTGTTTCTTGTTGGGTTGGAAAACGTCAAAACTACCGGCCTCACCAATGGCCATAGCAACATATGAATGTTGAGTATAACGCACCAAAGTTGACGGTTTTCTATCAAGAGAAAGCTCGATCAAGTTTGATAAATGGGAACAATCTTCTTCTGAGAGAGACCTTCAATGTTCTTCAAGAGGATGAGGGTCTGGCCCCATCAATTGTGCAAGAGTCGGAAGACCCGACACACGTAACAACCATTGGGGATCATTCGAAACAATAACATTCTGAGAGTGCTTTGAGTGCAACGAAGCACCGACCAACCTTGAACCAGTTGAAAGGCCCACTGTAGTTTGAGTTGGTCGAGTTCCCCGTCTTAAAAGGTCAGTGTCTCCTCATCCTTCAGTGAATCTGCAAACAAATATTACCATAGTGTGAGAACACTATAAATAATTGAATTAACGATAAAGAAGCTAAGTGTATCTGAGACGTACCAAAAATAACCTTTCTTTCCTCCTTGGTATGAACATCTATGAGTAGGCGGATGTCATTGAGTTGTTTCGAGTGCTTTTGTTGAGCTTTATCACGAGGAGTAACACTTGCGGGGTAACCCAACTCTTTGACAAAGCCCGACAGTTTTCTTCATATACAAATCCTCCAGAGATAGGCCATCCCCTTTGTAGACATACAATCCATTTCCCATCAGAAAATGACCTTTATACCAGTACTTGAGAAACAAGCTAGTGCATATACCTCACACTCTGTTCCTAAATATGCATACCGTTACATGAGCCACTGCAGGGTAGGGAAGGGGGGGGGGGGGGGGGGTTAAATAGGAAGAATCAATTTTTGAAATGCTTCAAGCTCTTCGAACCATGGATAATTTGCACCAAGTGAATCAAACCATGACCCTGTGCTTGAGCCGCCGAACCACATTGAGCTTTGAAAAGATGAAATAAAAGGATTAAAGAGAGCTGCCTATTTAAATATTTGCATCAGTATTAGAAGATTTTTACAACATCTAACTTGCAGGGCGGGGTGTCGATGGACCAACCATCAAATGATTAAGAACTTATATTTCCAAACCATTGAAGGGCATTCGAAAATCCAAGATTGAAAAAATACACTCATAGAAAGGGATGACACAACCACTATAATTACTACATATTATGTTATTTTTACCAGTGATTAAGACACCTCAATTCAAAGATGGACTACCATCTATAAAAGCTCCATCAAAACTATCCTCTCAAACAAAGACATAAATAATTATAATAAAAAATCGAGTAATAATTACTCCCCTCATTTTTTTATTTTAAGTTATTTTGAAAAAAAAATTACATGAAATTCTTAATATTTTTTATATATTATATTTTTAAATATTTATTATAATTTATTTTTATTTATTTAAATTTATTTTTTGAAAATTATTAATAAATAATAATTTAATTCTTTTCATATTCTCTTTTCATAAACTAAAAAATCACTTTTTTAATGTGTAATAGTGTGAAAATATAAAAATTAAAAAACAACTATCATTTTTTTAATCAAAATTACTTTATTTTGAAGAATGCTATATATTAAGAATCATTTGAATAGAAAAGATAAAAAAGTATATTTGTCATTATTTTAGAGGATAATTTTAAATTTATTTATTTTAATAGAAATTATGAAATAATAGTAATAATGAATAATTGAGATTTGATTCTTGTTTTTTGTTTTCATATTTTTCAATTAATAAGTATTTTTTTTTTAAAACAAATTTTATTAAAATTATCGTAATTTAGAAACGGAAGATCTAAATGTTGAATAAATGGAGTATTAAATAAATGTGTGTAGTCATTGATTTTTGCTCCCCTACTTTTCAAGTAGGGATTAGCCCTTGTTTGAGGGAACAACACTCAACCTCTGCAAAATTTTGTTTCAAGTTTAATTTCTACCATTTTATTTGATCACATGTGTTAACTTAACCTTCCTGCCATCTCTAGTAATGTAAAACTCAATCTTTTAATTTCAAAGACTCAAGTTGGTTATTCAAATTAGAATGAGTGAAGTTGTTTTTGTTATATTACTTGTAAGTTTTTTATTTGGAAAAAAAGCAAAGAATTCTGCGAGTCCATGCTATAAAATTTTAATGCAATTATTAGTACAATCCATTTATATATGAAACATAGATATTTTTGACAAAAAAACTGTATTCAAGAATTCTGGTAGATGTTATTTTTATTATTTTAGACCAATACTCTAATAGATAATAGTAGTTATTTATTTAACTATTAAATTGATTTAGCTTTCTTTTTTTTGTTAAATGTTATAATAATATTTTGGAAAGTAATACATATTTCACTTAATACTAACATATTTTAATATTTAACGATTTGAATTGATTTAATTAATTACAAAATATTATTTTTTAGATTTAATTGTTAGATAGCTGAGTAATTTTTTAGAATTCAAATCTATTCTTTTCTCACAACCCTATATATATATATATATATATATATATATATATATATATATATATATATATATATATATATATATATATATATATATATATATATATATATATATATATATATATATATATATATATATATATATATATATATATATATATATATATATATATATATATATATATATATATATATATATATATATATATATATATATATATATATATATATATATATATATATATATATATATATATATATATATATATATATATATATATATATATATATATATATATATATATATATATATATATATATATATATATATATATATATATATATATATATATATATATCAGAAATTGCAACTGCCAGCGGAATCAGGATCAGAATTATAAGTATTTAGAAAGAAAGCAAAGCATATATAAAACTTTTCTGTATTAAAATTATGTGCTTACAAAGGAAATAAAAATCCCTTTATATAAGGATACAAAGGCTTACTATTTAAGTCGGTAATAGCTACCTATGATAGCCAGTTACATCAAACAAAGATGAATTATTAATGTCGGGTACACAATGGGCCCCATCGACACAAAAATAATTCACAAACTACAAAATAGACATCGGATTCTTTTTTATTGTTTCAAGATAAGATTATCTCTTATCTTCATTTTTGGAATTATTGCTTCTGGACAATTCTTGTCATTGCTTAGTTCCTTGTCATAGCTTTAGCCTTGACCTTTTCTTTAGCCTTTTGGACCATAGATTGAATCATAGCATCTCAGAAGTCTTCAGCTGTGGGATCATCATTTTGAGCTTCTCCAGCTAAACCTTCAAAGGTGTTGGAATCTATTGATCCCATGGATGAACTAGTCTTCATGGATTGCATATCATCTTTTGAAGTTTAAGATTGGAAAGTGTAGAAGAATTGGGTCTTCATATGATCTAAAGTTCTGACCATAATTTCTTCTTCTGTTTCATTGGGATACTTTCTTTGAAAAAAGTTTTTCAGGTTTCTCATAGACATTTGTTGGGAGTTTTGATCTTTAACATTGATATTTTTTGTCTTCACTCATGACTGATTTGATTAGAACAATTTTGTCCTGGATGTCTTCTAAACTCATTTAATTCCACCATTTATAGAAAAATTTTCTTTCTAGAATTGACACATTAAATTTGTCACTGGAAATAGTGATAGTCCATCTCCAAATCCAAGGAATTTGAAACTTAGTGAAGAAAAGAAATGGACATTGTCCGGTTATCAAATTTGATGAAATATTTAATACTAGTGGACTGTTTTCGCACCAAGGAGTATACAATTCGTTTAACTCTTTTGAAAAAATTTCTAGCGTAGGACCAAATTTAATCCACCAGGCATAAAACCAATTTGGAATGGGTCTATTAATCACATCTGAATTAATTGAGAAAAACCAAGAATGTTTGTTCTTAGGATTTTGGTAATAAAAGGCTTGGGTGAAAACCTGGACATAGTCTCAATAATTGAAATAAATATATTTTCCTTCGGCAATTCTTATTGGCTTTTCACCATTAGGGTTAAGACCCCATTCTCTAGGTGATAAGATCTTATTAATGTGGAATTTGCTGAAGTTTATGAATCTTTTAAGGATTGTTGTTTTGATAATGATGAGTAAAAGTTGCTGATTCAGTAACTGCTAGTAATATTTCTAAATGTGGTCTTGATTTACCATGAAGGCCTGGATATCCTCTTGATTCGAGGTATCTTGTTTTGATAGCCCATCCATCATTTGGATTTATTTTTATATCCTCATCATCAATATACATAATTTTTTCTGTAACTGGATTCTCAAAATAATCAGTTACATGTTCTTGAGGGGGTCATTGACCGTAATTTCTTTGTAAGATATAATCTTTTTAGAAGAAGAAGAAGAAGTTATATCTTCCTTTTTTGAGGTAGTTAATTGCTGCATATTTCTACCTTTATAGATTATAGTCCAATCCCCTATAAGGGGAACGTTTAATTCACTTTGGGGTAACATATTGTTACTCCCTCTTCCAAGGCCTCGTCCATAACTGCGGCCTCTTCCTCCCCTAAATGGGGGTGTCATTCTTTTCCTGCAAAAATTCACGGGGGAGGTAATCAACAAGTGAATTATTTTCACCTTTAATATGTTTAATATCAAATTCAAACATAGATAGTTGAGATTTCCAGCTAGCAAATATTTGTTTTGCGACAAGATTTTTAACATCTTTTTCAATAATTGATTTGGCAGAGCTGCAATCAATTTGTAATAAAAAAAATTTATTAAGTAAATCATCTTGAAATTTTGAAACACATTTTATAATAGAAAGCATTTCTTTTTTGATGGTCGAATATTTTGACTGAGTAGGATTCCATTTACCAGAGGTAAACCTAACCAAAACTTCTTTGGATGTTTCAGGTATAACCTGTTTTAGAATTCCTCCATATCCTAAATCTGAAGCATCAGTTTCAACGATTTTAAAGTACTTGGGATTAGCCAGAGATAAGCAAGGCAAACATTTAACCTTGTTTTTAATTCTTCGGACTGCTTGAGAATGTTTATCAGTCCAAGGGCCAGGATTTTTTCTAAGCCTAGCATGTAATATACTAGTATCATTAGCAAGATTCTCATAGTAATCGGCAATATAATTAAGACTACCAAGAAATCTTTGTAATTGTTTCTTATCAGTAATGATATCAGGGAACTTAGAAGCAAATTCAATACTTCTTTGAATAGGAATAATAGTTCCTTAATCAATTTCATGTCCTAAAAATATAATTTTAGTTTGAAATATTTTCATCTTAGGCGCGGATATAACTAATCCATTATGCTTAATTAAACCTTTGAATATTTTCAAATATTTCATATGTTGATCAATTGTTTTAGAAAAAACTAAAACATCATCAATGTAAACAATTATAAATTCCGTATAAGGAATAAAAATATCATTCATAATATTTTGAAATTCGGAAGGGGCGTTCTTTAACCCAAACGGGAGGACATTCCATTCAAAATGTCCAAAAGGCACAGTAAATGCCGTTTTATACTTATCATCTTCATTAATCTGAATTTGCTAATAGCTAGATTTCATATCGAATTTCGAAAAGATTAAAACAGTGTTTAATCTATCTAATAAATATTTTTTATTAGGAATAGGATATCTAATCCATTTCAACACCTTATTAAGGGGTTTATAATTGATAACAAGTCCAGGGACGCCGCGTTCTCTTTCAGCAGCATTATTAACATAAAAAACAGTGCAACTCAAAGGAGATTTAGATTTTCTAATTAAACCTTTCTCTAAAAGAGAATTTATTTCTTCCTTACATAGGTTTAAGTACTCATGATTCATTTGGGCTGGTCTGGCTTTAGTGGGAATCTGACTTTCATTAAAGTCATCTAGATAAGGTAAAGAAATTACATGTTTCTTTCTATCCCAAAAAGCGTTTGGCAAATCATTGCAAAATTCATCTTTAAACTGTTGATCAATTAATTTGATTTGTCCTTTTATCTCATCTTTATTAAGTTGTTCATTAATATTTAATAAACTAACTTCTTCTTTAAGAAAACCTAATTGTTTTTCTTTATTTAAGAGAATACTTTTAACCTCATTAAGCATTTTAATATGAGGATCAGTAATGAATTCAAAAGTGACCTTCTTACCATTAATCATGGTGGTGATGCCTTTAGTGTCAACATTTATTAAAGGCATAATGCTATTTAAAAAAGGAGTTCCAAGAATAACCCTGTGAGTCATGTTTTTAACTAATATAAAATGGGTAGGTAAACAAATATCTTGATTGCAAACGTAGGTATTAGGTAATTTATAATTAACCATTAATTTGTCACCACTAGCCTGAGCAAGGGTTTGAGTGGTTTTGGTATAATATTTGGTAGGAACAATTCCTTCCTGAAGACAATTAAGGTCAGCGCCGCTATCAATAAGGGCGACTTCATTCTGTAATATAAACATTCTGTTAATAACTAAAGTTATTCTAACAAACCATTTTTGAGAAATTACTCTGTCAATCAGAGTAAGAAATCTATCATTAGTGGAAAGACTGCTAGTAGAAGATATTTCTTCAACCTTAGGGGTACCCGTTTCAAGTAAGGAAACTCTTTGAGATAATTTTTGATTATCCTTCTTTATCTGAATAATTTCAGATTTCAAAAGATTAATTTCTCTGTTTAAATCAGTAAGGGAAACAGGAGTTTCACGGATATGGGACTGTTGAAATCTGGATAGAACCTCACTTAATTGGTAAGAGGCTTCAATAATAGTAGGAGAATCTTTTTTAGAGTTTTATTGAATTAAAACTTCAAGCATTTTTCTTTTAAGATTATTATCAGAAATAGATTCAATAGCTTTTATAGCTTCATCTTGTTCTGCAGTAAGAACATTAAGACCGTTCATGTCAACAATAGACTTCCAATAATCTATTTGATTACATTGACAATTATTATTGTCAGAACTATCAGAGGAATAATCTGATGATGATTCATAGATCATGTCAATATCTTCATTAGAAGAATTGGTTTCTGAGTCAGATTTAAGTAAACAAACTTTCTCAAGTTGAGAGCGTAATTGCTCATCCTCGATTTCATTGAGAGCTTTTTTGGTCCAACATTGGTTGACATAGTGACCAGCTTTACCACATTTGTGGCAAGATACATCAAGCATTTTAGCTTTTCTTTTGCCTTTATGATTAAAACTCTTTTCTTTTGATATACTTTTATTAAAGTGACCCTGTTTCTTATTCTTCTTATAAGAGTTTTTATAATTATCCTTATTTTTATGAGGTTTATTCCTTAAAAGTTTTCCTTTTTTATTTTTATTCTCAGGAGATCTTCCAAGATCAAAGGCGAACTGGTCGCAGAATTCACCCATTTGGTGTTTTTCAGAAAGTTTCTGTTTTTTAAGCTGATTTCTAAGCTTAATATCATTACATAAGGTTAATCCTTCATTAACACAAGTACTAATAATTTGACCATAAGTAAGATCAGGATAATTAATATTTATCCCATCATTTTTACTTCTTAAAGAATGTCTAACCTTTTCAGAGAAGAAATGAGGTAATCCATCAATAAAATTGGCTTTCCAGTGGATAGAGTTAGGATTTTTTAATTGATAAACTCTAGATAAAAAGGTATCTTTGTACCATCTAAAATGTGTAAGGGAGGGATATATTAGATTCTGAAGTAGAGTTTGAATTTTTTCTCCAAATAGGGATATTGGTTCCAACAAAATGTTGAAGGATAGAGAGACACAGTGTATAAACCGCATCTTCTTCTCCCGTGGTGGCAATACCACTTGTTCCGATTCCAGGAACTTCGGACTTAACTATTTTCTTATGGTTAAGAATATCTTTTTTCTGATTATCAGTGAGATAATGATCCCACCAGCCTCTTAATTGACCAACAAATCCAGTTGATATAAAGGAGGCAATATCTTTGTCAGAATTTCCGTGCTGTTTACAAACAGTAGAATATATAATCATTCTATGTATGGCATCAAGGATTTGTTTGTCATTTAATCCATCAATGTTCCATTCGTAAATGGCTTTTCCAGAATATGAATTTTGGAAGGGTTCAGGTTCCTCAAAAAGTAAATCTTGAGGAGAGGGGCACTTATAATAGTATTTCTCCAAAGGTTTAGAGTTATAAATAGGGTTTATTTCATTAGTATTTTGATTACTAATGTCTAAGTCAGCAAACATATTTGCTAAATCATTAATGTCTTCTTCATTAGAGGAGTCTTCATTAGACATAACCGTTAAATGTAAATCTTTAAGCTTTCTCTCAAGAATACGAACAAACTCATCTCCGTTGGTTTCCATTTTAAATCCTTCTATAGGAATAAGAGGTTGAATTATAGGAACATCTGAAATATTGGAGGTAGAAGCTTGTTCTTGAAATTTAGGCTTATTAATAAGGTCAATAATAACCTTTTGACGAGCTATTTGTTTGTCTAAAAGGTCTTTTACGGATAAGAGCTCTTTTTCTAGAGAAATAAATTGTTCTCCTAGACAAACAAGGTAGGCATTAGTATAATTATTAGATTTAATTATGGAATTTAACTCCTTAATAGTAACCTGATTTTGTTCAACTCTTTGTAATTGAAGGGTAAGATAAGGTGTAGCCTCAGTATGAGGACCCAAACTTATGGTTTGTTCTGGGGGAAAAGGAGATTCCATTTTTTCTCCTTTAATATTTTCCCACGGTTTTTGTAGAACTAAAAGTTCGTCTTTTTTCATAAAAACTAATTCTTCTTTTTGTTTACTTAGAAAGTAACTAATGAGCCATTTGACAAAAGGAATGAAATCCTGGTCCATAGACATTTGAGTATAGTACTCATCCTCAAAGTTAGCTAACACTGGAGCAGGAAAAATTTTAAAAAACCATTTTCTAAATTGAGCGTATCTTTCATGCTGAAACTCGTCATTGACAAAGTTTCTTAGATTACTACTTGGGGAATAATCTAACATTATAACGGGAAGTCCATATCTGAGGGAGTAGGTGATTCTACTCTAGGAGGATTTGGTTTTTGATATATACCATGGGGAATTTTGTTTTCTCTAAGTCTTATATTCTCAACGACTTCTATTTCTTCTCTTAATTGAGAAGTTGAAGGTCTAGCTAATTGACTAGGAGCAGTGTAAAACTCATCTATAAAATTTACAGAATGTCTTCCAGACATAGATCTAGGTATTCTAATTATTCTTTTAGAGTTAAAGTTTATCTCCAAATCTCCTTCATTAGTCTGGATTATTTGATCAACATCCTTATTAAGGATAGGTTCAGGTTCTATGGCCTGAGGAAGATTCTAGGTTTCTGGAAAATTAATTTCATCCCATTTTGGCAACCCATTAGTTGCAACATTAGATGTTAATAAATTAGTTTGAACTAAAGTAGTTGTTCCAGGAAACGATATTTGTTTAGCTTTAGGGTTTAAAGTGGTAAGAACTTTGTAATAAATCCTGTAACATATAGCCATAATTTCACTTCCAGGTTTAAAATTGTAACCATTGGTATGAATAGTTAATTGAAGAGCATCTAATAAATTTTTATCATACATAGATAAGCTTATATTGGGAGAGACATCAAAATAAACTGGTCCATGACACATGCTTGTCTCAATTAAAGCAGCTAAAGATTGTTTAAAATCTTTACACCTACCATCTCTAATATATCCCAGAATGCTAGTATTTAATCCTAGCAAAGTTAAAGGTTTAACAGCCACTTGTATTAAACCAACATGTATATAATTATAATTTTTAAAAGGAAGTAAATCCTTTTTTGTTAAAAGTTTGATTGTCTGAGTACTTTCAGAAATTTGAATAGTCTGTTCTAAGCTTTTAACAGCAAAACGAGATAATATATCTATTTTGCCAAATTTATAAATTTGGTTTGAAGGTACTGATGGAATTATCCATTTGTTAAGTTTATCCAAATTTTTTGGATATTCTATAAGTTCTTCATGTTTAATCAAACCGTTTTGATGATTATCATCATCAGAATCCATAAATATGACAGGTTAAGGATGTTGTGGCTGATTAGCTATCTTAGGTAAAACTAAGTAGGTAAATATAACTCTTGATCTTAATACAAATATATCTAAGCAACAACTGATAAGTCATCTTTGCAAACAAAACGTTGTTTAACTATCAACCCTAAGGGATAGAAGGATCTCTCCTAAATCAAAGATGTCCAATGTTTTTTAGCAAAATTTTTCTTTTCAAATTCATTTTGACACTCCCTTCTCCGGAAAAACGATGAATATAAGAAAACACTAAAAAACCTCTTTAGTTTTTAAAAAACCCTTATTACTTATTACCATGATATATATTTATTAATCTCAAGAGAAGAACCTACATACTTAGTTTCTTCTAAGTTATCTAACCTTCCACAACAAAAATTTTAGCCACTAAATGACATTTATTATTAGTTGGATTAAGAAATATACCTTAATATATATATATATATATATATATATATATATATATATATATATATATATATATATATATATATATATATATATATATATATATATATATATATATATATATATATATATATATATATATATATATATATATATATATATATATATATATATATATATATATATATATATATATATATATATATATATATATATATATATATATATATATATATATATATATATATATTATCATATTCCAATATCATAGAAAACATGAAAGTTAACTACTATCATACTATGTGATCACCCTCGCAAAGATGTGAGTAGTTTCATGGATATTATTTAACAATAAATAAGTTCCATATGATAATTTAACAAAAACATATCATGCATAATGACATTTATTATTAGTTGGATTAAGAAATATACCTTAATATATATATATATATATATATATATATATATATATATATATATATATATATATATATATATATATATATATATATATATATATATATATATATAATATCATATTCCAATATCATAGAAAACATGAAAGTTAACTACTATCATACTATGTGATCACCCTCGCAAAGATGTGAGTAGTTTCATGGATATTATTTAACAATAAATAAGTTCCATATGATAATTTAACAAAAACATATCATGCATGTCATGCACCTCATAAATTATAGGTCATCTCAGGATATTATTCTTATCTTGATTCTGCTTTTTCTATCCAGAAGTTTAAGACGACTATTCATCGGTACTCCACTAAAAACAATTTGTCGAGATAGATGGAACGAATCCAAGCTGAACTTGCTGAAATGATGGCTCAGATAGCCACTCAGATGACCCAGTTCATGGAGGTCATCACTAACGTGAATCGTCGATAGGAGGAGTTGGATGACATTGTCAACAATCAACGCCGCTATCCGGTGGATGGTGGAAATCGAGGGCCTTATCAAGACATCTCTATAAAAATGGGATATGTGCAAGACCAGCCCGCCCATCGAGAATCTTCATGGGCCTCATGGCAATCCTTTTTTGCGCAACGTTAACATGGGGCAGTTTCCCCCATCTCCAGGACCTCGTCTTATGGGGAACCGAAGAGATAATCAGGGTGGTGTAAGGAACTATCAAGAGCAAGACTATGATTATGATAAGGATGCAGATTAACTTTCTGTGCGGTATTCTGAGCCAGAGGTTCGGATTGAGGATATAAGGTATCGATTATTAGAGGAACGATTGAAGGCTGTAGAAGAGCAATGGGTCCTTGGCATGGATGCTAATGATTTTGGGCTAGTCTCAAGAGTGAAGGTTCCCCCTAAGTTCAAAATGCTGGTATTTGAAAAGTATAACGGTTCGTCATGTCCCGTTACTCACGCAACTTCTTATTTTCGGAAGATGTCGGTACATATCGAGAATCAGGGGCTTTTGATTCATTTCTTCCAAGATAGCCTATCTGGGGCATCCTTGGATTGTGCATGAAGCTGGAAAAAACTCATATTCGATGTTGGAATGATCTTGCCCGTGCTTTTGTCAAGCACTATCAGTACAATATGGATACGACGCCTAATCGCACTCAGTTACAGAATTTTGCACAAGGGCCAAAAGAATCTTTCAAAGAATACGCCCATAAATGACGTGAATTGGATGCAAGGGTTCATCCTCCACTCATGGAGCGAGAACTCATTGATATGTTCATGAGTACCTTGCAAGGACCTTATTATAATCATATGATAGGAAGTGCTTCGGAAGAATTTGCGGATTTGGTTATGGTTGGTGAAAGAATTGAGGTGGTTTGAAATTGGGAAAAATTCAAGTTGGTAATTCCAGTGGCTCATCAGGAGGTGGTAAGAAACCGTTCAATGCTTACCCTAAGAAAAGGGAAGGTGATGCAAGTGCGGTGTACTCTCATAGAGGAAGAGGTGAAGATCGTCAACACCAATAAGTCAATGATGTCTCTATTCCTATCAATGCTCCTCCACAACAGAGACAAAATCTTGCGCCTCAGCAACAAAGACAACAAGATACTCCTCGTCAGTATAATAATCAACAACAAAGGCAGCCAAGAAGCTTTAATCCCTTGCCATTATCTCTTACTGAAGCACTCTACCATTTGCTCGATTTAAAGTTGATTAGTTTGAGAAATATGCCAACACCCACCAGAAGGTTTCCTGCTAATTATGATGCTAACGCAAGATGTAAATTCCATTCTGGCGGAATTGGTCATTCTACGGACAACTGTTTTGCGTTGAAGTGCAAAGTGCAAGACTTGTTGGATGCCAAGGAAATTGAGTTTACTCCGATAAATAGTCTGAATGTTGTCTAAAACCCAATGCCTAAACATGGAGGGACTGTTTTTAATATGATTGATGATGATGGTGAAATGTTGAATTTAGTTATGGATGTGGAACAGGTGACTGCTCTGTTGTCGTATGATAAAAGGTATTTTCTCGACAACTCTATTTTCCTAGGCCGTGTTTCAGACTGTGTCAAATGTAAAGAACAACCAGAGGACTGTGATGATTTGAAAGTTGGCATCCAGTTCATGATGGATGAAGGTTCCCTACAATTCGATAGAAAATCAAGATTCCAAAAAGCAACTGAAGAAGATGTTGATGTGATATCCATTCCTTACACCCCTGTGCATATTCATGTCCCATATAGGGCGCCTCCTTTAATGATTACAGTATCTGGTCCCATGCCATATACTAGTGATAAGGCAATCCCATGGTATTATGGTGCTGATGTTTATTACCATGGGGTGAAGCAAGAGACAAATCCCCGTCCTTCTGAGAAAGAATTTACTGAAGACAATGAAGGAGATGTTCATAATTTCTCTGGTGTGGGTCGAATGACTAGAAGCGGAAGAGTGCTTGGACCTTATAATATACAAGATTCAGCGGATGCCTTAGCAAGAGAAAAAGGCAAACAACAGGTGACAATTGGTAATCTGAGGGGTTACACCAGCCAATGTGACTCATCTAATTCCAGCGCCAGAAACTTCTTCAGTTCCTGATGAAGTTGAAGAATTAGTGCGAATTCTCAGGAAGAGTGATTACAACATAATTGATCAAATGAGCCATACCCCTTCCAAAATGTCTATCTTGTCATTGTTGATTTACTCAGATCCCCACAGAAATTATTTGATGAAGTTGTTGAAGAATGTGTTCGTGCCATATGAGATAACAGTCAATCAGTTTGAAAATGTTTGTGCAAACATATCTGCTAGAAACAGTCTGGGCTTTACAGATTTTGACCTTCCTCCTGAAGGACGAGATTATAACAAGGCACTACATATTTCTATGGAGTTCATAAGAACCACTTTATCCTGGGTATTGGTGGACACGTGGTAATCTTTGAATGTACTGCCTAAATCAGCGCTGATGAAAATTGATTATTCCGGTCTTGAGCTGTGTCCTAGCAACTTGATGGTGAAAGCATTTGATGGGTCCCGGAGATTAGTGTTCGTGGAGGTGGAATTACCTATTATGGTTGGTCCTCGCACCTTCACCGCTATGTTTTTCCTATGGATATACAACCAGCATATTGTTGTTTGTTAGGGAGGCCGTGGATTCATAAAGCAGAGGCAGTCACTTCTACTCTTCATCAACTCAAATATCTTGTAGATGGAAAAGTGATAACTATGTGCGGTGAAGAGGAATATATTGTGAGTTATTTGACGTTATTTTGCTATGTTGAAGTTGAAGGCGAGATACATGAGACCCCTTTTCAAGCCTTTGAAACAGTTCATATGGTCAATATTCCTCCTCCAGTACAAAAAAGAAAACTGAAAACTGCCATGTCTTCTCTCAGGGATGCTAGAGCTATGGTGGAGAATGGTAACCCTGAAGGTTAGGGTCAGGTACTGGATGTTATTCCTAAGTTCAACAAGTTCGGTCTTGGTTTCAGTCCAGGTCAGCAGAGTGCAACTCCCAAAGAATCTGTTCTATCTACTCCTGTGAAGTTTTCCCGTCCTAGTGCTGCTCAAGAAGGGTACACCAATGCGGTCGGTGATGATGGGGGTGATGGCTAAAATGTTGAAGATTGGATTCGTCCAAGTATTCCAGGCCAAGAACTCAACAATTGGACTTCAGTGGATGTTGTCCAAGTTTCAAGCGCTGAGGAGTAATTTTCTTGTTTTCTTTTATTATCATGTCATAATTCTTGCGCTCTATCCAAGGCGTAGTGGAGCATTTGTGTAGGGCCAACATGTTTGTTTCCAAAAATTTATCATGAATAAAGGACAATTTTGCATTCAAATATTTTGTTCCCTTTATTTCTTTTTACTTTTCTTTAAATGGCGATGTTTCCTTTTCATGCACTGCCACTAAAACAACAAAATGTCATTTATGCATACACACTTCCACCATAGATTACATTGATAACGACTCTGCTATCGCTCACTATGACTTTGATAATCTTATTTACCAAGCCGAAGAGGAGGCATATGAGGATTGTGACCTTCCCAGATAAATAGCAAGGTTATTGAAACAAGAAAAGAAGGTTATCCAGCCGAATCAAGAGTCAATCGAGGTGGTGAATATTGGCACATAAGAGGTGAGAAGAGAGGTCAAGATAGGGCCAGATCTCAAAGAAAGCATGAAGGTCAGATTAATTAAGTTGCTTCAAGAGTATTTTGATATTTTTGCTTGGTCTTATGAAGATATGCCAGGGCTGGATACAAATATCATGGTACATCGTCTGCCACTCAAGGAAGGGTGCTCTCCTGTCAAGCAAAAGCTCCGAATAACTCATCCAGAGATGTCCAAAAAGATTAAAGAAGAAGTTCAGAAACAATTGGATGCAAATTTCTTGAAAGTCATCAATTATCCTCAGTGGATTGCAAATATTGTGCATGTGCCTAAGAAAGATGGTAAGGTCATGATGTGTGTAGACTATAGGGAATTGAACAGAGCAAGCCCTAAGGATGATTTTCCTCTTCCCCATATCGACGTGTTGGTCGATAACACAGCTCATTCTAAAGTATTCTCCTTTATGGATGGTTTTTTGGTCTATAATCAGATTAAGATGGCGCCAAAATATATGGAGAAGACAACTTTATCACACCTTGGGGAATCTTTTGCTATAAGGTGATGCTATTTGGGTTGAAAATGTAGGGGAAACGTATCAACGTGCCATGGTCACTCTCTTTTATGATATGATTCACAAGGAGATTGAGGTCTATGTGGATGATATGATTGCTAAGTTTGACACTGAAGAAGAACATGAGGCAATTCCTTTTAAGGTTGAATATAAATAAGTGCACCTTTGGGGTGAGATCCAGCAAGTTGTTAGGTTTTATCGTAAGTGAAAAAGTTATCGAGCTTGATCCTGATAAAGTGAAAGCGATATAAGAAATGCCTGAACCAAAAACAGAAAAAAAAACCGGTGGTTTCTCGGGGAGGTTAAACTACATTTCTAGGTTTATATCTCATCTCACAGCCATGTGTGAACCTTTGTTCAAATTGTTAAATAAAAATCATACGGTTAGGTGGAATGAAGATTGTCAAAAGGAATTCGATAAAATAAAAGAATATTTGCAGGAACCTCTGACACTCATGCCACCGGTGGAAGGGAAGCCATTAATCATGTATTTAACTGTATTGTCATAAGGAATTCGATAAAATAAAAGAATATTTGCAGGAACCTCTGATACTCAGACAAATTATTTGATTTAAATTATTAAAAAATAAATTAATAAGAAATAAACTATTGGTTTGCAAGAAATTGACAATTACTAGAATACTATTTTTTTTAAAGTGTGATACGGTGGTAGAACCGACTGTTAATACTGGTTTTGCATTTGTATTCGCAAATGTTGCGGTAAGCAAGAGTCGCCACCGACTTTTCTTTTATCCAAATTAAGGAAAGGGTGAAAAGAACAGAAAAAGACCTTTCTCTAGATTTTTTGAGTAAGGGGGGGTAGATTATGGAAAGGGAAGGTGTTAGCACCCTTTCCATCTATTCTTTTCCATGGTCTCTTAGGTACTTTCTCATTTTGAAAACTGCTTTCGTGTTTTTGTGTTTTGAAAAGTTTTATTTTCTTTATGATAACTCTTGTATCAGTCCTCAAGAGTGTGATAAAACATTTTTGAAAAGAATTTTGAAAGTGTGGTGTAAAAAGGAATTGGTTTTGAGCAAGTACTTAACAACTATCTACCTACTCGAAAAAGGCGTTATTTTCCTCCTTTCCTTTAGATAATGCTATCCTACTATTAGTGAGCAGGTATCCCTGTCGTTGGATGTTTGAGGGACAATCGAAGGGATGTTTACGATCATTGAAGGCAACATGTAGAGATACCTTAGCAGTTCGAAGGGATTGTCATCATATAATCATAGGCAACATCGAGGGACAAGATCATTTCTCGTAGGCAACTCGAGGGACATTGAGGGACTATGATCTTTATGATAACTTTAACTGAGGGTCTTTGCTAAGGTTATTCCTATGTTCGACGGAAGTGACCATTTCCCAATGCAACCAAAGTAGGAGATACCCTAGGGGTGAGCATATGCAAGTGTGTTTGATTCAGATATATTATCTTGCGCATTTAGGGTTATCTACTCGTTTTTAATTTCAGTCTTTTTTCATACAATCCTATTAGCCATTCATCTAAGCAGTTTATAATGCGGAAAATAAATTGCAGAAAATAAAAACTCCTAAGCTTGTACATGGCCTCGGGGCAATTAAATAATCAGATGCAGAAATTTAAACCCTAATTAAACTATTACAAACCAGGAAACAGTTACATAATAAAAAAAAGAACAATAGTACGAAAAATAACAACGTGCAAAAATTGAGACGGGAACAAGTTTGACAAAGCCTAAAAATCTAATTGCTTATTAAAAATATTTTTAGTATTTTAAATGAAAAAAAGATTTGAGATTTAATCCTAACTTCTAATTAATTTTAATTAAAAAAAAATTAAAGTAGTTAAATTAGATTAATTTACAAAATTAATTTTAATTATATAAAAAAACCTAATCTTATTTTTTGTGATTTTATGATTTTATGATTAAAAATATGAATAAAAAAACATAAACTAATAAAAAAAAGAAAAATAAAGTAAATTAAAAAAGAGAGAAATGAGCCTGGAGTAAGAAGCAAATAGGGGGGTATGCGCCTGGAATTTGCTAGGCCCATAACCAGAGCAAACCCAAACTCCTGTGTGTGATCCCGTAGTGTTGCTCCTTGGGAGATCTATTATGAGCGTCTGGATCTGGAACATTTGATATGACCTTGATGAGATCCTATGGTATGGAGAAAGGAGCCCATAGTGGACACGCTGGGACTTGGAGTACTGGATTTGCATGCATAAATCAGAAAAATAATATGCAAGAGGTAGGGGTCGAACCCCTGACCTCCCACACACATAATGCCTTAACACCCTTCGTTCTTGCCACTGGACCAGACTAATCATTCGTGAAAATAACTGAAATAAAATAATATAATATATAATCAACATAATTGCTGAGTTGTCAACACGCGCCTCTTCAGTGGGCCCATAGGAATTTGAATTGACCAATCAAACATTGTTGTTCAGCCATGCCAGCGCATGGAGGGTCAAACCACCCCTCACGGTGGTTGACCACCATGATCTCCGGCGCCTTCAAATCTCCAACTTGTAAAATAACATGATCCCGGACTAGAAATTGAACCTACCCCCCTTAAATCATAGGCTGCGAATTCAGTGGTGGTGTCTATTTGGTGTGAAAGTCCATGTACAGGGAGATATGAAGCTCGTCTGAAACTTTTCCCCAACAATGGAAAAGCTTCATCCCCGCGTCAAACTACCCATGTGATGGCTCTAAACATTCACAATCATCAGTTTAAACATGGATATGAACATAGAAACGATTTATATCATAGTATGCAATATTTTTGAATTCAAGAAATATACCAATCTAGTGATGTCTGATCTGGGCGTTTGGGAGTGCTACGAGCTTGGAGATTGACAGGGATGGACTCCTGGAGTCTTCAGAAATAGATTGGAGTCCTTAGTTTTCCTTGAAAAGGGTTGAGATTGTTTGATACGAGTTTCACTTTCTCTTTGAATTTTTGGAAAAATTTTAGGGTTTGTGGAGACAGCTGCGTGTATCCCTTTAGTCTGGAATTGTTGTGCATATATGTGAGACCATATTAGGTCAACAAATGTGGAGGAATATCCATGCTTTGATGAGAAATATTTTCTTTCTAATTATGTGATTTTTGACTTGTTTTGGATTAAATCAAATCTTGTCTTCCCTCCACGGTATTCCCTTGACATAATCAACAAATCTTGCCCAATACTTAATGAAAAAAGATCTCAAATCAAATCTTACATTATCTCCATTATTTCTTTATTTAATTTTTAATTTTAATGAATAAAATATCAAAATAAATAGTATAAATAATGAAGTAATGTATGAGTGAGCTCAGAGGTTGTGGGTCATGTTAGAAACAAGTTTCAAGCATGAAAAGATGGGCCCATTTGGAAAAAATTCAAGTTTGGTCAATATTGGCTTCATGCACTTTTCCAAAAATTGGTCAACTTTAGCAATGCATATCTCTCTCATTTTTAACCCTAAGAGGGTGTTATTTTACTTTTTAGAGAGCTTAGGATGTCCTCTAAACAACTCTTTTGGTTTCATTTCAATTAGATCTTCCATGTTCATGTAAGGAGCTTTGACCCCAAAAGTATTTTTGTTGACTTTTTGAAAGGACCTATAGTGTATGAGCTTGCATATTTTAACTGGGGAATTTCTTTAACTTGAGAGCTGAAGAGAAGTTGTAGGGGATTGGATTCTCTTAAAAATGATTTTTGGTGGAAAAATTTCTGATAAAGTATGAGAAAGTTATGCCTGGTCAAAGTTTGGTTGACTTTTCCTATAGAAACCCTAATTTGCCATTTTTAAATTTTGATGAGCTAGGAGCATTTCTTGAGGAATCATGATCAACCCTTGATCAATTGATGGATATTACTTCAAAATGTTGATGTTGACCAAAAATCTTGAGGTTTGACTGTATATTGGCCACAATTGACTTTTGACCTAATATAGTTGATTTTTAGGCATTTGAGTAGTTGACTGATCAAACTTGTTGTGCAAGGCATGAAATTTGGCATGGATGATCTTGAGTACATATTAGGGCCATATAAAACATTTTAGACCATTGGAGCTCAACCATCTTGATGAAAATTGAAAACCCTAGTTTGAGGTTCATTGCCTTTAGGAGGAGAATTTGTCTGGTCAATTCTTGGTCATCTTTGGGCAAGTTAGAGACCTCAATGGGCATTTGTTGAGTAAAACGAGAGGGCAAATTTTGGGGTATAACAGTTGCCCCTGTTCAATCTTCTTAAACCTGAGGATGTAGATTGGCTAGTCTGCCTTTCGTGATCTGAAGGTGGGAGATGATTGAACACTAGAGTGCCCAGAAATTTGCACTCGTTTGAAGTGATACTGTTGGTGGATAATATTAGGAATGGGATTATAGATTCCATTTGGAAAATATGACAGAAGATCGTCGAAGATGGGCTTAAAGATTCCATCTAGAGAATAATGTTGAGTTCATGAGACATTCTTTTATGTGGATTCCTATTCCTGTTGTTGAGGAGGACTCCTTTGAGGAATGTTGGTCTCTATTTTGGGAAATAGAGTTTAGGAGCTTCAGTTGTCCATTACTCTACTGGGGAGTCATCACTTGACTGGAGAGACGGAAGTGAAATGCTATCTGGTCAGGATCTAGGCTTCATAGCGACTTGCTGATGATAATAAGGTTGACCGCTATCTGGTTGTATTCCAAGATTCATAGCGGCTTACTGGGGAATATGAAATCAACTACTATCTGGTCGGGCTCCGGGCTTTACAGTTTCTTTAACTGGGTAAAAATCAGAAAAATCTTAGCGTCAATTTAACTGAACCAGAGGAAGGTCATTGAATCATCTTCAACTGGAATAGAAATCAGAAAAATCTTAGTGTCGATTTAAATGAACCAGAGAATGGTCTTGGATTAACTTTGACTGGAATGAAAATCAGAGAAATCTTAGTGTCGATTTAACTGAACTAGAAAAAGGTCTTGGATTATCTTCAACTTCAATTGGAATAGAAATCAGAAAAATCTTAGTGTCGATTCAACTGAACCAGAGAAGGTCTTGAATTAACTTTAACTAGAATAGAAATCATAAAAATCTTAGTGTCGATTTAACTGAACCAGAGAAAGGTCTTTAGTTGTCTTCCACTAGAATAGAAATCAGAAAAATCTTAGTGTTGATTTAACTAAACCAGAGGAAGGTCTTGAATTTTAACTGGAATAGAAATAAAAAAAAATCTTAGTGTCGATTTAACTGAACCAGAAAAAGGTCTTTTGAGAATATCTTTCTGAGGAAAATGCTGAAATAGCCCTTCGTCAGACGTAGCTTTTGAGAAGACTACCAGGTCATGTAAGCAATCAACGATGTTTGTTGATTTGATCTTTCCTGAAAAGGTAAAGAGTTAGTCATATGCAATGTCATGATGTATGAAATGCATTGTGTAATGATTTTCTCAAAATAAATGAGATTATGCTGTATACGACATGTATGCGCATGCCATGATGTATGAATATGGAATGCTGTTTCGACATTTCCTAGTCTGGGAAAATAAATCCTTGACTGCTGCTGGAGAGTACTGGGAAGCTGAATCTCGGACTGCTGTTTGGTATATGAAGAAAGTGATTCTTTCATCTTCACTGGGGATGATGAACAAAGATGATTTGCTGAGGATTTTTGACTCCTGCTTGAGAAGGACTCTGTGGAGAGTAAGATGCTTTGTTGGAAGATTTTGCCGATGTAGAGAGATAAACTCTATGGGGGGATAAACTTTCGCAGCTAGAAAAATAAACTCTACCAAAGATATGACTTTATAAACTGTTTAGGTTTATAAAAACTTAGCTGGAGACATGGATTTCAGTTCTCTGAGGGAACTCTGCTGGAGGAGGTAATTCCTGTTTGGGAAAGAAGAGATCAAAACTTTGGTTGTTTCTACTCTGTGGGGAACATAGACATCACTAGGTCATATGCTAAGGATGTAGTGGTGACTTCGTCTCAAAATGTCTCTGCCCCTGTACCTGCTGGAAAGAGTAAGTGTCAGGACTACAAATGGATTTTTTAGACATTTCCCCTTTTCTTAAAGTCATTAAGAACTGTCTTTCTATTTCTTATGCAAGTATTTGTAAATAGTAATCATATTCAAATACATATGTCAAAAATAGTCACTTGACGTTTTTGCAAAACAAAACAGAAAAAATAGAAAATAAATAGTTTTTGTACTTTCAAAGAAATGATATGCATTGATTTTGAAGTTTTCCTATAACATGCATTTTTGTACAAAGAGACTGACGTTCTAGTAGGAGAACACTGTCGTGAAAATGAAAACTTTACAAAATAGTGTACAAAGAGAAACCAACTATGTGTAATAATCCCATTGAGTTTCAATTCTGTTATTTCCCCTATGGTCTTGAGCGTCTCATCGCTTTTCTACTTGTCAGAATTTGACTGGATGGTCGGTACCGTTTAAGCTTGATAGTTGATACTGAAGTCTGGTTGCAAGGTGATCCAATGGGACATAGTTGTATGCTTTAAATCCCTAACTTTTTCCTGGACCTCCCTTTCGGGTTTTCAGTCCATCGGGATACCCCTTTTTGCCCAAGCCGCCTTTTCAGGTTTTTAACTTGCCGGGTGTACAGATTTTTTTTTATCCCTAATTTTTGCCCGAACCCTTTTGGTTCGATGGGATGTGCTTATTTTTTCCATGGCTAGTCAACCTAGCGGATCTTTATTCACGCGTAGTATCTTTTCACTATATCCGCATTCACAGGGTGAGGAAGGTCGTCACCATCCATGGTGGTTAGAATCATGGCTCCATAGGAAAATATGCTTTTGATTACAAATGGCCCTTCGTACGTGGGAGTCCACTTGCCCCTGGGATCACCTTGTGGAAGTATGATGCGCTTGATCACTAGATCACCTACTTGATATACCTGACGTCTGATCTTTTTGTTGAAAGCCTTGATCATTCACTTTTGGTACATCTGACCATGACAGACAGCAGTAAGCCTTTTCTCATCAATCAGATTCAGTTGGTCAAGTCGAGTCTGGATCCAATCCTCTTCATTCAAACCTTCCTCCTTCATTATTCTCAGAGAAGGGATCTGGACCTCAATAGGTAGGACAGCCTCCATACCATAAACCAGAGAATAAGGTGTTGCCCCTATTGACGTACGTGCTGAGGTGCGGTAATGATGAAGAGCAAATGGTAACATCTCATGCCATTCTTTGTATGTCACCTTCATTTTCTGTATGATTTTATTAATGTTCTTATTAGCAGCTTCAACAACGCCATTCATCTTCGGCCGGTAGGGAGAAGAGTTATGATGCTGGATCTTGAATTGTTTACAGAGTTCAGTGATCATCGTATTGTTGAGATTTGTACCATTATCTGTGATGATTCTTTCTGGGACACCATACTGACAGATAAGGCTATGCTTGATGAACCCCTCCACCATATTCTTAGTAACAGTAGAAAAAGAGGCAGCCTCAACCCACTTCGTGAAGTAATCATTGGCCACTAGGATGAAGCGATGCCCATTGGAAGCGGTAGGTCTAATCTCTCCGATCATATCAATGCCCCACATTTCAAAGGGTCAGTGAGCCGTTAAGACGTTCAAGGGAACCGAAGGTACATGTACTTTTTCAGTATAGATCTGGCATTTGTGGCAAGTTCGAGAATGCTGATAATAGTATGCTTCCATAATGGACCAATAGTATCCTGCCCGCAGGATATTTTTAGCCATGGTGTGTCCACTACAGTGGGTGCCAAAGGTACCTTCGTGTAAATCTTCCATAAGCCTATCTGCTTTGCTCTTGTCTACACACTGAAGTAAAGTAGAGTCATGGTTGTGCTTGTAGAGGATTCCATTACTGAGGAAGAACTTTGCGGACAACCTTATCAGAAACTTCTTATCATTGACAGATGCCCCCTTAGGATATTCTTGAGCCTCGAGATACCTTTTCACTTCATGGAACCAAAGTTTGTCTGCTACTTCTTCAGTATCAATCCCATAGTGTCGTACCCCAAATTTGTCCTACCTTGATGATTTTGTTTTTCAAGATTAAAATAGAAGAAATATTTAATTAAAGATGGTACAACAATATCTGATGGCCCATCTTTATCCAAGACTAGGGGTGTATTTTAATTCAGGAAAATGGGTTTTTCTAAATCAGAAAGACCCGTTTATGCGTAGACCCATTTACGAAGCATGTTGGCTAATGGCCCATGCGATTCGAATATGGAAATTTATTTCAGAAATAATTATTAAGTTATTAAGTACACTTAAGTTTAAGTTGCTGTTAGTAAAGAAAGGTGGTGTGAAATTTTGATTAAAGGTCCATTAAGGTTTTAGCAGTCCATTTGGTATCTTGATGATGTGTTGTTTTAAGAGAAAGAAGGTATTAGTATTAAAACTTTTTATTATAATAATAAATAAATAAAATATATTGCTTTGTTAAAAACCATAGTATATTTTTATTGTTGATTTTATAATAATGTTTTCATATAATTCGTTTATTAAAGATTGCTGTTTAGAAAAAAAATTGTTGGATCATTTTTAAGAAAACTTAAGTAACATTTTATTTATTGTTATTATCCAAACGTTTTGTTTTATTAAATATGTTATCCGAGTTTTCAAAAAAAGGATTTGTGTAATAATGGACCGGTTGGGCCCAGTCCGTATAAAAACGTTGTTGTTTGCAGTATTGTTGTAGACATGCTAGATTGATTGCCAAAAATTATTAAGTGCAAGATGGATAAAATAGTACAGCTGCAGGCCCATTATGTTTTAAGCCCATTAGGTTTTGTGTTGCTGTTTGTTTAGAAAAAGAAAAAGAAAGCATTATTATTAAACCTGTTGATGTTATATATTTCTTTATAAAAAAATGTGATACTTTATTTGCTGATAAACTTTTTTATAAGGTTTTCATTTATTATTAACTGCTATATTTTATTTATTAAGGGAAAAACTGTTTGATCATTTTTCTAGAAATGCAAAGCCCAGTTCAATTAGCTAATGCAAAGGCCAATTACTAAACTAATGCTGGCCCAAAATCACAAAAAAACGACCACTGTGCAAATCTTGCCAAAAGTTACGCAAGTTTCTAATACTAACAACTACTGTTGAAATCAACTTTCCAACTAAAACAAATCAACATAAATAATTAACACATCAAATCTCAAGATTAAAATTCAAACCGCAAAATTAGTGATTACAGAACCCTAATATCTAATTACAGAATCAAATCAACAAAGCTTACATGATAAAATCCAATCTCTCGATCAATTACAGAAAGGACTAACCTAAATCTAAGGCTAACTATTAATTCAAACCCTAAAAATTCTAAACCTATAAATAACAGAAAACTAAGTAACAGTAAGGGGGGATTATATAGAGAAACAAGGGAATTGGGGATACGGGACGAAAGAACAGAGACAAAAGAAGAACGAAAACCGTGAGGCTTGTAGAGAGACGAAGAAGAGTCTGAATCCACTACTCGCCGCTAAATATTGAAGGATAACGATTAGGGTTTCAATTTCTGAAACCCTAACCGTGAGCCACCACAATCCTCCTCTATCCACCACCATCTTTAAGCCCTCAATCAACGCCGGAACCTGTGAATTAAAGAGGAAGGGGTCGAAAAACAGAAAACTCAAGAACACAAACTAGATCGAAAAGGGGTAAACCAACTTAGCTTATTATTTGTTTTGATTTTGTTTGTGGGTTGTGTTGGGGTTGATTTGCGGTGGAGGTAGGGTTTGTTTTTCAGCCGCCGCTAGAGGTCCTAGGTGTTATACCCCAAAATTTTCCCTCTCATTTATCAAGATTTTCCTCACAAGACTCTTGGGACTCCAGACAGGATTAGGGTTTGCTCAGCTCAAGACCTAACCTTGCACTGATGACTTGAAATTAGGGTTTGAGTTTTGACAAGTAATTTTGGACCATCAATGCTTCATATGACTTTCATACACCATCTTGGACCCCTAATATTGCTCATATCAAGTTTCAAGCCTTGAATCACATTTTTGCCCAGTCAATTGGATAGTTGACCTAAAAATCAGCTGTATTGAGGAAAAAGTCAACCATGGCCAATTTACAGTCAAAATTCATAAATTTTGATCCAAAACAACATTCTAGGCTCCTATGTACCATTTGATCAAGTTTGGATCACAACTCCTCAAGAAATTTGATCAAATCATCAAAAGGGAAAAATGGTCAAAAAAATTAGGGTTTTTGACTGAGAAAGGGCAATTTCTGATTTTTAACCTAGCCAATGGCCAATTGGGTTCAAGAATAATTTCAAGGACTCAATAGCATCATATTAACCTAATCACATAGTTCAAAAGATCTCAAATGCATAGGATTGACAGATGAATTTTGCAGTCAACTGATCAAAAGTCAACTGTATACTGAAAAGTCAAACTTTGACTTTTTGGTCAAAATCAAGTGCCAAAGGTCATAATTCATCAAGATATGTCAAAATGTGAAACTTGTTGACCAAGAAACCCAAAATTGCAAATTAGGGTTTTAATTTGAAATTTTTCATAACTTAGAATTTTTCTAAGTTATGGAAAATTTCTTATTTTTTCCCAACTTTCCACAACTTTTTCACCATGATGCAATTGGATTCAAAGAAAACTTCCAACATGAAAGTTGTAGCCCTACATGAAATCTACAACTTTTATTCACAAAGTTTTACCAAAAGATGCTTGGATCTCAAGATATGAATTTGTGAATAGGGGTCTATAAACTTTTTAACTTAGTGAAAATTTGCCCTAATTTAGGCAGGTTTTTGACCTAACTTCATGAGCATTTTTCACCTAGTTCCATAAGGTATCTCAAAATGAATTTCAAATATGTATTGTAGAGCATGTTACAAGCTTTCTAAAATGTCCAAGAACTCCCCAAGATCATTTGTGGTTAGGGAGAATCGAAGAAGAGAAAATGGCAATTTGTCACTTTTGTTCAAGCCATGTTTACAATGCTTCAAGTTGCAAATCAGTTCCTAGCATGCTTGTACCTTGCATTACAGGTCCTAATCCCTTCTACACTCCATAATTAAATGCAAACTCATTGGATAATGGCTTTATTTTGACCTTTAGAGCATTGTACAAGAGTTTAATCCATAAATGGCATAAAGTGTACATTGCCATTTTCATAAAGCTAGCTTTTACAACTTTGCAATTCTTGAGCCATGGACCTGATCTTTTGTTGCAAGCAATATCCACAAATATCAGGCAACTTGTACCAACTCTATACAGATAGCAAGCAAGCCTGTACAGGCCTTTGGCATTGTCACTTCAACCTTTCTTCAAAAGCAAGCAAATTAGCAAAAGTCAAGATAACTTGTCCATATGATAAAGAGAAGACTTTGGATCATTCTAAACATCTTGAGAAACTTGTTACAAGCCAATACACGAATCCATAGCATTTGAAATACTCCCAAACACAAAAAACCACATTTTTGCCCAAAACAGGGCAGCCTCTGCAAAATCAAATCCATTTCAATATTGGCTCGTGCGTTTTGCTTTGTAACACTTCAAACATCTTCCATACATCACATCTAAACTATCCAGGCCCTTGTCTTGCAACTGTAACCCCTATTTCAAACATCACCATTTTCATTTTGGAAGGTTGCAGGTTGACTTCTACAAGGAGTTTCAGCCATCTACAAGGCCAGCTAAGCATTAGAAAAGCTTGAGGGAACTTCAAGGAAGCTCACACCATCTTCAGACCTCACTCAAAGTCCCCACATTGCCATATCCAAACTCAGCTGAACAAGGTATTTTGCAAAGTTCTATCTCCTTATTTAGGCATCCTTAGGTCACGATTTGTGAAGCAAAAATGTAGTCCTTAACTTGCTGAAGCTGTACATATGCATAATTTGCATTTATATTAACTGAGCTAAGAGTATTTGATTGTTGAACATGCTGAAAAAATTAGGCCAGGAATTAGGGCCACTAAAATTCTCCCTGGTCTTTTAGAGTTAGGTCATGAATTTTATATCACTGAATCGTGAGATCATAAGCTACATTTTTTGTGTTATGAGTTTTTGATTTTATGCAAGCTAGAGCAAGATACAAGTTTGAACTCAAAAACACGCGCGAAGCCAAGGACAGGGATGAAGATGGTGTTCTGGGCCTGGCGCCTTGGGCCTGTTGTTTTTCACCCCCCCATATTCCTATTTGCACCCCCTGACCTATTTTCTTATATTTTTCATATTTTCTTTTTATTTTTATATTTATTGCTTTTATTTATTTTTCTGAACATGAAACAATCTTGAAAAATATTTTCTTTATTTTTTGCATTTTTATTTATTTTATATTATTTTTTTGGCATAAAAAATAGTTTATTAATAATAATATACTTTATTTTCTTAAATAAATTATGAATATATTTAAATAAATATCATACATTTTTATTTTTATTATTCATATACATAAAATATTATTTCCACACATATTTTATTTTTTAATACTTGTAAATAATTTTATTTATTTTTTTTCTTGTACATAAATGGATAAAATAAATAATAGAACATATTTTTATTTTAAATCAAAAATTAGGGTTTCCCCTTTCAAAAGTAATAATTTTATTTTTTCTTATTTTTTAAGGACTTAAATAATTTTATTTTTACATACATGAAATAAATACAAAAACATTTTGCATCCATACATTTTATTGCATATTTAAATAATTGTATGTTTATTTATTTATTGCACCAAAATTCAATTGGGTTGTAATAATTTTTAGGGTTTTATTTTGAGCAATATCCCCCATTCAAAACTTGTATCCCCCTTCCCATAATATTGCTGTAATAACTTAGATTTATTTTACGCAATTTATCGTATTTATACTATGCTAGTAAATTAGGGTTTTGTATGATAAGACAAAATCAAACAAATAGCATGACCTAATACAAGACAAAAATGCATGAAAATGATAACACATTGCACACAAACACCCTTAGGGTTTCACCCACTTGGTTGCCTTACAAAATGGCCATGGTATGCATGCAAAGTATCTTGGCAAAACAAAACAAAACAAAAGATCATAGTCCTTCGATGACGCTGTCAAAAGGTTGCCTAAAAACAAATGATCTTGGTCCCTAAAACTTGCTAAGATACTTGACAACATTGATATCATGGTCATACGATGACCCACGCCCATCCCATTTAACATCCAAAGATAGGATTGTCTACCAAAACAATGGTAGGTCAACAATATCAAAGGAATAAAAATGTACAAGAAAGACTTTTGAGTAGGTAGAATTCTTCTAGTTACTTGATCAATTTGCAAACAATCCTTGCTATTTTCAAAAACAAACACACACATTTTCAAAATATTTCCAAACAACTTTCAAACATTGAAACATTTTTCAAAAGACAAACATCTTTGTATACATTCTTACAAACAAGAATCATTACAAAGATTGCCTAAACGATGGCTTCTTTTCAAAATACTTTCAAAACCACATAAAGCACCATTTCAAACAATTTCAAAAGAAAAGCAAGTGATCTAAACAAGTAACTAAGAGCCCATGGAAAACCATGGATGAAAAGGGTGCTAGCACCTTCCCTTTTCATAATCTACCCCCCGAACTCAAGAAAACATCTCAAAGGTCTTTCTTGTGCTTTTTTACCTTTCCTTTTGGATAAAAGAAAAGTAGGTGGCGACTCTTGCTAACCGCGACATTTGCAAACACAAACTCAAAACCTCAAGTCAGTTCTCCCACCGCATCACACTAGGGAACTAGGGTTAAGAGAAAGGGTTAAGGACGTTCGCGAGCGAGAAGGAGAGATGAAGCTTACTGTAAAGCCAACCATTGAAAATGAATATAAAAAACAATCATTATTTTCTGCTTGGATCTTGTACACGTATGACCACCATAACTAATATGCGCCTTAAAATCCCATCCACATGATAATCGATGGACAGTCGTGAGGCCAAGTCCACCATAATCCTATACGCCCTCACACACACAATTGATCGGATCCCCTCCAATTCACTTAATGGGCCTAGCTCAGCGCTATTGACACCCCTCATTCCTAAATTACTAAAATTTCAAAACAAACGCACCCCCCTGTCCGAATAATGATTGGGCCAGGCTGGGCCTAATTTCCAGCACCCCCTCTTATTTTATTACACAACTAAACCAACACCCCCTGATTTAATTAAATTTTATTTATTTCTTTTATAATTCAATTTTTTTCTATTATATATATATATATATATATATATATATATATATATATATATATATATATATATATATATATATATATATATATATATATATATATATATATATATATATATATATATATATATATATATATATATATATATATATATATATATATATATATATATATATATATATATATATATATATATATATATATATATATATATATATATATATATATTATTTGTTATAATAATTATTCTTATTATCAAATAATGAATTTTTCTATTATTATTATTATTATTATTATTATTATTATTATTATTATTATTATTATATTTTTATATTATTATTATAAATTGTTGTAGTTAATTAATTTTTTATTATTATTATAATTATAACTTATTATTTATAATCCCCTTTTATGAAAATATTATTATTAATATATTTACTATTAAATATTATTATATGACCAAATAAACTATTTTCATATTAAAATTACATATATTATTTTATATATTATTTGCATTAAATCTTTTCTAATCATGCATTAATCAAGATCTTCACAAATAATACGATTAAAAATTATTCAACAAATCTTAAAACTATTTTCGCAATAGACTAAATTAATCAACTATTTTTTTTTGCAAAAGGGTTTCAAACTAGTTTTGGCTTACTGCGCACTCAGTCAAAATCTCCACAATCACTACTCTCGACCGAGTGCAAAGTGATTCAAAATATGTTTGTAAACTCCTAAAAAACACCAACCCCATACGAACTACGGATTGGTACTCTGATTCCTCATAGGAGGATACGTAGGCATACAATCAAAAATCGTAGCGAGTTTCCCTATAAAAAAAATTTAAACCCTTTCCCTTATAAAAAAATTAAACCCTTCCTCCTAATTAAAGTTTAAATCCTGTTTTACCCAAACCTAAACTAAAACCCAGTATCCTTGTGAACAAGGTAGATGAAAGGTTCCTAACACCTTCCTTTCGTCTAATTGAGTTTGAAGCCTAGAATCTCCACGAATTAGGGTTTTCTGTTAGATTCCCTTCCCTTAGGATAAAAACTAATAGTGGCGACTCTGATTAAAAAACCATTTACTACAGCTGGCGACTCTGCTGGGGACTCTTCTTAACCCTAGGTTTAGGTTTTTTTGGGTTTTATTCTTATTTGCTTTATTTATTTATTTCATTTATCTATTTTATCGCATTTATTTATTTATTGTCAAATTCTCTTATTATCATATATTTACTGCATGGCGGGATTTTCCTATCTCAAAAAATATTTGCAACAACCCTTAGAAAGAGGGTTCATCTATTAGCTTAGGGGGTACATCATCCTTGCGAGTTTATGTGACGACTTCGCCTAGAGTCGATGGACTTCCTAAAAAGCAATACTTATCGAGAGATATCCTCTTGACGAGTAGGAATTTGGAAGGTCACCCATGACTCTTTGTAACGGTCTTAACCTAAAATCTCATGATGAGACCTTTCACGACTTTGAGACGAAAGTTTCGGTCCGTAAAGAGGCTCCACCTAAGGGAGGCCCTTGTGCCTTTCCCCTCTGGTGTTATTCATGACACCCTTAAGGAAGCCACCTTTTGGGAGGGTAAACCAACCGTAGGTCAAAATTAAGGAGCCTACCTTATAGGGGTACTTATTACAAAAGTCCCGTCACTCAACCTTACACCCACATATTCATACATTTCATGTATTCGTCATGCATTTCATATATGCGTCACCCGTACATTTGTCTTATTCATAGGGGGTAAAAGATGATAATAAAATAAAGATCTCGGTGACTGTCTTTAAAAATGGATACCGAAGGAAACAATTTGCCCGCGCCAAACATGTCTGAAATCAAGGCCATGAAAAGGAAATAACGTGTTGAAGATTTTCTCAAGCTTAAACAGGTCAAGGTGGATGACCTCCAGATCAGATATCCGCATGCGCACCTAGAAGACTTATTTCCTTTTGCTTGATTTCACGCAAATAAAGTATTGGTTTAAGATTGTAATATTTTTCAATATCTAAATTCTGTTACCTTCAATAAAGGCATTTTGTTTCCACAGCTCGTTTGCGTACCTATTTTAAAGATAGTCTCTAAGTAAAATAATAGGCAAAAGACGAATACATACCCAAGTGAATAAGACAGTTAAACCCTTTAGTATTCATACATATTCATTCACAGACATGCATTCACGAACACCTGCATATCATGTAAAAACTCATTTTTCAAAAACATCTCTCCAGCTAACCATTGGTAGAAGAAGATCGCCACCTCCTTGGCCTCCATACCAAACTAGGGCTTATCAACAAAAAGCAATGGATAAAATCGAGGAAACTCAGGCTGCGTTCAAAGAGGATCTCGACCAGGTAAAGGGTGATGTCACTTCAATGAAAGGAGATTTGAGTCAAGTTCTCCTAGCTTTGAAGAAAATTATTGACAGACAAGACCAGATTCCCAGGGCAACTTTCGAGGAAGTAGCCCAAACTATTGGTGCATCAAGCGACCACCAACCAAGCAAAGAGCCAGAAGCAGGACCCCAAAAGTCCGTCATGGCCCAACAAGAAGCTGAAACTGAAGGGTTTGTCCCACCGCCGCCAAAAGCAGGGGCATCTTGTACCCTACAGATTCCGACCAATGATGCAAACAATTACTTAGACCTGTAATACAAATGCCACAACCCAGAGGATGCCAACCAAGCACCCTCAAAGACGACTGGTACTCATGCTATTGATAAGCCACTAGTGATGAATCAATATAAAGCTTTGGAAGAAAGATTAAAGGTTGTGGAGGGTTTTGACGCTTTCGAAGTGGACGCTCTCGAAATGGGCCTCGTTCCTAATATGGTGATTCCACCAAAGTTCAAAGTACCCGACTTTGAAAAATACGAGGGGCTTACTTGCCGAAGAAGATACATGTGATCCAGCCATGGCTCAAGGTTGAAGATGAAGTTTCCTTTAGGAGGCGTTTTCTAATATATATTTATGCTTTTGTTTATATAAACGGATGTACAGCCACCCCAGTGGTAAAGCAGCACACGTAAATGCTAGAGGTCATGGGTTCGAGCCTCAGCGTGCTGCCTTTTGCAATTTTCTCATATTTTTCCATTTTTTGTCCCTTTGCAACGCTGGGCTTCTGATTCTTGGACTTTGTGATATTTTTTCTAATATTCACATCCTGTTTTCTTATGACACCCCTGGCCCAACATAATTTTATTTATTTATTTTAATTTCATTTTATTTTATTAAATATATTTTTCTTAATATTAAAAATCATAAAAAATATAAAAATGATAGATCTATATTTTAACTTATTTTATTTTATTTTATTTTTCTCACAAGAAATATTTTCATTTAGTTATATGTTATCCTTTTTTTTATTTAAAATAAACTTGTAAATTAATTTAGAATTAGTTTAATATTTATTTTTTCTTCACACCCATTAAATATATTATTTTAATATAAAAAAGACAAAATATCTCATGATGCCATAAATTATTTTCAAGGCAAAAAAAAAACTCTTTCTTAAAGAAATTTATTTTCTTTTAATCAAATAGAATTAGGGTTTATTCAAAAAAAACCTTTTCTTAATTAATTCTTTTCCTTAATTAATTTAAGTTAATCTTGATTTACTTATTTTCTAATTAGGTTTTAGGTTAAAGCTTTTCCATATAAAAAACCAAACAAAAATCTTCTTTGCATTTACACATCTTTGCATATTTAACTCATCTTGTATAATATTTATTCCAATATTTGTACATATTCAATTTGGTTGTAATACATTAATTAGGTTTATATTATTGCAATCCCCATTCATAAATTGTATACCCCCTCCCATAAGTGTTGTAATAGCGTAGTAACTTTAAATTTCGCAATTTATCGCTTTTACATAACATGCTAGTAATTAGGGTTTGTATGGCAAGACAAAACCAATCAAATAGAAAACCCTAATTCAAGACAAAATCAAGCATGAAAATGACACACTTGCACACAAAACACCCTTAGGGTTACTCCACTTGGTTTCCTTATACAAAATGGCCATATTACGCATGTAAGGCGTCCTAGCAAAAACAAACAAATACGAGATCATAAACCCTCAATAACTCTATTCAAATTTGCCTTACAAAAATGATCTTAGTACCTCAAAAATGCTAAGATGCCTTGCAACATTGCTAATCATGGTTATACGATGACCCACGCCCGTCCCATTTATATCCAAAGATAGGGTTGCTTACCAAATCAATGGTAAGACAATAATGTCAAAGGAAAAGAAAATGAACAAGAAAGACATTTGAGTAGGTAGATTACTTTTAGTTACTTGCTCCATTTCAAAACAAATATCCTTGCTATTTTCAAAACAAACACCTACAAACTTCCAAACATCTTACAAACATTGAAAACATTTTCAAAAAGATCAACATCTTTGTATACATTCTTACGAACGAGAATCGTTACAAAGATTGCCTAAACAATGGCCTCTTTTACAAAATACTTTCAAAACCACACAAAGCACAATTTCAAACAAAAGCAAGTGATCTAGCAAGTAACTGAGAGCCCATGGAAAACCATGGATGAAAAGGGTGCTAATATCTTCCCTTTTCATAATCTACCCCCCGGACTCAAGAAACAATCTCAAAGGTCTTTCCTGTGCTTTTTCACCTTTCCTTTTGGATAAAAGAAAAGTCGGTGGCAACTCTTGCTAACCGCAACATTTGCGATCAAACGCAAAACCCTCAAGTCAGTTCTCTCACCGCATTACAGAACTGGCGACTCTGCTGGGGAAATTCTAAAAGTGGGGTTACCTTAGGGATTAGATCACATTTACTTGCTTACATTGTTTGACTTGTATTCTTTACATTATGGTTCTTTGCTTGGGTTTGAATCCTCTACCCGGATTTGGGATACATTATAGGTAAGTAGCAATACGTTGTGGAAAATATGCAGGGTATACCGACATGCTCTAAGCAATTGCTACGTTAGTGCGACATATTTGTGGGTACCGGTAGCCTTTGAGTTAATCAAAGAGAATACAGGGCCGCTGAGTGATGTCATGAAGCACTAATGAACTTTTAAAACCTTTACTTGACCAACTTGGCCTCTAGGATGTAGTGAGATGACCGACTTTGGTGCAGTCCGAAGTTGGTAGATACTCGATACTACACTCATTGAGGTTTGGTTTCTTGGGATATTTAGGTCTCCATTAAAGAGGCTTGAGCTGAAACAATGACAAGGAAATAATCCAGTGATATTGAGCTCCTTAGAACCCGGTTACTATTACTAGGACAAGTTTAAGCCAACTAAACTTCAAGAGGGTACTTACCTATAAAACTCCATGCAAGCCTAAACTAAGGATTTGTTTTCTTTGTTTGTATATGCATAATTGTACATAACATCATGGACATCATGAGAATCATATACATCCACTAACCATTTCAAGGATTTTGGGATTCATCTTTGTTCTTGTTTTGTAGGATATGGACTCACTTCGCAGGAAAACTATTCAAGTCAACCTTGTGAGAATCCCTCCATAGCTTAAGGAGCTAGCTTCAAGGATTCCTGAAAACTCTACATTCACCGAGAGACATGGTCGTCTACTCAGCTTGGTCACCTCCAACACACATGAGGACATGATGAAGGTGCTCTTACAGTTCTTTGATCCTTTGCACCATTGCTTCACATATCCCGACTATCAACTTGTGCCTACTTTGGAAGAATTATCCCAACTCTTGAGGATTCCCATTCTCAATCAACTACCTTTCAACGGTACAGAAAGAGATCCAAAGCCAGAAGATATTTCTCAAGTTCCACACCTGCACTCATCTGATATCACAACTCATTGGGAAACAAGGAGTTGTGTCAAAGGCTTCCTAGCAAAGTTTATGTTTGAGAAAGCCCAAAGCTGTTGGAATTCCTTAGACTTGCAAGCCTTTGAGGAAATTGTGGCTCTCCTCATCTATGGGATGGTTTTGTTTCCAAATCCTGACCAACTCATAGATATCAACGCCGTCAAAATCTTCATATCCTGTAACCCGGTGCCTACATTGCTAGGGGATATCCTACACTCTTTTCACACTCGCGCAATGAGGAAAAGAGGTGTCCTTATATGTTGCACTCCTCTCTTGGCAAGATGGTTTATTTCTCATCTTCCCCAATCAGTATTAAAGAATGAGCAAGGTTCAAGATGGTCACAAAGGTTGATGATGCTCAAGCATTCAGACATTTATTGGTGCTCCCGATCCAAAGAGAATGTTATCATTGTTGACCATTATGGAGAATTTCCTAATGTCCCTTTACTTGGCATTAGGGGAGGAATAACCTATAACCCTTGCTTAGCCTTAAGACAGTTTGGTTATGCCCGAAGGGATGATCCGCACGAGATGCTGATTCAAGGTTTCGTATTTGACTATGACAACGATAATCAAAGTCTTCGCCAAAGATTTATCCGAGCTTGGAGGATGTTGAACAAGGTGGATATCAAGACTTTGGGGCACAAGAATTCCATCCCTCTCGAGCCTTACCTCAAATGGGTATGAACTCGCACTCAGAGTCTTATGATGCCTTACCCCTCCATTCTCCCGATAATCATTGAGCCTGTTAAGGAAGGAGATGTTACATACACTATCCTACATCCTGACATGCCCACATCTCTTGAAGACCTACAAAGGGATTGGATAAAACTCAAAGGAGAGCGAAATACTTTCGAAGCCCAATTCTACGCAAGCGAGAAGAAGGTTTTGGAGCTCACTAGGCTACTTCATGAGGAGCAGACTCTGAATGCCTACATTGCACCAAAGAGGATGCGCACTACTTTTCTATCTTAGAGTTTTGTATTATTTTGCCCAAGGGGCATTGATGTACTCAAACTTTATCTTATTAATATAACATGTGTTTCCTTTTGTTTAAGACAAATTTGAATCTTTGAAATCCTTGAAAACATTGCATATGCATATACCATTCATCATAACATAAGCATGTCTTTTGCAACAAGTCTCCTCATCTCTCTACTATTTATTTCAGTAAGATGGATCTCGAGCAAATAGTGAAAGATCTCCAAGCTCAAAATATGCAGTTTCAACAGTTTCTCATGACCATAGCCAAGGGGCAAGAAGAGTTGAAGACTCTGCTGGCTGAAGAGAGGAAAAAGAAAAAAAATAAGGTAACCAGAGTATTAAACATGGGAAGAAGATTTCATGGGCAGACAAGAAGGACTTTGGACTTTGCAACAACATCCGGTGAAGGAGAGGGGAAAGGCAAGGAAACAGTTGTCTCGTCAGAATCAGAAGAGGAGGAAGAAGAAGAGGAATACTCTGAGGAACAATACCCTCCGGCTAATGAAAAGTATAAACATATTGAAGAGCGGTTGAGCGTGATGGAAATCCAAAAGGTGCCAGGCTTGGACTTTGAGGAATTGGGACTAGTGTCGGGGATTGTGATTCCTCCGAAATTCAAAGTGCCTACATTTGCCAAATATGACAGAGTGTCATGCCCTAAAATGCATCTCCGGTCATATGTGAGGAAAATCCAACCCCATACCGCTGATAAAGACTTATGGGAGCACTTCTTCCAAGACAGTCTGTCTGGAACTCAACTTGACTGGTTCTACCAACTAGAAAGAGCCAACGTCCATAATTGGGAAGATCTTGCCATAGCTTTCTACAAACAATATCAATATAATGCTGATTTGGCACCTACCCGTACTCAACTCCAGAGTATGGCCATGGCCTCCAATGAAGGTTTCAAGGACTATGCGCAAAAATGGAGAGATTTGGCTGGAAGAGTTCAACCCCCTCTGTCTGAGAGAGAATTGGTAGACATGTTCTTAGGCACCTTATCTGGTCCCTTCAATCATTTGATCAGAAGTTCATCTGCAGGCTTTACCGAATTAATATTGACCGGGGAGAGGGTAGAAGCCGACATAAAGAGTGGTAAGATTCAGAAAGATTCATCTTCTTCTACAGCTGTAAGGAATCCCTTTATCGGAAAGAAAGAAGTGGCTTCCGTATATCCACAAAGAAACCAAGATAGGGCCGAACGCCGACCAATGGTGGGGGCTGTTATGATCCCAAAACCTGCATCTGATCAGCAAAGAAATAATCAACCAAGGGTAGAAAGGCCAGTCAGGTAGTTCACCAGAATCAACATGACCGCGTCTCAAGTATTACCGCATCTACTAAGATCTAACTTGGTAACCTTGAAAGAAGCTCCGAAAACCCCCAATACAACATCTCCTAATTATCATCCCAATGCCCGTTGCGCGTATCACTCTGAAAGTCCTGGTCACGATACTAATAACTGTTGGGCCTTGAAGAATAAAATATAATACCTCATTGAAGCAAAAGAAATTTAGTTTGATGCGCCCGAGAAGCCAAATGTCATTTCTGCTCCTATGCCTAGACATGGTCACAATGCCAATGCCATTGAAGAAGGATTGTTTGTTACTTCAGTTAACAAACTCATGACCCCACTTCTGACTGTTAAAATGAATTTGTTGAAAGCCGGTGTGTTCCCAGGATGTAATAAAGATTGTCGTTTCTGTTTATCCTCACCAACTAGCCGTCCTTTGTTGAAAATAGGCGTTCAGTGCCTGATAGATAACAAAGAAATTTTGTTCGATAAAACTCCTATTCCACCTGTTTCTTTTGAAGATGTTTCAATCATTACCATTTCCGCCAATTCTTCCAGGGTCTCCACCAAAAAACCAGTTAGAATTACATCAGTTCCGAAAGCAACTTCTTTAATAATCACAATGCCTGGGCCAGTCCCCTATGTGTCAGACAAAACCAGACCATGGAATTATGGAGGGGATGTCTACTACCATGGTATCGAACAAGACTGGTCAGCTGCCGAAGATTCAAAATCCGAGAAAGAAGACTCGGACGTCAGTAATATTGCCAGAACTAGCAAAATTACCCGAAGTGGTAGGATCTTTTCTCCAGAAATTTCTCCCCCAAAAGAAGTTTCTGGACCCGTGACTATTCCTGTGGCTGCTCCAAAGGTTACCCCTACACCCCTAATCATCTCTGCAATTACTTCAATTGACAAAGCCGTTACAACCCCTGTAATCATTCTTACTGACACTCCCGCTGCCGAGACTCGAGGAAATAATATTCAGGTTGAGCTTGTCCGGACGAAGACTCAATTGTTGATTATCCCTGAGACCTCCAAGAAGGAAATGGAGGAGATCTTAAAAATTATAAAGAGAAGCGACTGTGATGTAGTTGAACAACTGGGGTAAACTCCCTCTAAGATCTCCATGCTAGCATTACTACTATGTTCCGAGGCACATGCAAAAGCCTTGGTGAAGTTCTTAAAAACTGCCCGTGTACCTCAAGAGACATATGCTGATCAATTTCAAGACTGCAGGGCCAGCCTAACTTCAGACAATGGTTTAGGTTTTTCAGATGCTGATCTGACACCGAGGGGAATAAAGCATAATGAGGCGTTGCATGTCTCAGTGGAATTTAGGGGCACCACTCTGGCGCATGTTTTGGTGGACACTGGCTCATCTTTGAATGTATTACCCCAAAAGGCTCTTGATAGACTTGACTTTGAGGGGTTGACTTTGAAGCCAAGCAACATAGTGGTAAGGGCTTTTGACGGCTCGAAGAGGATGCTGCACGGAGAGGTAGGAATTCCCATAAAGGTGAGAACCCAAACCTTCAATTCCACTTTTTATGTGATGGACATCCGCCCTTCATACTCCCGCCTGCTAGGCCGGCCATGGATCCACAATGCTGGCGCTGTTACCTCTACATTGCACCAGATGTTGAAGTATCCAGTTCAAGGGAAGATTATCACCGTTCATGGAGAGGAAGAATACATGATCAACCATCTCAATTCCTTCAGATATGTGGAATTGGACGGTGAATTCATTGAAACTCCATTTCAACACTTTGAAGAGGTCCCCCAAGATGTGGCAGTGACCAAGGCTATTCCCAAGATTACAAGGCCTCCACTCCGGATGTCATCACTGAAAGATGGTAAAGCAGTGGTGGAAGAAGGTGGATGCACTATCTGGGGACAACTCCTAGATATCCCATATAAGTCTGATAAGTTTGGTCTAGGTTTCACTTCAAGTGCTCAAAAGGGTGTACGTCGTGCCCGTGCTGGAGGGCCACCCTTGAAGATCAGCAACCGTGAAGTCAACACAGTGGAAGATGGTGAAGATGGTTGTAACCCGGAGGAATGGATCTTCCCGACTATCAATGGAGGGCTCAACAATTGGGAGGCTAGAGACTTCGTCCCAATCACTTTCATCCCTCAGTGATTTGTCATTACATTTTGTTGGATCTGTAATATTCAAAACAATTTGCACTCTTAAAACCTTGTGTCTTACCCGAGGCACAATGGTCCATTTGTAAGGGTTATTATCTCATTTTTCATATGACATCAATGAATCATGGATGTTTTCGCATGAAAACTTTTGTGCTCATTGTTTTTCTTTTACATTTTACTTTCTTTCAAAGATAGCTATACCCTTACATACACCCACACTCACAATGCATGTATACATCCATTCGGGATCCCTTGGGTAACGGTACTTCTATGGCCTTTTGTGACTCTGAGAAACTAATCTACCAAGCCGAAGACGAAGGTGAGGAAGATTATGAAGTACCAATGGAACTTGCTAGACTGCTACAACAAGAAGAGAGAGCCATTCAACCTCATGAGGAACCCGTGGATGCGATCAACCTAGGTACCGAAGAAGACAAAAAGGAGGTCAAAGTGGGCGCCAATCTGGAACCCAGTGTCAAGAAGCGTCTGATTCAGTTGTTACATGATTACGTTGAAGTCTTTGCCTGGTCATATGAAGACATGCCAGGACTTGATGAAGATATTGTGGTACATCGTCTGCCTACAAGAGAGGATTGTCCGCCAGTAAAACAAAAAGTTCGCCGCATAAGGCCTGATATGTCAGAAAAGATTAAAGCAGAGGTCATGAAGCAATTCAATGCTGGATTCTTGGCTGTCACCTCTTACCCTCAATGGGTTGCCAATGTTGTTCTAGTGCCCAAAAAGGACGGCAAGGTGAGAATGTGTGTGGACTACATAGATTTGAATAGGGCAATCCCTAAGGATGAATTTCCACTCCCCCACATTGATATCCTAGTTGACAATACGGCATAACACAAAGTGTTTTCCTTCATGGACTGATTCTCAGGTTACAACCAAATCAAAATGGCGCCTGAGGATATGGAGAAAACAACATTTGTCACACAGTAGGGAACTTTCTGCTATAAGGTGATGCCATTTGGACTAAAGAACGCTGGGGCAACCTATCAGCATGCCATGGTAGCTCTATTTCACGACATGATACATCATGAAATAGAAGTCTACGTGGACGATATGATAGCCAGATCTCAAACAGAGGAAGAGCATCTTGATCACTTACAAAAAATGTTTGAGAGACTGAAGAAGTATAAGCTGAGGTTGAATCCAAACAAATGCACATTTGGGGTACGATCTGGTAAACTCCAAGGCTTCATCATCAGCAACAAAGGTATCGAGGTCGATCCTGCCAAAGTTAAAGCGATACAAGAGATGCCTGCTCCTAGAACTAAAAAGGAAGTCAGAGGATTCTTAGGACGTTTGAACTATATTGCAAGATTCATTTCTCACCTGACTGCTACTTGTGAACCAATCTTCAAACTATTGAAGAAAGATCAAGTAGTCAAATGGAATAATGAATGCGAAGTTTCTTTTGACAAAATCAAAGAATACTTGCAAGAGCCTCCTGTGTTGATGCCGCCAGTCGAGGGAAGACCGTTGATCATGTATCTGATTGTTTTAGAAAATTCAATGGGGTGTGTATTGGGGCAGCATGACGAGTCTGGCTGAAAAGAACACACTATTTACTACCTGAGCAAAAAGTTTACTGAATGTGAAACTAGATATTCACTTCTCGAGAAAACTTGATGCGCTCTGGCATGGGCTGCTCGCCGGCTAAGACAGTATATGCTGACTCATACTACATTTTTGATATCTAAGATGGATCCGATAAAATACATCTTCGACAAGCCTGCTCTTTCTAGGAGAATAGCGAGATGGCAGATGATCCTGATAGAATATGACATACAATATACTACCCAGAAAGCTATAAAGGGCAGTATACTAGCTGATTACCTCGCTCACCAAGCTGTAGAAGACTACCAGTCCATGAAGTTTGAATTTCCGGATGAAGACATCATGACATTAAACAATTGTGAAGAAATCAGGCCATATGACGGACCTGAACAAGGATCCCGATGGACCCTGTTCTTTGATGGAGCCTCCAATGCACTCGACAATGGTATTGGTGCTGTACTCATATCTCCAGAAGGGTGTCATACTCCTTTTACTTCCAGACTTTGCTTCAATTGTACATACAAGATGGCGGAATTTGAAGCGTGCATCTTCGGTCTCAAAGCTGCCATAGACTTGGGGATCAAATCCTTGGATGTATTTGGAGACTCAGCTTTGGTTATCAGCCAGATCAAAGGGGAATGGGACACCAAACACCCTAACCATATCCCTTACAAAGAACATGTTTTGACATTGCTACCACATTTTGAGAAGATTACCTTCGAGCATTTCCCGCGAGAAGAAAATCAGCTAGCAAACGCCCTAGCAACAATGCCATCTATGTTTAAACTTAATTGGGATAACGAGGCTCCCCAGATCACCATCGAGCGAATGGAGGAACCAACGCACTGTCACGAGATTAATACTAAAGAAGTAGTGGACCAGCCTTGGTTTCACGAAGTCAAGAAGTATCTCGATACTCAAGAATATCCAGAAGGAGCTTCAATCAATGATAAGAAGTTCTTGAGGACATTCTCTGCTAAGTTTTTTCTCAGTAATGGCATCTTGTACAAACACAATCATGACTCTATGTTACTTCGGTGCGTAGATAAGGTCGAAGCTGAAATGATCATGGCTGAATTGCACGAAGGAACTTTTGGTACCCATTCTAGTGGGCATACAATGGCGACGAAAATCCTACGGGCAGGCTATTACTTGTCTACCATGGAAGCAGATTACTATCAACACTCTCGAGCTTGCCATAAGTGTCAAATTTATGCTGACAAAGTGCATGTACCTCCAGTTCCTCTGAATGTCTCGACAGCTCCTTGGCCCTTTGCTATGTGGGGGATTGATATGATTGGAGAAATCAAGCCGACAACCTCCAATGGACACCGCTTCATCCTAGTGGCCATAGAATATTTTACAAAATGGGTGGAGGCAACTTCCTTCGCTTCCGTTACCAAGAATGTTGTTGCCCGTTTCATCAAGAAAAATCTCATTTGCCGGTACGGTATCCTAGAAAGGATCATCACTGACAATGATACAAATCTCAACAACACTATGATCACCGCATTGTGCGAGCAATTTAAGATTCAACATCACAATTCTTCTCCCTATCGACTGAAGATGAATGGTGTTGTCGTAGCTGCAAATAAAAACATTAAAAAGATCATACAGAAAATGACAGTCACATACAAAGACTGGCATGAGATGTTACCATTCGCTCTCCACGGGTATCGTACCACAACTCGCACATCAACTGAGGCAACACCCTATTCTCTGGTTTAAGGCATGGAAGCTGTCTTGCTTATCGAGGTCCAGATCCCCTCTTCGAGGATTATGAAGGATGCAGGGCTGAACGAAGACGACTGGATCCAGACTCGACTTGATCCACTGAGCTTGATTGATGAGAAGAGACTTACTGCTGTTTTCCATGGTCAAATGTATCAAAAATGGATGATCAAGGCTTTCAACAAGAAAGTCAGACGCCAAGTGTATCAAGTTGGAGACCTAGTGATCAAGCGCATCATCTTTCCACAAGGTGACCCCAGGGGAAAATGGACTCCTACCTATGAAGGACCATTTGTAATCAAAAACATTTTCTCTGGTGGGGCAATGATCTTGACCACCATGGACGGTGACGACCTGCCACATCCTACGAACGCGGACATAGTCAAAAGATACTACGCATAAGAGACCCTCTAGGTTGAAATACCTAGGCAAAACAAGGGCATCCCGGCCAACCAAAATGGTTCAGGAAAAAATTAGGGATAAAACAAAAAAAATATGTACACCCGACAAGATGAAAACCCGAAAGGGCGACTTGGGCAAAAAAGGGTTTCCCGGTGGACTGAAAACCCGAAAGGGCGGTCCAGGAAAAAGTTAGGGAATGTAAAGCGTATGACTATGTCCCGTTGGATCACCTCACGGACAACCTTTGGCTTCAATCAACAAGTTCAGCGGTTCTGATCAATTCAATCAACTTCGGACAAGGCAACAAATAGACAAGATGCTCGGAGATATGAAGGCTATAGCAGAATGAAACCCCCTGGGATTTTTTACACATAGCTATCTTCTCTTTGTATCAAAACTTTCATTTTTACGACGGAATTCTCTTACTAGAATGTTTGTCTCCTTGTACAAAAATACTCACTCAAAGTTAATACAAAGATTTCTCTTTGAAAGTGCAAAAACTATCTGTATATCTTTATGCTTGAGTTTTGCCTACAAAAACGTCCAATGATTTGTTGTTGAACATATGCATTTGAATATAATTATTGTTTAGAAATATAAAAAAAATGAAAAAAGACAAGTACTGATGGGTGGAATGGATAGGGAAATACCTCTAGTCCATTTCATAAGAAATCCCCGCAGTACGTCGTTTAAATCCCCAGCGGAACAAAGTTTCAAATTATTGATCCCCAGTAGAAGTCATCAAATTTCTTAGGATTCCCCAAAAAGATTTTATAAGCAGTACATGGCATTGCCCTTACAACATAGTTTATTTCTCTCGACAGAAATTCGCCAACACTTCGACTTTAAGACATGAAGACTCACACATCCTCAACAACATTCAGGGATTTATTTTCCTCAACCCAACAACAATACAGTAAATTAGCTCACATACACATACATCACATCCATATATCATAAACATTGATAAGTGCATGTATCCAATTACACCATACATTTCATACAACATGACTTTGCATATTAGCTAACATTTTACCCTTTTCAGGATAAGATTAATCAATGGCTACCATTAACAATGTTCAAAGATTTCAGATACAGTTCAGGTACGCTCCAGACAGGGATGCCATTCTGACACTCATTCAGATCTCAACTTTCAGATACAGTTCAGATACGCTCCAGATACGGATGCCATTCTGATACTCATCTCAACTTCAAGATATAGTACAGATACACTCCAGACACGAATGCCATTCTGATACTTATTCAGATTCAACTATTCAGATACAGTTCAGATGCGCCCCAGACACGGATGCCATCCCGATACTCATTCAGACACAGCTTTGATACAGTTCAGATACGCTCCAAACACGGAAGACATTCTGATACTCATTCAGATTCAACTATTCAGATAACAGTTCAGATACGCTCCAGGCACGGACGCCATTCCGATACTCTATCTTCCAGCTTACAAATTACAATTCAAAAAATCACTTATGGATGGCACCTTTAATCCCATCTCCCACAACTTTCTATCACCTCTCCAAATGGCATCTTTAAGCCCATTCTTTCTGCCATCACATCATTGAGTGCAAATTTTTACGCACTCTAGTGTCCAATCATCTTCCACCTTCGAGTCACGAATGGCAAAACTCGCCAATCTAACTCTTCAGATTTAAGAAGATTGAACAGGGGCAGCTGTTGTACCCCAAAATTTTCCCTCTCACTTATCAAGATTTTTCTCACAAGATCTCTTTGACTCAAGACTGGATTAGGGTTTGACCAGCTCAAGACACCTCCTCACGCACTGATGACCAAAATTAAGGTTTGAGTTTGCACATGGAGTTTTGGACTATCAATGCTTCATATGACTTTCAAGAATCATTATGGACCCCTAAGATTACTCATGTCAAGTTTCAAGTCTTGAATCACACTTTTGATCAGTTAATTGAACAATTGACCTAAAAATCAGCTGTATTGGATAAAAAGTCAACCATGGCCAATTTACAGTCAAACTTCATAATTTTTGATCCACATCAACATCTTAGACTCATATGTATCATTTTATCAAGTTTGGACCATAATTCCTCAAGAAATTTGATCAAATCATAAAAAGGGAAAAATGGTCAAAATTAGGGTTTTAACTGGGAATGGGCAATTTCTGATTTTTGACCTAGCAAATGATCAATTGGTTTGAAGCATGATTTCAAGAGTTAAATTGCATCATTTTGACCTAATAACAGGATTTAAAACATTACAAATCCATTGGATTGACAGATGAATTTTTCAGTCAACTAATCAAAAGTCTATTGTACATTGAAGTCAAACTTTGACTTTTTAGTCAAAGTCAAGTGCCAAAGATCATAATTCATCAAAACATGTCAAAATGTGAAACTTGTTCATCAAGAAATCAAGGATTCAATATTTTGTTTTGAAAAGTTGAAATTTCTTAACTTAGAATTTTTTCTAAGTATAGAAAATTTCTTATTTTTTCTCAACTTTGAGCCAAATTTTCACCATGATGCAAGATGATTCAAAGGAAACTTCCAACATGAAAGTTGTAGATATCCATGAAATCTACAAATTTTCTTCACACAATTTCTTCTAAAAATGCTTGGATCTCAAGATATGATTTTGTGAATACATGCTCATGAACTAAAAATAACTTACTGAAATTTTGCCCTAGTTAGGCAGATTTTTTACCTAACTTCATGGAAATTTATCACATGGTTCCAAGAGGAATTTTAAAAAGAAATTCAAAGATGAATTTTAGAGAACATTGCAAGCTTTCCAAAATGTCCAAGAACTCCTTGAGATCATTCTTGAGTAGGGAGAATCGAAGAGATGAAGTTGGTGATTTGTCACTTGGATTTCAAGCCATTTTGTGAAGAACAAAAATTCAAATCCTCAAGCATGCTGAACAAATCCTACTTTGCAGGCCTCAAACTTGTTTCTCACTCCATAATTAAATGTTTTCACAGTTGTTAGAAGCTTTAATCCAAGCATTGAATGCATTGTACAAGATTAATTCCATTTTTGGGAGAAAGGCAACATTGCCATTTTGGAAAAGCAAGCTTTATGCAAAGTCAGCTTGCATTGAGCCTTGCACTTGTTTTTTCTGCACAAACACACTCCACTCAATCCGAAAAAGCATGTTAAATGGACTCAGCCCCCCTACAAGCTTGGTACTACACCTTGGAACCATGTTTACTAGCTTTTCTTCACAAACAAGAAACCAAGCAAACATGTGAGTTTTTTGAAATCTGAGTTGTTACAAGACTTAAGACCTTTTGCTTATAAGTAAACACATTTTTTGCAAGTTGACACACGAAGTCTAAGAATCCAAAAACACTCCCAAACACTTTGCAACTGAAAATCTACCATAGCTTGACAGTCTTGAACCTTACATAGCCATCTCCAAATCCACTCGTGCGTATTGAGTTTTAACCACCCAAACACTTAATATACCTCATATATAAGTGATCCAGACCCCTGTTCCCTCATTGTAACTCCTCCTCCATCATCCACCATTTTCAAATATCAAGCTTGCAGATTGACTTGAGTAGGGAGATTCAGGGACTTTCAAGACAAAGTAAGGATTGGAACACACTCAGGGAGGTCCAGGAAAGCTAAACAGATCCCCAGGCCTTCTCAAAACTTTCTCATACTCCATTCATGATCCCAGCTGCAAGAGGTAAAAACTCAAACTTCTATCTCTTCATACAAGCTTCCTTTGGTCCTGATTTGTGAAAGCAAAATGTAGATATCCTTTCTCTAAAGCTAACCATGTTCATAGTTTTCATTTATATTAACTATGTATAGAGAATTTTGGATTGGAAATTTCTGCAAAAATTAGGTTTCAAATTAGGGCCAGTAAAATTAGATCTTATCTTTGACATTTAGTTTACATAAATTATATGGTTGAACTCGTGGGAAAAAACACTATAACTTTCATGTTTGAACTTTCTATTTTTATGGAGAAATGAAGAAGATATAGGTGATCCGGCCATGGCTCAAGGTTGAAGATGAAGTTGCCTTCAGGAGGCGTTTTCTAATGTATATTTATGCTTTTATTTATATAAACGAATGTACAGCCACCCCAATGGTTGTAAGGAAACGCGCGTAAATGCTAGAGGTCATGGGTTCGAGCCTCAGTGCGTTGCCTTTTGCAATTTTCTCATATTTTTCCATTTTTTTGCCCCTTTGTAGCGCTGGGCTTCTGATTCTTGGGCTTTGTGATTTTTTTCTAACATTCACATCCTGTTTGCTTATGACACCCCTGGCTCAACATGATTTTTTTTATTTATTTTACTTTCATTTTATTTTATCAAATATATTTTTCTTAATATTAAAAATCATAAAAAATATAAAAATGATAGATCCATATTTTAGCTTATTTTATTTTATTTTTCTCACAAGAAATATTTTCATTTAGTTATATGTTATCCTTTTTAAAAAAAAAAACTTGTAAATTAATTAAGAATTAGTTTAATATTTATTTTTTCTTTACACCCATTAAATATATTATTTTAATATAAAAAAGACAAAAAAATATCTCATGATGCCATATATTATTTTCAAGACAAAAAAAAAACTTTTTCTTAAAGAAATTTATTTTCTTTTAATCAAATAGAATTAGTGTTTATTCAAAAAAAACCTTTTCTTAATTAATTCCTTTCCTTAATTAATTTAAGTTAATCTTGATTTACTTATTTTCTAATTAGGTTTTAGGTTAAAGCTTTTCCATATAAAAAACCAAACAAAAATCTTCTTTGCATTTACACATCTTTGCATATTTAACTCATCTTGTATATTATTTATTCCAATATTTGTACATATTCAATTTGGTTGTACTAGATTAATTAGGTTTATATTATTGCAATCCCCATTCATAAATTTTATACCCCCCTCCCATAATTGTTGTAATAGCGTAGTAACTTTAAATTTCACAATTTATCGCTTTGACATAACATGCTAGTAATTAGGGTTTGTATGGAAAGACAAAACCAATCAAATAGAAAACCCTAATTCAAGACAAAATCAAGCATGAAAATGACACACTTGAACACAAAACACCCTTAGGGTTACTCCACTTGGTTTCCTTATACAAAATGGCCATATTACACTTGTAAGGCGTCTTAGCAAAAACAAACAAATACGAGATCATAAACCCTCGATGACGCTATTCAAAGTTGCCTTACAAAAATGATCTTAGTCCCTCAAAAATTCTAAGATGCCTTGAAACATTGCTAATGATGGTTATACGATGACCCGCGCCCGTCCCATTTACATCCAAAGATAGGGTTGCTTACCAAATCAATGGTAAGACAACAATGTCAAAGGAAAAGAAAATGAACAAGAAAGACATTTGAGTAGGTAGATTACTTTTAGTTACTTGCTCCATTTCAAAACAAATATCATTTCTATTTTCAAAACAAACACCTACACACTTCCAAACATCTTACAAACATTGAAAACATTTTCAAAAAGATCAACATCTTTGTATACATTCTTACGAACGATAATCGTTACAAAGATTTCCTAAACAATGGCCTCTTTTACAAAATACTTTCAAAATCACACAAAGCACAATTTCAAACAAAATCAAGTGATCTAGCAAGTAACTAAGAGCCTATGGAAAACCATGGATGAAAAGGGTGCTAATACCTTCCCTTTTCATAATCTACCCCCCGAACTCAAGAAACAATCTCAAAGGTCAATCCTGTGCTTTTTCATCTTTCCTTTTAGATAAAAGAAAAGTCGGTTCCAACTCTTGCTAACCGCAACATTTGCAATCAAATGCAAAATCCTCAAGTCAGTTCTCCCACCGCATCACAGGCGACTTAGGCAAAAAAGAGTGTCACTGTAGGCCGAAAACCCGAAAGGGCTGTCTAGGCAAAAATTAGAGACATAAACAGAATAAAATTTCCCGCTACGTTGAAAACCTGCAAGGGCAGCCTAAGCAAAAGTTAGTGACTTTCTTGGCAAGTAACTACATCAGACAAGACTTGATCGTTGGAGCAACAATCTTCTCAGTTCCTCATCATACTTCAACAGAAGCTGCTGCTCATGATTTCAAGAGTTGTTAGAGGGGATAGTGGTCATTATATTTCAATGTATCTTTTCCATTATATATTACCATTTTCCGAACTTTGTAATCATCCATGGAGTCTCTCCATTTGCAGACTACCATTCTATTAATAAAATTTAAGCTTTTACCCAATTATTTGTATTTCTTATTTTATTTATCTTGCAAAGACTCTATTTATTATTGATAATAACTTTCAAAGCAAAAAGATTAAATAACAAAATTGATTTTCAAAAAAGAATTTACAATTTGGTTTTACTTTAAAATTTATGACGCAAGAGTAAAACAAAAGTGGTGATCCCAGGAAGGGACGAACTCCAGTTGTTTTGAGAAGTTTTATTTCCCGGGGAAGTTTTTCTCAGGATGTTTTCACAGTATTGGGTTTGTGACTCCAGTATCCCCAATCAAGTTTTGGTTCATTTCTCCTCTTTTCCGAGTTTGCATGATATGAAGATTCAATCCAAGATTTCTCCAGTGAAGGTTTCATTTGTTTGATAGAAGTTTTTTCTTCCTAGAGAAGTTGGTACAATAATTACTCTCAAAGAACACATGTCTCCGGTTTCTCCAATAAAAAACGTATATTGGTTTTCCCTTTGAGAATATGGTGTTGACCTCCCCAATGAAGTCAGCATGAAATCCCCAGTGAATGTTTTGATGATTTGATGTCCGTCTGCTCTACTTGAAATTGATTTTTCAAATCCCCAGTAGAAGCGTTATATTTGAAAACATTTGTTTCCCCATTGAAGTCTGAGTGCTATTCCCTGGTAAAGCCTGGGAAAGAATACTATATCTCTGTATCTGTACTGTTTTGTCGCTATGTTTTGTTTACTTCCGAATTACGTGTCTCCTCAGTGAGGTTATGCCATGCAATAGGATTTTGTTTCCTCAGTTGGCTCTTACTTTTTCTTAGAATGTTCATCTTGGATATGATTCAACCGAGTGTTGTTTGTACCCGAGTTGGTTTCGCCTGGTTACTCCCAGTGTTATATGTCTGTTTTGTCATCATATGCACGATAGCACTCATACATTCATACATACATCATGCATAGTTAAAATTTGGAAATCATTGCTCATTCACATTCGTTATTATTTTATGGATGTTTTTCCCTGTTTTGCAGAGTTGTGTTGTCCTCTCTCCAATAGAATGTCAGTCATAAGCAGAAAATGTATGTCCTTTCAATTTCCCCACTGATTATCCCTCGTGGAAGATTTTTGCTTTAGCCTTCCTGCACAACTCTTTGTCTGGATGATTTGGGTTTCCCTCCTGAGTTTATTTCTCAAAGGATGTGTTTTAGACGACTGTCTCATTCCAGTTTATTTCTCGTTTGAATTTTTTATCCTCGGTAATATTATTAATTGAGATTTCTACAAGCTTCGAGTTTTCGTTTAAGAATGTGCATTTATTTTGCACGAGAAGACTTTATCTCCTCAGCAGGAATAAATTGGCATTTCCCTAAGAAGTCATATTTCATTCCCCAGGAATCCATATTGCTTTCCCCAAAAATCATTTTTTTACAATCCTTCAAATAACAACAAGTAGGAGGTCTCTTTATTTGAGCAACTTGTACTCCCCTATAAAAGTCGACGTAACTTTTTTGCTATCTTCTCTATGAGTGGATAGTTTGCAGTCCGTTGTCAAATTACTCCAGTGGATGGCAAGACTTTCAATATCATAGAGACAATTCATTGTGAAATCTTTGCAAGTGGTAGTCTCTTTATTTGAGACAACTTATATATTACCCTTTCCAAGCAGAGTGCCTTGGTTAAAGAAGAAGTTGAGACCCGTTCTAGGTGAAACGCCAAAATTTTGGGGAAACTTATATTTTCTTTCTACCTTCAGTGAAAGTTGGTAGGTCACCATCAATGAAAGTTGGTGATTGTTATCTTTTTTCTACCTTCAATGAACGTTGGTAGTTCATCGTCAGTGAACGACGGTGCAATGATATATTTTCTCTCTACCTTCAGTGAAAGTTGGTAGGTCACCATCAATGAAAGTTGGTGATTATTATCTTTTTGCTACCTTTAGTGAACATTGGTAGTTCATCGTCAGTGAACGGTGGTGCTATGATATATTTTCTCTTTACCTTTAGTGAAAGTTGGTAGGTCACCATCAGTGAAAGTTGGTGATTGTTATCTTTTTGCTACCTTCAATGAACGTTGGTATTTCATCGTTAGTGAACGGTGGTGCCATGATATATTTTCTCTCTACCTTCAGTGAAAGTTGGTAGGACACCATCAATGAAAGTTGGTGATTGTTATCTTTTTCCTACCTTCGGTGAATGTTGGTAGTTCATCGTCAGTGAACGGCAGTGCCATGATATATTTTCTCTCTACCTTCAGTGAAAGTTGGTAGGTCACCATCAGTGAAAGTTGGTGATTGTTATGTTTTTGCTACCTTCAGTGAACGTTGGTAGTTCATCATCAGTGAACGGCGGTGCCATGATATATTTTCTCTCTACCTTCAGTGATAGTTGGTAGGTCACCATCAGTGAAAGTTGGTGATTGTTATCCTTTTGCTACCTTCAGTGAATGTTGGTAGTTCATCGTCAGTGAACGGCGGTGCCATGATATATTTTCTCTCTACCTTCAGTTAAAGTTGGTAGGTCACCATCAGTGAAAGGTGGTGATTGTTATCTTTTTGCTACCTTCAGTGAATATTGGTAGTTCATTGTCAGTGAACGGAGATGCTATTATATTTCTTTTCTCTCTACCTTCAGTGAAAGTTGGTAGGTCACCATCAGTGAAAGTTGGTGATTTTTATATTTTTTTATACCCTCAGTAAATGTTGGAAGCTCACTGTCAGTGAACTTCGGTGTTGTTATTTCTTTCTTCTTTCTACCTTCAGTGAACGTTGGTAGTTTTGCCTTCAGTAAAAGTTGGTGTATCCTTTGACCATTTTACCATCCTCTTTGAGTCGGGTCTTTTGATCCACCAGTGATTTATTTTCCTGGCCGGGTTTCTCTTTTGTTTCTTTATTTCCTTTGCTACATCCCCAATGGTGTTTTACGTCTCTTTGGTTTTGTTCATATGCATTCATGAAGTATCTTCGATCGCGTCGACACAAAGATTTTTAACCTTCGTATCTTCGGATAAAAGAAACTTAAATAAGGGAAGCTGTTGTACCCCAATATTTTCCCCTAAGATCCCTTCATCATACCATATTAATTCAATCACAACATTATCACATTAGGATTCTTGGCTCTCCTCCCTACCTTTAGTTTTTCTCTTTGAGGAATCACCAAGCACCTTGACTTGTTTTCTTTTGTGATCATGAATATTTTGTCTTGATTTTTCCTTTTAATTAACAAAATTCAATGCTGGTTTGTATTGCTTGTTACTAATGTAGGTAAAGGCAATAAGGCTTAGCAAGTTGCTCCATGGGTTCATGAGTTTATTTCCATGCCCTAGTCAATAAAGCTTGAGAAGTCCAAACCTCACCATTGATGTTGTTTTGGAAGGGTTGGCATGGCAAGGTTACTTTGGTTCACCATATTTCAAAGTTATCAAGATTGATTCAAAAGTGCAAGGGATTGATTGAAGAAGTTGTCATGGTTGGACAAGGTCTTGTTCCCAATGATCATAAGTGCATATTTCTCTAAATTATCAAGATATGGAAGTGTTTTTTGTGGCTATGAGTTCTAATTTTCATGCTCAACAACTTCTATTTACAAAGAAAGAGTGTTGGTACAAGAAGGTTGTTCAAAATTGTCAAAGTTCCTCAAAGCATTTTCTTGATCTAGGAGCTAGGGTTTTAAACTTCAAAGAAGCATATCTTGCTCATATTTTGTTATTTTTGAGTGATTCCAAATACATCCTTATCTTCAAAGGGTTATTATAACAAATCTCTTCAAAAGTTTCAATGAGTTTTCATGTGGAAGAAACTTGATGATGAAGAAAGATTACAAGTTTTCTAGATGAACCCCCAATTTCTCATGTGTGACTTCAAATGATTATAACTTGGTCAATTTTTATCACCTCGAGCCCAATATTTTTCCATAATGATCTTGAGGATGTGAACTTTAAGCCTTCTTTTATGTGCAAAGTGAGAAAATGGATGGAAGATGCCCTAAGGATACAAAAGATTATAGGTCATTTCATGATTTTTTGCCAACTTCAACAATTCATAACTCTCTCAATTTTTGGATATTTTGAATGGTTCAATTTATAAATAGTCATTCAAGAGGTCTATTTCATGCCATCTTTTTTGGTAAAGAGCAAATTCCAAGTGGAAGGCTATGTTTGGATGCAAAACAACATAGGTCACTTTTGAAGAAAAAATTGAAATATTTCTAAGTATAGAAAGTCAACCTTTTTTCCCCAACTTTGACTCAATGAAACTTTCAGCTCAAGCATCCATTTGATTCCATTCTTTTTCGATTGCAAAGCTTGTAACCTCATCTTTCTAAAGCATCAAGAATCATGCCTTAAGACCCCTTGAGCTGAGAATGCCATTGGATTAAACTTGGCAACTTGGAACTGAAGCTTCTTCATAAGTCATAATTTGAAATTCACGTTTTGGCCTCTAAACATCAAATTAGCACGTGTTTGTGATCTAAACATGTTTAACCAAGTATCCAAAGTGGATTATAGCCTTAAAACGCAAGGATTGGATGAGTTTTGATGGAAATCGGATCACACTTTGCTCGTGCATCAGGTTCACACGATTTCCCTCCAAACTTCATCATTTCACATGCTTGAATATTCCATTTGATTCCCTATAAATAGAGGGTCATCCCCCATTCATTTTCTCAAGCTTTGAGAGCCAAAAAAACTATGTCAAAACCTTACGCCAACTTCAAATTTTTGAAATCATTTTCTGAGATTCCAACCTTTTCTTCCAAAATTCTTTGCACATTCATCTTCCTTAAGCATCATACAAAGTCTCCAGCACTTAAGCCAAGCAAAACGAGCTATAATCCAAGCTACAAAAGTCTAGTTTCATAGTTTCTTTCTTGAACTACGAAAAGGTAGAATTCTCCACCATTTGGATCCAAATAAAGCACTAACCTGTTCTACTCCTTCTCCTGATTCTAGTGCTTCTTACAATTTTTAAATCCATTGAGAATTGAGAGAGAAATCTCAAATTGAAGGTGCTCGCTATTTTCTGGGTTTTTGATTCATATCTCTTTGTATACTTTATATAAATTTGGCGCGATGATGGTGTTAGGATCGTCTTGAAGAGACGAATCCAATGATACTGGTTTGGGATCCAAAATTTTCAGTTTGAAAGATCTCACAAAATCTCCATTGCAGGGTGGCTGGAGGTTGAAGACGATGACATGTCTCGTCTCAACCAATGATATCGTGCCAAACATTTTAATTTCACTGGTTGCCTGATTTCTGATTCCCTGCGCATCTTACTAAGGTTCATATCAAGCACAACACGTTTGGTCCATTGGATTAGCTTACTAACGCGTTTTGACTATGATCTGATGACCCATATCTTTTTGGTTTTATTTTATTTTCTGATTTTTATAATTTAATTAATTTAATTTTCAAAAATTCATAACTCTTTTATTTTTATCCAAAAATTATGAAAAAATTCACAAAAATACTTTGAATTATTTCTGATCTCATGAATATTTTTTCATATTTTTATTTTGAAAATTGATATTTTTTATATTTTTAACATTGTTTGCTTTGTTTTAATTATCTTAAAATACTTTTTGACATTTCTTAATTCTAATTTTTTTTTATAAATATCATTTTGCATATTTCTGACTTTTTGAAAATTTTATGGAGTTTTATATTGAAGTTTACTATTTTTGATCTATTTTCTATTTGTTTGAACAATTTTAATTATTTTAAAAATAGTTTCTGACTTTTAAAAATTGCCAAAATTTTTATAAAAATATTTGAGTCCTTTTCTGATTTTTCTATGGTCTTACTTAATTTTTTTTGACTAATTTGAATATAGTTGATATTTTTCTTTCTTATTTCCATTTTAAAACATTTTTAAAACCTTTTTTAAATGTATATATTAAATTCAATATTATTTTATGATTATTTTCTGGCTGAGTTTAGGTTGAATTTTGATCATAAACTTTATTAACATTATTGGATCCATGGTGTTGAGTCTAACTCCATAAAAATGGACGAATGATTTTAATAATAGTTTGATTTAAATTTAATTCGAATATGGTTTCTATATTCTTTCCCACCCCTCTTTATCTTGTCCCTTTCTTATTGCAGTAAGTGTTATTGGAGCATGATCTCTATATCATGTCTCAAAACAAATGGTGCATAGATTTCTATTGAACGACCTCAAAATAGGCGCGACTTCTATATAAGTCCACTTACGATTGCTTAACATAGCACTAAATTTTGTCCCAATTCGAATAAATGATCATTCGTGACCCAAACCTATGTTTGCAAGTCCAAGTATGTTAATTTGATCTCTTTGATCCAATAACCTTGAGATTCATTGTGTGGAGGCTTTGGTTCTACCAATCCTCTAATGGATCTACAATACTTTTGGTCAATGCGGATCACTTAATCATCATTGATCATTAAATGGTACTTTTGAGGATTCCAAATGGATGATACACTTGACAAAAAGCAAATGCAACTTGTTGTGTGGAGGCTTTGGTTCTACCAATCCTCTAATGAGTTCCAAATGCAAGTTTCAAGATGGTCATCCAACTAAGCGCTAATTATTAAATTGTTTTTACTTTATGCTCTTTTATTTTTTATGCTTTATGTACCATTTACTTTAAGCATTACATTTCATGTCATTTTTATTTTGCTTATTTGAGCTTTTCTTTTCTCTTCCAAGACACTTAATAATTAACATGAACCATAAAAATCTTTAATGATACTTGGACTATTTGGTTACTATCCTTGGCATTATGGAGCATTGGACTTCTTGAACTTAGGATTAGAAACCTTGGCCTATGTTGGAGACCTTATGACCTTGATTTATATTTTGTCTGGAGTTCTTGAGGTTTACCTCAAGACATTGGATTTTTTTGTTTGTTTTGTGTGCAGGTTATTGTGATTACATTCTTTGTTTGTAATCTGGAATTCACCCGTATATAACTATTACTCTGCCCAATTTTTTTGAAGACTTAATACACTTGAAGTTTGGTTCTATCAAGAGGTCTAGTATCGTTGCTTGCTTGGTTTCAATCCAAATAATGGGAATTCTATCTTGGCTCATAATGTCAAGTATTGGATTCTTGTTGGTTAGATGGTTCTTATCCCTAACTTTTACCTTATGCTTTAGGATAGTCCCTTCTTCTCCTCCCATGTTCTTTAATTTTAAAAATCTTCTCCCTCCTTTTGAAAATTCTTCTTGTTTCTAAACTTTAACCAATTTCATAATAAACTTGGACTTAAGTCCATGCATTTTCAAAAGCTTTTCATAAATAAACTTCAATCAACTTAATAATACCTTGACATTTTTTATGAGAAGACTAAAAGTCAATCAATCTCATATCAAACTATTTTTCCACTTTGGCTTCTATTTTGAAACTTTTCTCAAAAGATTGAAATCTTGTCAATCCTTGTAGTGATGCAAACAACTATACTTCTATAATGTGTAGTGAAGAGAGATACTTTCCACTTGGGTGTTGAGTGAGACATTGTTGATTTTAAAATCCATTCCATATCCTCCACTTTGAGATGATGCAAATTCTCCTTTCTCACGATTATGGGTAGTAAGTATGTTTTCCACACGGACAATGACGATGATGTCTTATCTCATAAAATTAACCAACACACTTATGTTTTAAAATACTTTAAAAGAGGAACTACGTGTACCCTGATCCCCTATTGCATGAAAGTTGGTACGTAGGCACTAAAGGTTCGCAACTGCGGCAGGTGCAAAAATCATAAAAATATATATATTTTCTCACCTCCACCATCCATTTTTATACAATGTTTTATAGCCAAAATATATATATTTTACAAAGAGGTTACTGCGGAGTACCGTAGATGTTTAATGTTCTAATACCTTCCCTTTGCATAACCAACCCCCTTACCTTGAATCTTTCCCCCTCTTTTTTTGGGCTACTCGCTCTTTTCCCATTCCTTTGGAAACAATAAAGCACGATGGCGATTTTTATTTTTGATATGTATAAGTCTAGTCAATCCAATGGCTTAGTCTTAAACATTTTTACCGCTACAGATGGCACCTGAAGACATGGAGAAGAAAACATTCGTCACACAGTGAGGCACTTTCTGTTACAAGGTTATGCCATTTGAGTTGAAGAACGCTGGGGCAACCTATCAACGAGCCATGGTAGCTTTGTTCTATGATATGATTCACCATGAGATAGAGGTTTATGTTGACGAAATGATAGGCATGTCTCAGACTGAGGAGGAACACCTTGATCACTTACAGAAGCTATTTGACAGGCTGAAGAAATACAAACTGAGGTTGAACCCGAATAAGTGCACTTTCGGAGTAAGATCCGGTAAGCTCTTAGGCTTTGTTGTCAGCGGCAATGACATTGAAGTGGATCCTGCAAAAGTCAAAGCTATACAAGAAATACCGACTCCTCGCACTGAGAAGGAAGTTAGGGGATTCTTGGGACATGTGAACTTCATAGCCATATTCATTTCACATCTGACCGCTACTTGTGAACTAATCTTCAAATTACTGAAGAAATATCAAGCAATGAAGTGGAATGATGATTGCCAATATGCTTTTGACAAAATCAAGGAATATCTCCAAGAGCCTCCAATTCCGATGCCTCCAGTTGAAGGAAGATCTCTGATCATGTACTTAACAATATTAGAGAACTCAATGGGGGTGTGTACTGGGGCAGCATGACGAGTCTGGTCGAAAAGAGCATGCAATATACTACTTTAGCAAAAAGTTTATCGACTGTGAAACAAGATACTCACTGATCGAGAAAACTTGTTATGCTTTAGCGTGGGATGCTCGCCGACTAAGACAGTATATGCTGACCCACACTACCTTGTTAATATCTAAGATGGATCCTATCAAGTACATCTTTGAGAAGCCCGCTCTCTCCGGAAGAATAGCAAGATGGCAAATGATCCTGACTGAATATGACATTCAATACACAACCCAGAAGGCAATTAAGGGAAGTGTACTAGCTGATCATTTGGCTCATCAGAATGTGGATGACTACTAATCCATGAATTTTGAGTTCCTGGATGAGAACATCATGCTAGTAACTGATTATGAAAAACCTAGATCGGATGAAGGACCTGAAAAAGGATCACGATGGACTATGGTTTTTGATGGAGCTTCCAACACTCTTGGCAATGGCATTGGCACTGTGATCATATCTCCTGAAGGTTGTCATACTCCTTTCACTGTCAGGCTATGTTTCAACTATGCCAATAATATGGCTGAGTGTGAAGCATGTATCACGGGTCTCAAAGTTGCAATGGATTTAAGGATCAAGTTCTTAAGCATGTTTGGAGACTCGGATTTGGTAATCATCCAAATCAAAGGAGAATAGAACATGAAGCATCCTAATCTTATCCCATACAAAGAGCATGTGTTGACATTAATCCTATAATTTGAAGAAATTACCTTTGAGCATTTTCCACGAGAGGAAAATAACTAGCGGATGCACTAGCTAGATGTCATCCATGTTCAAAGTCAGGTGGGATAATGAGACTCCTCAAATCACCATTGAGAGGATGGACGAGCCATCATACTGTCACAAGATTGGTATTGAAGAAGTAATGGACAAACCTTGGTTCCATGAAGTCAAAAGATATCTCAAAGCCCAAGAGTATCCTGAGGGAGCTTCAGTCAATGATAAGAAGTTCCTAAGGTTCTCTGCTAAGTTCTTTCTCAGTAACATGATCCTCTACAAGCGCAATCATGACTCTACCTTGCTTCGGTTTGTAGACAAGAGTGAGGAAGAAAGGATTATGGTTGAGTTACACGAAGGTACATTTGGCACTCATTCCAATGGATATTCAATGGCTAAAAAGATCCTACGGGCAGGATACTACTAGTCCATCATGGAGGCAGACTGCTATCAGCATTCACGGACTTGTCACAAATGCCAAATCTATGCTGACAAGGTACATGTGCCTTCGGTTCCTGTGAATGTCTTGACTTCTCCATGACCATTCGCAATGTGGGGCATTTACATGATTGGATAAATTAGACCTACGACTTCTAATGGACACCGTTTCATCCTGGTTGCCATTGATTACTTCATGAAGTGGGTTGAGGCAGCTTCATTCGTTTCTGTTACCAAGAATGTTATGGCCCGATTTATTAGACATAATATTATCTGTCGGTACAGTATCCCAGAAAGAATTATTACAGATAATGGTACCAATCTCAACAACACCATGATCATCGAGCTTTGCATGCAATTTAAGATTCAACATCATAACTCTTCTCCCTACCGGCCGAAGATGAATGGCGCTGTTGAAGCTTCTAACAAAAACATCAAGAAAATCATCCAGAAGATGATGTTGACATATAAAGATTGGCATGAGATGTTACCATTTGATATTCATGGTTACCATACCACAACCCTGACATCAACAGGGGCAACTCCTTTCTCTTTGTTATATGGTATAGAAGTTGTCCTACCCATTGAAGTCCAGATCCCTTCTTTGAGAATCATGAAGGATGCAGGGCTGGATGAAGACAAATGGGTCCAGACTCGACTTGACCAGTTAAACCTGATTGATGATAAGAGGCTCGCAGCTGTCTGCCATGGTCAGATTTACCAAAAACGTATGATCAAAGCTTTCAACAAGAAGGTCAGACGTCAGGTATATCAGGCTGGTGACCTGGTAATCAAGGGCATCATACTTCCACAAGGTGATCCCAGGGGCAAATGGACTCCCACATAAGAAGGTCAATTTGTAATCAAGAACATATTCTCTGGTGGAGCCATGATCCTAACCACTATGGACGATGACGACCTTCCACATCCGGTAAATGCAGACATAGTTAAAAGATACTACACATAAACAAAGAACCGCTAGGTCGACTAGCCTAGGAAAAAATTAGGGAATCCTAGCGAACCAAAAGGGTTCGAGAAAAAATTAGGGATATACATAAAAAAAATCTGTACACCCGACAAGTCGAAAACCTGAAAAGGCGGCTTGGGCAAAAAAGGGTATCCCGGTGGACTGAAAACCCGAAAGGGAGGTCTAGGGAAAAGTTAGGGATTTAAAGCATAAAACTATGTCCTGTTGGATAACCTTACAGCCAGTCTTTAGTATCAACTATCAAGCTCAAAGCGGTACTAATCAATCCAATCAGCTTCGGACAAGCAGCGAAAGGGATGAGACGCTCAAAGGCATAAAGGAAATAGCAGAATTGGAACTCAATGGGATTATTTCACATATTTGTCTTTCTTTTTATATTATTTTTGTATTATTTCCATTCTTACAACGACATTCTCTTACTGGGATGTCTGTCTCCTTGTACAAAAACTCTTATTTCAAATTAATACAAAACTACTTCTTTGAAAGTTGCAAAATTTTGTTTTTATTTTTCTGTTTTGTGTGAGAAAACGTCCAGTGATTATTTTTGAACATATGCATTTGAATATGATTACTTCTCACAAATACACGCATAAAAACAGAAAGACAATTGCTAACGACTTTAAGAAACATGACAATATCTAAGGGCCATTCACAAGATCCCCGCAAATGTATTCCCCGACATATACCTTCTCCAGCAATTACAGGGGCATTTTACTACAAGGTCACTGCCATATTCTCAACAGGTAACCTATTGATGTCAGTTGTTCTCGCATCCCCGACAAAAGCAAAAAAATCTCCAATTACTGCTCCAAAATCCCCAGTGAAGTCACCAAGCATCTCAAGATTCCTCAACAGGATTTTAACAAAATTCCCAACCAGCAACAGCGTTTTATAAATCTCAAATAGTTTATAAAGCCTTATCCCCAGTAAAGTTTATTTCTCTATCTACAGAAGTTCATCCCCCAACGGAGTTTATTTCTCCAAGTTGGTGAAATCTTCCAACAGAACTCTGCCCCTCGGTAAAATCATTTTCAAACAGAAGTCGAAGACCCTTGGCAGAGAAAGGGAATCGCCAACAAAACTATCTCCGTTTATTATACCCAGCGGAAATTGAAGAATCAGATTCTTTGCTCACCAACAACAGTCCAGGATTCAGCTTCCTAGCAGCAGTCAGGGATTTATTTTCCCAGACAAGCACAACAACATTACATGTTCATACATCATGGCATGTGCAAACAAATACATATATCGTAATCTCATTTATTTTAGGATCATCATGCAATTCATACATCATGACATCACATGAAACTGATTTTACCTTTTCAGGTTAAATTAACAAATAGAAAAATTCTATCAACTTTTACAACATGTCAAACATTAATGCCCGGAAGTAGATGGGGAAATTAACTGCACGACCAAGTGGTATTAGCTCCCGAAATAAGACGGGTTTACCAACAAATGCAGCATGCTACAGATTAATGCCCGAGACTAGACGAGGAAACTATCTATGTGACCAGCAAAACAAGTTCTAGATTAACGCCTGAAACCAGCCAGGAAAACTATTTATGGACGGCCGACTGTGGATTAATTTCTGTAACAAGCCAGGATAATTATCTACATGAAGAGATTGAAGATTAATACCTGTAACAAGCCAGGAAAACTATATTTCTTTCTTAAGTCATAGATTAATACCTGTAACAAGCCATGAGTACTATCTACATGAAGAGATTGAAGATTAATACCTGTAACAAGCCAGGAAAACTATCTTTCTTTCTTAAGTCAGAGATTAATACCTAAAACCATCCAGGACAACTATCTCAACGACCGACAATTTTCAAATTCCAGATTAATACCTGAAACCAGATAGGACAACTATCTGTGAGCGACTGATTGAAGATTAAACACCTGAAACAAGATAGGAATGCTTTCTACATGACCAGACGAAGCAATCTTACACGAGTTCCGTCTCATACAGTCTAACACAAGCTCATCTTGAAGCAGCCCTACACAGGCTCTTTCTAATACATCTCCAAGTAAAGGTTAATTCCATTATCCCCAACAAATCACTGGAATCTTGGACTTCAACCAGAATACATCAAACTGTCATCTCTCTAGAGATAACTCTTTAGCAGATCCTTAGACAACTGTTGTTTCTAGACTCTATTCCCCATAGAGTTTTCCTCAAACAGGAGAACAACAGAAACCCACATTCCCCAATAAACCCCTCCTTAAACAGCAGGAACAGGAACCCCAAAAGGACCATGTGTAAATCGACATGTATTTTTGGATGGCATCTTTAAGCCCATCTCTGACGACTCTCTGTCATCTCCTCCAAATGGCATATGTAAGCCCATTCCCTACATCATCAATCATCAGTGTTATTTCATGCGAGTGCAAATTTCTGGCCACTCTAGTGTTCAATCATCTTCCACCTTCAGATCACGAAAGGCAGACAAGCCAATCTAAATCCTCAGGTTTAAGAAGATTGAACAGGGGCAGCTGTTGTACCCTAAAATTTACCCTCTCATATTTTCCCAAGATCTCCCTCTTGCATGGTGATCACAAGCATTTGATTAAAGGAAAGATATTTTTTTTTGAAAATAAACAAGGAGTCTTCGATTGGCATTTTGACAAAGTCTTTAAATGGCATGCTAGAAGGCATTTCGATTGGTATTTGGACAGTATTCGATTGAACACCTAACCTCCTCCAAGTTTGACTCAAATTTCCAAGCTTCGATTAATGCCTTGGTCTTTTGCTTGTTTGCTGCACACTAACTTCGAATGGGCATGTTTTCCCTATAAACAGCCTCCTTTGATCCAAAGGGGAAGGGATTCTTATCAGTGCTCCTTCGATTTCACCATTGTCTTTGCATGCTGGCTTGACTCACAAATGCAATGGCTACCTATATGCAATCTGGCCTTAAACGCACAAAGCAAGAACTTCTCCAAATTGGCCTTCGATTCACAAAGCTCCCACTAGGAAAAAGACCCCCCAGCGTGTCACCAGCGTACGTATGCTTCTTCAGCACACAAGGCCAAGACTCCTTCAGGGTTGCCTTCGATTCACCAGGCAAAAAGCTTGTTTTGATGCGCCTGGAAAAAAAGTTGCCTTCGACCACAAGGAACTGGCCACCTTTATGCCAGCTTCGCCTAGGCAATGGCCTCCTTTACGCCTGCCTTAACTTGCTTCATGCTAGCATCCAAAGGCATAGGCTTCCTTTGTGCCAGTTTCGACTGGGTGTTGACCCCCCTTTAAAATAATTGTATACACTTCAACACGCATGATAGCCCATGTGAAGGACACACCAAAGGCCCAGTCGAAGGATACACAAAAGGGTCTATTCGAAGAAACATTCAAAAGGCCCATTCGAAGGGTGTATGAGAGGTCCAATCGAAATATAGAAACTGAAGGTATTCGAAAGCCAAAATTGTCCATATTCATTCAAATTTCAAAAGAGGACAAGATCCCATGTTTTTGGCCACAGTTACAAAATATCATTCATGGTTTTAAAAACATTTGCTTATGGTTGTTTAAACCTTTGTTCTCTTGTCCCCTCCATCCCTTCTATATAAAGAACCACATGCATACTCCAAAAGCTGTTCCAATCATCACTAGCCCCTAAGCAAGCACACGTCCAGAAGCCAAATCGAAGCAATCCTCAAACAAGGATACCCACACCCATCATCACATATTCATCCATCAACCATTGGTAAGAATTGGTAAAAATATCAATCTCTACATTTGCATGGCACATCAACATTTGTAGTTTCATTCGATTTTTTGTTCAAGACTAAAGACTTGGGTTCGACCTCAGGTATGCCTTTGTTTTGCTTCTAACGCTTGTTGCAGATCCAGCATAAATAAGGCCAGTGCGTACAGAATCGAAGGATCTGGGCTTGGCACCCAGGGTTTGCTTTTCGTTTTGACTAACATACCTTGGCACACTCAGTTCCCTCAAAGCACCAACCCCTGGATCGAAAGACATTTATCTCTCCCTGGGTCGAAGGATAAACATCCTTCCTTGGATCGAAGGCTACCCTTTTTCTCTGGGTCGAAAGCCACCTTCCTCTGGATCGAAGGCAACCATTTTCCTCTGAATCTAAACCATGATTCTCCCTGGATCGGAGGATCCCCTCACTCCTTCATATTTTATTTTTATTCTTTTTTGTTATTTCTTTATTGATCCTTTTTTTATTTAAATTAACTTTAAATCAAAATCACAAAAAAAACATTAGGCTAGTGTCTTTTCTAATTAAATTAATTTTGTAAATAAATAAATAAATTATTTTAAACATCTTTCTTAAAATTAAAATTAAAACGATTTAGGCTTTATTTTCTTTTATACATAAAAAACAAAACAAAAATATTTTTATTTCTTAAGATATTTTTAGACGTTATTTTCTATTTCACGCGCGTTTATTTAATTTCTCATTTCTATTATTAATATACCTGCTCACTGGATGTAATAGAGTAAATCTAGGATATTTATTGCTTTATCCCCCTCATTTTTAGACATGTAAATATCGCCCTCCCTAAAGCATTGTAATAGCGTAGATTTAAATTCCTGCACTTTAATTTATGCAAAATATTAACTGCTAGTAACTAGGCGTGTATAAAAAGACTAATAATCAAACGTTATCAAACTTAACCAAAAGACAAAAAATAACTGAACATAACACATTTGCACCTATACACCTCTAGGGTACCTCACTTTAGTTGCCTTCAGAAATAAAAAAATAGTCATGAGGTAGGAACTCTTTAGCAAAGACCCATAAATCAAAAGATCATAGTCCCTCGATGACCCTACAGTTGCCTTTCGGTAAATGATCTAGTCCCTAAAAAATATTGCTAAAGCGTCTCCACAATTCGCCTTCGTGACTGTAACGTCCCTTTCGAATGTCCCTCATACATCCAACGATAGGGCTACCTACTCACTAATAGTAGGATAACACTGTCTAAAGGATAGGAGGAAAATAATGACCCCTTTTCGAGTACAAAAGTAGATAACTGTTAGAAGTTTGCTCAAAAACATTTTGCACTTACACAAATACTACTTTTCAAGAACAATTTCAAAACATTTTCTTTGTTAACACTCTTGAGTACTGATACAATAGTTAAACGCAAAGCAAATCGCCGCACTAAGGCATTTCAAAACATTTTTCAAACACGTAAAGCACAAATGTATTTCAAAATGAGCAAACCTCTAAGAGCCCGTAGAAAAGTACAGATGCAAAGGGTGCTAACACCTTCCCTTTCCATAATCTACCTCCTTACTCAGAAAACTCTCTAAAAGGTCTTTTTCTGTTCTTTTCACCCTTTCCTTTGTTGGATAAAAGATAAGTCGGTGGCGACTCTTGCTTACTGCAAAATTTGCAAACACAAACGCAAAACCAACATTAAACAGTCAGTTCTTCCACCGTATCACACTCTTCAACTATCTACACTAGACGGACTGGGCCTTTAAACCTTTTCCCCATGTTGATGAGGGCCTTCTTCTTAGTCTTCTTTTTGGCCGCCAACATCATCATCATTTCTTGTTGTCCCTTGGCCAGGGTCAGCAAGGTTTCTTGGAACTGGGAATTATGCACTTGCAAGTCCTCCATTGTTTATTCGACATCCATCTTACTGAAATAAACAGTAGGAAGATAAGGAAACCTGTTGTGGAAAACCTGTTTGTGTTATGATGCATGGAAATGCTTATGCAAATGATTTCAAGAACTTAGAAGATTTAAATTTTTTTATACAAAAGGGAACAAACATTAATTATATTAATAAGTTCAAATTGATTACAACATGCCTCTTGGGCTTAAATTGAAACAAAAGAAACAAAATGAACTAAAATATAATAAAAATGGCTCAAGTTTCCTATAGATGCTTCCTCTTTGGAGCAATATAGGCATTCAGGCTCCTCTCCTCATGAAGTTGTCTCGTGAGCTCAAATGTCCTCTTCTCACTTGCATAAAACTGGGCTTCAAAGGTGTCTCGCTCCCTCTTTAGCTGAATTCAAGCTCTTTGCAAATCTTCAAGAGAAGTAGGCATATCAGGATAAAGGACAGTATATGGAACATCTCCTTCGGCAAGAGGCTCCATAAAGATAGGTAGGATGGCTTCATAAGGCATCATGAGGTTTTGGGCGCGAGTTCTCACCCACTTGAGATAAGGCTCCAAAGGAATAGAGTTCTTATGCCCCAACGTCTTGCTATCAACCTTTTTAACCATGCCCCAAGCTCGTATGAATCTCTGACGATAGCCTCGAACATCATTCTCGTAGTCGAATGCAATTCCTTGGAGAAGTGAATCATGAGGGCCATCCCTCCTAGCATATCCAAACAATCACAGAGCCAAACAAGGATTGTAGGTAATACCTCCCCTAATTCCATGTAGAGGGACATTAGGGAATTCCCCACAATGGTCAATAATAGTAATATCCTCCATAGATCTAGCATACCAATAAATATCATAATGTGTAAGTGACATCAACCTACTAGACCATCTTAAGCCTTGCTCATTCTTCACAACATATTAGGGTATGTGCAAAATAAACCATGTAGCCAACAGAGGAGTGCACAACATAAGAAGTCTTATTCTCTTCATGGTGCGAGTGTGAAGATAATGCAAGATATCCCCAAGTAAAGTAGGCACCAGATTGCGAGATAGAATTTTTTTGACTGTGTTCACATCTATGAGTTGGTCAGGATTGGGAAATAGAACCATCCCATAGATTTTTAAGAGCCAACACTTCTTCAAAGGCTTTTAAATCCAGAGCATCCTAAAAATATTGAGCCCTCTCAAACAAAAACTTGGCTAGAAACCTTTTGTCACCACTTCTTGTTTCCCAATTGGCCATAATGTCGGACCGAGGTAAATGTAGAGCTCGAGCAATCTCTTCAGGTCTCGGGTCTCTTTCAATACAGTTGAAGGGTGGTTGATCAAGAATAGGAATTCCCAAGAGTTGAGAGAATTCTTCCATAGTAGGAACAATTTGGTAATCAACAAAGGTAAAGCAATGATGTTTAGGGTTAAAGAAATGGAATAACACTTTCACCATATCCTCTTCAAAGCTTGTTGTAACCAAGTTGACGAGACGACCGTATTTCTTAGTGAAGGGAGAATCATTGGGGACCCTTGATGCCAATTCCATAAGTTGATGAGGCATTTTAACGAGGTTGATTTGGAAGGTATTCCTGCGAGTGGGAGCCATGTCCTACAAAACAAGGCAAAGATAAATCTATAGGTCCTTGAAATGGTTAGTGCAAAATGCCATGGTATGATGTCATGATATTATGTACAAACAAACATATACACACAAAGCAAACAAGTCCTTAGGTTTAGTCTTGCATGAGGTTTCATTGGTAAGTACCCTCTTTGAAGTTTAGTTGGCTCAACTTGTCCTAGAAAGTAATCGGGTTCTAGGTAATCTCAATATCACTGATCTTTCTTCATCCGACATTGTTTCAGCACAATCCTCTTTATTGGCGACTGAAATATCCCGAAAGTACGATCTCAATGAGCGTAGTATAGAGTATCAACCAACTTTGGACTGCACCAAAGCCGGCTATCTCAGTATTTCCTAATGGCAAAGTTGTTCAATTAAAGGTTCTAAGAACGGTTAGTGCTTCATGACACCACACATCGGCCCCGTATTCTCCTTGACTAGAATCAAGGGCTACCGGTTCCAACAAATGTGTCACACTAACGTAGCCATCATTTCAACCATGTCGGTATACCCCACATAGTCTCTATAATATATTGCTACTTACCTAATAATATTCTGCGTTCCAGGTAGAGGATCAGCATAAACCCACACAAGGACCCATAATGTAAGCAAGCAAGTCAAACAATTAAAGCATTTAAAGGTGATTTATCTCTAAGGTAACCCCACTTTTAAGGTTAATTTCCTCAGCAGAGTCACCAGTTCCATAATACGGTGGGAGAACTGACTTGGGTGTTTTGCGTTTTATCGCAATTGTTACGGATAGCAAGAGCCGCCACCGAATTTTCTTTTATCCAATAAGGAAAGGGTAAAAAGAACAGGAAAGACCTTCGAGATATTTTCTTGAGTTCGGGGGGTAGGTTATGAAAAGGGAAGGTGTTAGCAACCTTTTCATGCATAGTTATCTATGGGCTCTTAGTTGCTTGCTAGATCACTTTTGAAATTTCTTTGTTTGAAATGTGTTTGTGATAGGTTTTTGAAAGTAATTTTGAAAAACGCCTTCGTTTAGGCAAACTTTGTAATGGTTCTCGTCTCTATAAGAATGCTTACAAAGTTTTGGACTTTTTAAAAATATTTCATGTTTTGAAAGTGTTTGGTGTATTTTGGAAAGATGTCTTATTTTGAAGATGGATTGTGAGCAAGCAACTAAGAACGTTCTAACTACTCAAAAGTCTTTTGTTCATTTCTCTCTTCATTTAATATTGCTATCTTACCATTGATTGGTAAGAAGCCATATCTTTGGATGTAAAGGGACAAGCGACGGTCATCGTATAGTCATGAATAACAATGTTGTGAGATACCTTAGCATTTCTCTTAAGGTACCAAGATCATTTGTAATTTGTAGCAACATCGAGGGACTATGATCTTGTATTTTTGATTGTTTTTGCTAAGATGTCTCACATGCATATCATGACCATTTTTTAAGGCAACAAGTGGAGTTAACCCTAGAGGTGAAAGTGTGCAAGTGTTTATTTTTCATGCATTATTTTTTCTTGGTTTAGGGTTGTCTAAGATTGATTTTAGTCTTACCATACACACCCTAGTTACTCACAATCATATGGAAAATGATAAATTTGCGGAAATTAAAATCCCACACTATTACATCATTAGGGGGATGGGGGTACAATTTACAAATGGGTATGAAATATGAGCTTAAATCTTACAATCATATTGAATAGCCATGAAGAAAATATGTAAAAACAGTGTAAAAGAATGAAAAACAAAAAGCATTTTTGAACATTATGTGTCGACACAAGCTCCTATGAATCGACACATAACTTTTCCTTGCCCCTGTATTGGCAAATCAAATAAGTATAAGTTGATGCATAATGGTATGTGTCGACTCATACCATGCATGTGTTGACTCACATGTGCTTTGTGTCGACTCATGAGCCTTTTTTCTTTCTGTTTTGTGCATGTTATAGCAGTATGTGTTTACTCATAGCCTATTTTTCCACTAATATGTGTTAACTCATAAGGCTATGTGTCGACTCATACTGTTATTTTTTCACTCTATCTTTCTTTTTCTGCATACATGGGTTAGTTCTCAACACATAAATGGCAAGAATGGAAGATAATCAAAGGTTATCTTCAAGGGGAATGGTTACTACATTTTTATCTTCGAAGATGAATCAACTAATGATGCTTGAAATGAAGAGTTTAAAGTCAAGGAGACTTACCTTGAAACTGGAATTTGTGTCTTGAGCTTGAGTTGCTGCCTTGAGTGTTCTTGAGTATGGGAAAACATAGATGTTACAGAAGCTTGTTCTAGAGTTTGAACAACTTCTAAGTAATGTATGTGAGGTGCTTAGATGTTTGGACATCTTTTGCAAAGTATGAGAGGTTCAAAGGTTTGGACTTTAAAACTCAAGAGTGGAAGCTTTGTGGATTGTTATGGATTTTGTGAATATGAGATTTTTTTAGGGTTTATCAACAAAACTTCTGGTTTTTCTCTCTATTTTTCTGACCTCTTTCTCTTGCAAAAGCTCCCTCTATTTATAGGCAAAGGGTTTGTGAATAAGCTGATTTGGTTTAGAAACTATGGAGTTATGGCTAAGTTGGATTAAAAATATCAAGTTATGTCATAGTCCCAAGATGAAGTACCAAAGTTGCTGGTTTAGAGGGTCTGATTTCCATGATTTATGATGGAGTAAAATCATAAACAAAACAAGGTATGGGTTCAAGACAAACTTTGTACAAAAAGCTTGCTTTTCAAGAATAGAAATGGTGCCTTTATGCCATAAATGGAAAGATATTTTGGAAAATGGATTAAACACTTGGTAATACCTCAAGAGTGAGTGTAATCATTAAATTATGGTGAGATTAGCAAGTAAGAAGGCCTGCAACACAAGATTATGCAGCATAGCATAAGGGTTTTGTTATGTGTTCTTCACTAAAATGTCTTACAATTCAAGAATGGATGCCCAACTTCATACCCTTGAATCTCCTAGCTCAAGTATGATAAATTCATGCCCGATGATCTTTTGGAAAGCTTTAAACATCCTCTATAACTTTCATGTTGGCCATTTTGACAAAATCATCTTGTAACTATGTGAAAAAATGTCGAGAAGTTGGGATAAAATCCTGACCAAAATTTGTTGAAAATTTCTCTAAGTGTTTATTAAAAAATGCCATGACTTCATGAATTTATAACTTAAAATCCAAGAATTTATAGAAAAAGTATTGCCCTATAATGTTTTAGATCTCATTTAGATCTACAACTTTCATATTGGAAGTTTTCCTTGAATCATCTTGCATCATGATGAAAAGTTGGCATGAAGAAATGAAATTATCATGTATAAAAAACACGTAGAAAAATTTCTAAGTCTTGAAAAGTTTAACTTTTCACATTGACTTTTGAATTTCTTGATTTCTTGATTTCTTGATTATCATGTTTGATATTATTGAATGTCTTGATGAATTTTGATCTTTGAGACTTAATGTTGACCAAAAAGTCAAAATTTGACTTTTCAGTGTACAATTGACTTTTTCATCAGTTGACCAAATTTCATCTATCAATCCACTTATCTTGAGAAATGTTTTGAGCTATGAAAATAAGTAAAAAAATGATGCATTTGAATTCTTGATATCATGTTTCAAACCAATAAGTCATGTATTAGGTCAAAAGTCAGTGATTAGTCGCTTTCAGTCAAAACCCTAATTTGTGGTCTTAGTGTTTTGGAAGTGATTTTGTCTGATCAATTCTTGAGAATCCTTAAGAATTACAGAACCTTTGTGAAATGTCTTGAGAAAAGAGAGAGTAAACTTTTGGGTACAACATTTTGCCTTGCTTATCTCTGGCTAATCCCAAGCATTTTAAAATCGTTGAAACTGATGCTTCAGCTTAGGATATGGAGGAATTCTAAAACAGGTTATACCTGAAACATCTAAAGAAGTTTTGGTTAGGTTTACCTCTGGTAAATGGAATCCTACTAAGTCAAAATATCCGACCATAAAAAAAGAAAGGCTTTCCATTATAAAATGTGTTTCTAAATTTCAAGATTATTTACTTAATAAAATTTTTTAATTACAAATTGATTGCAGCTCTGCTAAATTAATTATTGAAAAAGATGTTAAAAATGTTGTTGCAAAACAAATATTTTCTAGTTGGCAATCTCAACTATCGATGTTTGAATTTGATATTAAGCATATTAAAGGTGAAAATAATTCACTTGCTAATTACCTCAGTCGTGATTTTTTGCAGGGAAAGAATGACACCCCCGTCTAGGGGAGGAAGAGGCCGCGGTTATAGACGAGGCCTTGGAAGAGGGAGTAGCAATATGTTACCCCAAAGTGAATTAAACATTCCCCTTATAGGGGATTGGACTACAGTCTATAAAGGTAGAAATATGCAACAATTACCTACCTCAAAAAAGGAAGATATACCTTCCTCTTCATCTTCTAAAAAGATTATATCTTACAAAGAAATTAGGGTTAATGACCCCCCCAAGAATAAGTAACTGATTATTTTGAGAATCCAGTTACAAAAAAAATTTATGTATATTGATGATGAGGATATAAAAATCAAATGATGGATGGTCTATCAAAACAAGATACCTCGAATCAAGAGGATATCCAGGCCTTCATGGTAAATCAAGACCACATTTAGAAATATTACTAGCAGTTACTGAATAAACAACTTTTACTCATCATTATCAAAACAACAATCGTGAAAGTTTCATAAACTTCAGCAAATGCCACATTAATAAGATCTTATCACCTAAAGAATAGGGACTTAACCCTAATGGTGAAAAGGCAATAAGAATTACCGAAATAAAATATATTTATTTCAATTATTGGGACTATGTACAGGCTTCACCCAAGCCTTTTATTACCAAAATCCTAAGAACAAACATTCTTGGTTTTTCACAATTAATCTAGACGTGATTAATAGACGCATTCCAAATTGGTTTTATGCCTGGTGGATTAAATTTGGTCCTACTCTGGAAATTTTGCCAAAAGAGTTAAATGAATTGTGTACTCCTTGGTGCGAAAATAGTCCACTAGTGTTAAATATTTCATCAAATTTGATAACTGGACAATGTCCATTTCTTTTCTTCAATAAGTTTCAAATTCCTTGGATTTGGAGATGGACTATCACTATTTCCAGTGACAAGTTTAATGTCCCAATTCTAGAAAGAAATTTTTTCTACAAATGGTGGAATAAAATGAGTTTAAAAGACATCTAGGACAAAATTGTTCTAATCAAATCAGCCATGAGTGAAGACAAAAATAACAATGTTAGATATCAAAACTCCCAACAAATGTCTATGGGAAACCTGAAAAACTTTTTTCAAAGAAAGTATCCCAACAAAATAGAAGAAGAAATTATGGTCAGGACTTTAGATCATATGAAGACTCAATTCTTCTACACTTTCCAATCTCAAACTTCAAAAGATGATATTAAATCCATGAATACCAGTTAATCCATGGGATCAATAGATTCCAACACCTTTGAAGGTTTAGCTGGAGAAGCTCAAAATGATGATCCCACAGCTGAAGACTTCTGAGATGCTATGATTCAATCTATGGCCCAAAAGGCTAAAGAAAAAGCCAAGGCTAAAGCTATGACAAGGGACTAAGAAATGACAAGCATTATCCATAAGCAATAATGCCAAACACAAGGATAAGAATCTTATCTTGAAACAATAAAAAAGAATCTTATTGGCAATAAATATATGACAAGAGACAAAGCAATGATAAGAATTGTCTAGAAGCAATAATGCCAAACACGAAGATAAGAGAGAATCTTATCTTGAAATAATAAAAAAGAATCTTCTGACTACTTTAAAAGTTTTTTGTTGTTTGTGAATTATTTTTGTGTCGATGGGGCCCAATGTGTATCCGACATTAATAATTCATCTTTATTTGTTATAACTGGCTATCATAGGTAGCTATTACTGGCTTAAATAGTAAGCCCTTGCATCCCTTTATAAAGGGATTTTTGTTTCCTTTGTAAGCACGAAATTTCGAATATAACAAATTATATATATATATATATATATATATATATATATATATATATATATATATATATATATATATATATATATATATATATATATATATATATATATATATATACTCTGCTTTCTTTCTACCATAAAATACTTATAATTCCGCTCCTAATCTGCTTCCAAATTGCAATTTCAATTTCATTTCAACATTTCTAGTATCAGGCGTGATTAATAGACCCATTCCAAATTGGTTTTATGCTTGGTGGATTAAATTTGGTCCTACACTGGAAAATTTTTCCAGAAGAGTAAAATGAATTGTATACTCCTTGGTGCGAAAATAGTCCACTAGTGTTAAATATTTCATCAAATTTGATAACTGGACAATGTCCATTTCTTTTCTTCACTAAGTTTCAAATTCCTTGGATTTGGAGATGGACTATCACTATTTCCAGTGACAAGTTTAATATCCCAATTCTAGAATTTTTTTTCTACAAATGGTGGAATAAAATGAGTTTAGAAGACATCCAAGACAAAATTGTTCTAACCAAATCAGCCATGAGTGAAGATAAAAATAGCAATGTTAGAGATCAAAACTCTCAACAAATGTCAATGGGAAACCTGAAAAACTTTTTTCAAAGAAAGTATCCCAACGAAACAGAAGAAGAAATTATGGTCAGGACTTTAAATCATATGTGTAATACGGTAGGAGAACTGACTTGGGTGTTTTGCGTTTTATCGCAATTGTTGCGGATAGCAAGAGTCGCCAGCGAATTTTATTTTATCCAATAAGGAAAGGGTGAAAAGAACAAGAAAGTCCTTTGAGATATTTTCTTGAGTTCGGGGGGTAGGTTATGAAAAAGGAAGGTGGTAGCATCCTTGAAAGTATTTTTTGAAAAGCACATTTGTTTGGCTAACTTTATAATTATTCTCGTCTCTATAAGAATGTATACAAAGTGTTGACTTATTGAACAATATTTCATTTGAAAGTGTATGTGTATTTGAAAGTTGTTTTATTTTGAAATGTTGTGAGCAAGCAACTAAGAACGTTCTACCTACTCAAAAGTCTTTTATTCTTTTCCTCCTTCCTTTGATATTTCTATCTTACCATTGATTGGTAAGAAGCCCTATCATTGGATGTGAAGGGACAGGCGCGGGTCAATCGTACAGTCATAGTAAGCAATTTGTAAGATGTTTTAGCAATTTCCGTAAGGGACTAGATCGTTTATCGAAGGCAACATCGAGGGAATGTGATCTTTCTATCGAAGGGTCTTTGCTAAAGCGTCCCATATTTGAGGGACATGACTATTTTTCAAAAGCAACAAGAGAGGTTACCCTAAAGGTGCGTGTGTGCAAGTGATTTATTTTCAATGAAATTTTCTTTAAATTAGGGTTGTCTAGCGATTGATTTTAAATCTTGCCATACATGCCTAATTACTAAACAATATAAAGAAAATAGTAAATTGCAGAAATTAAAATTCTACGCTATTACAGAGTTTTCGGGAATGGGGAGTACAAATTTACAAATGGGGATGGATCAATGCGATGAAAAGTCCAAATAGGCAATCAATACAACCAAATCGAATCAAACAATTAATTAAAACTACAACAATCTATGAAGTAAAAATTAATTAACAAAGTATGGAAATAAAGTTTTTGGTATTTTTGTTTGTGAGAATTTGGATAGAAAATAAAGAATCTTTTCTATTATTCTTATTTGAATTTTATTATGTATAAACTAAATATTTTAAAAGAAAGTTTATTAAACTATATAAAAAAATGTTGACAAAATTATTTACAAATCCTAAAAAAAATTAATTATTTGAAATTATATATTCTTCATTGAATTGAGTTTTAAAATTGAAACTAAAGATTAACTAAACTAATTTTGTTATAAAAAACTTAAAGAAATCAAGTAAAACAGAAAACCAAGCCCCAGCAGGGGTTGAACCCGTGTCCCCTAGGTTAGAGCCAATGATACCTTGTCAATTAAGTTGTTCTTTTCATTCAATATCATTAAGTTTCAATTAAAACAAAAGGGTGATGATGGTGATGATTAGGCCAAAAGGCCCAATAGACCTACCCGGTTTGTAATAGGAAAAGAAGGGTTTTGAAAACACTAAAGCATTGAAGCGTGCCACTGGGTTAGTCTTGGGAAGGAGAAAAAATAGAATAATTATTGTGTTTTATTGGGAAAGGAATTTTGATTTAATTTATTATTGTTATATCAAAAGCTTCTTTTATCCAAATTTACGCAAAATAAGAATAAGACTCTCTTTCTTCCATCAAATCTTCACCCCTCTCCCTGCTCTCTGTTTCCATCTCTTCCTCTTCTTGTATCTGGCGACACCACCACCATCCTCGGGTAGATTTTCCAATACCTTTCAACTTCAACCCTTCCGAAATTTTCTCAGAAATCTCATGCCCTTCCTCTGATCTCAAATTGTTTCTTCTTTGCAGGTGGATGTTGTTGGTTGCGCGTGTGGAGAAGACGTGGAAGGAGTATTACCAGAACACGAAGGGGCCGATGTTTATTGGTAAGCGAAAATTGATTAGGGTACGAAGTGAGGAAATTTCTGGAAATGGGTAGTATTTGAAGGTGAGTTGAAGGCGGAAAAAAGCTTCAAAAAGGGTATAACAGAAAGGGGTACCGTGACAGCAGTTGACGGAGGTAGTCGAAGAAGATAAGATGAAGTTGTAAGCGGCGTTGAGAAGGAAAAGTTTGAAGAGTAAATTGAGGGTTTTGTTGAGGTTAGGGTTATTTTGACCTTGGAATTTCTGTATAGGTTGACAATCAGGAAAATTGAGATCTGGAAATGGTTCCAAAATAAACCTCTACCTTTTGGGAACAAGGACAACCAGTGGTTGAATGATGGTTGTTCTTTGCTTTGTGTTTTTTTCTTTATGTTCACTGTATAATTATTTTTTGTTTTATTTGATTATAACAAAATATAATGCATGCAGATAACAGATTTTATGATGAATACAGTGAAGTAATAGAAGTCTACCTTGTTGCTGATGGCTTCACGGCTTTTCGTTTAACAGGGAAGCCCCTTCTATAAATTTTCTCTCTTTCTCTCTTTAATTTCTGAAGGGTTGGAAGGGGAAAATGATGAAGATCTTCTAGGGTTTTTGTCTTGATGAAGCTTTCTTTCTTTGTGAACAATGGTTTTTGTTTACTGCTTGACGTTGTTTCTTTGAAATAAAAAAACTGTTTTTTTCTCTTCTGATGGATAAAATTGATTTTTGTTATTTGCCTACGGTCTTTATTATATTCATCTGAAAAACAAACTTTTGGGGGAAAAAGGATCTGGATTTTTTTGAACAAATTTGTTATGCTGTCATACTGTCTTTGTTGTACCCCAAATTTTCCCTCTCATATTTTCCCAAGATTTTTCCGTCACATGGTTGTTACAAATACTTGGTTAAATAAATAGGAAATTTTTGAATATTAGCAAAGTGCCTTTCGATTTGCAGTTAAACAGTGCCCTTCGATTGGCATAACACCAAGTTTCGACTGAGCCCTTAAAAAACTTTGATACAAGCTTGACTCACTAGTTTTCGATTGGGCATGTAACACCCTTCGATCAAGCTTTAGTCCGCAAGTATTCGATTCAGCCTTGTTTTCATTTGAAATGGCTCCCTTCGATTCAGAAAGAAGGGGAGTTCCTTTTGACTTCCTTCGTTTGAAGCACCTCTGGCTTCTTTCGTTTGGAACTATCTCTAGGCCTCCTTTGTTTGAAGCACCTCTGGCTTCTTTCATTTGGAACTATCCCTGGGCTTCCTTCTTTTAAAGCACCTCTGGCTTCTTTCGTTTGGAACTATCTTTGGGCCTCTTTCGTCTTAAGCACCTTTGGTTTCTTTCACACAGGCCCCAATTGAGACAAATGGCCTGAATGGCTACCTGCACAAGGCAGGAATTTTCTTTACGCCTATAAGGTAAACACCTGCTACATGCATGCCTATACAAGGCAAGAACTTCCCTCATGCTATGTTCTGATAGCCCAATTTCTACACTATGTTATTCCAAAAGTGCATTCGAAGGACACATATTGTTGGCCATTCGAAGTAGCTGAATCAGAGCCATTCGAAGGAGCATGTAGAAGGCCGATTCGAAGGCTACACATGAGTTCCATTTGAAAAAAGGCAATTTAAGACCCAATCGAAGGATGAAAACTGAAGGCATTCGAAGGAGCCAAAATGTCCACATGCATTCAAATTCAAAAAAGGACAAGATCCCATGTTTTGGCCAACGCTACAAATTCTCATTCATGGATTTCAAACACATAATCAAGGTTGTTTAAACCTTTGCCTTCTTGTCCATATTACCACCTCTATTTAAAGAGATCACAAGTGTTGTATCACACACGGACAAATTACCTAAAAAAAGAGAATACTCACACCAACATAGAAAGGATCAAAATTCTAACTATTTTTCCTTGCAGGCACCCTCAATCCAGATGAAGTATATATTTGTGTACCTGATATTCCCAGGAATCTATTCCAAGCCAAGCCACACCCAAATTCATAAATTGAAGCATCTCCATTTGGTAAGGATTTACCCAAATCGAAACTGCATTTCTAAGCCTTCTAAATACATAATATTGGTATATATATGTGTTGCTAATACCATTTGTGTTTATATGAGCATATAATACGTAAGATAACATGCAGGAATAAAGTCACGCCATCGAAAGGCATGACATGATCTTCCTTTTGAAACTTATGGCATAGCCTATTTCAAGGCAAAATAAGCTTAGGACTGAGGACAGATGATTCAAATTAGGGAGAAGGACCTGGGTTTGATACCCAGGTCCTGCATCTTTATTTTTTTTCCAGCATTTGCCTTGCAAGTTCAATTCGAAGAACAACTCCCTCCTTGAATCTAAAGAGGCAACATCCCTCCTGGATTAAAAATCCCATCCCCTTCACAGAATCGAAAGGCAACATCCTTAATGAATCAACAGGGCATGACTCTCTCTGGATCGAAGCTTCTCTTTTCTCCTTGGATCGAAGGATGTCCTTTTTATATATTATTTTTGTTCTTTTTGTTATTTCTTTATTGATCCTTTTATTTAAATTGACTTTAAATCAAAAACACAAAAACATATTAGGCTAGTGTCTTTTCTAATTAAATTAATTTTGTAAATAAATAAATAAATTATTTTAACCTCTTTCTTGAAATTAAAGCTAAATAGACATAAGTTATATTTTCTTAAAATAAAAACAAAACAAAAGATTTTTCACCTTAGGATTTTTCAGACATCTTTTCTACTTCGCGCATTTACCTATTTTCATATTTTTTCCATATTATTATATCTACCTACTGGATGTAATAGATTAAAACTAGGGCATTTACTGTTTTATCCCCCTCATTCTTGTACAGTGTAAATTGCCTCCCCAAAGCATGTAATAGCGTTGATTTAAATTCCTGCATTTTAATATTCTGTAATATATATTAACTGCTAGTAATTAGGCGTGTATGATAAGACTAATAATCAAATGCTAGCAAACTTAACAAAAAGATAAATAACTGAATTGAACACAATCACACACAAGCACCTCTAGGGTATCCCACTTTGGTTGCCTTTAAGAAATAAAATAGTCATGAGGCAGGAACGCTTTAGCAAAGACCCATAAATAAAAAAAGATCATAGTCCCTCGATGACCCTACATTTGCCTTTCGGTAAATGATCTAGCCCCTAAAAGAAAATTGCTAAAGCGTCTCCATAAGTTGCCTTCGTGACTGTAAAACGTCCCTTCGATTATCCCTCAAACATCCGACGATAAAGCTACCTACTCGCTAATAGTAGGATAGCATTTCCTAAAGAAAAAGAGGAAAAGAACGACCCTTTTTGAGTAATAAAGTAGACATCTGTTAGAAGTTTGCTCAAACATTTTTCACTTACATAAAATCTGCTTTTCAAAAACAATTTCAAAGCACTTTGTTTACTTACTCCATTATCCCGAGAAACATTACAAAGTTCTACGTACTAAGGCGTTTTCAAAACATTTTCAAACACAAATCACAAAGGTATTTTAAAATGAGAAAACCTTTAAGAGCCCGTAGAGAACTACGGATGGAAATGGTGCTAACAACTTCCCTTTCCATAATCTGCCCCCCTTACTCAGAAAACTCTCGAAAAGGTCTTTTTCTGTTATTTTCACCCTTTCCTTTGTTGGATAAAAGAAAAGACGGCGGTGACTCTTGCTTACTGCATATTTGCAAACACAAACGCAAAACCAGTAAATAACAGTCAGTTCTGCCACCATATCACAGAACTGGCGACTCTGTTGGGGATAATGAAAAAGTGGGGTTACCTTAGAGTTAGTTCATTATTTAACTGCTTTGTGTGCTTTGATTTCTTTACTTTTGAGGGCTTTTTTTGGGTTATTGTTAAAGATCCTACACCCGTATCTAGGGAACCTTTTAGGTAAGTAGCAATAGATCGTGGAAACTGGGCAGGGTATATCGACACGGTTGAAGCGATAACTACATTGATGTGACACTTTGGTTGGTACCGGTAGCCCTTGAGTAATAAAGGAGAATACGGGGCCGTTGCATGGTGTCATAAAGCGTCAAATGACCTTAGAACCTTTAATTGAACAACTTGGCTATTAGGACGTAGTGAGATAGCCTTCTTTGGTGTATCCCCAAAGTCGTTCGATACTCGATACTACACTCATTGAGATACGACTCCTAAGTTTTGTCTGGTGGCAAGTCAGTTGTCTATCGAAATGAAACTTGTGGGGAGGATCAGTGATATTGTGATCCCTTAGAACACAATTACTATTTACAGGACATGTTGAACAAATCAAACTTTAAGAGGGTATTACCTTAAAACCCACACAAGCCTTAAACCTAAGGTATTTTTGTGATTTGCTTGTGCTTGCTATATCTGTGATTTCTTAGCATAATCATGACATCACAACATGGCATATCATACTAACCATTTCAAGGATTTTCTAGGGCTTATCTTTGTCTTGTCTTGTAGGACATGGCATCCACTTGCAGGAATACTATACATGTCAACCTCGTAAGGGTACCTCCTCAACTCAAGGACTTGGCATCAAGGGTCCATGAAAGCTCTCCATTCCCTGAAAGACATGGTCGACTTCTCAACTTGGTCACCTCAAACCCTGATGAAGAAATGATAAAAGTGCTCTTCCATTTCTTTGACCTATTACATCACTACTTCAATTTTCCTGATTACCAGCTAGTGCCTACTATAGAGGAGTTTTCTCAATTATTGGGGGTACGTATCCTTAATCAGTTACCATTCAATGGTATGGAAAGAGACCCAAAACCTGAAGATATTGCTCAAGCTTTGTCTTTACAACGGGAAGATGTAGTGGAAAATTGGGAAACTAGAAGAGGAATTAAGGGATTTCTAGCTAAGTTTCTGTTTGAGAAAGCTCACCATTTTTGGGATACCTTGGATTTATAAGATTTTGAAGAAGTGTTGTCTCTTCTCATCTATGGGATGGTGCTATTTCCTAATCCAGACCAACTCATAGATGTGATGTAGTCAAGGTTTTTCTGTCTCATAATCTAGTGCCTACTTTACTTGGAGATATTCTACACTCCCTGCATACTCGCACTCTAAAGAGAAGAGGGACCTTTCTGTGTTGAACTCCTCTGTTGGCTAGGTGTTTTATTTCGCACCTACCTCGGTCTATTTTGAAGAATGAGCAGGGTATGAGATGGTCTCGTAGGTTTATGTCCCTCACACATTCGGATATTCATTAATGTTCTCGATCCTTGGAGAATGTCACCATCATTGATCGCTGTGGAGAATTCCCTAATGTCCCTCTCTTAGGCATTAGGGGGATACTCACTTATAATCCTTGTTTGGCATTGCGACATTTTGGTTATGCTAGAAGGGATGGTCCTCACGATGCACTCGTCCATGGAATCATCCTTGACTATGAGAATGATGCTCAGGGTTATCGTAAGAGGTTCATTCGATATTGGGGCATGGTAAATAGAGTTGATAGCAAGACATTGGGGCACACGAATTCCATCCATCTTGAGCCTTACCTCAGATGGATGCGAGCCCATGCTCAATGTCTTATGATGCCTTACCCCGCTGTCTTACCTGTTGTTATGGAGCCAATTGCTGAAGGAGATACTCCTTACATTGTTCTTCATCCTGACATGCCAACTGATTTCGATGAGCTACAGAAATCCTGGATCCAACTCAAAGAAGAATGAGATACCTTTAAAACCCAATTCTATGCCACTGAGAAGAAGGTTTTAGAGCTCACCAGGTTACTTCACGAAGAGAAGAGTATAAATGCTTACATTTCACCGAAGAGGATGTGCCTGTGGGAAGCTTGAGTCTTTTTTTTGCTTGGAGAGTTTATTTTTGCTTTGCTACTTCCTTTGTAAGCCCAAGAGGCATCATTGTGATCGTTAAAACCTATTAATGAAATTAACATTTATTCTCTTTCTGTTTAAGCAAATTTAAGTCTTAGAAATCCTTGAAATCATTGCATACATATATCATACATATCATTGCATAACCAGGTTTCAAAGCAGGTTTCTCATCTTCATCGCTGTTTATTTCAACAAGTAAAGAAATGGCTTTTGAACAAAACATCAAGGATCTTCAGACACAAAACACCCAGTTCCGGAAAATGATCGTGGCTCTAGCTAAAGGGCAATAAGATCTGAAGGCTCTCATACTGAAGGACAAAAAGAAGAAGCCAAAGAAGCCAACTGGGTTAGTGAATATGGGAAGAAGGATCAGAGGACCAATGCGGCGAGCATCAGAACTAGAAACTTCATCAAAAGAAGGAGACAATCAGGAAGGGGAGACGAGAGAGGAAGATCTCATCCCGGAGGAATCTGATGATGAATCTAATTATGATGAGGAGTAGTATCCTCCTGCTGATGATAAATACAAAAAGCTGGAGGATCGTCTGAATGCAATAGAAATCTAAAAGTACCTTGACTGGATTTTGAGGAGCTGGGCTTGGTTTCTGGGGTTGTCATCCCCAGAAGTTCAAGGTTTCGGTGTTTGATAAATACAATGGAGTCTCATGTCCCAAGATGCATCTCCAATCTTATGTGAGGAAGATTCAACCACACACTACCGACAGGGATTTATGGGTCCACTTCTTCCAAGACCTTGCTCCCACCCGTACACAACTCCAAAGTATGCCTATGGGTTCGAGCGAGGGTTTTAAAGACTATGCCCAGAAGTGGAGAGACCTAGCAGAAAGAGTCCAACCCCCTCTGTTTGATAGGGAGTTGGTGGATATGTTCTAGGGTACTCTATCTGGTTCGTTTTTTAACCATTTGATTGGAAGCTCCTCAACTAGTTTTAGTGAGCTGATCCTAACTGGAGAAAGAATGGAAGTTGGTATTAGAAGTGGAAAGATTGAAAAGGAGGCCTCTTCAAGTGCATGAAAGATACCTTTTGTGGGAAAGAAAGAGGTCAGTGCTGTTTACAGTCAAAGAAATCAGGGAAGAACCGAATGTCGTCCAACGGTAAGGGTTGTAATGATATCCAAGCCTGCAGCTACTCAATAACAGAACGATCATCCCAGAGCAGAGACGCCCATAAGACATTTTACCCGGATCAATATGAATTTGTCTCAAGTCTTACCACACTTATTGAAATCCAATCTGGTAACTTTGAGGTAAGCTCCCAAGAATCCCAACACCACATCTCCTTGCTACAACCCAAATGCTCGCTGTGCTTACCACTCAGAAAGTCCAGGCCATGATACAAACGAGTGTTGGGCTTTGAAAAACAAGGTGCAAAACCTTATTGAAGCGAAGGAGATTGGATTTGACGCTCCTGAGATTCCCAATATTATAAATGCTCCCATGCCCAAGCACGACCGTGGTGTTAATGCTATTGACGATGATACATTTGTTACTTATGTTTAAGAGCTTGTTACTCCTCTCATGACTGTTAAATGAAACTTGTTGCAAGCCGGTTTATTTTCGGAGTTTGGTGAAGACTGTCACTTCTGTTCATCTCTACCTACTGGTTGTTGTTTGTTGAAAGCAGGTGTTCAGCTCCTGATGGATGATAAAGAGATTCTATTTGAAAAGACTCCTGTCACAACTGTTTCCTGTAAAGATGTTACGATTATAACCATTTCGCCAATCCTCCCAGGGTCTCCACCAAAAGACCCTTCAGGATTATATCTTCTCTAAAGTTGGCTCCCCTGATCATCACTATGCCAGGGCCAATATAATATTCCTCGGACAAAGTTGTTCCCTGAAATTATGGGGCTGACGTCTATTACCATGGCGTAAAGCAAGACCTGTTGGCTGCTGAAGACGGATTTTATGGAAATATGGATCCTGACAATGGCAACATCATTGGGACCAGCAAAATAACAAGCGGAAGAGTGTTATCACCCAAGATTTCTCCTCCTAAAGCTGTCATTATTCCTATGATCATTCCTACTACTGTTCCTGCTAATACTACCACTACAACTCTTGTGATTACTCTTGTTGCCACCCCTACCACTGAGTCGGCCGAGACTTATGGAAAAGACATATTGGTCGAGCCTGTCCAGATGAAAGCGCATTCAGAATCTATTCCAGAGGCTTCCAAGAAGGAAATGTAAGAAACCTTAAAGATAATAAACAAGAGCGATTACAATATGGTCGAACAACTGAGGCAGACCCCTTATAAGATTTCTATGTTAGCCCTACTATTGTACTCCGAAGCTCATGCAAAAGCTTTGGTGAAATTCCTCAAGACCGCCCATGTGCCACAAGAAACCTTCGCTGACCAATTTGAAGATTGCATGGCCAGTTTGACAGCTGATAACGGTTTGGATTTTTCTGATGTTGATCTGACACCCAGAGGAAGAAAACACAATGATGCGCTACATGTCTCCATTGAATGCATGGGCACTACTTTGGCCTATTTTCTAGTAGATACCAGTTCATCACTGAATGTTTTGCCCAAGAAGGCTCTTGACAGATTAGACTATAAAGGTTTGACTCTGAAGCCCAACAATATTGTGGTGAGGGCTTTTGATGGTTCAAAAAGAATGGTGCATGGGGAGGTGGACATCCCTATTAAAGTTGGTTCCCAAATCTTTGAATCCACCTTCTACGTGATGGATATCAGACCATCCTATTCTTATCTTTTGGGTTGCCATTGGATCCATGGGGTTGGATCGGTTACTTCTACTCTACATCAGATGTTGAAGTACCCAATGAAGGGAAAGATTGTCACAGAGCATGGTGAGGAGGAGTACATGGTAAGCCACCTGAACTCTTTTAGATATGTGGAAATGGACGGCGAGTTCATCGAGACTCCTTGGCAGAATTTTGAAGAGGTGCCTCAAACCATGGCTGCAACCGAGACTGTTATCAGTATGTTGAAGATCACCAGACCACCATTGAAGATGGCTTCACTCAAGGATGCCAAGGCAGTCATTGAAGAAGGTGGGTGTACCATTTGGGGCCAGCTCCCTGACATTCCATACAAATCTGATAAGTTTGGTATGGGTTTCACTTCAGGGGCTCAAAGGGCTGTTCGTCGTGCTCGCGCTGGAAGACCTCCCATATGCATCAACAATCATAGGATCAACGCTTTAGAAGACAGTGATGGTGACTATAACATGGACAAATATATCTTCCCTACTACCAACGGTGGACCCAGTAACTGGACGACTAAAGACTTTGTGCCGATTACTTTTATTCAGGAGTAATTGTCTTTTTGTTTTTCTGATTATGTAATAAATGAACAATATATATTCTATGGTCATGTGTCTTACTCGGGGCCCAATGGTTTATTTGTGAGGGTTATCATGTTTCAATCTCATATGTCATTAATAAAGCATTGGACGTTCTTTGCATACAAATTTTGCGCTCTCTATCTTTCTTTTCTGTTTTATTTTATCAATACAACTATTCTCTTACACACACTCACGCATCAAACTGCAGATCTATATCCACTCTGGATCCCATTGATAACAGTTCTGCTATTGCCGATTATGACTTTGAAAATCCGATCGACCAAGCCGACGACGAAGGTGAGGAAGATTGTGAGGTACCGGGAGAACTTTCCAGACTGTTACAACATGAAGAAAGGGCTATACAACCTCACAGAGAGCCAATTGAGACAGTGAATCTGGGTACAAAAGAGGACAGAAAAGAAGTCAAGATAGGTGTAAACTTGGAGCATAGTGTCAAAAAGCGGTTGATTCAGATGTTGCATGATTATGTTGAGATCTCTGCTTGGTCATATGAGGACATGCCAGGATTAGACACTGATATTTTAGTTCATCGCCTGCCGACAAAAGAGGACTTCCCTCTAATAAAGTAGAAAGTCCGCCGTATGCGTCCTGAAATGTTGGAGAAGATCAAGGAAGAAGTTATGAAACAATTAAACACTGGGTTCTTAGCTGTTACCTCCTATCCATAATGGGTTGATAACGTAGTTCCGGTGCCTAAGAAGGACGGCAAGGTACGTATGTGTATGGACTATAGAGACTTGAACAAGGCAAGCCCCAAGGATGACTTTCCGCTTCCCCACATTGATGTTCTGGTTGACAACACCGCACATAATAAGTTCTTCTCCTTCATGGACGGGTTCTCTGGTTACAATCAGATCAAGATGGCACCCGAAGACATGGAGAAGACAACCTTCATCACACAGTGGGGCACTTTTTGTTACAAGGTAATTCCATTTGGATTGAAGAATGCATGGGCAACCTATCAACGAGCCATGGTAGCTTTGTTCCATGATATGATTCACCATGAGATAGAGGTCTATGTTGACGACGTGATAGCCAGATCTCAAATGGAAGAAGAACACCTTGATCACTTGCAAAAGCTGTTTGATAGGTTGAAGACATACAAGTTGAGATTAAATCCGAACAAGTGCACCTTTGGAGTAAGGTCTAATAAACTCCTAGGTTTCGTTGTCAGTGACAAGGGTATTTAGGTAGACCCTGCAAAGGTAAAATCTATACAAGAAATTCCGGCTCCTCGCACTGATAAGGAAGTTAGAGGTTTCTTGGGACACCTAAACTACATTTCCAAGTTCATTTCCCATCTAACTGCTACTTGTGAGCCAATCTTCAAAATCCTGAAGAAAGATCAAGTGGTAAAGTGGAATGACGAATGCCATACTGCCTTTGACAAAATCAAGGAATACCTATAAGAGCCTCCAATTCTGATGCCTCTGATCGAAGGAAGACCTTTGATAATGTACTTAACAGTGTTAGATAATTCAATCGGGTGTGTGTTGGGACAGCATGACGAGTCTGGTCGAAAAGAGCTTGCAATATACTACCTTAGCATAAAGTTTACTGACTGTGAAACAAGATACTCACTGCTCGAGAAAACTTGATGCACTTTTGCATGGGCTACTCACCGGCTAAGACATTATATGTTGACCCACACTACTTTATTGATATCTAAGATGGACCCGATCAAGTACATCTTCGAGAAGCCCGCTCTCTCCGAAAGAATAGCGATATGGAAAATGATCCTGACTGAAGACGATATTCAATATACAAGCATGAAAGCAATTAAGGGAAGTGTATTAGCTGATCATTTGGCCCACCAGGCCGTGGATGACTACTAGTCTATGAATTTTGAGTTCCTGGATGAGAGCATCATGTTAGTAACCGTTTGTGAAGAACTTGGATAGGATGAAGGACCTGATAAAGGATCCTTGTGATACTGTGGAAGAACTGACTGTTTTTGGAATACTGGTTCGCGTTTTACGTTAGTTTTCGCAAAATGTCGCGGTAAGCAAGAGTCGCCACCGACTTTTATTTTATCCAACAAGGAAAGGAAAAAAGCACAGAAAAATTCCTTTTTTGAGATTATTCTGAGTACGGGGGGTAGATTTATAGAAAGGGAAGGTATTAGCACCCTTTCTATCCGTCTCATCATTTTCAAAATTGTTTTCTTTGTGCTTTTGGGCTTTGAAAATTTTTTTGTTTCGACTTCGATTTAACTCTTGCTTCTGTCTTCAAGAGTGTAATGAAGTGTTTTTGAAAACTTGTTTGTAAAAGAGTGTAAGTGTGAAGAAAGTTTGTTTTGATTGAGCAAGTACTTAAGAACTAATCTACCTACTCGAAAAAAGAATTGTTCTATGCTTATTTCCTTTAGACAATGATATCCCACTATTAATGAGTAGGTAGCATCGTCGTTGGAGTTTGAGGGTCAATTCGAAAGGGGGACATACAATCACTAAAGTAATATACTGTCTCAGCCGGTCAAGATCATCTGCCATTTTGCTTTTTGATATCAATAGAGTAGTGTGAGTCAGCATATATTGTCTCAGCCGGCGAGTAGCCCATGCCAAAGTGCAGCAAGTTTTATCAAGCAATGAGTATCGGGTCTCGCAGTCGGTAAACTTTTTGCTAAGGTAGTAAATAACATACTCTTTTCGGCCAGACTCGTCATGCTGCCCCAGCACACACCCCATTGAATTATCGAGTACTGTCAAGTATAAGATCAAAGGTCTCCCTTCAACTGGAGGCATCAGAATATGAGGCTCTTGGAGATATTCTTTGATCCTTTCGAAAGCGGCCTGACATTCATCGTTCCATCTTACCACTTGATCTTTCTTCAGTAACTTGAAGATTAGCTCACAAGTAGCAGTCAGGTGTGAGATGAATCGGGAAATATAGTTCAGTCGTCCCAGAAAGCCTCTGACTTCTTTTTCTGTTCGGGGAGCTGGCATTTCCTGTATAGCCTTCACTTTTGCAGGATCCACTTGAATACCTTTATCACTTACGACGAAACCCAGTAACTTACCAGATCTCACCCCGAAGGTGCACTTCTTCAGGTTTAACCTTAGCCTGTACAATTTCAACCTGTCAAATAACTTCTGAAGGTGGTCCAGGTGTTCTTCCTCAGTTTAGGATCTTGCAATCATGTCGTCAACGTATACCTCAATCTCATGATGGATCATGTCGTGGAACAGAGCGACCATGGCGCGCTGATACGTTGCCCCAACATTGTTCAACCCAAAAGGCATGACTTTGTAGAAAAAGGTACCCCATTGAGTAACAAAGGTTGTCTTCTCCATATCCTCGAGAGCCATCTTAATCTGATTATAACTGGAGAAACCATCCATAAAGGAGAACCTTATGCTGTGTGATGTTGACAACCAGAACGTCGATATGAGGAAGAGGGAAATCATCCTTGGGGCTCGCCCTATTCAAATCCCTATAGTCAACATACATTCGAACCTTACCATCCTTCTTTGGCACTAGAACCACGTTGGCCACCCACTGTGGGTAAGAAGTAACTGCTAGAAAACCGGCATCAAACTGTTTCATAACCACAACCTTGATTTTCTCAGACATCTCTGGGCACATTCGGCGAACTTTCTATTTCACTGGAGGACAGTCTTCCTTAGTGGGCAGGCGGTGAACCACAATATCGGTATCCAAACCAGACATATCTTCATAAGACCAGGCAAAGATTTCAACATAGTCATGCAACATCTGAATCAACCGTTGCTTGACATTATGCTCCAGATTTGCACCGATCTTGATCTCTTTCTTGTCTACCTCTGTACCCAGATTTACTGTTTCCACTGGCTCTTCATACGGCTGTATGGCCCTCTCTTCTTGAAGTAACAGTCTAGCAAGTTCACCAGGCACATCGCAATTATCCTCACCTTCGTCCTCGGCTTGGTTGATCGGACTTTCGAAGTCATAATTGGCAGTAGCAAAGTCGTTATCAGTGGGATCCAGAGTGGATGTAGACCTGTATATGTGAGTGTGTACAAAATAGCTATTTTGCAAGATAAAAAAGAAAAACAAGGAGCGCAAAAATTTATGATGCAAGAAAACTCCAATGCTCTTATTAATGATATATGGAGATGACAAATATAAAGCCCTCACAAACAAAGCCACGGTGTCTCGGGTAAGGCATCGGGCCATAAAGTTTAAAAATTGTCTGTTACAAATCCAAAACAAAAGTCTATTACTGTGTGATAAAAGAAATTGGCACGAAGTCCTTTGCCGTCCAATTGCTTAGTCCGCCGTCAGTAGTCGGGTAAATCCAGCTGTTAAACTCATACTCTTCATCATCGTCTTCAATCATATTCACTTCAGGGTTAGTAATACGCAGGGGAGGTCTTCCACTCCGCGCACGCTGAACAACCCTTTGAGCTTCTGTAGTGAAACCCAAACCAAACTTGTCAGTCTTATGTACAAAATCAGGGAGTTGGCACCAATTTGCACACCCACCTTTCTCAATAACAACCCGGGCATCCTTGAGGGAAGCCATCTTCATTGGAGGATCTTCAGCAACAGTCTCAGTTTATGCTAGCGTCTGGGGGACTTCTTCAAAGTGTTGACACGGGGTTTCAATGAACTCCCCGTCCATCTCCACATACCGGAAAGAGTTGAGGTGGCTCACCATGTACTCCTCTTCTCCTCGTACCGTAATGATTTTTCCCTTCACTGGGTATTTCAGCATCTGGTGGAGCGTAGAAGTTACTGCCCCAACTTTGTGAATCCATGGGCGACCCAACAAACAAGAATAAGATGGTCGAATGTCCATCACATAAAATGTAGACACGAAAATCTGAGAACCAACCTTAACTGGAATATCCACCTCTCCATGTACCATCCTCTTGGACCCGTCAAAGGCCCTAACCACAATGTTACTCGGTTTCAGCACCAGCCCTTCACAGTCTAACCGGTCTAACGCTTTCTTGGGTAAAACATTCAACGAGGACCCAGTATCCACCAATACATGAGCTAAGGTAGTGCCCCTGCACTCGATTGAAACATGTAGAGCGTCTTTGTGATTCTTCACCTTAGCAGTCAATTCTGCGTTGGAGAAACCCAAACCATTATCAGCAGTTAAACTAACCACACAATCTTTGAACTGGTCAGCAGATGTCTCCTGCGGCACATGCGCAGTTTTTAGGAAAGCAATTAGAGACTTAGCATGGGCCTCTGAACACAAAAATAAATACAACATAGAGATCTTTGACAGGGTTTTCCCCAGCTGTTCGACTACATTGTAGTCGCTTTTATTGATGATCTTTAAAATTTCCTCCATCTCCTGTCTAGAGGCTTCAACAGTAATCTTCCTCGGTGCCTCCGTCCAGGAAGGCTCACCGGTGATCCCTTTGCCCCGAGTATCGAATGACTCGGCGACAGGGGTAAGGATTGGAACATGAACAGGGACTGTAGCAGATGTACTGGTAGGTGTAATAACAACAGGCTTCTGAACAATTGGTGGAGAGATCTCAGGGGAGAAAAGTCTTCCGCTTCGGGTGACTTTACTAGACCCAACAATATTGCTGACATCAGTATCAGCCTCTTCATCCTTCAAGTATTGTTTAATCCCGTGATAATACACATCGGCCCCATAGTGCCACGGGACAGCCTTATCCGACGTGTAAGGGATAGGTCCAGGAATGGTAATGATCAAAGGAGAAATTCTCGGAACAGATGTAATTCTTACAGGCTTTCTCGAGGAAGCCTTGGAAGAATTGGTGGAAATGGTGATTATAGACACATCTTCGAAAGGAATCAATGGAACCAAAGTTTTCTCAAACATAATTTCTTTGTTATCCATCAGGCGTTGGACACCTGACTTCAATAGATGGCAACCAGTAGGTAGGACGGAACATAGATGGCAACCTTCGCCACAGCCCAGAAATAAACCGGCTAACAAAAGGTTCTTCTCCATTGTCATCAATGGGGTAGCAATGTCTTTCACAGAAGTTACAAATGAGTCATCATCTACAACATTCACTCCGTGTTTGGGCATAGAAGCAGTCATAACATTGGGCTTTTCCAGCGCTTCGAACTCAATCTCCTCAGCGTCAATCAGATCCTGCACTTTATTCTTTAAAGCCCAGCAATTATCGGTATCATGCCCGGGCTATCAGAATGATAAGTACAGCGGGCGTTTGGATTATACAACGGTGATGTAGTATTGGGATTCTTCAGGGCTTCCCTCTGAATCACCAAGTTGGTCTTCAAAAACTGTGGCAGAATTTGAGATAAAGTCATGCTGAGCCGAGTAAACTGTCTTTGAGGCCTCTCTGCTCTTGGCTGATTGTTGCGTTGTGTGGAAATAGTTGGTCTTGAAATAACTACCGCATTGACTGCTTGGCGGCGCTCAGGTTGGTTCTGGCTCCTCGAGCTGTAAACTGCACTAGACTTCTTCTTGAAAGGCTTCTTCTCTGTGCTTGACGAAGCACCCTTCTGTAACTTGCCACTCTTGATACCGACTTCAACTCTCTCCCCAGTCATAATCAATTCGGTGAAACCAGACGATGAACTTCCAATCAAATGGTTGAAATACGGACCAGACAAGGTCCCCAGAAACATATCCACCAACTCCCTGTCCGCCAGTGGGGGTTGGATTCTACCAGCAAGGTCTCTCCACTTTTGAGCGTAGTCCTTAAAACCTTCGCTCGCACCCATAGACATACCCTGAAGTTGGGTACGCGTAGGAGCAAGGTCGGAATTATATTGGTACTGCTTGTAAAAAGCAGCAGCAAGGTCCTCCCAGTTACGGATGCTAGCTCCTTCAAGTTGATAGAACCATTCAAGTTGAGTCCCTGAAAGACTATCTTGAAAGAAATGAATCCAGAGGTTCCTGTCAGCAGTATACGGTTGAATCTTTCTAACATACGAACGAAGGTGTAGCTTTGGGCAGGAGACCCCGTCGTACTTAGTAAAGACTGGTGCTTTGAACTTGTGGGGAATTACCACCCCAGATGCCAAACCTAACTCTCCAAAATCCATCCCAGGTTTCTTCTGGATCTCCATCACGCTTAACCAGTCTTCAAGTTGCTTATACCTGTCTTCAGCTGGAGGATACTGGTCTTCATCAAAGTCAGTCTCATTATCAGAAACAACAGGGCTAGGAGCCCTCCTTTCTTCTTGGTTCTCTCCCCCTCCAGATGAGTGAGATAAATCAACTTCCTCCCGCAATCTGTTTCCAAACCTATGACCCATATTCAGGAGCTTATATCTGTTGCTTATATATGTTCCCAATTTGTTTCTAATCGTCTTCTTCTTCTTCTTCTTCTTCTTCTTATCCTTCAAGATAAGAGTCTTCAGATCTTTCTTCCCCTTGGCCAGTTTCATGAACATTTCCTGGAACTGAGCGTTCTGAGCTTATAGAGCCTTAATAGCTTGATCAGTGGATGTTTCAGTAGACATGATGCTGAAATAAATAGCGAAGAAGATAAGAGACCTGTAAGGGTACCTGTGATGAGGTGCATGAGAATGGAATGCATATGATATGATTTCATAGACTTTGGGAGATTCAAATTCGTAAACCAAAATGGAACACACTTTTATTAGATTAAAAACTTGAAACAATGTTTGACAAATGCCTTTAAGGCGTTACAAAAAGAAAAATTGAAAAGTAAATCAAAACTAGAAATAACAAAAGACATCAATGCTCCCATGGTCGCTTTTCATTGGTGCTGACATAATCGTTAAGGACCTTCTCATTCTCCAGCTTCCTTGTAAGCTTCAGGATCTTCCGTTCTCGTTCATGATACTTTTCTCTGTAAGTATCCCATTCTTCTCTCAACTGCATCCAAGACCTCTTTAATGCCCCAATGTCAGTAGGCATGTATGGATAGAGGACAGTATGAGAAGCCCCTTCCTCATCAGCACTCTCAATAATTACCGGTAAGACAACTTCGTACGACATTCCCAGCTTTTGGGCACGGGCTCGAACCCACCGGAGATACGGTTCCATCAGAAGAGAGGTCTTCATCCCTAACTCATATGGATTAGACCTGTTAACCCTATTCCAAGCTCGAAATCAGCAACTCATGAGGACCGTCCTTTCGGGCTCACCCAAACTATCGCAAGGCCAGACAAGGATTATAAGTGATCCCTCCTCAAATTCCCAGCAGTGGAACATTGGGGTATTCTCCGCACCTGTCAATAACATCTACTTCTTCCATGTCTTTAGTGCTCCAGATGATGTCCGTATGAGCAAGGGACATAATTCTGTAGGCCCATCCCATACCTTCCTTGTTCTTCAAAACAGATTTGGGGAGGTGAGAAATAAACCACCTCGCCAGCAATGGTGCACAACACATAAGGGTTCCCCATTTACGAACAGTACGGGCATAAAGAGCATGCAGAATGTCACCTAAGAGAGTGGGCACCGGATTACGGGACATGAATATCTTCACTGTGTTCGCGTCGACAAAAGAATCTGAATTAGGGAACAAAACTAGACCATATATGAGAAGAGCCAGGGTGTCTTCGAATGCTTGAAAATCCAAACTGTCCCAAAACTGATTAGCCTAATCAACCAAGAACTTAGCCAATAAGCCTTTTGTCCCACTCCGAGTCTCCCAGTTAGACATTACCTCAGCCTTTGTCAGATGTAGGGATGTAGCAACATCCTCTGGCCTAAGAGCTATCTCCCAACCTGTAAATGGCGTCTTCTCTAGAATAGAAATACCAAGTAGATCAGAGAACTCCTCCAAAGTAGGGACCAACTGATAGTCCGAGAAGGTGAAGCAGTGGTGTAACAGGTCAAAGAACTAGAACAAAACACTCAACATCTGCTCATCCGTCTTAGAAGTGACCAAACCAAGGAGGTGACCATGTCTTCTGAAAAAGGAGGAAGTATCTGGAACCTTTGCAACCAAATCTCTAAGCTGAACAGGGATTTGTACGAAGTTGATCCGAATAGTATTTCTGCGCATAGATGCCATGACCTACAAAACAGAACAAAGATGAATCCCCTCGGTCTTTGAAATGGGTTAGTCTAATGAAATATGCATGCAATGTCACGATGCATGATGTCATGATAGAAACACACCACAAGTATTCACAGATAGCAAACATGGTAAGGGCACACAAGTTACACAGTAGCCCTTAGATTTCAGGCTGGCATGGAGTTTAGGTATTACCCTCTTTCAGTTTAGTTGGTTCAAACCTGTCCTAGTAATAGTAACCGGGTTCTAGAGGATCTCAATATCACTGACCACCCTCGATCGGTCATAATTCCAGTTTAGAAACCTTTTCTTGCAGCCGGAATCATCGCGAGAGTTTGGTCTCAATGAGTGTAGCATACTGCTACTTTTCTATGGCCAAGTTGGTCAATTATAGGCTCTAAGGTCAGTTGGTGCTTAATGACCCCTTATCAGCCCCATATTCTCCTTGTTCCTCCACAAGGGATATTGGTACAAACTAAAGTGCCACACCAACGTAGCTACTGCTTCAACCGTATCGGTATACGCCGTACAGTTCCCTCACAGTCTATTGCTACTTACCTAAAAGGTATCCCCAGATCTGGGTTAGGATCTATAGTAACTCCGATACAAACCCACAAATATAAAGCATACAAATCAAGCAATTGAAAACATTATGATGAACTAATCCTAAGGTACACCCCACTTATTAAGTCCCCAGCAGAGTCGCCAGTTCTGTGGTACGGTGGAAGAACTGACTGTTTTTGGAATGCTGGTTCACGTTTTGCGTTTGTTTTTGCAAAATGTCGCGGTAAGCAAGAGTCGCCACCGACTTTTATTTTATCCAACAAGGAAAGGAAAAAAGCACAGAAAAATTCCTTTTTTGAGATTATTCTGAGTACGAGGGGTAGATTTATAGAAAGGGAAGGTATTAGCACCCTTTCTATCCGTAGTTATCTACGGGCTCTTAGGTACTTGCTCATCATTTTCAAAATTGTTTTCTTTGTGTTTTTGGGCTTTGAAAAGTTTTTTGTTTCGACTTCGATTTAACTCTTTCTTCTGTCTTTAAGAGTGTAATGAAGTGTTTTTGAAAACTTGTTTGTAAAAGAGTGTAAGTGTGAAAAAAGTTTGTTTTTATTGAGCAGGTACTTAAGAACTAATCTACCTACTCGAAAAAAGAATCGTTCTATGCTTATTTCCTTTAGACAATGCTATCCCACTATTAGTGAGTAGGTAGCACCGTTGTTGGAGTTTAAGGGTCAATTCGAAAGGGGGGAATACAATCACTAAAGCAATGTTAGGATGTCTTAGTGATAACCCTAATGTCTTAGAGCATTTATCCGAGGCAATAATATCCTAGGCAACCTTTCCGAGGCAACTTATGATCCTTTAGACAAGAGGGCGACCTCTAAAATAACCTATACTCAATGACCGTTTACGAAGGCAACCAAGTGGGGTGTACCCTAGAAGTGCGCATGTGCGAGTGTGTTAATTTCAGATTATTTTTATCTTTGCACATGTTTAGGGTGATCTAATTATTTTAAAATTAGACATTCATTCTTGTCATGCAAACCCTATTATCAAACATCTAGCAGTTGATATTTGCAAAAATTAAAGGTGCGGAAATTAAACTAAATTATTACAAGGCGTCGGGTATTTACATCGCCAAAGACAAACCCTTTGAAATTGAAAAGCTGGAAAAATAAATAAATGTCCTAATTAAAATTATTACAAACCAGGAGCAGATACAATAATTGGATAAATAAAGTGCGCGATGTGAAATTAAATCGAATGTGAAATTAGGGTTTTGACCCTCTATATTAAAAGAAAATGCTTTTTTTGTTGTTTTTAATTTTTAAGAAAAGAAATTAGTTCCTAAAGTTAAATGCTAGATTAATTATTAAATTAATTAATGAAAACACAATTAAATGACATATTTTTGGAGTTTTTGTTAATTTAGGAAAGCAAATAAAATAATCAAATTAATGCTAAAACCTAATTATTCTATTTAATTTTAAATATTTGCAAAAAAATCATTTAAAGTTATCTAACGTTAATATCCTAATTAAATTAATTAATATTTATTAATAAAAAATAAAATTCTGAAATTTAATTGGATAGAAAATATTTTTTGTGAATTTTGATAAAAAATAAAATTGATTATTGGTTAGTAATTGATTAAAAATAATTAAATGAAAATAAATAAAATATAAAAAAGGAGAGAGATGGGCCTGATTTAGGGGTTGTGAATAACAGTTTTTCTGGGCCCAATTGTGGAGGTCCGTTTGACCTTTCTGATCCCATGCGTGTGCATTGACTTGGCCTATGGTGTGCCTTCAATGATGGCCATCAGATCTGGCCATCTGGCACGCTTGATTACCTGAAAACAACCAAGAAAAATGGCAAATTGCTGGAGGCAGGGATCGAACCCCTGACCTCCAGCCTCTGAATCCTTATGCGCTTACGCGGTCACCACTAGGCTGCTTGCTTTCATTTGTTAATATAACACAAACTAATAATAATATATAAAACAAAAAAAACTGGAAAACAAAATAAAAAAACGCGCACTCGTTTTAAACAAGCCAATGGTGGGGTGACACGCCTTCATCCCTGTTCTTAAACCGTGGCTAAAAGTTGAGCCACTTATACCTACAGACAAATGTCTGTCGCTACAAACATGGGCTCATCCAAAATATCCTACAGGCCATGGAAATGATACCTAAGACCATGGTTGAGGTCGTCTCATCCTCCTGATTGCAACCATGCCCATTATGAAGGCTAATTATTCCTGAAACAAAAAGCCCTAAAACCAAATACGAAACCCTAACAATGGTGGATTTCGTTACAGACCAATAAAATGAAATTGGGTAATGTCAAAAGCTTGCAAATGATTCATAGGTTAAGAATATGCAATTGATTTAGGTTAATAATGCATAAATTCCAAGATACGAATCCAAGAACAGAGCGGGGTTATGAATAACTTACAGCGCGATTAAGGACTGGAATGGACCGGTTCTGGATTGCTTTAGCTTCTAGAGAATGCCAGGAAGCGATTGAGACAAGTAACAGGTCTTGAGGATGCCTCTAACCACCAATTTGATCTCCCACTTTCTTTGATATTTTTCAGATTTTCTTTTCTCTCTAGCGCCTGTCTCCAACCCCTATTTTGATCTGCCTCGCCTCCTTATGTATCATACAATGCATTAGGGTTGTTTATTCAGTCCAAATCTTCTTCTTTCATTGACTTTGGATTTGATTTGATTCTTCTTTAACAACCTTCCAAAATTGGTCCAAATCCAATCTCTTTGTACACATATGCTTTGATGCGAATTTGAATGCCTTGCTAGCTGTAATTAGAGCCTGAAACAATCACAAAATCCTTGTTATCAATGCTTTTGGATTTTATTTGATTTTATTTGATTTAAATCAAATTAATTCAAATAAAAATAATTAATAAAAATATGATATGGACAAGTGGAAAAGGCTAGAGCACGTGGGCTATGATGCCAACTCATAACAAGTGAAAAAGAATGGGCTCATTTGGGGATAGTTGACTTTTGGCAATTTTGCAAAAAAGGTCAACTTCAACAATGCATAACTTCCTCAATTTTGAAGTTTTTGAGGTGCTCTTGGACTTTTTAGAAAGCTTGAGATGTCCTCTAAGCAACCCATTTTGTCTAATATCATTTTGGTATTCCATGATCATGTATGAAGCTTTGACAAAAAAGGTGTTTTTGTTGACTTTTCAAAATGACCTATAATGTCCAAATTCATAACTTCTTGTGAGTGCATATTTTGATCTTAGGATCTGAAGATGGATTATAGGGAATTTAATCCTCTTCATAATGAGCATTGGATGGGTCATTTCTCATAAAGTATGAGAAAGTTATGCTTGGTCAAAGTTGAGTTGACTTTTCCTACAAAACTCTAATTTAGCAACTTTTTGATCTTGATGAATTGTGAGCAATCTTTGATGAATCATGATCAACCCTTGATCAAATGATGAAATATACTTCAAAATGAGGATGTTGACCAAAAATCTTGAAGTTTGACTGTATGTGGGTCACAGTTGACTTTTGCCCTTGCATAGTCGATTTTTGGACGTTTGAGCAATTGACTGAGCAAACTTCCTCTGCAAGGCTTGAAACTTAACATGGATGATCTTGAGAATATATTAGGACAATGTTGAGAATTTGGGACCACTTGGACTCAAGGATCTTGATGCAACATGAAACCCTAATTTGGGGTAGACTACCTTAGGAGAGAGCTTGTCTGGTCAACCGTTGGACTACTTTGAGCAACTTGAAGATCTTTCTTGCAATGTTTTGAGAAATATGGGAGGGAAAGTTTTTGGGTACAACAATCCCGATGGACTATTGTTTTTGACGGAGCTTCCAACGCACTTGGCAATGGTATCGGTGCTGTAATCATATCTCCCGAGGGCTGTCATTTTCCTTTCACTTCCAGACTATCTTTCAACTGTACCAACAACATGGCTGAGTATGAAGCATGCATCATGAGTCTCAAAGCTGCTATCGACTTGAGGATTAAGCTATTAAGCATTTTCAGAGATTTGGCCTTGGTAATTATTTAAATCAAAGGAGAGTGGGACACGAAGCACCCTAATCACATCCATTACAGAGAACATGTGCTGAAATTGCTCCCACACTTTGAAGAAGTCACCTTTGAACATTTTCCACGAGAGGAGAACCAGTTAGAGGACGCGCTAGCTACTATGTCGTCCATGTTCAAGGTCAGATGGGACAGCGAATATCCCTAGGTCACTATTGAGAGATTGGTTGAACCAGCATATTGCTGTAAGATCGATACTGAAGGGGTAACAGACAAACCTTGGTTCCATGAAATGAAAAGGTATCTTGAGGCTCAATAATATCCTGAGGGGGCATCTGTAAATGATAAAAAGTTTCTGAGAAGGTTTTCTGCAAAATTCTTCCTCAGTAATGGAATCCTCTACAAGCGCAACCACGACTCTACTTTACTTCAGTGTGTAGACAAAAGTGAAGCAGAGAGGATTATGAAATATTTACATGAAGTTACCTTTGGCACCCATTCTAGTGGGAACACCATGGCTAAAAAGATCCTACGGGAAGGATATTACTGGTCCACTATGGAAGAAGACTGTTATCAGCATTCTCAGACTTACCACAAATGCCAAATCTATGCTGATAAAGTACATGTACCTCTGGTGCCCTTGAGAGTATTGACTGCTCCTTGGCCTTTTTTGCAATGTGGGGCATCGATATGATCAGAGAAATCAGACCTACCGCTTCAAACGGGCACCGCTTTATCCTAGTCGCCATTGATTACTTCACGAAGTGGGTTGAGGCTGCCTCTTTTGCTATTGTTACCAAGAGTGTTGTGGCGTAATTCATCAAGCACAACCTTATTTGTCGGTATGGTGTTCTAGAAAGAATCATCACAAACAATGGTAGTAATCTCAACAATACTATGATCATCAAACTTTGTAAGCAATTCAAGATCCAGCATCATAACTCTTCTCCCTACCGGTCGAAGATGAATAGCACCGTGGAGGCTTCTAACAAGAACATTAAGAAAATCATACAGAAAATGTCGGTGACATACAAAGACTGGCATGAGATGTTACCATTTGCTCTTCATGGGTACTACACCTCAGCACGTACGCCAACAGGGACAACACCTTACTCTCTTGCGTATGGTATGGATGCAGTCCTACCTATCGAGGTCCAGATCCCTTCTTTGAGAATCATGAAGGATGCCGGTTTGAACGAAGATGATTGAATCTAGACTCGACTTTACCAACTGAATCTGATTGATGAGAAAAGGTTAGCGGCTATTTGTCACAGTCATATATACCAAAAGCGTATGATAAAAGATTTTAACAAAAAAGTCAGACATCAAGTATATCAAGTGGGTGATCTAGTAATCAAGCGCATCATACTTCCACAAGGTGATTCCATGGGCAAATGGACTCCCACATATGAAGGGCCATTTGTAATCAAAAGCATATTTTTTGGTGGAGCCATGATTCTAACCACCATGGATGGTGACGACCTTCCTCACCCGATGAATGCGGACATAGTTAAAAAATACTACGCATAAATAAAGACCTTCTAGGTTGACTGGCCTAGAAAAAAACAAGGGCATACCAGTGAACCATAAGGGTTTGGGAAAAATAAGGGATAAACACAAAAAAATATATACACCCGGCAAGTCGAAAACCTGAAAAGGCGGCTTGGGCAAAAAAGGGTATCTCAGTGGACTGAAAACCGAAAGGGCGGTCCATGAAAAATTTAGGGATTTAAAGCGTATAACTATGTCTCATTGGATCACCTTGCCATCATACTTCAGTATCAAATACCAAGCTCAAACGATATCAATCGATCCAGTCAACTTCAGATAAGTAGCAAAGTGATGAGACGCTCAAGGACATAAGGGAAATAGCAGAATTGAAACTCAATGGGATTATTACACATGATTGTTTCTCTTTGTACACTATTTTGTATAATTTCCATTTTCACGACGACATTGTCCTACTAGAATGTCAGTCTCTTTGAACAAAAAACACCTATTATAAGCAAAACTTCAAAATCAATACAAATTATTTCTTTGAAAGTACAAACTTTTCGCTTTTTATGTTTTGTTTTGCAAAAAATGTCCAGTGATTATTTTTGACATATGCATTTGAATATGGTTACTGTTTACAAATACTTGCATAAAAAACAGAAAGACAATTGCTAATGACTTTAAGGTACGAGACCAAGTCTAAAAAGCCAGTTGCAGTCCCTGCAGATATGTTCTCCAGCAGGTACAAAGGCAGAGACGTCCTACTGCAAAGTCACCGCTACATCCCCAACATACGTCCTAGTGATATCTATATCCCCACAGAGTAGAAACAACCAAGTTTTGATCTTTTCTTCACCAAGCAGGAATTACCTCCTCCAACAAAGTTCCCTCAGAGAGCTGGAATTTGTATTCCCTAGCCGAGTTTCTATAACCTCAGACGGTTTGTAAAGCCTTATCCCAAGTAGAGTTTATTTCTCTAGCCGCGGAAGTTTATCCCCTAACATAGTTTATTTCTCTACATGGGTAAAATCTCCCAACAAAGCATCTCCTTCCCCACAGAGTCATTCTCAAGAAGAAGTCAAATATCTCCGACAGAGTACCCTCAAACGGAAGGAGGAAATCCCTAGCAAATCACCTCCATTCGTCATCCCCAGCGGAAACGAAGGATTCAGCTTCTCAATACTCTCCAGCAGCAGTCAGGGATTTATTTTCCCAGACTAGGAAATTCGCAACAGCATTCCATGTTCATACATCATGGCAAGCGCATACATATTGCATACAACACAATCTCATTTATTTTGAGAACATCATTACCCAATGCATTTCATGCATCATGACATTTCATACATCTAACGCCTTACCTTGTCAGGAAAGATTAACAGACAAATGTCACCATCAATTCACAACAAGTTCCAAAATAGTTCTTGAAATAAGACAGGGCAACTATCTGAAATAGCACTTAACATCATTGCTAAAGCCCCGAGTCCGACCGGATAACAGTCAATCTACAATTCAAGACACTGTGAAGCTTGGATCCGACCAGATGACAGTATAAGGTGCTGCGAAGCCTGGAATCCGACCAGATAGCAGTTTACTCTGTCATTTACTATGAAGCCTGGACTCGACCAGATAATAATATACCTCAGATTCAATTTGAAGCATGGACCCGACCAAATAACAGCTTAATTTCTTCAAATCACTGAAGCCTGTATACGACCAGATAACGATATACCTAGATTCAAGTTGAAGCATGGACCCAACCAGATAACAGCTTAATCTTCTTCAAATCACCGAAGCCTGGATACGACCAGATAATGGTATACCTCAGATTCAAGTTGAAGCCTGGACCCGGCCAGATAATAGCTTAACTTCTTCAAATCACCGAAGCTTGGATACGACCAGATAACAATATACCTCAGATTCAAGTTGAAGCCTGGACCCGACCAGATAACAACTTAATTTCTTCAAAATCACTGAAGCATGAATATGACTAGATGATGGTATACCTCAGATTCAAGTTGAAGCCTGGACCCGACCAAATAACAACTTAATTTTCTTCAAATCACCGAAGCCTGGATACGACCAGATAACAGTATACCTCAGATTCAAGTTGAATCCTGGATCCAACCAGATAACAACTTAATTTTCTTCAAATCACTGAAGCCTGGATAGGACCAGATAACGGCATACCTCAGATTCAAGTTGAAGCCTGGACCCAACCAGATAATAGCTTAATTTCTTCAAATCACTGAAGCCTGGATACAACCAGATATCAGTTTAATGTCTACAATTACTGCGAAGCATGGAACCGACTAGAAAGCAGTTAATTACATATTCCCCAATAAATCGCTGTGAATCCTGGAACACAACCAGATAACAATCATCCTTATTATCCTCAGCGAGTCTTTGTGAAGCCTGGATCCCGACCAGATAACAGCTCACTTTCGTCTCTCCAATCAAGATATAACTCCCCATTAGAGTAATGGACAACTGAAGCTCGTAGACTCTATTCCCGCAAAAACATTCCCCAGCGAACTCCTCCTCAGACAGCAGGAACAAGAATTCCTACAAAGAGACCTCTTATGAAGTCAACATTTACTCTGGATGGCATCTTTTAGCCCATCTCCGACGACTCTCCGTCATTTTCTCTGGATGGCATATTTAATCCCATCTCCAACAATCTTCTGTCATCTTTTCCAAATGGCATCTATAAGCCCATTCCCTATATTATCCACCGACAGTGCTACTTCAGATGAGTGAAAATTTCTGGGCACTCTAATGTTCAATCATCTTCCACCTTCAGATCACGAAAGGAAGACAAGCCAATCTACATCCTCAGGTTTAACAAGATTGAACAGGGGCAGCTGTTGTACCCCAAAAGTTTCCCTCTCATATTTTCCCAAGAGTTTTCCCTCACACAGTGGTTACAAACACTTGGTTAAAGAAAGAGGAAATTTTTGAATATTAGCAAAGTCACTTTCGGTTGGCAGTTCAACTATGTCCTTCGATTGGTAGTTAAGAAATTTCCTTCAATTGGCAGTTAAACAGTGCCCTTCGATTGGCATAACAACAAGTTTCAACTGAGCCCTTAAAAAACTTCGATACAAGCTTGACTCACTAGTCTTCAATTGGGCATTTAACACCCTTCGATCAAGCTTTGGTCCGCAAGTCTTCGATTGAGCTTTGTTTTCCTTTGAAATGGCCCCCTTCGATTCAGAAAGAAGGGGGGTTCCTTTTGACTTCCTTCTTTTGAAGCACCTCTGGCTTCTTTCGTTTGGAACTATCTTCGGGCCTCCTTCGTTTGAAGCACCTCTAGCTTGTTTCATTTGGAACTATCTCTGGGCTTCCTTCGTTTGAAGCATCTCTGGCTTCTTTCATTTGGAACTATCTCTGGGCCTCTTTCGTTTTAAGCACCTTTGGTTTGTTTCACATAGGCCCCCATTGGGACAAATGGCCTGCCTGCCTGCACAAGGCAGGAATTTTCTTCACGCCTATAAGGCCACTTGCTACATGCATGCCTGTACAAGGTAGGGACTTCCCTCATGCTAAGTTTTGACAGCCCAATTTCTACACTATGGCATTCCAAAAGTCCATTCGAAGGACACATATTGTTGGCCATTCGAAGGGGCTGAATCAGAGCCATTCGAAGGAGCATGCAGAAGGCCCATTCGAAGGCTACACATGAGGTCCATTCACAAAAAGGAAATTTAAGGCCCAATCGAAGGATGAAAATTGACTGCATTTGAAGGAGCCAAAATGTCCACATGCATTCAAATTCAAAAAAGGACAAGATCTCATGTTTTTGGCCAACGTTACATATTCTCATTCATGGATTTCAAACACATAATCAAGGTTGTTTAAACCTTTTCCTTCTTGTCCCCTCTATATAAAGAGATCACAAGTGTTGCATCACACACGGACAGATTGCCTAAAAAAATAGAATACTCACACCAACATAGAAAGGATCAAAATTCTAACTAGTTTTCCTTGCAGGCACCCTCAATCCAGGCGAAGGCTACATTTGTGTTCCTGGGATTTCCAGGAATCTATTCCAAGCCAAGCCACACCCAGATTCATAAATCGAAGCATCTCTATTTGGCAAGGATTTACCCAAATTGAAACTGCATTTCTAAGCCTTCTAAATACATATTATTGGTATATATGTGCTGCTAATACCATTTGTGTTTATATGAGCATATCATACGTAAGATAACATGCAGGAATAAAGTCACGCCATTGAAAGGAATAACATGATATGCCTTTTGAAACTCATGGCATAGCCCGTTTCAAGGCAAAATAAGCTTATGCCTGAGGACAGAAGATTCAAATTAGGGAGAAGGACCTGGGTTCGATACTCAGGTCCTGCATCTTTATTTTTTTGCCAGCATTTGTCTTGTAGGTTCAATTCAAAGAATAACTCCCTCTTTGAATCGAAAAAGGCAACATCCCTCCTGGATTAAAAATCCCATCCCCTTCACAGAATCGAAATGCAACATCCTTCATGAATCGAAAGGGCATGACTCTCTCTGGATCTAAGCTTCTCTTTTCTCCTTGGATCGAAGGATGTCCTTTTTATATTTTATTTTTGTTCTTTTTGTTATTTCTTTATTGATCCTTTTATTTAAATTAAATTTAAATCAAAATCACAAAAAAACATTAGGCTATTGTCTTTTCTAATTAAATTAATTTTGTAAATAAATAAATAAATTATTTTAATCTCTTTCTTGAAATTAAAGCTAAATAGACAGAGGTTATATTTTCTTAAAATAAAAACAAAATAAAAGAGTTTTCACCTTAGGATTTTTCAGACATCTTTTCTACTTTGCGCATTTACCTATTTTCATATTTTTCCATATTATTGTATCTGCCTACTGGATGTAATAGATTAAAACTAGGACATTTACTATTTTATCCCCCTCATTCTTGTACAGTGTAAATTCCCTCCCCAAAGCATTGTAATAGCGTAGATTTAAATTCCTGTATTTTAATATTCTGTAATATATATTAACTGCTAGTAATTAGACGTGTATGATAAGACTTATAATCAAACGCTAGAAAACTTAACAAAAAGATAAATAACTGAATTGAACACAATTGCACACAAGCACCTCTAGGGTATCCCACTTTGGTTTCCTTTAAAAAATAAAACAGTCATGAGGCAGGAACGCTTTAGCAAAGACCCATAAATAAAAAAAGATCATAGTCCCTCGATGACCCTACAATTGCCTTTCGATAAATGATCTAGGCCCTAAAATAAAATTTCTAAAGCGTCTCAACAAGTTGCCTTCGTGACTGTAAAACTTCCCTTCGATTGTCCCTCAAACATCCGATGACAAAGCTACCTACTCGCTAATAGTAGGATAGCATTGCCTAAAGGAAAAGAGGAAAAAAATGACCCTTTTCGAGTAATAAAGTAGACATCTGTTAGAAGTTTGCTCAAACATTTTGCACTTACACAAAATCTGCTTTTCAAAAACAATTTTAAAGCACTTTGTTTACTTTCTCCATTATCCCGAGAAACATTACAAAGTTTTCCGTACTAAGGCGTTTTCAAAACATTTTCAAATAGGTATGCTAACACCTTCCTTTTCCATAATCTACCACCCTTACTCAGAAAACTCTCAAAAAGGTATTTTTATGTTCTTTTCACCCTTTCCTTTGTTGGATAAAAGAAAAGACAGTGGCGACTCTTGCTTACCGTACATTTGCGAACACAAACGCAAAACCAGTATATAGCAGTCGGTTCTGCCACCATACCACAATCTTTATTATGAAGTTTTGACTTGGTCTCTTTGTGTTCAATTTTTGGCTGTATATTGCAGTTGCTTTTGATAGATTTTGGACTATTTTGGACAGCATATGCAGGGCTGCAATGCAGTATGTTTTTGACAGCATTTTGGCCTCTTGTATTTTTCCTCTTTTATTGTAATCCAATTTTTTTTTGTGTGCAGCATTTAGGACTATGATGAATTCTGAATTTTAACTTTTATTTCCTTTCATGTTGTCCTCTGTGAACCAATTAAAGGTTGTGATTTGCAATGGACGAAACACAGACGAAACTCTGCCCCTTTATTTATGATTCTTCTTACCAATCCCTAATGATGAAAGTGTAGAGAATTCATTGAAATTTTATATTCATGTTCCAACATGAATTTTTGCTAACTAATTCTCTCTTTTTGCTTACATTTACGAGCAAATTGGACGATAGGGAGAATCGACGAAGAGTGACTTGAAATTCTTGAAGAACGCTTGATGATGAAGAAATTCCTTTGTAGTTTAGTACATTGTTAGGAATTTTGTAACATTGTGAATTTGTGATTTGAATTTTGAGGTTTAGAAACATGTAAAGTGTACACTAATTCACTTGTAATTTTAAACAATGAAGTTTTGTTGTAATCTTGCATTCTTGAATCATCTTAAATTTGTTTCTACAAAACTTGAATATTCCTTTTTGATACAATTTAAATTATGAGCACAACTTGGATTATTCTTTATGGTCTATAAACTTAAAATGCCTCTTGAGAAAAGAATGAGACTTGAATCCTTGAAACATGCCTTGAATAATGCTTTGTATTTTCCTGTAGGATTGAATCATCAATTCTTGAAAACTTGAAATGGATGTCTTGAATTTGGGTTTGGAATTGATGTTGAACTTGTAATTAATTTGAAAGAAAGATTGGAAATTTGAATGAAGATGAATGAAGTTGATGAATGCCTTGAATTCTAAATAGTTCACAAAAATGAATTTTTTTCAAATATATCAAAATTGCGCCATAAGCATATTGATCCTTTTGAATATCTTGAAACAAATTCATGTGAATGAATTATGCCTCACATGTTTGAATTAGGCCGAAGTCAAAAGAATTATTTGAATGGATCCTCGAATCTTCTTCATTAAAATCCATATCTTCAATTCATAGTAACTTTAAATACGAGCCAACATTGTAAATCTTGCCTTTAAGAATTTTGATCAAAATCCTTCTTCGATCCAATAATCGTTATTGTTCAAACGCAAAAGATTTAAAGTACGAATAACAAACTATCCATGAACCTTCAAACTCAAACTCTTGTTTCAATGAATCATCCCAACATAATGATCAACATCTAGAAGTTAATAACATTCTAAAGTCAAGAAATTCCTATAGAACATCAATAAATTTCATGGTCTTCCAAGCGCATTTTGACTTCGGTCATTGAAGCAATCTCATATACAACGCTATTTGTGATGCTCCGCAAAAAGAATCGCTTCACAACTTTGAAAATTGAAGAAGTTACGAACCTCGAAAATTGGACAAGAATTTCTCGTGATTTGGTCAAATTTGCTAAATGACCTCAAAAGTATTCAAATTTTCTGAATATCTTTCGTACGTAATCAGCTCTTGACTTGTGAAGAGAAATTGGGGATGACGTCAAGGAGAGTCATACGCAAAAAGAAACGCTCAAAAGTATCATATAATGAAGAAGTTACAATCGTTTGAACTTGATCTTGCAAAGGTCGATTTTTGGCTCAATGTAGTTCATTTTCAGTTATCTGAACCATTGATTAAGCAAACTTGCAATGCAATGTTTGAAAACTGACACGAAAATCCTCCAGAATACATCAAGAACCATGAAGACCATTTAAAACCTTAGAAACTCAATTTTTCTTGAGAAATAACAAACCCTAGCTGTTGACTCAATGCCTAGGAGGAGAATCTGTTTGATCAAACCCTAAGCCATTTTATGTATTTGTGAAACCCTAACATAACATCTTGAATGAAAAATGGGAGGGAAAATTTTGGGGTACAACAGCTGCCCCTGTTCAATCTTCTTAAACCTGAAGAGTTAGATTGGCATGTTTTCCATTCGTGATTCAAAGGTGGAAGATGATTGAACACTAGAGTACCCAGAAATTTGCACTCGCTGATGCACAAAGGAAATGCCTTGAATTTATTGTATCGGGAATGAGATTACATATGCCATTTGGAGAGTGACAGAATATTGTCGTAGATAGGATTATAGATGCCATCAGAAGTGGTTGAGAATCGTCGGAGATGGGCTTACAGATGCCATCAAGAAGTGACTGTTGATAGAGATTGGAAGAAGTGTCAGGATAGATCTTTGGTCAATTTATAATGAAACAACATATGTATGTATTTTTTTTTGTATGGATAAGAATCAGAGAAATATTAGGGTCGATTTGACTAAACCATAGAAAATGTCTACCGGAACAGAATCAGGATAAACCATTGGTCGATTTAAACTAAACCAGTAGAAGTCTTAAAGGAAGCATTTGTCATGTAGATAGTCTCCCTGTCCTGTATCGGGGATTGATCTACAATCAGTTTGTTGGTAAAGCTGTCCTGTTTCGGGAGTTCATACCTTTGGTAATAAAGATAGTTGTCCTGTTATATTTCGATAATTGATCTTTATATGACCAAAGAGAAAGAAAGATAGTTTCCTCGTCTTGTTTCAGGAGTTAATCTTCAATCTGCTCATGTAGATAGTTGTCTTGTCTTGTTTTAGGTATTAATCTATAATCAGTTGTTCACAGATAGTTGTCCTGTCTTGTTTAAGGTATTAATCTACAATCAGTTGTTCATAGATAGTTGTCTTGTCTTGTTTTAGGTATTAATCTGAAACCCTCTTTTTGTTGGTCGTATAGATAGTTTCCCTGACTTGTTTCAGGAATTAATCTCTAACCTATTTGAGAATAGTTGGTAGTATTTTCCAGAAGAGGTATTTTGTTCGCCTGTCTTTAACTGGAAGAAGTAAATCTATCCAAATGAGGACTTTTGATTGCCTATTATTAACTAGAAGAGGTGAATTTATCTAAAAGAGGACTTTTGTTTTGTTGATTGACTTTTCCTGCAAGGAAGAGGGTTAGTTGCATGCAGATGTATGCATGGCTTGATGATGTTCTCAAAATAAATGAGATTATGTTGTATGCATTTATCATGTATGAATGTAAAATATTGTTGAAATGTATCTTTGTCTTGGAAAATAAATCCTTGATAAATGTTGGGGAGCCTTGGGAAATTAAATCCCGGGCTGCTGTTGACGATTAAGAGTATGTGTATCTTCAAACTTTGTTTAGAATGTTTCCGCTGGGGATTCCTGTCTTATTGTTTGAGGAGAACTCCGCTGGGGAACATTGACTTTTCCTGGGAAAAATATATAGAGAGTGTTCATTTATGTTTGGGGAAAGAGTTCATGAGTTTTAGTTGTCCGTTTCTATATTGGGAAGCTATCTCGTGATTGGAGAAAGTTTAGCTGTTATCTGGTTGGATTCCAGGCTTCACGATAACTTGTTGGGGATAGTGAAGTTAACTGTTATCTGGTCGGATTCCGGGCTTTACAGCAACTCACTGGAGATAGTGGCGAACTCTACTGGAGAATAGGAGTTTAACTAGTGATTTGTAGGAGTTAAACTGCTATCTGGTCGGGTCCAGGCTTCAGTAACTTGAAATTTAGATTCACTGTTATCTGGTCGGGTCCAGGCTTCAACAATTTGATCTTGAGGTTAACTGGTATCTGGTTGGGTCCAAGTTTCAGCAACTCAAATTGTTATCTGGTCGGGTCCAGGTTTAAGCAATTTGAAGAAGTTAAATTGTTATCTGGTCGTGTCCAGGCCTTAGTAACTTTAAAATTGTGATATACTGTTATCTGGTTTGGTCCAGGCTTCATAGTAACTTGCTTGAAAGATATGAAGTTGAACTAGTATCTGGTCGAGTCCAGGATTCGTAGTAACTTGCTTGAAAGAAATGAAGTTGCACTAGTATCTAGTCCGGTCCAGGCTTCATAGTAACTTTCTTGAAAGATATGAAGTTGCACTAGTATCTGATCCGGTCCAGACTTTATAATAACTTTCTTGAAAGAGATTAAGTTGCACTAGCATCTGGTCGAGTCCAGGCTTTGTAGTAACTTGATTTGAAGAGAAAGGAGTCAACTGATATCTGGTCAGATTCCAGGCTTCATAGTAACTTCGGGGATAATAATAATTCCTTTGGGGATCGAAATGGCTTTACCGGGGGTTAAGGGGTTCCGTCCATTGAATTGCAATAGTTTGGGAAGTAAACTCAAGCTAGAGAATTTATAGCTTTGTTAGGGAAATAAACCCTGTTGAAGAGAATATTTGACGATCTGCAGGGGACGTAAGTTCTCTAGACAGAAACTCCACAAGGTTTCCAACTTAGCTTGGGAGAGGGTTTTTCGGAGATTGAAACTCTGGCTAGCGGATTACATGAATCCAACTCTGTGGGGATAATTTGATTGAAGTAACTCTGTGGGGATATCCCAAATTTTAAAGTAAATCCTTATTACTATTTTTACGCACACTTTTATTAACAGTTAATCAAGTTCATATGCATTTGTTCATTCAATTTTAGCCATTGGACACTTTTTCACTTAAAACAAAAAAAAAACAAAAAGTTTTCCACTTCAAAATGTATTTGTATTGATACTTTGCCCAAAAATAGGCGTTTTTGTACAAGGAGACATAAATCCTAGTAAGAGGAACTCGTCGAAAGAATGAAAATAGTACAAAGTGAAAACAAAAATAAATAGCTGTGATCGGTGGAAATAGAACTGACTGTTTTTAGCTGGATCGCGTATGTCGCGGTAAGCAAGAGTCGCCACCGTCTTTTATGTTCTCCAACATGGAAAGGACAAAAGCACAGCAAAATTCCTTATTGAGAATGTCTCTCGGTTCGGGAGGTAGATTTATAGAAAGGGAATGTGTTAGCACCCTTTCTATCCGTGGTTATCCACGGGCTCTTAGGTACTTGCTCTTATGTTTTCAAAAGATGTTTACTTTTCAAATGTGAGTGGTTTTGAAAAAGTTTCGTTTTTCGAAAGATTTCTAAGGGACTCTTGTATCTGTCCTCAAGAGTGTTTGAAAAATTTGTTTTGAAAACTTTTGAAAGTGTCAGTGTGAAAAGATGTTTGGTTTGTTTTTGAAGAGAGCAAGTACCCATGAGTCATCTACCTACCCTAAATAATTAGGCTGTGTAAGAGTCCTTAAGGTAGTGCCATCCCACCATTGAGAGGTAGGTAGCACCACCGTTGGAGGTGTTCGGGTCAATTCGATTATTAGGGGCATTGTGGTCACCGAAGCAATAGTAGGACACCTTAGAAGTAACCCTAATGTCCTAGATCCTTTTTAATCCGAGGCAACCGTTTCGAGGCAACTGGATCTTAGACATAAGGGCAACCGCTAAAACACCCTATACTTGACGACCACTTTCGAGGCAACGAGTGAAGCGTACCCTAGAAGTGGCATGTGCATTGTGTGTTGTTTTCATGTTAAAATTTATCTTGGATCATGCAATTGTGAGCTACGAGTTGTTTTTAATTATCATACATTCTTTCATGCAATTTAGCAGTTAGGAGTGCGGAAAATAAAATACGGAAAGGTAAAAGCTACGCTATTACAAGGCGCGGGTCTATACATCGCCAAAAAAGAAAGACCCGTTTTTGATAAAGATGCGGAAAGTAAAAAAAAGCAATAAACCTAATTACTATTACATTCCGGAAACAGTTACATAATAATCCAATAAACAATAATGTGCAAATAGAAATTAAACTGGACGTCCTTAGGGTTTTGACCCTTTTGAGAAATTACGAGCTTTTTTGTCCTTTGCTTTAAATTAAAATTAAACCTAATTATTATAAGAAAGATGTTTTTTATGTTTTTGTATTTAATGATAATAAAATAAATTAAAAATCAAGAAAACCCTAGCTCTAAGTTTATTTTAATTATTAATGAAAAATGTTAAAGTTAAACTAATTTAAACTAATTAATTAATTTACATGTTATTTACTAAAATAACAATAATTAATAATGATGATAATAAGAAAAATGATTAAAAAAGGTCAAAACCTAATTCTATGCAACTTTATTTATTAAGAAAAAGGATTAAAATTAAAACCTAAATTAAACTAAGTTAATTGTTAGCATTTATTTACAAAAATAAATTAATGGTGAAATTAATAAATAATTAAAATATATTTACAATTTTGATTTTCTGATTTTTATTAGGAAAAATTAATTTGTGGTGAATTTATAATAATAATTAAAACAATTAAAATAAATTTAAAAGAAAAGAAAATAAATAAAGCAAGGCAAACCAAAGGGGTATGTTGGCCCAAGGGGAGGTTTGCTTTGAGCAATTCTGGCCCAACAATGCTCTGAGCCTTGTTGACTTTCATGATCGCCTATGCCTGCTTTGACCTGAGCATATGATACTCCTTCCCTTGCAATCCTTGGATTGATAGTCACAGCCACTTGGCACATGGAGCACTGAAGGTTCATGATAGATCATTGACAAGCGCTGCACTGGAACATGTTGGAAAAAAGATCAACAATTATATGGGGGACCTGGGAATCGAACCCAGGTCCCAACGATTGCAAGCCACGTCCACAACCACTCAGCCATTGCATTGTATTTGTAATAATAATGGACAGTGAAAATAATATGCAAAAACAACAATTATGCTAGGAATTTAAAAAAAGCACGCATCATATTTGAATACGCCAGTCATGTCCTTCCACATATTGTCTTCTTCATCTGGCCTGAAACAAAAAACAAGCAAATAGCGGGGGTTTTAAACCCCCACAAACCAAAAGTGCCAAGAATAGCGATTAGAGCTATGGATGATATAAAAAGAGCGCGAGGGTTGGGTTGAATTCGTCTGGCCTTGACAAATTAAACCATAGTCATGATGTGGTCCAATTTTTCCTTACGTGCAAAGCCCCAATTAAGAGCTTCAAAAACCCTAGATTTCGTCCATGGTAGATTTCGATTCAGGATGTTTCAACACAATTAAACTATCCCATTAGCTTCAGAATGTTCCTAACAACACAAACCAATCAAGAAAATGGATTAAAAACGCATGAATTATGATATGCAAATTTGGAAAATAATGCAAACCGAGTGACTTGTGTTCTTTGATTCTTTGCGTATTTGGACTTGTTCTTGATGGCAATGGATTCCTAGAGACTCAGGCAAGGTGTTTGAATCTTTTTTAGGCTTTGAATTGTTCTGCAAATAAGATTTCAGTTTCACACTATTTCTTGAATTTTTTCAATTTGGTTATGGTCTTCTATGGCTGCTTTCACGTTGTTAACACTAGGGTTGGCTTCAGCATATGTATTGGAATCAAAACTAGGGTAAACCTTGGCCCAAAAGTCCATGAAATTATGTTTTCAATATTTGATTTTAATCAAATCTTTTCCAACTTTTTTGATTGATAAAACTTGCCAAACATGGATGATTTTTCCTTTTTGATTGAGAAACGAGATTGCCAGCTTGCCCTGATCAGATTTGCTTCACAAAAGATCCAAAAACCATATCTTTTGAATTTTCCTACAATTAAAATCAATTAAATGAATTAATATTAATAAAAATTCAATTAATTAATTAAAAATAAGAAAATAAATCATTTTAAGTTCAATGGGTCGTGCATAGGCTTTGGGCAAAGATTCAAGAAGGAATTTGAGGCCCATTAGCAAAAATGAAATGTTTTAGGCAAAGTTGAGTTTTGAAAGTTCCCAAAAATTTCCCAACTTCTCCAATGCATATCTTGCTAAATTTTGAAGCTATGAACATGTTCTTGGACATTTTGGAAAGGTATTTAAGTCCTCTAACCAATGCCTTTGGTCCCATGTCATTTTTATTTACCAATCTCAAGTAATGGTGTTTGACTTAAAGTGCCTTTTTGTTGACTTTTGAAAATGACCTATAATGTAGAAATTGATAACTTTTTGTGGGAGCATTTATTGGACTTGGAATGTGAAGATGAGTTGTAGGAAATGTCATCCCCTTCAAAATGAGAATTGGATGGAATTTTTCTGATGAACCATGAAAAAGTTATGCCCTGGTCAATTTGCAGTTGACTTTTCAGCTGTCCAAAAATAGAAACTTTTGATTCTTGAGACTTTTTGAGCCATGCTTGTGGAATCATGATCAAGAATTGATCAAATGATGATTGTGGCTTCAAAATAAGATGTTGACCAAAAATTTTGACTTTTGACTATCAAATGACCATTTTACCCCTGCAGTTGACTGTGAAGCAATTAGGGTTTTTGACTGTGCAACTTGATGCTGTGAGTCTTGAAACTTGACATATGGATGCTTGACAATGTATATAGGCATATGGGACTTGATTGGACCCTTGAAAACCTCAATTTCTTTTCAAGAACCAAAACCCTAATTTTGACTGTGTTAGGAGGCAATTGGACTGTGCAACCCTTGAGAGATTTTGAACCATTTGGAGATATATTGACAAATCTTGAAGAATATGGGAGGGAAAATTTTGGGGTACAACAGTTGCCCATGTTCAATCTTCTTAGACCTGAGGATGTAGATTGGCTTGCGTGCCTTTCGTGATCTGAAGGTGGAAGATGATTGAACACTAAAGTGCCCAGAAATTTGCACTCACATAGTAGAATGTTAGCAGTGTGATGGCGGGAATGGGCTTACAGATGCCATTTGGAGAGATGATGGATAGGAGGATGGGCTTATAGATGCCATCTGGAGCTGTAACGGAGCCTTGTCGGGAATGGGCTTATAGATGCCATTTGGAGAGATGGTATGTGGATGGGCTTATAGATGCCATCTAGGTGTCGATCGCGTAAGAGATTCCTTAGCGAGAACTTGCGTACCTGAGAAAGAAAGATAATTACCTGGCCTGTTACAGGGGTTGATCTTCAAACTCTTTATGTAGATATGCCCTGGCTGGATACAGGTATCGAATCTCTAAACTCTTCATGTAGATATGCCCTGGCTGGATACATGTATCGAGTCTACAATCAGTTACTCACAGATGTTCCCTGGCTAGATACAAGAATTGAATCTGGAATTAGTCGTCAATAGATATGCCCTGGCTGGATACAGGAATCGAATCTTCAAACTCTTCATACGTGCCCTGGCTGGATACAGGAATCGAGTCCGGAATTAGTCGTCAACAGATATGCCCTGGCTGGTTACAGGAATCGAATCTTCAAACTCTTCAGACGTGCCCAGGCTAGATACAGGAATCGAGTCCGGAATTAGTCGTCAACAGATATGTCCTGGCTAGATACAGGAATCGAATCTTCAAACTCTTCAGACGTGCCCTGGCTGGATATAGGAATCGAGTCCGGAATTAGTCGTCAACAGATATGCCCTGGCTGGATACAGGAATCGAATCTTCAAACTCTTCAGACGTGCCCTGGCTGGATACAGGAATCGAGTCCGGAATTAGTCTTCAACAGATATGCCCTGGCTGGATACAGGAATCAAATCTTCAAACTCTTCAGACGTGCCCTGGCTGGATACAGGAATCGAGTCCGGAATTAGTCGTCAACAGATATGCCCTGGCTGGTTACAGGAATCGAATCTTCAAACTCTTCAGACGTGCTCTGGCTGGATACAGGAATCGAGTCCGGAATTAGTCGTCAACAGATATGCCCTGGCTGGTTACAGGAATCGAATCTTCAAACTCTTCAGACGTGCCCTGGCTGGATACAGGAATCGAATCCAGAATTAGTCGTCAACAGATATGCCCTGGCTGGATACAGGAATCGAATCTTCAAACTCTTCAGACGTGCCCTGGCTGGATACAGGAATCGAGTCCGGAATTAGTCGTCAACAGATATGCCCTGGCTAGATACAGGTATCGAATCTGGAATTGCGACAGTTGATAGTAATCATATTTGCATTGACCTTTTTCCTGAAAAGGCGAAACATTAGTTGTATGCAATGTCATGATGTATGAAATGCGTGATGTTCTCAAAATTAATGAGATTGTATGTTCATGATGCGTATGTGCATGCTATAATGTATGAAGATGTGATGTTTATGAATGTATTTTTGTCTAGGAAAATAAATCCTTGACGAATACCAGGAGTTTGTTGAATCCTGGGCTGATGTTGAAGAGGAGAGTTCTTCGTTTCCGCTGGGTCTGATGGTTGCAAGAATAAACCGGTAGGAGAAGATGACTCCGTTGAGGAATAAATTTTGTTGAAGAGATTATTCTGTGGGAAATTACTCTGTGGGAAGAGATACTTCGCTGAGAATTTGATGAGAACTCCGCTGGGGATTCCATTGATAAGTTCTGTTGGGGGATTGATGAACTTCGCTGGGGGATAGGAAGAACTTCGCCGAGGACGATCTTTTCGTGGTAATTAGCTGAGGATAACCCAGTTATAAGCTCTGGTGAGGAATAACCTTCTGAATAAAACCGGGGAGAGGCGTTCGTACCCTGCAGGTGATAAGCTTCCAGAATCTACTGGGGATAAGCTTCCTACTGGGGAGATAGATTCAACCTTCCTAGGGAAACTTTTGAACTGTACTGGGGAATGGCTCCACTGGGGTGTCTGTATTCCGCCGGGGAATAATCTTAGATCAAGATTGCCGGGGATGCTTGTTAGGAACGTTTGTATGCTCCGTTTGGGAATATTGAGATCTTCTGGGGATACCCAACTTCCTTGAGGCTGACAGTAGACTAACTCTGCTCGGAGAGAGTGTTGCTGACTTGCTGGAGGTACTGTGCCTTGTCAGGGCTGACGGGAGACCAACTCTGCTTGAGAGAGTATTCCTGATTCTTGTCTTACTCGGCGGGGAGTGAAGGTATCTGGGTTACATTCTTCAGCCGAACTTACCTTAGTACCTTGGTGGACAGAGCAACTAGATCGCTTAGACAACTCATTATTGCCCCTGTTTCTGATGTCACCTATAATTAGTCCTTTGTTTCGTATGCAAATATTTATGAGTTAGCAATTAGTGTCAAATGCATATATCAAAAATGAACATTGGACGTTCTTTGCACAACAAAACAGAAAAAGGAAAAATAATTGGCAATTTATCTGAAAAGTGAATTTGTATTGATTTTTTGAATTTGCCTGTAACTAGGCGTTTATGTACAAGAGGCTGACGTCCTAGTAAGAGAATGCCGCCGAACAAGAGTTTATACAATTTTGTGAAAAGGGAGACACCACAACTATGTGAAAAAGATAATCCCACTGGGTTCCGACTCTGCTATCGCCTTTATATCTTCGAGCGTCTCATCACTTGGCTGCTTAGTTGAAGATGAAGTTGATCGATCGATGCCATCTGAACCTGATGGTTGATACCGGATTCTGGATGCAAGGTGATTCAATGAGACATAGTATTACGCTTTAATCCCTAACTTTTTCCTGGACCGCCCTTTCGGGTTTTCAGTCCACCGGGATACCCATTTTTGCCCAAGCCGCCTTTTCAGGTTTTCGACTTGCCGGGTGTACAGATTTTTTCATTTTTCATCCCTTATTTTTTCCCGAACCCTTTTGGTTCGCCGGGAAGCCCTTACTTTTGCCTAGGTGTGTCAACCTAGCGGGTCTTTAATTCATGCGTAGTATCTTTTTACTATGTCTGCATTGGCGGGGTGAGGAAGGTCGTCACCATCCATAGTGGTTAGAATCATAGCTCCTCCTGAGAAGATATGTTTAACCATAAATGGCCCTTCGTATGTGGGGGTCCATTTGCCCCTGGGATCACTTTGAGGAAGAATGATGCGCTTGATTACCAGGTCCCCAACTTGATACTCTTGTGGTCTGACTTTCTTGTTAAATGCCCTGATCATCAGTTTTTGATACGTTTGACCATGACAAATAACAGTGAGTATTTTTTTCCGTCAATTAGGTTTAAATGATCAAGTCGAGTCTGGATCCAATCATCTTCGCTCAAGCCTGCATCCTTCATTATCCGGAGAGAGGGTATCTGGACTTCAATCGGCAAGACTGCCTCCATGCCATAGACCAAGGAAAAGGGAGTTGCCCCGGTTGATGTTCTTGGTGAGGTACGATACCCATGAAGAGCAAACGGTAACATCTCGTGCCAATCTTTATAGGTCACTGTCATCTTCTGCACAATCTTTTTGATATTCTTATTTGCTGCTTCTACAGCCCCATTCATCTTCGTCCGGTAGGGAGAAGAGTTGTGGTGCTGTATCTTGAATTGCTCGCAGAGCTCAGTGATCATCTTGTTATTATGATTGGTACCATTGTCCGTAATGATCCTTTCCGGGACGCCGTATTGACAGATCAGGTTGTGTCGAATAAACCGTGCCACGACGTTCTTGGTTACGGTAGCGTAGGAAGCTGCTTCAACCCACTTTGTAAAGTAATCGGCCGCCACCAGGATGAAGCGATGCCCGTTGGATGCTGTAGGGTTAATCTCGCCGATCATATCAATGCCCCACATTGCAAAAGGCCAAGGTGCAGTCAAGACATTCAGAGGGACTGGAGGAACGTGTACTTTATCTGCATAGATCTGGCACTTGTGACATGTCCGAGAATGTTGGTAACAGTCGGCTTCCATTGTGGACCAGAAATATCCTGCCCGAAGGATTTTCTTTGCCATGGTATGTCCACTGGAATGCGTTCCGAAGGTACCTTCATGCAGTTATGCCATGATCTTTTCTGCTTCCGTCTTATCCATACAACGCAGTAAGGTTGAATCATGGTTTCGCTTGTAAAGAATGTCGTTGCTGAGGAAGAACTTTGCAGCGAACCTTCTCAGGAACTTCTTGTCGTTGACAGATGCACCCTCGGGGTATTCTTGAGTTTCCAAGTACCTCTTCACCTCATGATACCAAGGTTTTTTATTTACCTCTTCAACCTCGAGATCACAACAATATGCAGGTTCATCCAGTTTCCAGATAATGATCCGGGGAGCCTCGTTATCCCATTTGACTTTGAACATAGAAGACATCGTAGCCAGCGCGTCCGCCAACTGATTCTCCTCTCTTGGGAAGTGTTCAAAAGTTATCTCCGTGAAATGGGGGATCAATGTCAACACACACTCTTTGTAAGGAATAAGATTCGTATGTTTCGTATCCCACTCGCCTTTGATCTGATTGATCACGAGAGCGGAATCTTCGAAGACACTCAGAAACTTGATCCTTAGGTCAATTGCAGCTTGAAGACCCATGATGCATGCCTCATACTCCGCCATATTGTTGGTGCAGTTGAAACATAGTCGGGCAGTAAGTGGAGTATGAGTGCCTTTTGGGGATATGATCATAGCGCCGATACCGTTACCCAAAGCGTTAGAGGCTCCGTCAAAATGCATAGACCATCGGGATCCTTCCTCAGGTCCTTCATCCGGTCCAGGTACTTCACAATCAGTCATTACCATGATGTTCTCGTCAGGAAATTCAAAGTTCATTGACTGGTAGTCGTCTACTGCATGGTGTGCCAAATGGTGTGCCAATACACTTCCTTTGATTGCTTTCTGAGTCGTGTACTGGATGTTGTATTTTGTCAAGATCATCTGCCATCTCGCTATTCTTCCAGACATAGCAGGCTTTTCGAATATCTACTTTATTGGATCCATTTTTGAAATTAACAGAGTAGTGTGAGTCAGCATATACTGTCTCAGCCGGCGAGCAACCCATACCAAAGCGCAGCAAGTTTTCTCAAGCAGTGAGTATCGGGTCTCACAGTCGATAAACTTTCTGCTAAGGTAATAAATGGCATGCTCTTTTCGGCCAGACTCGTCATGCTGCCCCAGCACACACCCCATTAAGTTGTCAAGTACTGTCAAATATAATATTAGAGGTCTCCCTTCAACCGGTGGTATAAGGATGGGTGGTTCTTGGAGATACTCTTTGATTCTGTCGAAAGCGGCCTTACATTCATCATTCCAACGTACTACTTGATCTTTCTTCAGTAGCTTGAAGATTGGTTCACAGGTAGCAGTTAGATGTGAGATGAATCGGGCAATATAATTCAGACGTCCTAGAAAGCCTCTGACTTCTTTCTCTGTCTTGGGAACTAGCATCTCTTGTATGGCTTTAACCTTGGAAGGGTCCACTTGAATACCCTTGTCGCTCATGACGAAGCCTAGCAACTTTCCAGATCTTACCCCGAAGGTGCACTTGTTCGGGTTCAACCTCAGCTTGTACAACTTCAAACGGTCAAACAGCTTCTGCAGATGGTCAAGGTGTTCCTCCTCAGTTTGAGACCTTGCAATCATATCATCGACGTATACTTCAATCTCATGGTGGATCATGTCGTGAAATAAAGCAACCATGGCACGTTGGTAGGTTGCCCCAGCATTTTTCAACCCAAAAGGCATGACCTTGTAGCAGAAGGTGCCCCACTGAGTAACAAAGGTAGTCTTCTCCACGTCTTCTGGAGCCATCTTGATCTGATTATAACCTGAAAAGCCGTCCATGAAGGAGAACACCTTGTGCTGAGCAATATTGTCAACCAGAACATCGATGTGAGGCAGGGGGAAGTCATCCTTGGGGCTCGCCCTGTTCAAATCCTTTTAATCAACACACATTCTGACCTTACCATCTTTCTTTGGTACTGGAACCACGTTGGCAACCCACTGAGGGTAAGAAATCACTGCTAGAAACCCGGCGTCGAATTGTTTCATAACCTCAACTTTGATCTTCTCGGACATCTCTGGACGCATACGGCGGACCTTCTGTTTAACTGGAGAGCAGTCTTCCTTGGTAGGCAGGTGATGAACCACAATGTCGGTATCCAACCCATACATGTCTTCGTAAGACCAGGCAAAGATTTCCACATAATCATGCAACATCTGAATCAACTGGTGTTTCACGCTGAGCTCCAGATTGGCACCAATCTTGACTTCCTTTCTGTCTGTCTCAGTACCCAGATTTACCGTTTCCACTGGCTCTTCATGTGGTTGAATGACCCTCTCTTCTTGGAGTAACAGTCTTGCAAGCTCGCCAGGCACTTCACAATCATCTTCACCTTCGTCTTCGGCTAAGTTGATCAGATTTTCGAAGTCATAACTGGCAGTAGCAGAGTCGTTACCAGTGAGATCCATAGTGGATTGAAACCTGTATAGGTGAGTGTGTGTAAATATAGCTGTTTTGCAATATATAAAGAAAGAAAGGGAGCACAAGATTCGAAATGCGAAAAAACGTCCAATGTTTTTATTCATGATATATGGAAATGACAAGTAATAAGCCCTCACAAATGAAGCCACGGTGCCCCGGGTAAGACACCGGGCCATAAAGTTTTAAATTATTGTTCGTTACAAATTTAAAAAAAATAAAGGAGTTCATTACTGAGTAACAAAAGTAACAGGTATGAAATCTTTGGCAGTCCAATTGTTCAGTCCACCGTCGGTCGTCTGGTAGATCCAGCTATCAAATTCAGATTCCTCCGCATCACTTTCAATAGCATTCACTCCCGGATTGGTGATGAATACGGGAGGTCTTCCAATCCTTGCTTTACGTACAGCCCTCTGAGCCTCTGCAGTGAAACCCAGCCCAAACTTGTCAGTCTTCGGAGTAAAATCAGGAAGTCTGCCCCAGTTTGCACACTCACCCTTATCAACCACAGCCCGTGCATCCTTCAAGGAAGCCATCTTCAAAGGAGAACTATCTTCAGTCACAGTCTCCGCTGATGCCAGTGTTGGAGGAACCTCTTCAAAGTGTTGAAAGGGGGTCTTAATGAACTCCCTGTCCATCTCTATATACCGGAATGAGTTAAGATGGCTAACCATGTATTCTTCCTCCCTATGCACTGTAACAATTTTCCCTCTGACCGAGTACTTGAGTTTTTGATGTAGAGTTGAGGTCACAGCTCCAGCTTTGTGGATCCAAGGATAACCCAGCAAACAAGAATAGGATGGTCGGATGTCCATCACATAGAATGTTGAGTCAAAGACTTGAGAACCAACCCGGATTGGAATGTCCACTTCACCATGTACCATCCTCTTCGACCCGTCAAAGGCCCGGACAATAATGTTACTAGGCTTCAACTCCAAACTCTCACAATCCAACCTGTCTAAGGCCTTCTTGGGCAATACGTTCAGCGAAGAACTGGTGTCTACCAACACATGGGCGAGAGTAGTGCCCCTGCATTCAATGGAGACATGCAGGGCATCATTGTGGTTCTTTCCCTTGGCGGTCAGATCAGCGTCAGAGAAACCCAGACCATTATCAGCGGTTAAGTTGGCCACACAATCAGTAAATTGATCAGCAGACGTCTCTTGTGGCACATGGGCCGTCTTCAGGAAGGAGATCAGAGCCTTGGCATGTGCCTCTGAACACAACAACAGTGATAGCATAGAGATCTTAGAGGGGGTGTGCCCCAGCTGTTCAACGACGTTGAAATCACTCTTCTTGATAATCTTAAGGATTTCTTCCATCTCTTGCTGGGAAGCTTCAACATTAACAGTCTTCGGTGCCTCCATCTGGGCAGGCACATCAGCAATCCCTTTGCCCTGAGTGTCAGATGACTCGGCAGCAGGGGTAGAAACTTGATCAGGAGGGGAAACAGGCACACTGGCAGGTGTGATAACAAGAGGTCTTTGAATAGATGGAGGTGCAATATTAGGCGAGAAGAGCCTGCCATTGCGAGTAACTTTAGCAGGACCGGTGATGTTACTGATGCCGGTACTAGTATTGAACTCTTGTTTTACTCCGAGCACATACACATCTGCCCCATAGTGCCACGGGACAGCCTTGTCAGATTTATAGGGGAGGGGCCCCGGAACGGTAATGATGATAGGTGCAACAGACATGATTTTGACGGGCTTCCTCAGGGGAGCCTTGGTAGGATTGTTGAAAATGGTGACAACGGATACTTCTTCAGTAGGAATAACAGGAACAACAGTCTTCTTGAACAAGATTTCTTTGCTATCCATCAGGTTTTGGACGCCTGACTTCAGCAACGGACAACCAGCAGGTGAAACAGCACATAGAAGGCAACCCTTGCTACATCTCGGAAATAAACCGGCTAGCAACAGGTTCCTTTTGACGGTCAACAATGGAGTAACAATCTCCATCCACAGAGACTACATACAGGTCTTCCTCAATAGCATTTACTCCATGTTGGGGCATAGGAGCAGTCACAACGTTGGGCCTTTCTGACGCCTCAAACTGTATTTCCTTGGCATCGATAAGGTCCTGGACCTTATTCCTCAGGGCCCAACAATCATCAGTAGAATGCCCCGGGCTATCAGAGTGATAAGCACAGCGGGCGTTGGGATTGTACTTCGGAGAGGTTGTGTTTACCACCTTCGGAGCTTCTCTGACAGTTACCAAGTTGGTTGATAGTAGTTGCGGCAAGATCTGAGACAAGGTCATACTAAGCCGAGTGTATTCTCTTCTGGGTCTCTCACCCCTTGGTTGGTTAGGTTGCCGAGGAGCAGCAACAGACTTTGAAATCACCAACGCGTTGACAGCTTGGTGGCGTTCCGGTTTATTTTGTCTTCTGGGACCATACACAACACTGGCTTCCTTCTTGAAAGGCTTCTTTTTAGAACTTGAGGACGCACCTTTCTGTATCTTCCCCGATTTCATACCAGCTTCTATCCTCTCACCAGTCAGAATGAGGTCTGTAAACCCTGCAGAAGAATTGCCAATCAGGTGGTTGAAGAATGGCCCAGACAGGGTCCCCAAGAACACGTCCACGAGTTCACGGTCAGTCAACGGTGGCTGCACCCTGCCAGCCAGGTCTCTCCACTTTTGCACGTACTCTTTAAAACCTTCTCCCGATCCTAGTGACATACCCTGGAGTTGGGTACGTGTAGGAGCGAGGTCGGCATTGTACTGATACTGCTTATAAAAGCAGTAGCCAAGTCCTCCCAGTTTCGAATACTGGCTCTATCCAACTGATAGAACCACTCGAGTTGAGCCCTTGAAAGGCTATCCTGGAAGAAATGGATCCATAATTTCTTGTCCACAGTATACGGTTGGATCTTCCGCACATAAGATCTGAGATGTAGCTTAGGGCAGGAAGCCCCGTCATACTTCGCAAAAGATGGTGCCTTGAACTTGTGTGGGATCACCACCCCAGAAGATAAACCCAGATCTCCAAAATCTAACCCAGGCACCTATTGAATTTCCATGGCACTCAGACGATCCTCTAACTGCTTGTACCTGTCTTCAGCGGGAGGGTACTGCTCTTCATTGAAATCAGTCTCGTTGTCAGAGACCACAGGACTAGGAACCCTTCCCCCTTGGGGACTGCCTTTGCCTACAGAGGAAGCAGCTTGGTCAGCCTCATTTTGCAGTGTATTACCAAACCTCCGTCCAGTGTTGAATAGTACAGTTCTCTTCTTCTTCTTCTTCTTTACCAGCAGAGCCTTCAATTCCTCTTGACCTTGGGCTAAACTCATGATCAACTCTTGGAACTGGGTGTTCTGGGCCTGTAGGGCCTTGATGGATTGCTCAGTAGATGATTCAGGATTCATGATGATTGCTGAAATAAACAGCGAAGAACATTAAGCAACCTGAAAAGAAGAGTACATGTGATGCATATGATGAACGGAATGCGTATGATTTATGTTTTCAAAGACAATCAGGATTCAACTTTGTAAACAAAAAGGAAGTGCACTTTATTAGATTCAACTTTGAAATTTAAATTGTTCAACAGATTGCCCTTAGGCGTTACATAAAATGGAAATACTTAAAAGGGAAATAAAAACTGTAAAAGAACATCCAAAGCTCATCAGTGATCCCAGGGTCTCTTTTTCTCGGTACGGATGTAGTCATTCAAGGTCCGCTCGTTCTCCAACTGCTTTGTCAGCTTCTGGATCTTCAATTCCTGCTCATTGAACTTTTCCCGATAAGAATCCCGTTCTTCTTGTAGTTGCGCCCAAGCCCTCTTTAGTGTATCAACATCAGTAGGTATCTGAGGAGGGAGAACAGTTGGAGGAACCCCGTCTCTATCAGGATATTCAAGAATGATGGGTCTGACAGCTTCGTATGGCATACCTAACTTCTGAGCACGGATGCGGACCCATCTGTAGTAGGATTCCATAGGTAGAGAAGTCTTAGGTCCCAACTCATGTGGGTCAGCTTTGTGAATTCTGTCCCAAGCCTTGATGAATCTACGACGCAGCTCGTCACTATCTACCTGAAACTCAAAACTGATGTGAGGCACCAACATCTCATGAGGTCCTGCTCTTCTGGCCCTTCCAAATTGACGGAGAGCTAAACATGGATTATAAGAGATTCCTCCTTGGGTACCAATCAAAGGAACATTAGGATATTCTCCGCAACGATCAATAACAGCTACCTCATCCAAACCTCTGAGAGTCCAAATGATGTCATTATCAGTGAGAGACATTAACCTATGAGCCCAGCCTCTTCCTTCTTTGTTTTTCAGCACGAACTTAGGGAGGTGAGAAATAAACCACCTCACTAACAAAGGAGTACAACACCACAGAGTTCCTCGTCTTCGGGCAGTACGAGCATAGAGTTGTTGCAGGATATCACCCAAGAGAGTGGGCACAGGGTTCCGAGACATGAAGATCCTTATGGCAATGACGTTAATGAAGTTATCAGGATTAGGAAACAAAACTAGACCATAGATTAAGAGAGCCATAATGTCTTCATACGCTCTGAAGTCTAAGTCATTCCAGAAACTGTTAGCTTTACCAATCAGAAACTTGGCCAAGAAGCCCTTAACTCTGCTTCTAGTCACCCAATTGTCCATTATCTCCTTGTTGGTCAAGGGAAGGGCTGCAGCAATCTCCTCAAGCCTAAGAGTCTTTTCCCAACCAGTGAAGGGAGTCTGATCCAATATAGGGATACCAAGCAAATCAGAGAATTCTTCCAGGGCAGGGACCAGCTGGAAGTCTTGAAAGGTGAAGCAATTATACAAGGGATCATAAAACTGGGTCAAGACACTCATCAGTTGTTGGTCCCACTTTGCAGTGACTAAACCAAGAAGAGAACCATGCCTCTGGATGAAGGAAGTAGTGTTTGGAATTCTGCTAACCAATTCTTCAAGCAACTCAGGTGGGTGAACAAAATTAAGCCGGATAGTGTTCCTTCGCACAGGCATCATGATGTCCTACAAAACAGAGCAAAAGATGAAACCCTCTTGTCTTTGAAATGGGTCAGTCCTTATGCAGGATGCATGCAATGGTATGATGGTATGATGTTATGATAAAGCACACCACAAATATTCACAAAGGCAAACATGATAAGGCATACAAGTCACACAAGATAGCCCTTAGAGTTTAGGCCAGCATGAAGTTCAGGTACTACCCTCTTTCAGTTCGTTGGTTAAGACCTATCCTATCAAAAGTAACCAAGTTCTAGAGGATCCCAATATCACTGACTACCATCAATCGGTCATAACTCCAGCGTCGCAATATTTTCTTGCGGCCAAAACCATCGCGAGAGTTTAGCCTCAATGGGTGTAGCATACTGCTACTGTTCTATGGACAAGTTGGGTCAAATTAGGGTTCTAAGGTAGGTTGGTGCTTAATGACTCCTCAGAAGACCCATATTATCCTCGTTGCAACACAAGGGATATCGGTACAGACCAAGGTGCCACACCAACATAGCCACTGCTTCACCTGTGTCGGTCTACGCCGGACAGGTCCCTCACAGCTTATGCTACCTAAAAGGGTATCCCCAGATCCGGGTTAGGATCTATGAAACTCCAAGACAATGCCCACAATAATAAAGCAAACAAAACATCTAATTGAAATCATAAGTATGATCTATCCTAAGGTACACCTCACTTTGTATATCCCCAGCAGAGTCGCCAGTTCTATGATCGGTGGAAATATAACTGACTGTTTTTAGCTGGATCGCGTATGTCGCGGTAAGCAAGAGTCGCCACCGTCTTTTATGTTCTCCAACATGGAAAGGACAAAAGCACAGCAAAATTCCTTATTGAGAATGTCTCTCGGTTCGGGAGGTAGATTTATAGAAAGGGAAGGTGTTAGCACCCTTTCTATCAGTGGTTATCCACGGGCTCTTAGGTACTTGCTCTTATGTTTTCAAAAGATGTTTGCTTTTCAAATGTGAGTGGTTTTGAAAAAGTTTCGTTTTTTGAAAGATTTCTAAGGGACTCTTGTATCTGTCCTCAAGAGTGTTTGAAAAATTTGTTTTGAAAACTTTTGAAAGTGTCAGTGTGAAAAGATGTTTGGTTTGTTTTTGAAGAGAACAAGTACCCATGAGTCATCTACCTACCCTAAGGAATTAGGCTGTATAAGAGTCCTTAAGGTAGTGACATCCCACCATTGAGAGGTAGGTAGCACCACCGTTGGAGGTGTTCGGGTCAATTCGATTATTAGGGGCATTGTGGTCACCGAAGCAATAGTAGGACACCTTAGAAGTAACCCTAATGTCCTAGATCCTTTTTAATCCGAGGCAACCGTTTTGAGGAAACTGGATCTTAGACATAAGGGCAACCGCTAAAACACCCTATACTTGACGACCACTTTCGAGGCAACGAGTGAAGCGTACCCTAGAAGTGGCATGTGACTTGTGTGTTGTTTTCATGTTAACATTTATCTTGGATCATGCAATTGTGAGCTACGAGTTGTTTTTAATTATCATACATTCTTTCATGCAATTTAGCAGTTAGGAGTGCGGAAAATAAAATACAGAAAGGTAAAAGCTACGCTATTACAAGGCGCGGGTCTATACATCGCCAAAAAACAAAGACCCGTTTTTGATAAAGATGCGGAAAGTAAAAAAAAGCAATAAACCTAATTACTATTACATTCCGGAAACAGTTACATAATAATCCAATAAACAATAATGCGCAAATAGAAATTAAACTGGACGTCTTTAGGGTTTTGACCCTTTTGAGAAATTACGAGCTTTTTTGTCCTTTGCTTTAAATTAAAATTAAACCTAATTATTATAAGAAAGATGTTTTTTATGTTTTTGTATTTAATGATAATAAAATAAATTAAAAGTCAAGAAAACCCTAGCTCTAAGTTTATTTTAATTATTAATGAAAATGTTAAAGTTAAACTAATTTAAACTAATTAATTAATTTACATGTTATTTACAAAAATAATAATAATTAATAATGATGATAATAAGAAAAATGATTAAAAAAGGTCAAAACCTAATACTATGCAACTTTATTTATTAAGAAAAAGGATTAAAATTAAAACCTAAATTAAACTAAGTTAATTGTTAGCATTTATTTACAAAAATAAATTAATGGTGAAATTAATAAATAATTAAAATATATTTACAATTTTGATTTTCTGATTTTTATTAGGAAAAATTAATTTGTGGTGAATTAATAATAATAATTAAAACAATTAAAAGAAATTTAAAAGAAAAGAAAATAAATAAAGCAAGGCAAACCAAAGGGGTATGTTGGCCCAAGGGGAGGTTTGTTTTGAGCAATTCTGGCCCAACAATGCTCTGAGCCTTGTTGACTTTCATGATCGCCTATGCCTGCTTTGACCTGAGCATATGATACTCCTTCCCTTGCAGCCCTTGGATTGATAGTCACAGCCACTTGGCACATGGAGCACTGAAGGTTCATGATAGATCATTGACAAACGCTGCACTGGAACATGTTGGAAAAAAGATCAACAATTATATGGGGGACCTGGGAATCGAACCCAGGTCCCAACGATTGTAAGCCACGTCCACAACCACTCAGCCATTGCATTGTATTTGTAATAATAATGGACAGTGAAAATAATATGCAAAAACAACAATTATGCTGGGAATTTAAAAAAAGCGTGCATCATATTTGAATACGCCAGTCATGTCCTTCCACGTATTGTCTTCTTCATCTGGCCTGAAACAAAAAAGAAGCAAATAGCGGGGGTTTTAAACCCCCACAAACCAAAAGTGCCAAGAATAGCGATTAGAGCTATGGATGATATAAAAAGAGCGCAAGGGTTGGGTTGAATTCGTCTGGCCTGGACGAATTCAACCATAGTCATGATGTGGTCCAATTTTTCCTTACGTGCAAATTCCCCAATTGAGAGCTTCAAAAACCCTAGATTTCGTCCATGGTAGATTTCGATTCAGGATGTTTCAACACAATTAAACTATCCCATTAGCTTCAGAACGTTCCTAACAACACAAACCAATCAAGAAAATGGATTAAAAACGCATGAATTATGATATGCAGATTTGGAAAATAATGCAAACCGAGTGACTTGTGTTCTTTGATTCTTTGCGTATTTGGACTTGTTCTTGATGGCAATGGATTCCTAGAGACTCAGGCAAGGTGTTTGAATCTTTTTTAGGCTTTGAATTGTTCTGCAAATAAGATTTCAGTTTCACACTATTTCTTGAATTTTTGCAATTTGGTTATGGTCTTCTATGGCTGCTTTCACGTTGTTAACACTAGGGTTGGCTTCAGCATATGTATTGGAATCAAAACTAGGGTAAACCTTGGCCCAAAAGTCCATGAAATTATGTTTTCAATATTTGATTTTAATAAAATCTTTTCCAACTTTTTTTATTGATAAAACTTGCCAAACATGGATGATTTTTCCTTTTTGATTGAGAAACGAGATTGCCAGCTTGCCTTGATCAGATTTGCTTCACAAAAGATCCAAAAACCATATCTTTTGAATTTTCCTACAATTAAAATCAATTAAATGAATTAATATTAATAAAAATTCAATTAATTAATTAAAAATAAGAAAATAAATCATTTTAAGTTCAATGGGTCGTGCATAGGCTTTGGGAAAAGATTCAAGAAGGAATTTTGAGGCCCATTAGCAAAAATGAAATGTTTTAGGCAAAGTTGACTTTTGAAAGTTCCGAAAAATTTCCCAACTTCTCCAATGCATATCTTGCTCAATTTTGAAGCTATGAACATGTTCTTGGACATTTTGGAAAGGTCTTTAAGTCCTCTAACCAATGCCTTTGGTCCCATGTCATTTTGATTTACCAATCTCAAGTTATGGTCTTTGACTTAAAGTGCCTTTTTGTTGACTTTTAAAAATGACCTATAATGTAGAAATTGATAACTTTTTGTGGGAGCATTTCTTGGACTTGGAATGTGAAGATGAGTTGTAGGAAATGTCATCCCCTTAAAAATGAGCATTGGATGGAATTTTTCTGATGAACCATGAAAAAGTTATGCCCTGGTCAATTTGCAATTGACTTTTCAACTGTCCAAAAATAGAAACTTTTGATTCTTGAGACTTTTTGAGCCATGCTTGTGGAATCATGATCAAGAATTGATCAAATGATGATTGTGGCTTCAAAATAAGATGTTGACCAAAAATTTTGACTTTTGACTGTCAAATGACCATTTTACCCCTGCAGTTGACTATGAAGCAATTATGGTTTTTGACTGTGCAACTTGATGCTATGAGTCTTGAAACTTGACATATGGATGCTTGACAATGTATATAGGCATATGGGACTTGATTGGACCCTTGAAAACCTCAATTTCTTTGCAAGAACCAAAACCCTAATTTTGACTGTGTTAGGAGGCAATTGGACTGTGCAACCCTTGAGAGATTTTGAACCATTTGGAGATTGATCTTGACAAATCTTGAAGAATATGGGAGGGAAAATTTTGGGGTACAACAATAGCCATGTGGAAGATATCTCATTGTGTTCCAACTCCGCTATTGCCCCGATGTCTTCAAACATCATCCCCTGCCGTTGAAAGAAGTTGATTGTAATGATGTTGTACCATTGAACTTGGACCTTGGTAATAAAAACTAGTTGCAGAGATCCAACGGGACATATTTATACGCTTTAATCCCTAACTTTTGCCTAGACAACCATTTTGGGTTCTCAGTCCACCAGGATACCCATTTTTTCCCAAGCCACCCTTTTGGGTTTTTGACTTACCGGGTGTACAATCTTTTGCATATATCTCTAATTTTTGCCCTAACCTCTTTGGTTCGCCAGGATGCCCTTATTTTTGCCTAGGTATGTCAACCTAGCGGGTCGTTTTATGCGTAGTATTTTTTAACTATGTCCATGTTCACGGGATGTGGGAAGTCTTCGTCGTCCATAGTAGTTAGCATCATGGCACCTCCAGAGAATACTTTCTTAACAGCAAATGACCCTTCGTATGTAGGAGTCCATTTGTCCCTAGGACCGCCTTGTGGAAGAATGATGCGCTTTATTACCTAATCGCCAGTTTGATACACTCGAGGGTTAATATTTTTGTTGAAAGCCTTGATCATACGCTTTTGGTACATCTGACCATGACAAGAAGCAACCAGTCGCTTCTTGTTAATCAAGTTTAGCTGATTCAACCTAGTCTAAATCCATTCGTCTTCTCCTAGACCTGCTTCTTTCATAATCCTTAGGGAAGGAATATGAACTTCTACAGGCAAGGCAACTTCCATGCCATAGACCAAAGAGAAGGGAGTTGCCCTAGTTGACATTCGAGCTGAAGTACGGTAGCCATGAAGAGAAAACGGTAACATCTCATGCCAGTCTTTGTAGGTTACCCCCATCTTTTGCACAATCTTCTTGATATTTTTATTGGCAGCTTCCACTGTGTTATTCATTTTGGGTCTGTAAGGAGAAGAATTGTGATGCTTGATTTTGAACTGAGTAGAGAGCTCTGTAATCATAGCATTGTTTAGATTAGTTCCATTGTCGGTGATGATTCTTTAGAGGATACCATAGCGGCATATGAGGTTGTGCTTGATAAACTTGGCCACAAAGTTCTTCGTGACTGAGGCAAATGAAGAAGCTTCAGCCCATTTGGTGAAATAATCAATAACAACAAGGATGAAGTGGTGTCTATTTGAAGCAGTGGGTTTCATCTCTCCAATCATGTTAATGCCCCACATATCAAACGGCCACAGAGCAATCATGACGTTCAAAGGGATTGGAGGTACATGGACCTTGTCGGAATAGATCTGAAACTTATAGAAAGTCCTCGAGTGATGGTGATAATCAGTTTCCATTGTTGACCAATAGTAACCATCCCTTAGAATCTTCTTGGCCATAGTGTGTCCACTAGAGTGAGTCCCAAAGATACCATCATGCATGTCTTCCATGATCTCCTCTGCCTCCTTCTTATCCATACAACAGAGCTGAGTAGAATCATGGTTTCATTTGTACAGGATTCCATTTCTTAGGAAGAGTTTGGATGAAAATCTTCGCAAAAATTTCTTATCATTGATGGAAGCTCCTTCTGGATACTCTTGTGCTTCAAGATATTTCTTCACCTCATGGTACGAAGGATTCTCTTCGTCCATGTCAAGCTCGCAACAGTGCACTAGTTCGTCAAATCTTTCAATTGTGATTCTAGGAGCCTCGTCGTCCCAATCAACCTTGAACATGGATGACATTGTTGCTAAAGCATCAGCCAACTGATTTTCTTCTCTTGGCAAGTGTTCAAAAGTAATCTCCTTAAAGTATGGAATCAAGGTTAGCCGAAGCTCTTTGTAAGGAATCAAATTAGGGTTCTTGGTATCTCATTCTCCCTTGACTTGACTAATTACTAGAGCAGAATCTCCGTATACATCCAAGAACTTGATCCTTAGGTCAATGGCAGCCTGTAGACCCAAAATACACGCCTCATACTCGACCATGTTGTTCGTATAGTCGATGCACAATCTAGCAGTGAAAGGTTTATGGAAACCTTCGTTCGAAATAATCACAACGCCAATTTCGTTACCCAAAGTATTGGAAGCCCCATAAAAAACCATAGCCCATCAGGATCCTTGTTCAGGTCCATCATACAGTCCAAGATTTTTGCAGTCTGTTATCAGCATGATGTTCTCGTCCGGAAATTCAAAGTTCTTAGATTGGTAGTCGTCAACAGCTTGATGTGCCAAATTATCCGCCAACACACTTCCTTTGATTGCTTTTTATGTAGAGTATTGGATATCATATTCAGTCAAAATCATTTGTCATCTAGCTATTCATCTGGAGAGAGCTGGCTTTTCAAAGAAATACTTGACAGGGTCCATCTTAGAAATCAATAGAGTGGTGTGAGTCAACATATACTGTCTTAGCCGGCGAGTAGCCTATGCTAGAGTGCATAAGCTTTTCTCGAGCATTGAATATATTATTTCACAGTCGGTAAACTTTTTGCTCAGGTAGTATACTGCATGCTCTTTTCGGCCGGATCCGTCATGTTGGCCCAGCACACACCCCATTGAATTCTCTTACAGTCAAGTACATAACCAGAGGTCTTCCTTTGACTGGAGGCATCAGGATTGAAGGTTCTTGTAGGTACTCCTTGATTTTGTCAAAAGCTACTTGGTAGTCGTCATTCCATCTGATTACTTGATCCTTCTTCAACAACTTGAAGAGTGGCTCACAAGTGGCAGCTAAGTGAGATATGAATCGGGCGATGTAATTGAGTCAACCTAAGAAACCTCTGACTTCAATACCTTCATGGGATCGACTTCAATACCTTTTCCACTGACGATAAACCCTAGGATTTTTCCAGACCTTACCCCAAAGGTACATTTGTTAGGGTTCAGCCTCAGCTTGTATTCTTTCAGCCTTTCAAATAGCTTGCATAATTGGTCGAGATGTTCTTCTTTAGTCTGCGACCTTGCAATCATATCATCCACATATACCTTTATTTCATGATTGATCATATCATAAAATAAGGCTACCATAGCTCGTCGATATGTTGCCCCATGCATTCTTTAAACCGAACAACATGACCTTGTAACAAAAGGTTCTCCATTGTGTGACAAAGGTGGTCTTCTCCACATCTTCGGGAGCCATCTTGATTTGGTTATAGCCGCAGAAACTATTCATAAAGGAGAAGGCTTTGTGTTGAGTTATGTTGTCAACAAAGACGCCAATATGCGGTAGTGAGAAATCATCTTTGGGGCTTGCCCTATTTAAATCCCTGTAGTCTACACACATACGAACCTTCCCATATTTCTTCGGCACGAGGACCACATTCGCAATCCATTGAGGATATCATGTCACAACCAGGAAACTTGCATTGAATTGCTTCATTACCTAAGCTTTTATCTTTTCAGACATGTCTGGCCCCATACAATGCACTTTTGGCTTGACTGGGAGACAATATTCCTATATTGCTAGATGATGAACTATAATGTCAGTGTCCAAACCCGACATATCTTTATACGACAAAGAAATCACTTCAGCATAGTCATGTAACATATGTACCAATCTTCCTTTTACACTGTCTTCTAACTTCGCGCCGATCTTGACCTCTTTCTTATCTTCCTCAGTACCTAGGTTTATCACTTCAACTGGCTCTTCATGAGGTTGAATGGACTTCTCCTCTTGCATTAGGAGTCTGGCTGATTCCCTTGGTATTTCACAATCTTTTTTGCCTTCGTCTTCAGCTTGGTAGATTGTATGTTCAAAGTCATAGCTGGCAATAGCAGAGTCATTGGCAATGAGATCTGGAGTGGATGTGGATCTGCAAGTGTGTGTGTGCATGTAAGATACATGGATATTTGAAAAAAATGCAATAATGAAAAAGAAATAAAAGGAGCACAAAATTTGAATGCAAAGGTCCAATATTTTCTATTAAATGATCATATGATAAATGAACATGAACAAAACCCTTAACAAATGGACCATGGTGCCCCGGGCAAGGCACATGGCTTAAAAGTCATTGTTTGGAATTAAAATTGCAGGTAAAAGTTCTTGAATTGACAGAAAATAGTAAACAATAATGAAGTCCTTTGCATTCCAGTTGTTGATCTTTCCTCCGTAGTAGGGTAAATCCATTCTTCAAAAGCACATTCATCATCAGAGTCTTCAACAGAATTTACTTCATGATTTCCGATGCAAAAATGTGGCTTTCCCATGCGAGCGCGCCTGACCTCTTTATGAGATTTGATGGTAAAACCCAACCCAAAATTTTCTTCTTTAAATGGAATGTCGGTGTTGTACCCCAATTTGTTCCCCTAAGATCCTTTCATCATACCATGTTGATTCAATCACAACAAGATCACATTAGGGCTTTTGGTTCCCCCCTATCTTTATCTTTGCTCTTTGAGGTATCACCAAGAACCTTGACTTGTTTTCTTTTGTGATCATGAATATTTTGTCTTGATTTTTATTTTAATTAATAAAATGCAATGTTGGTTTGTCTCACTTGTTAATAATGTAGGTAAAGGCAATGAGGCTTAGCAAGTTGCTCCATGGGTTCATGAGTTTATTTCCATGCCCTAGTCAATAAAGCTTGAGAAGTCCAAACCTCACCATTTAAGTTGTTTTGGAAGGGATGGCATGGCAAGGTTATTTTGGTTCACTACATTTCAAAGTTATCAAAATTAAATCAAAAGTGCAAGGGATTGTTTGAATAAGTTGTTATGGTTGGACAAGGTCTTGTTCCCATTGATCACAAGTGCATACTTCTCTGAATTCTCAATATATGGAAGTAGTTTTGGTGGCTATGAGTTCTAATTTTCATCCTCAATGAATTATATTTAAAAATCAAGAGGCTTGGTACAAGAAGGTTGTACAAAATTGTCAAAGTTCCTCAAAGCATTTTCTTGGTCTAGGATCTAGGGTTTTGAAATTTAAAGAAGTATATCTTGCTCATCTTTTGGTATTTTTGAGTGATTCCAAATAAATCCTTATCTTTAAAATGTTATTAACAAATAACTTCAAAAGTTTCAAGGAGTTTTCATGTGGACGAAACTTGATGATGAAGAAAGATTACAAGTCCTCCAGATGAACCCCCAATTTCTCATGTATGACTTCAAATGATCATAACTTGGTCAATTTTTATCACCTTGAGCCTACTCTTTTTCCATAATGATCTTAAGGATGTGAACTTTATCCCTTCTTTTATATTCAAAGTAGCAAAATGGATGGAAGATGCACTACAAATACAAAGGATTATAGGTCATTTCATGATGTTTTGCCAACTTCAACAATCCATAACTCTCTCAATTTTTGGAGATTTTGAATCGTTCAATTTTCAAAGTGTCATATAAGAGGTCTATTTCATGCCATCTTTTTTGGTCAAGAGTAAATTCCAAGTGGAAGGCCATGTTTGGATGCAAAATATTATAGGTAACTTTTGAAGAAAAATTTGAAATATTTCTAAGTATGGAAAGTCAACTCTTTTTCTCCTACTTTGACTCAATGCAACTTTCAGCTCAAGCATCCATTTGATTTCATTCTTTTTCCATTGCAAAGCTTGTAACATCATATTTCTAAAGCATCAAGAATCATGCCCTAAGACCCCCTGAGCTGAGAATGCCATTAGTTTGAACTTGGTAACTTGAAACTGAAGTTTCTTCAAAGGTCAGAACTTGAAACCATTGATTTAGCTTCTAAACACTTTGTTTCTGTGCGTTTTTGCCTCTAAACATGTTTAGTGAACTTCCTGAAGTGATTATCACAATAAAACATGCGTTTTGGATGAGTTTTGATCAAATTAGAAGTCACACTTTTCTTGTTTGCAACTTCACACGATTTCCCTCCAAACTTTATCATTTCACATGCTTGGACATTCCATTTGATTCCTTATAAATAGAAGGTCATCCCTCATTCATTTTCTCTAGCTTGGATAGCCAGAATCACCCTGCCAAACTTGTTCCATAACTCAAATTTCTGCAACTTTGAAATCTATTTTCAAGCCTTTTTCAATCCAATTTTTCTATCAATTTACCTTCCTTGATCTTCCCTGAAGCTAACCATACAATTACATTCAAGAATCGTGCCCTATATTGCTCCATAGAAGTCCAGTTTCAGAGCTCTGTAACTCAACTTCAATAGGTAGATTTCTCCATCAATTCTTCAAAACTTTGATATCATTGTGATGCTCTCATTACCCTGGTTCTAGTCGCAACACATACTTTTATCTGGAAACATGTTTTGACCATGAAATTTCAAATCCCTTTTCAAAACTTTCCTTCCAGATTTCTTAAGCTATAATTTATATAAATTTGTCGCGAAGGTGTGGTTATCTTCGTCTAAAAGAGACGAAGCGAATGGCATAGGTCCGAGCTTCTGATTTTACAGTTTGAGAGACCTGCAATTCACGTTGGCTGGAGGTTGAAGATGGCCAACTTGTCATCTTCCAACCAATAAAGGTGCGCCATCTGTTTTTTTTAATCTGATTTAATTAATGATTATATGCTTTATTCACTAATGACCATGATATGCACAGTGCACCAGATCCCTTGGATTTGATTACTAACGCGTTTTGACTCTCATCCAATGGTCCACATATTTTTGACTTTATTTTTCTTTTCTGATTTTTATATTTAATTGTTTTAAATTTCAAAAAATCATAGAAAACTTATTTTTAGTCCAAAAAATCTAAAAAAATTATGAAAAATATTTTTGATTTTCCTCTTTCCGATTTTTTTTTTTCACAATTTTATTTTCTGTTTTGATATTTTTTTATAAATTTTCACTTTATTTGATTTGTTTTAAATGTATAAAAATACTTTTATGCATTTTTAAATTCTGAAAAAATTATGGAATGATCCAATGACATTGTGACAAATATTGGTGACCTCATTCATTTTTTATTTCTGACTTTGGTATTTGTTATCATTTCTTGGTCATTTTACTCATTTCCTTTAATTTTAAAAATAGTTTGACTTTAAAAAATTACCAAAAATTTTTATAAAAATATTTTAGTTCATTTCTGATTTTTCTATGGTCTTACTTTTTATTTCTTAATTAATTTGAACATAGTTGATATTTTTCTCTTTTATTTCTATTATAAAAACATTTTAAAACATTTTTTAAAGTATATATTAAATGCAATATTATTTTGTGATAATTTTCTGGTTGATCTTGGGTTGAATTTTTGAATATGAACTTTGTTAACATCATTGGATCCATGGTGTTGAGTTTAACTCCATAAAAATGGATGAATGATTTTAATAATAGTTTAATTAAAATTTAATTCAAATGTGATTTGTTTGTTTCATCTCGTCCCTCTTCATCTTATTCCTCTTTCTCATTGTATTACATGTTATAGGATAATGATCTCTATATCATTTATCCAAACATGAAATATATAGATTGCTATTGACCGACCTCAAAATAGGTGCAACTTCTATATAAGTCCACTTACAATTGCTTAACATAGCGCTAAATTTTGTCCTAATTTGAATAAATGATCATTCGTCGCCCAAACCTATGTTTGCAAGCCCAAGTATGTTAATTTGATCTCTATGATCCAAAACCCTTGAGATTCATTGTGTGGAGGCTTTGGTTCAACCAATCCTCTAATGGATCTACAACACTTTTGGTCAATGCGGATCACTTAAATATCGTTGATCAATAAATGGTAATTTTGAGGATTCCAAATGGATGATATACTTGACAAATAGCAAATGCAACTTGTTGTGTGGAGGCTTTGGTTCTAATAATCCTCTAATGAGTTCCAAATGCAAGTTTCAAGATGGTCATCCAACTAACCACTAACTATTAAATTGTTTTTACTTTATGCCTTTTTATTTTTTTATGCTTTATGTATCATTTACTTTAAGCATTACATTTAATGTCATTTTATTTTGCTCACTTGAGCTTTTTCTTTTCTCTTCCAAGACACCTAATAATCAACATGAACCATAAAAAACCCTTTAATAATACTTGCACTATTTGGTTACTATCATTGGCATTATGGAGCATTGGACTTCTTGGACTTAGGATTAGAAACCTTGGCCTATGTTGGAGACCTTGTGACATTATTTGATATTTTGTATGGAGTTCTTGAGATTTACTTCAAGACATTGGGTTGTTTGTTTGTTTTGTGTGTAGGTTATTGTGATTACATTCTTTATTTGTAATATGGAATTCACCCGTATACAGCCGTTACTTTGCCCAATTTTTGTGAAGACTTAATACACTTGAAGTTTTATTCTCACAAGAGGTCTAGTATCTTTGCTTGCTTGGTTTCAACTCAAATAATGGGAATTCTATCTTGGCTCATAATGTCAAGTATTGGCTTCTTGTTGGTTATATGGTTCTTATCCTTAGATTTTACCTTATGCCTTAGGATAGTCTCTTCTTCTCCTCCCATCTTCTTTAATTTCAAAAATCTTCTCTCCTCTTTTGAAAACTCTTTTTGTTTATTTTGAACTTGAACCACTTTCATGATAAACTTGGACTTAGGTCCATGCATTTTCAAAACCTTTTCATAAATAAACTTCAATAAACTTAATGATACCTTGACATTTTTGTGAAAATACTAAAAGTCAATCAATCTCATTTCAAGCCATTTTGCCACTTTGGCTTTTAAGACATTTCTCAAAAGATTAAACTCTTGTCAATCCTTGTAGTGATGCAAACAACTATACTTCTACAATATGTAGTAAAGAGAGATATTTTCCATTTTGGTGTTGAGTGAGACATTGTTGATTTTAAAATCCAAGTCATATCCTCCACTTTGAGATGATGCAAATTCTCCTTTCTCATGATTATGGGTAGTAAGTATGTTTTTTTTACACGGACAATGACGATGGTGTCTTATCTCATAAAATTAACCAAGACACTTGTATCTTAAAATTTTTAAAAGAGGAACTACGTGTACCCTGATCCCCTATTGCATGAAAGATGGTACGTAGGCACTAAAGGTTCACAACCGTGGAGGGTGCAAAAACCATAAAAATATATTTCTTTTCTCACCTCCATAATCCGTTATATACAACTTTTTTTTAGCCAAAACATAGAGATTTTACAAAGAGGTTTCTGCGGAGTACCGTAGATGTTTAGGGTGCTAATACCTTCCCTTTGCATATCTTTATTTATATCTGTATATGTGCTATTGTTGTTTATGTGTTATATGTTTGTCTGGATTTTCTTGGTTTTAAGTGTGCTTGGTGATTACTTATAATTCCTATACCCGGACTCGGGATAACTTTAAGATAGGACGGAAGGTATAGTCATGTTAACTTTAAGGTAGTAATCCCAAAAAAGGAGGTATGAGATTCCCCACTCAGTGGAGGCCCCTTTGACTGTAGCGTCGTTTATCGAGTAATCAGGAAGACATACTGCTTTCGACCTTGGTGCCTTCTGAAGCTGAGGACCGTAGAATACCTAACCCATCTTGGCCTTTTAGGTGTAGTACAAAAGTTATAAAGGAGTAATCCAGAAATAGTTGTCACGCGATACTATGCTCGAACGAGTTTTTCTTGAGAATATTACTAATTACCAAGTTAATCGGGAAGTTGGTAATATCCGAAGGAAGGATGTAGACTCTGGGAACCTCTAGAACCTTGTTCGGCAGGTGATAACTTTTAGACTACACCTTATGGTTAGTACCTTCGACCTCATGCTCGTGACGTTGAACCTATGAACCCTATATGTGTGATATTGTGTGTGATTGTTGCATCATGCATCCTTGCACTCATAAGCATCTTTTGAAGAAATTTTATTTCGAGGGACTTAAAAGTTGACCATTTGTGAATATATCAGGTACTTTTGACCATGGATTCTGGAAAAAGAAAGACTGGAAAATACAGTTTCAAGGATCCCAAGATAGATGAGTTGATCAGTCTAATTCTCGAGATTGAGTGTTCTGCAGATTTTCGGAAGAAGTATGGATCCATCATTCTTCTTATGAATCTTAGGATGAAGGAGGGAATTCTCTCAACCTTGGTCCAGTTCTATGATCCGATGTATCATTGCTTTACTTTCCCCTACTATCAGTTGATGCCTAGGCTAGAGGAGTATTCTTATCTGTTTGATTTACCTATTACCAATCGTGTTCCTTTTACTGGTTTGGAGGGTGAGCCAAAACCACATGAGATTGCTGCTTTGAAAAACTTGGGGAAGTCTGAGGTGGAAGCCCATATGACTACTAAAGGAGGGATTAGAGGATTACCAACCCAGTTCTTATTGGAGAAAGCATGTTACTTTGCCAGGATGAAGAGTACAGTAGCTTTTGAGGCCATCTTTTCTCTACTTGCTTACGGGTTGATTTTATTTCCTAATGTGGATAAGTTTATTGACGTTAATGCTATCAGGATCTTTATGATTGGAAACCCAGTTCCTACATTGTTGGGTGATGCTTATCATTCTATTCATCTTCGGATATCTTATCATGGGGGGATGATTATCTGTTGCACGCCTTTGTTGTACCGGTGGTTTATCTCTCATATGCCTCAATCTGATGCTTTTTGGGATGTCAAGAAGGAACCCGATGGGCTCCTAAGATCATGGCACTTTCTCACTCAGATATTGATTGGTATTATCGAGCTTACCAGGATGTAGAGATTGTTGACAATTGTGGTAGTTTCCCCAATGTACCTCTTCTTGGTACAAAGGGAGGAATTAACTATAACCTTGTTCTTGCACGACGACAGCTTGGTTATCCGATGAGGGATAAACCAAATAGTATTTATTTGAGTAGTTTCTTTCTGAAGGAGGGAGAAGACCATAAGGAATCTAGGGAGCAGATTGCGAAGGCCTGGTGTCACAATCATAAGAAGAGTAGGAAAGATTTGGGACCAAGAAGGGCTGTTTCTTTGGAACCTTATCTTCGGTGCGTCCAAACAAGAGTTGTTCAGTTGAATATGTCGTATTTTCAGGAAACACCTATGCCTGATTTGTTTGTGAATACCACTCCTCCTTTAATGGATGATATAGAAGAGCTACAACTTGCTTTGGTCAGGATGCAACAGGAAAAGGATGCTTGGAAGAATAAGTGCCAAAATTTAGAGATCTCCTATAGAGAAGACTTGAAAGAGAAAGACGACCTGATTGAGATCCTTGAGAGTCGAGCGATAGAGACCATGTAGAGGCAATTGGATTTATATTCCTCTAAGCCTTAGTAAGATGCTAGTTGCTCAATTCATGATTCAGATGATTGGAAGGAGGTTGCCACCAGGTATGCGGAAGAAAACCAGAGGTTAAAGGCTCATATTTCTAGGCTTACAGGGAAGCGCCAGCGTATAGAGTGATCTCCGACAGCTCTACTTCTCAGGTTTTAGACTTTATTTTCATCTTGTACTTGGGATTGTTAAGATTTGTAACCTATTTTGAAGTTATTATTTTTAAGAACTTTCAGAATTTCAAATGTGTTATTACTTTGATATTTTCAATGTGTCTATAAATCTTAAAGTCCCTTGAAATATTAATAATTAAAATGAATCATGTGCACCACATATCATGCATCATATTACACATATTTCTAGCATTTTTTATGCATATCCAGGTGTCTTACCAAGCTTTTTTACTTTGTTCAGCAAGCTGACTTACCACTACAACACTCGGGCTAATTTCAGAAGGAAGATGGATAACTTAGAACAAGAGAATTGTGAGTTGCGTGAGGAAGTTTATGCTTTAAAGGCTGGTATGGCCAATCTTACTGCTCTGATGGAATCTCTAGTGTCTGCTCAGAATCAGCCACCGAGTGTTCAACCTCAACCAATAAGGGCTACTGCCGAAGCTCCGATTATTCTTATGTCCGCTACCCCAGCTGTTGTTCAGAATCGCATGCCTCAAGGTTATCCATGGGGAAAGCTAGAGAATTTTGCACCTAAAGGTTTCAATCTTGGTCCTCAAGAAGCTCCAGTTGTTTAGACTACTGTTACTCTTGCACCTCCTGTGGTGCATGTTCCTGCTGCACCTCCTTTGGTGAATTTGGTTCCATTTGTTAATGATGATGTGTGTCGTCCTTTTCCTCCACCAAGTGAAGCCTTGGGTCTTTATGACAGAATGGATGATTTTCAAGAACAGTTTGATAAGATGTAGAGAGAGATGAAGGCCCTCAGAGAAAAAGAGTTATTCGGGAAGAATGTGAATGAATTATGCTTGGTCCCGAATGTTAAGATACCTGCAAATTTTAAGGTCCCGGAATTTGAGAAGTACAAGGGCAACACCTGTCCTCGTGCTCATCTTGTGATGTAAGTAAGGAGAATGTCTACCCATACTGATGATCAGCGTCTACTGATTCCATTTTTTCAGGATAGTTTGACCGATGATGCGCTGAAGTGGTATATGCGTTTGGATAGCTTCAATATCCATACTTTCAATGATTTGGGAGAAGTATTTATCAGACAACACAAAAATGTAATATGGACGTGGCGCCTGACCGTGATCAACTCAGGGCCATGGTTCAGAAAGACAGGGAATCATTCAAAGAATATGCACATAGATGGCGTAAGGTAGCCGCCCAAGTGATTCCTCCCATGGTGTTGTACCCCAATTTTTTCCCCTAAGATCCCCTCATTATACTATGTTGATTCCATCACAACAAGATCACATTAGGATTCTTGGCCCCCTTCCTATATTTAGCTTTGCTCTTTGAGGAATCACCAAGCACCTTGACTTGTGTTCTTTTATGATCATGAAATATTTTTGTCTTGATTTCTTATTTTAATTAATAAATTTCAATTTTGGTTTGTCTTGCTTGTTACTTATGTAGGTAAAGGCAATGAGATTCAAAAAGTTGCTTCATGGGTTCATGAGTTTATTTCCATGCCCTAGTCAATAAAGCTTGGGAATTTAAAACCTCACCATTGGATTTGCTTTGGAGGAAATGGCATGGCAAGGTTATTTTGGTTCACCACATTTCAAGATTATCAAATTTGGTTACAAAGTACAAGAGATTGATTGGAGAAGTTGTCATGCTTGGATAAGGCTTTGTTCCCATTGGTCACAAATGCATATTTCTCTCAAATCTCAAGATATGGAAGTTATTTTGGTGACTATGAGTTCTCATTTTCATCCTCAACAACTTCTATTTACAAAGCATTTGTGTTGGTACAAAAAGTTTGTTCAAAATTGTCAAAGTTCCTCAAGGCATTTTCTTGATCTAGGAGCTAGGGTTTTGGACTTTAAAGAAGCATATCTTGCTCATCTTTTGGTATTTTTGAGTTATTCCAAAGACATCCTTCTCTTCAAAGGGTTATCAACAAAATAAATTCAAAATTTTCAATGAGTTTTCATGTGGAAGAAGGTTGGTGATGAAGAGAGATTACAAGTCCTCTAGATGAACCCCCAATTTCTCACGTGTGACTTAAAATGATCATAACTTGGTCCATTTTCATCACCTTGAGCCCACTATTTTTCCACATTGATCTTGAAGATGTGAACTCTATGCGTTCTTTTTTGTGCAAAATGATAAAATGGATGGAAGATTCCATAAGGATATAAAATATTATAGGTCATTTCATGATTTTTTGCCAACTTCAACAATTCATAACTCTCTCAATTTTTGGAGATTTTGAATGGTTAAAGTTTCAAAGTGTCATTTAAGAGGTCTATTTCATTCCATCTTTTTTGGTCAAGAACAAATTCCAAGTGTATGGCCATGTTTGGATGCAAAACATTATATGTCACTTTTGAAGAAAAATTTGAAATATTTCTAAGTATGGAAAGTCAACCCTTTTTCTCCAACTTTGACTCAATGCAACTTTCAGCTCAAGCATCCATTTGATTTCATTCTTTTTCCATTGCAAATCTTGTAACATCATCTTTCTAAAGCATCTAGAATTATGCCATAAGACCCCTTGAGCTGAGAATGCCATTGGTTTGAACTTGGTAACTCGAAACTGAAGTTTTTTTAAAGCTCAGAATTTGAAATCATTGATTTAGCTTCTAAACACTTTGTTTCTACGCGTTTTTGCCTCTAAACATGTTTAGTGAACTTCCATAAGTGATTAGCACAACAAAACGCGCGCTTTGGATGAGTTTTGATCAAATTAGAAGTCACACTTTTCTTATTTGCAACTTCACACGATTTCCCTCCAAACTTCATCATTTCACACGCTTGGACATTCCATTTGATTCCCTATATTGCTCCATAGAAGTCCAGTTTCAGAGCTCTGCAACTCAACTTCAATAGGTAGATTTCTCCATCAATTTTTCAAAACTTTGATATCATTGTGATGCTCTCATTACCCTGGTTCTAGTCGCAACACTTACTTTTATCTGGAAACATGTTTTGACCATGAAATTTCAAATCCCTTTTCAAAACTTTTCTTCCAAATTTCTTGAGCTATAGTTTATATATATTTGTCGCGAAGGTGTGGTTGTCTTTGTCTTGAAGAGACGAAGCGAATGGAATAAGTTCGAGCTTCTGATTTTATAGTTTGAGAGACCTGCAATTCACGTTGGCTGGAGGTTGAAGATGGCCAACGTGTCATCTACTAAACAATAAAGGTGCGCCATCTATTTTTTTTAAAATCTGATTTAATTAATGATTATATAATTTATTCACTAATGACCATGTTATGCACAGCGCGCCAGATCCCTTGGATTTGATTAGTAATGCGTTTTGACTCTCATCCAATGGTCCACATAATTTTTACTTTATTTTTCTTTTCTGATTTTTATATTTAATTGTTTTAAATTTCAAAAAATTATAGAAAATTCATTTTTAGTCCAAAAAATCTGAAACAATTATGAAAAATATTTTTGATTTTCCTCTTTCTGATGTTTATATTTTCACAATTTTAGTTTGTGTTTTGATATTTTTTATAAATTTTCACTTTATTTGATTTGTTTTAAATGTTTAAAAATACTTTTATACATTGTGACAAATATTGGTGTCCTCATTCATTTTTTATTTCTGAATTTGGTATTTTTTATCATTTTTGGGTCATTTTACTCATTTCCTTTAATTTTAAAAATAGTTTTTGAATTTAAAAAATTACCAAAAAATTTTATAAAAATATTGTAGTTCATTTCTGATTTTTCTAGGGTATTGTTTTTCATTTCTTGATTTATTTGAACATAGTTGATATTTTTCTCTTTTATTTCTATTTTAAAAACATTTTAAAACTTTTATAATGTATATATTAAATGCAATATTATTTTGTGATTATTTTCTGGCTGATCTTGGGTTGAATTTTTGAATATGAACTTTGTTAACATCATTGGATCCATGGTGTTGAGTTTAACTCCATAAAAATGGATGAATGATTTTAATAATAGTTTAATTAAAATTTAATTCAAATGTAGTTTGTTTGTTTCATCCCCTCCCTCTTCATCTTATTCCCCTTTCTCATTGTATTACATGTTATGGGATAATGATCTCTATATCATTTATCCAAGCATGAAATACATAGATTTCTATTGACCGGCCTCAAAATAGGTGTGACTTCTATATAAGTCCACTTACGATTGCTTAACATAGCGCTAAATTTTGTCCTGATTTAAATAAATGATCATTCGTGACCCAAACCTATGTTTGCAAGCCCAAGTATGTTAATTTGATCTCTTTGATCCAATAACCTTAAGATTCATTGCGTGGAGGCTTTGGTTCTACCAATCCTCTAATGGATCTACAACAATTTTGGTCAATGCGGATCACTTAAACATCGTTGATCATTAAATGGTAATTTTGAGGATTTCAAATGGATGATATACTTGACAAAAAGCAAATGCAACTTATTGTGTGGAGGCTTTGGTTCTACCAATCCTCTAATGAGTTCCAAATGCAAGTTTTAAGATGGTCATCCAACTAACCACTAACTATTAAATTGTTTTTACTTTATGCCCTTTTATTTTTTATGCTTGATGTATCATTTACTTTAAGCATTACATCTCATGTCATTTTATTTTGCTCACTTGAGCTTTTTCTTTTCTCTTCTAATACACCTAATAATCAACATGAACCATAAAAATCCTTTTAATGATACTTGGGGTGTTTGGTTACTATCCTTGGCATTATGGAGCATTGAATTTATTGGACTTAGGATTAGAAACCTTGGCCTATGTTTGAGACCTTGTGACCTTAATTGATATTTTGTCTGGAGTTCTTGAGGTTTACTTCAAGACATTGGGTTTGTTTGTTTGTTTTGTGTACAGGTTATTGTGATTACATTCTTTGTTTGTAATCTGGAACTCATCCATATACAGCAGTTACTCTGCCCAATTTTTGTGAAGACTTAATACACTTGAAGTTTGGTTCTCACAAGAAGTCTTATATCTTTGCTTGCTTGGTTTCAATCCAAAGAATGGGAATTCTATCTTGGCTTATAATGTCAAGTACTTGCTTCTTGTTGGTTAGATGGTTCTTATCCCTAGCTTTTACCTTATACCGTAGGATAATCTCTTCTTCTCCTTCCATCTTCTTTAATTTAAAAAATATTCTCTCTCCTTTTGAAAACTCTTCTTGTTTCTTTTGAACTTGAACCACTTTCATAATAAACTTGGACTTAGGTCCATGCATTTTCAAAACTTTTTCATAAGTAAACTTCAATCAACTTAATGATACCTTGACATTTTTTGTGAAAAGACTAAAAGTAAATCAATCTCATTTCAAGCCATTTTTCCACTTTGGCTTTTAAAATATTTCTCAAAAGATTATACTCTTGTCAATCCTTGTAGTGATGCAAACAACTATACTTCTACAATATGTAGTAAAGAGAGATATTTTTCACTTAGGTGTTGAGTGAGACATAAATGATTTTAAAATCTAAGTCATATCCACCACTTTGAGATGATGAAAATTCTCCTTTCTCATGATTATGGGCAGTAAGTATGTTTTTTCACACGGACAATGATGATGATGTCTTATCTCATAAAATTAACCAACACACTTGTATCTTAAAATTTTTAAAAGAGGAACTACGTGTACCCTGATCCCCTATTGCACGAAAGGTGATACGTGGGCACTAAAGTTTCGCAACCGCGGAGGGTGCAAAAACCATAAAAATATATTTCTTTTCTCACCTCCACCATCCGTTTTTATACAACTTTTTATAGCCAAAACATACAGATTTTACAAATTGGTTCCTACAGAGTACCATAGATGTTTAGGGTGCTAATATCTTCCCTTTGCATAACCAACCCCCTTTTCTTGAATCTTTCCCCCTCTTTTTGGTTTACTCTCTCTTTTTCCATTCCTTTGGAAACAATAAAGTGTGGTGGTGATTTTTATTTTGATCTGTATAAGTTAAGTCAATCCAATGGCTTAGTCTTAAACATTTCTACCCCTACAGTCAGGGAGTTGTCCCCAAATAGTACAACTTCCATCTTCAACCACGACATGAGCATCTTTAAGAGAAACCATTATTTGTATAACTTCATCATCCTTTGATCAGTCGGAGGAGATTTTGGTGGCAGCAACCATAGGAGGAAGAACTTCGAAAGCCTGGCACGGAGTTTCTATAAATTCTCCATCCATCTCCACATACTTAAAAGAATTAAGGTGGCTTACCATGAATTCCTCTTCACTACAGATTGTGACGATCTTCCCCTTGACTGGGTACTTCAACTTTTGGTGAAGGGTGGATGTCACTGCCCCTGCCCCATGTATCCAAAGGCGCCCAAGTAAATAAGAGTAGGCATGACGCATGTCCATTATATATAAGGTGGAGTTGAACATTTTTGATCCCACTTTAATGGGGAGATCCACCTCTCCATGCATTATCCTTCTACACCCATCAAAATCCCTTACAACTATATCACTTGGTTTCGACACCAGGCCTTCATAATCTAATTGGTCCAAAGCACCTTTGGGTAGAATATTTAGAGAGGAACCAATATCAACCAGGACATGAGCAAGGGTGGTTCCTTTCCATTCAATATATACATGCAAGGCCTTGTTATTATTCTTTCCAACTGGTGTCAGGTCAGCATCAGAGAACCCTAATCCATTGTCGGCCGTCAGACTTGCGACACAATTTTCAATTGATCAGTTGTGGTCACTTGAGGGACGTGCGTTTTCTTCAAAAAATTGATTAAAGCTCGGGCATGAGCATTGGAACAAAGCAGCAAAGACAACATAGAGATTTTGGAAGGGGTTTTCCCCAGTTGTTCTACTATCTTGAAATCGCTCTTTTTTATGATCTTCAAGATTTCTTCCATCTCTTGGGTAGATGATTCCACAGTGGTAACATCTCCGGCTGGCACCTTCATCCTGACAGGCTCAACTACTTTCTCTTTACCCCTAGTGTCAGCATTAGGCTTATCAATGGTAATGCAGACAGGTGTCGTCATAGTAGTTGGGGGTGAAATGTTAGGAGATAAAATCCTCCATGTTCTAGTTACCCTGCTAGAACCAGCAATATTTGTAACACCATCAGCCTTGTCTTCATTGATCTAGGAATCATGCTTAGTTCTATGATAGTAAACCTCAGCACCATAGTTCCATGGAATTTCTTTGTCGGAGGAGTAAGGAAGCGGCCCAGGATCAGTAATTATCAAGGGAGCAATTGTTGGTTCATTAGAAATCCTAATAGGACCCTTTGAGGAGATCCTAAGAGGCTTGTTGGAAATTGTTATGATGGCAATGTCTTCAGCTTTATTGGTCAAACTCTTGATGGTAGGAATTTTGAATTCAAACAGGATCTCGTGGTTATCTATCAGGCGCTGAACACCTTCTTTCAGCCACTTGCATCCATTTATTTGTTCAGCGCAATAATCACGGTCTTTTAAATAGTCAGGGAACACCCCAGCATTCAACAAATTTTCTTTTATAGTAGTCAAAGGAGTAGTCAAATCCTCAATGGAGGAAACAAAAGTAGTGTCATCAATCGCATTGAAACCTTTGCCATGGTTCGGAATTGGTGTAGTTATCACATTTGTAATTGTGGATGGATCAAACTCAATAGTTTTGTTGTCTATCAGGTCTTGGATCTTATTCTTCAGAGCCCAACATTGATCAGTTTCATGCCCATGGCTGTTGGAATAATAAGCGCATTTGGCATTTGGATTGTACTTTTGTGATGTAACATTGGGATTTGATGGTGGATCACGCAATGTTACCAAGTTGGCCTTCAACAGGTGTTGCAAGGCTTGGGACAGTGACATATTAATCGTTGTGAATTGTCTAATAGGAACTTCTGGTCTTTGATGGTTTGCTTGTTGTTGTCTTTTAGAAGATGGAGGGTTGGAAATTAAAACAACATTAACAGATGATTGGTGATCCTTCTTGGTATGAGCCCTTACCCCATACACAACATTGGTTTCTTTCTTTCCAGTGAATGGCTTCTTTATAGTGTTGGATGTGGAAGCAGATGTCATGGGAATTTTTCCACTCTCGACCCTTTCACCAACCAGAATTAACTCCGAAACCGGACAATGAGCTCCCAATTAGAAAGTTGAAAAATGGGCCAGTTAAGGTTCCCATGAACATGTCCACCAGCTCTCTGCCTGTCAATGGTGTTTGAACTCTACCAGCAAGGTCCCTCCATTTTTGCGCGTACTCTTTAAACCCTTCATTAGTACCCATTGTCATTCCTTGAAGTTGAACTCTAGTTGGTGCCAAATCAGTGTTGTACTGATATTGGCGGAAGAAAGAGGTGACCAGATATTCCCAAGTATGAATATTGGAACCTTCCAACTGGTAAAACCATTCTAAATGAGTCCAAACAGACTCTCTTGGAAGAAATGTACCCACAACCTCTTGTCAGTGGTATAGGGTTGTAACTTGCTGGCGTAGGACCTCAGGTGAAGTTTTAGGCACGAAACTCCGTCATATTTAGCAAAGACTGGAATTTTAAACTTGTGTGGAATAACAACCCCAGGTACCAAACCCAACTCACCGAAATCCAAGCCAGGTATGGCTTCAATTTCTGCAGCTATCAGCCTCCCTTCTGTAAACTTTCACTCTTTCTCTCTTTAATTTCTGAAGGGTTGGAAGGGGGGGAATGATGAAGATCTTCTAGGGTTTTTGTCTTGATGCAGCTTTCTTTATTTGTGAATAATGGTTTTTGTTTACTGCTTTCTGTTGTTTCTCTGAAATAACAAAATTGTTTTTTTTCTCTTCTGATGGATAAAATCGATTATTGTTATGTGCCTACGTTCTTTATTATATTCATCTGAAAAACAAACTTTTTGGGGGAAAAGGAGATGGATTTTTTTGAAAAAATTTGTTATGCTGCCATACTGTATTTATTATGTAGTTTTGACTTGGTCTGTTTGTGTGCAATTTTTGGCTGTATATTGCAGTTGCTTTTGACAGATTTCGGATTGTTTTGGACAACATATGCAGGGCTATAATGCTGTCTGTTTTTTTACAGCACTTTAGCCTCTTGTATTTGCCCTCTTTTATTGTAATGCAATCTATTTTTTTGTGTGCAGAATTTGGGACTATGATGAATTCTGAATTTTGCCTTCTATTTCCTCTCATTTTGTCCTCTGTGAATCAATTAAAGATTGTGATTTGCAATGCACGAAACACGGACGAAGCGCTGCCCCTTTATTTCTGATTCTTCCTACCAATCCTTAATGATGAAAGTGTATAGAATTCTTTGAAATTTTCTATTCTTGTTCCAACATGAATTTTTTCTAACTAATTCTCTCTTTTTGTTTACATGTACGAGCAAATTGGACGATAGGGAGAATTGACGAAGAGTGACTTGAAATGCTTGAAGAAAGTGTGACGATGAAGAAATTACTTTGTAGTTTAGTACATTGTTAGGAATTTTGTAACATTGTGAATTTTTGATTTGAATTTTGAGGTTTAGAAACTTGTAAAGTGTATACCAACTAACTTGTAATTTTAAACAATGAAGTTTTGTTGTAATCTTGCATTCTTGAACCATCTTGAATTTGTTTCTACAAAACTTGAATATTTCTTTTTGATACAATTTAAATTATGAGCACAACTTGGATTCTTCTTTGTGGTCTATAAACTTAAAATGCCTCTTGAGAAAAGAATGAGACTTAAATCCTTGAAACATTCCTTGAATAATGCTTTGTATTTTCCTGTAGGATTGAATCATGAATTCTTGAAAACTTCAAATGGATGTCTTAAATTTGGAATTGGAATTGATGTTGCACTTGTAATTGATTTGAAAGAAAGATTGGAAATTTGAATGAATATGAATGAAGTTGATGAATTCCTTGAATTAGAAATAGTTCACATGAATGAATTTTTTTCAAATATATCAAAATTGCGCCATAAGCATATTGATCCTTTTGAATATCTTGAAACAAATTCATGTGAATGAATTATGCCTTGCGTGCTTGAATTGGGCCGAAGTGAAAAGAATTATTTGAATGGGTCCTCGAATCTTCTTCATTAATATCCATATCTTCAATTCATAGTAACTTGAAATACGAGCCAATATTACGAATCTTGCCTTTAAGAATTTTTATCAAAATATTACTTCGATCCAATAATCGTTATTGTTCAAACATAAACGATTTTAAGTACGAATTACAAAATATCCATGAACCTTTCAATTAATTATCTCAACATAATTATCAACATCTAGAAGTTAATAACATTCTAAAGTCAAGAAATTCCTATAGAATTTCAATAAATTTCATGGTATTCCAAGTGCATTTTGACTTCGATCGTTGAAGAAATCTCATAGACAATGCTATTTGTGATGCTCCGTAAAAAGAATCGCTTTAGAACATTGAAAATTGAAGAAGTTATGAACCTCGAAAATTGGACAAGAATTTCTCGTGATTTGGTCAAATTTGCAAAATGACCTCTAAAGTATTCGAATTTTCTGATGATCTTTCGTACGTAATCAACTCTTGACTTGTAAAGAGAAATTGTGGATGATGTCAAGGAGAGTAATACCCAAAAAGAAACACTCAAAAATATCGAATAATGAAGAAGTTATAATTGTTTGAACTTGATCTTGCAAAGGTCGATTTTTAAGTCAATGCAGTTTATTTTTAGTCATCTGAACCATTGATTGGGCAAACTTGCGATGCAAAGTTTGAAACTGACACGAATATCCTTGAGAATACATGAAGACCATTTAAAACCTTGGAAATACAATTTTTCTTGAGAAATAACAAACCTAGCTGTTGACTCAATGCCTAGGAGGAGAATCTGTCTGATCAAACCCTAAGCCATTTTGTGTATTTAAGAAACCCTAAGATAGCATCTTGAATGAAAAATGGGAGGGAAAATTTTGGGGTACAACAATATGAAGACTCAATTCTTCTACACCTTCCAATCTCAAACTTCAAAAGATGATATGCAATCCGTGAAGACCAATTCATCCATGGGATCAATAGATTCCAACACCTTTGAAGGATTAGCTGGAGAAGCTCAAAATGATGATCCCACGGCTGGAGACTTCTAGGATGCTATGATTCAATCTATGGCCCAAAATGCTACAGAAAAAGCCAAGGCTAAAGCTATGACAAGGGACTAAGCAATGACAAGAATTATCCAGAAGCAATAATGCCAAACACAAAGATAAGAATCTTATCTTAAAATAATAAAAAAGAATCTTATTGGCAATAAAGCTATGACAAGAGACAAAGCAATGACAAGAATTTTCTAGAAGCAATAATGCCAAACACAAAGATAAAAGAGAATCTTATCTTGAAACAATAAAAAAAATCTTTTGACTACTTTAAAAGTTTTTTGTTGTTTGTGAATTATTTTTGTGTCAATGAGGCCAAGTGTGTACCCGACATTAATAATTCATCTTTGTTTGTTGTATATGACTATCACAGGTAGCTATTACCAGATTAAAAATAGTAAGCCTATGCATCCCTATATAAAGGGACTTTTATTTCCTTTGTAAGCACAAAATTTTCTAATATAACAATGTTTTTATATAAATACTATGTGTAATACGGTGGCAGAACCGACTGTTTAAATGCTGGTCTGTGTTTTGCGTTTTGTGTTTGCAAAAATGTTGCGGTTAGCAAGAGTCGCCACCGACTTTTATTTTATCCAATCGTGGCAAGGAAAAAAGTACAAAAAAATCCTTTTTCGAGATATTCTGAGTACGGCGGGTAGATTATAGAAAGGGAAGGTGTTAGCGCCCTTTCTATCCATGGTTTTCTACGGGCTCTTAGGTACTTGCTCGTCTTTTTAAAATTTCTTGTGTATGTGCTTTGCTTTGAAAAGTTTTACCTCGTGATAACCCTTGTATCAGTCCTCAAAGGTGTGACGAAGTTTGTTTTGAAAGTTTGTTTGAAAAGTGTAAGTGTGAAAAGTTTTGATATGAGCAAGTACCTACTAGCATCTACCTACTCGGAAAAAAAGATCGTTTCTATTCCTGTTTCCTTTAGACAACGCTATCCTACTATTGAGAAATAGGTAGCACCGTCGTTGGAGTTGTAAGGCTCTATTCGAAAGGGATGTACGATCGCTAAAGAAATGTTAGGACATCTTAGTAATAACCCTAGAGTCTTAAGATCATATTCGAGGCAACATTTCTGAGGTAGCATTTCCGAGGCAACATTTCCGAGGGGACATTTGATCTTTGTTAGACAGGAGGGCAACCACTAAAAAACCCTATGCTTAATGATCATTTACCGAAGGCAACCAAAGTGAGAGTATACCCTAAGAGTGATATGTGTGAGTGATCTGTTTTCAATTATTTGTCTTTTCACATTAGGGTTTTCTAATTGTATTAAATTTGTCATGCATTCTTGTCATACAATCCTATTAGCATACATCTAAACAGTCAAATATTTGCAAGAATTAAAATGCGAGAAAGTAAATCTACGCTATTACAAGGCTTTGGGGAGGGGTAATTACATAGCCAAAAACCCGGGAAAAAGCGATAAATAAAAGCCCTAGATTAAACTATTACAAACCATGAGCATTTACAAAAATATTGGTAAAAATAATAATACGCGCGATGAATCAAACACGAAGCGACTAGGGTTTTGACCCTTGACTAGACCTAATTGCGATTGATTAAGAAAATGTTTTTGTTATTTTTTTTAGAAAATAATGAAATAGTTAAATTAAAGGAAAATCCTAAGTCTAATTAATTTTAAATTAAGAGAAAAATAAATTAATTTAATCTAAAACCTATATTTGTATTTTTATTTATTTGAGAAAAAGAGCAAAAATAAAATTAAATGAAAAGCTTAACCTAATTTCTATTTTGTTTTTATTTATGAAAACAAATTACAATTTCCATAAATTAAACTAAGTTAAATTAATTTTGATAATAATAAAATATATAAAAACTAATCCTAATTTTGGTGAATTATTGATTTTATGACTTTTATGAAAAATAAATTAATTTGTGAATTAAAATAAATAAAGGAAATTTAAAGAATAAAAAATAAAGAAAAGAAATAAAAAAAATGTTAGCAAATGGGCCTGGTGGTGTTTGCTGAAAAGGGGGGTGTTATCTGAATTGCTGGGCCCAAGATTGATGGTCCATTTTGACTTTGCTGGATCTGGTGCGTGAGTTGACTTGAGGCGTATGGTGGATCTTCATAGGGGAAGCCTTGGATCTGGGCTAAGGATGTGTTTGATGGCCAGATGTTAAGGGCACATGGTGAACCTTCTGATGAGCAACGCGCTGGATTACCTATTGAAAAAGATTATGAACAAAGGTTGGGACCTGGGGATCGAACCCAAGTCCTTATGGATACTTCCATTGCACGCTTGTTAGCTGAGCTATCTGACTTATTTGTAAATATAATAAAAACCAAATATAATATATGGAAAACAAAGATCTATGGAAAAAACGCACTAAATTCAAATTGCCCAACCAGGGAGTGCCACGCATCCATCTTCTTCCTCTCAACCGTCATCTTAGCCCAAGATACCTTTACCTATGGACATGGCGTTGTAGCTACAAACCAGTGTATTTCAAAAATTGTCCATACGAAATATAAATGACCATGGCTGGTATCAATCAACTCGTCTCATCCTCACGAGTCTCATGGTACCAGAATCAGTGTCCAATTTTACCTGTATTGCAAAGCCCTAAATCTAAACAAAAAAACCTAGCCATGGCAGATTTTCATACAATCATCAAAAACGCAATTGAATATTATGATTAGCTTGCAAACTCATTAAGGAACAAGAATATGTAATCAAAACATGCAAATCATGTGTAAATTAATGAAAACGAAAACGAATTTTTAAACAAACCGTGACTTATGTACCTTTGATTCCAGGCGTGAGAGAGCTTGCAATTGGTTGGAATTCCTTCTGGAGATGTCCAGGAATCTGTTGGTATCGTGAGAATGGCTCTAATTGGCCTCTAGGATGGAAATTGGATCACCACTTTTTCTTGAATTTTTTTGAGATTTGGTCTTGCTCTGCACGACTGCTCCAACCCCTTTCATGCCTTGGATCTCTTCTGTATACGTAATACAACATGTTAGGTCAACAAAAACGTACTCAATCTTGCTCATTATGAAGATTTGATTTGGTCTTTCATGGCATATGATATCTTTCCAAACTTGCTCAAATTCAATCTTTTTCCAACCAAATTAGCCTTGCATGAATTGATTCTCAATTGACAGCACATAAGATCTTCCTTCAATGCAAAAATCATTCCTAAAACACATTATATGACTTATTTAGATTTATTTGAATTTTAAATGAATAAAAATCAAAATAAATTAAATAAATGAATAAATAAGGCATGGAGGGTCCCATAGGTCGTGGACTATGTTATCATTGAAGTGCAAGCATAAAAAGTTGGGCCCATTTAGCAAAAAATGCAAATTTGAGCACATTTGACTTTTGACAATTTTGCAAAAAGGGTCAACTTTGACAATGCATATCTCTCTCAATTTTGACCCTAGAGAGGTGTTCTTGGACTTTTTAGAAATCATAGGATGTCCTCTAAGCAACCCTTTTGGTCTCGTCTCAATTGAGTCTAAGCTTTTACCCAAAAGGTGTTTTTGTTGACTTTCCAAAATGACCTATAATGTCAAAATTCATATCTTTTTGTGAGTGCATATTCTGAACTTGGGAGATGAAGATGAATTGTAGGGAATTTCATCATCTTCAAAATGAGATTTGGATGGGTAATTTATGATAAAGTATGAGAATGTTATGCTTGGTCAAAGTTGAGTTGACTTTTCCTACAAAACCCTAATTTAGCAACTTTTAGGTTTTGATGAATTGTGAGATATCCTTGAGGAATCATGGTTAACCCCTGATCAAATGATGAATGATACTTCAAAATGAGGATGTTGACAAAAAATCTTGAGGTTTGAATGTATGTGGGTCACAGTTGACTTTTGACCTAGCACAGTTGATTTTCAGGCATTTGAGCAATTGACTGAGCAAACTTCTTCTGCAAGGCTTGAAACTTGACATGGATGATCTTGAGAACATATTAGGACAATGGTGAGCATTTTGGATCCTTTAGACTCAAGCATCTTGATGAAAAATGAAACCCTAATTTGAGGTAGACTGCCTTAGGAGAGAGTTTGTCGGGTCAACTCTTGGACTTCCTTGAGAAATTTAAGGACCTCACTTGACATGTATCAAGAAATATGGGAGGGAAAATTTTGGGGTACAACAGCTGCCCCTGTTCAATCTTCTTAAACCTGAAGATGTGGATTGGCTGCCTGCCTTTTGTGATTTGAAGGTGGAAGATGATTGAACACTAGAGTGCCCAAAAATTTGCACTCGCATGAAGTGGTACTTGGTTTGTGATATCGAGAATGGGCTTGTAGATGACATTTAGAGGTTGCTAGATAATTATTGGAAGATGGACTTAAAGATTCCATCCGAAGAGGTGTCGATCTCATAAGAGATTCCTTTGCGAGATCCTGTATACCTGTTGTCGAGAAGGACTTCGCTGGGAAATGCTGGTCTCTGTCTTGAGAGAAATATAGTTTTAGGAGCTTTAGTTATCCGTTACTCTACTGGGGAATAACTCTGGTTTGGGAAGCAGAAGTGAACTGTGTGTTTGGTCGAGGTATATACTGCACTGCGAATTACTGGGGAAATGTGAAATCAATTGTGTTTGATTGGGTCTCGGTCTTACAGTGTTGTGGACTGTTGTTTGGGGATAAGAGAGGAAGAACCCGGGTAGTACGGTTATGAGAAGGAACCTGGATGGTAGGGTTACTTCGATATGGAAGCATGGATAGTAGGGTTGTAAGAAGGAACCTGGATATTAAGGTTACTTCGATATGAAAGCCGGGATAATAGGGCTGTGAGAAGGAACCTGGATAGTAGGGTTACATCGATATGAAAGTCGGGGTTGTAGGGCTGTAAGAAGGAACCTGGATAGTAGGGTTACTTCGATATGAAAGCCGGGATAGTAGGGCTGTGAGAAGGAACCTGGATAGTAGGGTTGTGAGAAGGAAACTGGATAGTAGGGTTACTTCAATATGAAAGCGGGGATATTAGGGTTGTGAGAAGGAACCTGGATAGTAGGGTTACTTCGATATGAAAGCCTAGATAGTAGGGCTGTGAGACGGAACCTGGATAGTAGGGTTACTTCGATATGAAAGCTGGGGTAGTAGGGCTGTGAGAAGGAACCTGGATAGTAGGGTTACTTCGATATGAAAGCCGGGGTAGTAGGGCTGTGAGAAGGAAACTGGATAGTAGGGTTACTTCGATATGAAATCCGGGATAGTAGGGCTGTGAGAAGGAACCTGGATAGCAGGGTTACTTCGATATGGAAGCCTGGATAGTAGGGCTGTGAGAAGGAACCTGGATAGTAGGGTTACTTCGATATGAAAGCCTGGATAGTAGGGCTGCAAGAAGGAACCTGGATAGCAGGGTTACTTCGATATGAAAGCAGGGATAGTAGGGCTGTGAGAAGGAACCTGGATAGTAGGGTTACTTCAATTTAAAAGCTGGGATAGTAGGGCTGCGAGAAGGAACCTGGATAGTAGGGTTACTTCGATATGAAAGTCGGGATAGTAGGGTTGTATGAAGGAACCTAGATAGTAGGGTTACTTCGATATGAAAGCCAGGGTAGTAGGGCTATGAGAAGGAACCTGGATAGTAGGGTTACTTCGATATGAAAGTCGGGATAGTAGGGTGTGAGAAGGAACTTAGATAGTAAGGTTACTTCGATTTGAAAGCCAAGGTAGTAGGGCTGTGAGAAGGAACCTGGATAGTAGGGTTACTTCGATATGAAATCCGAGATAGTAGGGCTGTGAGAAGGAACCTAGATAAGGTTGAATTTGCCACACCGATGATTACTCTATTTAGCTTCAAGTGTTGATCACGTACCTGCTGGAAATTGTTGATAATAATTGTCTTTCTTGAAAGAAATATAGGGTTAGTCATGTGTGATGCATGAGATGCATTGTGATGGGGTTCTCAAAATAACTGAGATTATGTTATATGTAATGTATGCACATGTCATGATGTATGAACATGAAATGCTGACGTAATAATCTGAGTCTGGGAAAATAAATCCCTGACTGTTGTTTGGAGAGTAAGAAGAAATTGTATTCTTGACTGCTCGTAAAGAATCATAATTCCTCCGCTTCTGTTGGGGATGGTGAAAAAAGATGACTATGGTGGGGATTTTCCCCTTGTTTACGAATAACTCTGTGGAGGAGATACTCTGCTTGAGAACAACTCTACGGGGGAATAACTCTGTTGGAGAGGAGATACTTTGTTGATAGAGCTGCTGATTTGGAGAAATAAACTTAGCTGGGGATGAACTTTCGCTGCTGGTGAGAGAAATAAACTCTGCTTGGGGAAACATTTACTGATTCGCTTGCAATTGTGAACCTCAGCTGGGGAGAGTTGTGTCTTGTTCGGGGAAGCTAACGTCCGTCTTTAGATACTTTTTACTCTATGGGAAGTGTATGCATTACTACTCCTGCTCTCCAGTTGGTTCTATCCCTGTACCTGATGGGCAGAGTAACTGTAGGGTTTGGGCACTTCTTGTTTGTCCCTGTTCCTGGAATTACGAGTAATCGTCTTCCGTTTCTCATGTAAATATTTATAAGCAGCATTTACTTTCAAATGCATATACCAAAAATGAATCATTGGACGTTCTTGCAAAACAAAACAGAAAAAGAAAAACAAATTGAAATTTCTTGTCAAAATGAATTGTATTGATTTTTGAAGTTGGCCCGCAATAGGCGTTTTGTACAAGAAGGCTAACATCCCAGTAAGAGAACTCCGTCGAAAGATAGAAATTACATTTTATGTTAAAGAAAGAAAAACAGCCATGTGAAACAATCACATCGGGTTCCAACTCTGCTATTGCCTTTATATCTTCAAGCATCTCATCACTTTTTTGCTTGGCCGAAAGTGGATCAGATTGATTGGCGTTGTCTGAGCTTGATAGTTGATACCGAATTCTGGTTGCAAGGCGATCCAATGAGACATAGTGATATGCTTCGATCCCTAATTTTTACCTGGACCGCCCTTTCGGGTTTTCAGTCCACCGGGATACCCTTTTTTGCCCAAGCCGCCTTTTCAGGTTTTCGACTTGCCGGGTGTACAGCTTTTTTTCATTTTCATCCCTTACTTTTTCCCGAACCCTTTCGGTTTTCCGGGAAGCCCTTATTTTTCCTAGGTCAGTCAACCTAGCGGGTCTTTGATTATGCGTAGTATCTTTTCACTATGTCTGCATTGACGAGGTGAGGAAGGTCGTCACCGTCCATGGTGGTTAGAATCATAGCTCCTCCCGAGAAAATGTTCTTAACCACAAATGGTCCTTTGTATGTGGGGGTTCATTTTCCCCTGGGATCACCTTGCGGTAGTATGATGCATTTAATCACTAGATCCCCGACCTGATATTCTTGACGTCTGACTTTCTTGTTAAAAGCCTTGATCATTCGCTTTTGATACGTCTGAAATGACAAATAGCAGTGAGTCTCTTTTCATCGATTAGATTCAGCTGATCAAGTCGGGTTTGGATCCAATCATCTTCGTTCAAACCCGCATCCTTCATAATCCTGAGAGAGGGTATCTGGACTTCGATGGGTAGGACTGCCTCCATGCCATACACCAAAGAATAAGGTGTTGCCCCTGTCGATGTCTGTGCCAAAGTACGGTACCCATGAAGAGCGAATGGTAACATCTTGTGCCAGTATTTGTATGTCACCGTCATCTTCTGCACAATATTATTGATGTTCTTGTTAGCTGCTTCAACAACCCCATTCATCTTCGGCTGGTAGGGAGAAGAGTTATGATTCTGTATCTTGAACTGTTTGTGGATCTCGGTGATCATTGTGTTGTTGAGATTTGTACCATTGTCAATAATACTCCTCTCTGGGACACTGTATCGACATATCAGATTGTGTCGAATGAACCATGCCACGACATTCTTGGTTATTGTAGCAAAGGAGGTTGCCTCAACCCACTTCGTAATGTGATCAATTGCTACCAGAATGAAACGATGCCCGTTAGACGCAGTAGGTCTGATCTCGCTGATCATGTTGATGCCCCACATTGAAAAGGGCCAAGGAGTTGTCAAAACATTCAGGGGAATCAGTGGTACATGCACCTTATCAGCATAGACTTGGCACTTATGATAGGTTCGCGAATGCTGATAACAATTGGCTTCCATAGTGGACCAGTAATATCCTGCCCATAGGATTTTCTTTGCCATGGTATATCCACTGGAATGAGTTCCGAAGGTACCTTCATGTAACTCTGCCATGATTCTTTCTGCCTCGCTCTTGTCTATACACCGCAGTAAGGTTGAATCATGGCTGCGCTTATAGAGGATTCCATTACTGATGAAAAACTTTGCAGCGAACCTCCTCAGAAACTTCTTATCATTAACAGATTCCCCCTTAGGGTATTCTTGAGTCTCAAGATACCTCTTTACCTCGTGAAACCAGGGTTTATCTGCTACCTCTTCAGTCTCAATGTCGCAGCAATGTGAGGGTCCGTCCAAACCTCTCGATGGTAATCTGGGGAGCTTCATTATCCCACCTGACTTTGAACATAGAAGACATGGTAGCTAGCACGTCCGCTAACTGATTTTCCTCTCTTGGGAAATGTTCAAAGTCTATCTCCTCAAAGTGTGGGAGCAATGTCAGTACATACTCTTTGTAAGGAATAAGATTCGGGTGCTTCGTATCCCACTCGCCTTTGATCTGACTTATCACTAGAGCGGAATCCCCGGATACACTCAAGAACTTAATCCTCAGGTCAATAGCAGCTCGAAGCCCCAGGATACTGTTAGAACATAGTTTGATTCTACAACCCTCAATTAGAGTTTTGATGATAACAAAATACAAGAATAAATAAATTGTAAGATTTATATATAAGACATATATGCTACTTAAAATTATGTTTTGTGTTTACAGAAACTCTGATGGAATCAGCATCAGAAGATCAGTATCAACATTAGCATCAGAAGATATGTCAGCATCAGAAGATCAAATAACATGTGCTACACGCTGAAGCTACCATATCATACGCTGAAGCCTGATGAATAGAATCTGCGCATAAAATACTCCGACTCTGATCAAGATCCTTACCAAGTCATCAGCACTCAGAAGCGTCAGAATAAGTTAAAGCCAAGAACACTCTGATTACCATAAGCAGAGAAGACTCTGAAGCGTTAGAGTTACTAAGCATTCAAGACAGATTAATTACCAATGGCTTTATTCCAAGACAAGATCTTCTCAAAAAGGAAAGAACGTTATTATCATTGAAAGTGATTTATGGACAACAACGTATCTTTTCCTTGGTTATATATACAAGACTGTGTGAGAAAAGAAAAGGCTAATACTCTTCACGCATATACACGCCAAAGCTAATCTTCACACAAGCACTCATATATTTTGCTAAAGCTGTCATACCACGCCTACTGCAAAAGCATTAGCAATTCAGTTTTCATTCTAAGCTTAATATTGTGTATTATCACAGTTGTGATATATAGTTTTATTAGAAAACATCAAACACACTTTTGTTCAATTATCTGTAAGAGAATTTCCTTGAGATAAACCGGTCTGTGGTTATACTCAAGAAGGCTTTAACAGTTGTTAAAGTAGTTGTGTAATCAGTTGATTATAGTGGATTAAGACCTCGTTGGAGAGAGGCGAAATCACCTTGACGGGTGGACTGGAGTAGTTTGAGATCAAACGAACCAAGATAAAAATACAGTGTTGTTTAAGCTTTTGATTTAAGTTTTACAATTCAACCACCCTTCTTGTGTTTTTCACATATTCAATTGGCATCAGAGCGCCTGGTTCTGAGCTTATAACACTTAACCGTGTCATTACAAGATCCAGCGTCAGAAAAACACAATGGCAGGACCACATCAAAACATCAGCAATGACAACAATGAAGAAAGAGACAGATTCAGTGGCAAACCTCCAGTCTTTGATGGAGAGAACTTTGACTACTAGAAAGACAGAATTGAAAGCTTCTTTCTGGCCCATGATGTTGATCTGTGGGACATGGTGACTGATGGATACACGCATCCAGTGGATGGAAGTGGTCAGAAGATTGACAGGAAAGCAATGTCTGATCAGTAAAAGTGTGATTTCAGAAATCATCACAAGGCCAGAACAATTCTTCTCAGTGCCATCTCTTAGTCTGAATATGAAAAGATATCAAACAGAGACACTGCAAAGAATATGTTTGACTCTCTGAGAATGACGCATGAAGGCAACATTCAAGTCAAAGAAACCAAAGCTCTTGCGCTCATTCAGAAGTACGAGGCATTCAATATGGAAGAAAGTGAATCAATAGAAACGATGTTCTCAAGATTTCAAATTCTGGTTGCTGGTCTCAAAGTTCTTGACAAAGGGTATTCTACTGTTGATCATGTCAAGAAGATCATCAGAAGCTTGCCAAAACAGTGGAGGCCAATGGTCACAGCGCTTAAGCTAGCCAAGGATCTCAACAAAATATCTCTGGAGGAACTTGTCAGCTCCCTCAGTAGTCACGAGATAGAGCTAGAAGCAGATGAACCTCAAAAGCAAGGTAAGCCATTAGCTTTAAAATCTAACAGAAAATCTGACTCCAAGGTTTTGCAGGCTGTTGAAGAAACCTCTGATGGGTCTTCATCAGAAGAAGATGAACTATCTCTCCTCTCTAGAAGGGTGAACCAATTATGGAAGCAGAGGCAAAGGAAGTTCAGGAATCCCAAAAGATCAGAGAATCAGAATGAATCCTTCTCTAGATACAGAAGGACAGAATCCTCCTCTGGACACAGAAGATCTGAAGGCTCTTCAGGAAGCAGAAAGCCAAACAACAAAGACATCATCTGCTATGAATGTAACGAGCAAGGACACTACAAAAGTGATTGCCCAAAGCTTCAGAAGGAAAAGCCCAAAAAGAAGTTTGGCAAGGAAAAGAAGAAAAGTCTCATGGCTACATGGGATGATTATGACACATCTGAAGCTGACTCAGAATCAGATGATGAAAGAGAAAACATAGCTCTCATGGAAAACATAACAGAAGACAGTGAAGCTTGAGTCAGACTCTGAATCAGATACAGAAGAGGTATTCACTGACTTTGCTATAAACTTTACTAAGGCTGAACTAGCTGAAATCCTTAATGAAATTCTGGAAAGATATCAGCAGATCAGAGTCAAATTCAGAAACCTGAAAACGAATCTTGCTTCTGACTCTGATAAAACTGAGAGTCTCAAATTGGAGAATTCTGAGTTAAAAGATAAAATTTCAAAATTAGAAAATCTATTGCAAAACTCTCATAAGGAAACAATCCCTGAAACTCCCATAAGTGCTGATGAGATCATCAAGGAGTGTGATCACAACTTTCAGAAGTTTCTAGCTAAAAACATAGATAGAAGCAAAATGGCTTCAATGATCTATGGAGTTAGCAGAAATGGCAGAAAAGGAATAGGATACCAAAGTAAGGCACCTACATCAAAGAATGCCATGGATTTAGTTATAAAACGCACTTCACTTGATTCACACTTTGTATATGGGCACACACATGACATCAAATATATAAGTAGTAATTATTCTGTCAAGCCAAAATTCAACCAGAGTTTTGATAAAACTAACAAATCAGGACCCAAGAAAATATGGGTACCTAAGGATAAAATAATACATGTGGCAGATATCTTTAGCAGCAAAGAAGAAACACCAGTCATGGTACCTGGACTCTGGATGCTCACGGTACATGACGGGAAGAAGGCATATGTTCTAAAGCCTGGAACTTAAGCCTGGAGGCCACATAGGTTTTGGAGGCAATCAGAGGGGAAAGATAGTTTGCTCTGGAACAGTAGGTAATGGAAATCTTCCCTCTATAAGTAATGTGTTATTAGTAGATGGATTAATGCATAACCTGTTATCCATGAGTCAATTAAGTGATAACAGTTATGATATAATCTTTAATCAAAATTCATGCAAAGCTGTTAGTCAAAAAGATGGGACTATCCTATTTAATGGAAAGAGGAAAAACAACATTTATAAAATTAAAATTTCTGAACTGAAAAGTTAGAATGTAAAGTGTCTTCTGTCTGTTAACAACGAGAAATGGATCTGGCACAGAATATTGGGATATGTTAGTATGAGAAGAATATCTCAGATTAACAAACTCAATCTGGTCAGAGGACTTTCTAACCTGAAGTTTAATTCAGATTCTCTGTGTGAAGCATGTTAGAAAGGCAAGTTTGCAAAACCTGCTTTCAAATCTAAAAACGTTGTTTCCACCTCTAAGCCATTAGAACTTCTGCACATAGACTTATTTGGACCAGTTAAAACTGCTTCAGTTAGTGGTAAGAAGTATGGGTTAGTAATCGTAGATGACTATAGCAGATGGACATGGGTAAAGTTCTTAAGACACAAGGACGAGTCACACTCTGTGTTTGTCACCTTCTGCAACCAAGTTCAGAATGAAAAGGATCTTAGAATCGTCAAAGTCAGAAGTGATCATGGTGGAGAGTTTGAAAATAAAGATTTTGAATCATTTTTTAATGACAAAGGCATTCTGCATGATTTCTCTTGTCCTATAACTCCTCAGCAAAATGGAGTTGTAGAACGAAAGAACAGAACATTGCAAGAAATGGCCAGAACCATGATCAACGAGACTAACGTTGCTAAGATCTTCTGGGCAGAGGCAATAAACACAGCGTGTTACATTCAGAATAGAATCTCCATAAGACCTATTCTGGAAAAGACTCCATATGAATTGTGGAAGAACAGAAAGCCCAATATTTCATATTTTCATCCATTTGGATGTACTTGTTTTATCTTGAATACAAAAAATTATTTGAACAAGTTTGACTCTAAAGCACAAAAGTGTATTATGTTAGGATACTCTGAATGCTCAAGAGGGTACAGAGTATACAATACAGAAACACAGATTGTGGAAGAATCAATCAGTGTTCGTTTTGATGATAAGCTTGACTCTCCAAAGTCAAAGCAGAATGAATTACTTGCAGGTATGGAAATTGAATTCACAGGTACTGAAGACAAGTCATCAGAAGCTCTTAACAGAGACACTCCCTCAACATCAGAAAGAGGCACTACAAGCAATCCAGCACCTTCTGTTGATCAACTTCAGAAAGGACCATCCAGAAGCAGCATGGATCACCCAGAAGAAATAATCTTAGGAAGAAAGGAAGATCCAATCAGAACAAGATCTAGCTTCAGAAACTCTGAAGAATCCCTCATGGGACTTGTTTCTCTAATTGAACCATCAACAATTGATGAAGCACTTCTGGACAATGACTGGATTCTAGAAATGCAAGAGGAGCTGAATCAATTCACAAGAAATGACGTATGGGATCTAGTTCCCAAACCAAAAGGATTTAACGTCATTGGAACAAAATGGGTGTTCAGAAACAAACTGAATGAACAAGGTAAAGTCATCAGAAACAAAACACGATTGGTAGCACAAGTTTATAGTCAGCAAGAGGGGATAGACTATACAGAAACCTTTGCTCCAGTCGCCAGGTTAGAATCTATCAGACTCTTAATTTCATTTGCTGTTAATAAAGGCATCACTCTGTATCAGATGGATGTTAAGAGTGCATTCTTAAATGGCTATATAGAAGAAGAGGTATATGTGCACCAAACCCATGGTTTTGAAATTTCCAAAAATCCAGAATATGTTTTCAAACTAAAGAAGTCACTCTATGGTCTGAAACAAGCTCCCAGAGCTTGGTATGAAAGACTAAGTAACTTCCTGTTAGAAAAGGAATTCACCAGAGGGAAAGTGGACACAACCTTATTCTGTAAGACAGTTAAGAATGACATTTTAGTATGTCAGATTTATGTTGATGACATAATATTTGGATCTACTAAACCTTCTCTAGGAAGAAAGTTTGCTAAGTGTATGCAGGAAGAATTTGAGATGAGCCTAATGGGGGAACTGAAATTCTTTCTGGGCATTCAGATCAATCAAACCCCAGAAGGAACTTACATTCATCAGAGCAAGTATGTCAGAGAACTTCTGAAGAAATTTGATCTCTCAGAATGTAAGCCATCAAAGATTCCAATGCATCCCACGTGCATTCTGGAAAGAGAAGAGGTAAGTAAAAAGGTAGAACAGAAGGTCTACAGAGGTATGATTGGTTCTCTTCTTTATCTGACAGCTTCAAGGCCTGACATTTTATTCAGTGTATGCATTTGTGCTAGATTCCAATCAGATCCTAGAGAATCTCACTTAACAGCAGTTAAGCGATTTTTCAAGTATCTGAAAGGTACTACTAATCTGGGTTTGTTTTATAGAAAATCAAGTGATTACAGCTTAGTAGGATACTGTGATGCTGATTTTGCTGGAGACAGGGTAGAACATAAAAGTACTTCTGGAAGCTACCAGTTTCTGGGAGAAAATCTGATCTCATGGTCCAGCAAAAGACAATCCACAATTGCTCTATCAACAGCAGAAGCTGAATACATAGCAGCAGCTGGATGCAACACACAAATGCTCCGGATGAAAAGTCAACTTGAGGACTTCCAAATATTTGAGAGTAACATTCCTATCCTCTGTGACAATACTTCTGCTATTTGTCTCAGCAAAAATCCAATTTTACATTCTAGGACTAAGCATATAGAAATAAAACATCATTTTATTAGGGACTATATTCAGAAAGGAATTTTAAATTTTAAATTTATTAACCCATACCATCAATGGGCAGATATTTTTACAAAATCACTTTCTGAAGATAGGTTCAACTTCATTCTGAAACATCTCAGCATGAAGCTCTGCCCAGAATGAAATTGTTTTGATTCTATATATTAACCTTCATAACTTTGTTTATTTTTCTGTGAACTACTGATCAATCTTCTTTCAGAACTTTAGGAGTGCAGATTGTATCAGAATCTATCCATGAAGATCTGAGCGCTTCATTTCAAGGATAGAAATGTGTTGTTCACTCAAGCAAACAAGTGTCATCCAGTTATCAGCCATTCTTTGAGGCTGAACACGCATTCACGTTTCTGAAAAGGCAAAAGCGCTGATTGGATGCATTGAGACACATGTCATGGGTAACCGTTCCAAATATCTTTCTGAATCCCCTAAAATAAGCTATCATTAAATGCTAATAATCATTATTAACTTCTCTCTCTTAACGTTTATGTTTTCAAACAAAAAAAAACTTTTTAGAAATCTATTTAAACACACTTCACACCATTTACACGCTTTACCTTCACTTTCGTTTTCTCTGAATATTTCTGATTTCAGTGTTCTTACTTTCTCAAAAATCCTTTCAATCTTTTTCACAAAAACCTCGTGTGAACATGGCTTCTTCCAGCATTCCTTCTTCAGGTTCCCAGAAAACTGTTTCATCTGAACAATATGAAGTACCCTTCAGAACGCTTCTAACTCCAATCAAAAATCTTGAAGTTCTGTTAGAATTAATCGTGGTTTTCAACAGTCTTAAGGAGAATGGGTTTGATCTATCTGAAGAGGTTAAAGCTCAAGGTTGGGAAAAGTATTTTGACAGACTGGTGGGTCCAACATTTCCTATTCTGGTAAAGGAATTTTGGATTCACGCTTATTCTTCAAATCATCAAGTCACGTCTTACATCATGGGGAAGAAGATTGTTATCACTGAAGCCCTCATTGCACGCTTGATAGGCTACAATGGTGGTGGTGTTCATTGCATTGATATGGCAGAAAGGTGTGCAGATGCTGCCCTAATTGCAAGGGAAATCTTTACTCTGCGGCTTCCCTCCAGCAAGATAAGGGATTTGAAAGACAAGCACAGAATTTGGGCCAAGATCATTCTGGGCTGCTTCAACCACAGGAAGCCTACCAGCTCTCCTGATTACATTAATATTGATCAGCAATTTCTGATCTATTTCATTTCTCATAAGGTCAAGATAAATTTTGCTCATCTTCTGTTCAACCATCTCAGAACAAGTGTTAAAGAAACAAGAGAAGAGGAGCGAACAAAAAGGGATTGGATACCCTTGGGAAGACTGATATGATATATTCTTACAGAGAATAGGCTGATTGATCATTTGACAGAGGCTCAAGAAATCAGCACTCTTGAACCTACTGTTGGCAAGCAGCTGAATGCCAAAAATCTGAAGAAAATGAAGTTGATAGAGAACATTAAGAAGGAGACCAGCGTCACTCCTTTTGCTGAAATCTCTAGCAGAAGAGTCCCTCTGGACAACTTCCCTATGTTCTCAGAAATTGACTCTAAACCTGAAATAATTCTGAGATATCTGGATGCTTGTAAAGCTGATGGTACAGCACCAAATCTGAATATTCAAGATCTTCAGCAGAAGGCTCCAGAGGTTGTTCTGAAGAAGATAAAGAAAAGAAAAGTTGCTGCAAAAGGATCATCTCAACAGACTCCCAAGAAGAGAGGTAATCCTGCTTCTGTAACTGTTTTAGATTCAACGGCTGTATCAACATCTATCCCAATTCCAACTCCATCTGAAAACCCAACACCTCAAACTTTCGATGATTTTGACCTTGATTTTGACCCTTCTGAATCATTAACCCTCAGAAGATCTCGCTCCCAACCACAAAATCCAAATACTGAAGCCATACCAGAACAAGAACTTGCACAAGTTCTTTCTGATATAGACCAACACACTTCTGCTCCCGAAACAGAAAATCCAAATCCAAACACAGAAGCACAACCAGAAATTCCCCTCTCACCAATACCATAAATTCCACTCTCTCTAGAACCAGAAATCCCACAACCTTCATCTCCTCAACCAGAAATTAATCCACCCTCTCCTCAACCTGAAAAATCTCCACAACCTGAGACTCAAACCTCTGAGGCTCAACCCACTGAATCCCCTGAGCCACAACCTTTGGCCATTCAATTACCCTTTGGCACCATTGTGAATATTCCTCAACTTCCCTCTTCACCAGAAATAACTCCACCAAATTCCCCATCAAGTCCAATCATAATTCCTGACTCTCCCACTCCCTCACCAAAAGCCAATTCAGATGACCACAGCAAGATTGTCATTGACTTAACAGTCCTTGAACGCCTTGCTGCAATAACCAACAAAACTGCTATCCCTAAACCAAAACATCCAGATGTTGGTTCCAGCATATTGAACTTTGAAACAGAAGTACAGAAGTGGATCACTTCTTTGAAACAAGCTAGTCTGGAACTGGTTGATCCTGCTGCTTCAGACTACCTCTGGACAAAGTTCAGAAGATGGGTATGCTTTGAAACCTTTAAGTTAAAAGAACAGAGCTATGGATAAGCTCAACAGAACTTCAACAATCTGCTGAAGGAAATTAAAGTTCCAGTTCTGAGAAAGCTGCTTAAGGAAGAAGTACTCCCGCTGGACAATGCTCCTTGGTCTGAATACCGTCAACCAGAGTCAGAAGAACAGATGATTCCAGCTAAAGACATGGGTCAAGAAGAAGTTTTTGCTGAAAGCTTTGAGAAGCACCCTGTTTCTGAAGATCCTCAAGCTTCCTCTCTTGACAGGAAGACTCTTGAAGACTTGAAAAGATCTGATATGCTGATGAATGATAGAATGGATAAGCAGGACACCAAAATCGATGCAATAGCGAACATGTTATCTCAGCAATAGGAAACCAACACCCAAATCAAGAGCATGTTGGAGGCTTTGCTCACACGACTTCCTCCTCCTTCTTAGAAATTTACTTGCTGTTTTTATAACTTGTTTATCTGTAATATTTTTACATGATCTGAACTTATCATTGCTTCTATTTTTTAATATAAACGCTTTTTAGCTCATATCATTTTAACTCTGATTATTTGTGCTTTTTGATAATTGACAAAAAGGGGGAGAAAGAATGATATTTTTCAATAACGGATTACTGAGACATAACTCTCAAACATTCTGATCTATTTAATTCTCTTCTCTTCTGAAAAGCTCACAGGTACAAAACTCTGATGAATCTGATGAACTCTGATAAAGTAAAGTTCTAATGCTCAAGGTCTCATGGAATTAAAGGGATGTAATCAACTCAGGGGGAGTTTTATCTTCTTATCTCTGATACCTTTTATTCGTTATTTGTTTATCTCTGATACCTTTTATTCTTTATCTTTAATCTCTGATACTTTTTATTCTTTAATTTTAATTGAAAAAATATGGTTTTTGTCATCATCAAAAAGGGGGAGATTGTTAGAACATAATTTGATTCTACAACCCTCAATTAGAGTTTTGATGATAACAAAATACAAGAATAAATAAATTGTAAGATTTATATATAAGACATATATGCTACTTAAAATTATGTTTTGTGTTTACAGAAACTCTGATGGAATCAGCATCAGAAGATCAGTATCAACATTAGCATCAGAAGATATGTCAGCATCAGAAGATCAAATAACATGTGCTACATGCTGAAGCTACCAGATCATACGCTGAAGCCTGATGAACAGAATCTGCGCATAAAATACTCTGACTCTGATCAAGATCCTTACCAAGTCATCAGCACTCAGAAGCGTCAGAATAAGTTAAAGCCAAGAACACTCTGATTACCATAAGCAGAGAAGACTCTGAAGCGTCAGAGTTACTAAGCATTCAAGACAGATTAATTACCAACGTCTTTATTCCAAGACAAGATCTTCTCAAAAAGGAAAGAACGTTATTATCATTGAAAGTGATTTATGGACAACAACGTATCTTTTCCTTGGTTATATATACAAGACTGTGTGAGAAAAGAAAAGGCTAATAGTCTTCACGCATATTGTTTTACCCCAAAATTTGCCCTCCCATATTCTTCAAGATTTTCCAAGTCAAAGCTTCAAAATCTCCCCAAGGGTTGCATAGTTCAAGGGTCTCCTAACAGTCAAAATTAGGGTTTTGGTTCTGACAAAGAAAATGAAGTTTCAAAGGGTCCAATCAAGTCCCACATGCCTATAAACATGGTCAATCATCCTCATACCAAGTTTCAAGACTTACAACTCAAAATTGCACAGTCAAAAACCCTAATTGCACTACAGTCAACTGTAGGGGCAAAATGGTCATTTGACAGTCAAAAGTTCAAATTTTTGGTCAACATCTCATTTTGAAGCCACAAACATCATTTTATCAATGCTTGATCATGATTCTCAAAGCTTGGCTCAAAAATCATCAAAATGCAAAAGTTTCCATATTTGGACAGTTGAAAAAGTCAACTGTAAATTGACCAGGGCATAACTTTCACATGGATTATCAGAAAAATTCCATCCAAATCTCATTTTGAAGAGAAAGACATTTCCTACAACTCTTCTTCACACTTCAAGTCCAAGAAATGCTCTCACAAAAAGTTATCAATTTCAACATTATAGGTCATTTTCAAAAGTCAACAAAAAGGGACTTTAAGTCAAAGGCCATAACTTGAGATTGGCAAATCAAAATGACATGGGACCAAAGGCATTGGTTATAGGACTCAAAGACCTTTCCAAAATGTCCAAAAACATGAGCAAAGCTTAAAAATTGAGCAAGATATGCCTTGTGGAAGTTGGGAAATATTTGGATATTTTGAAAACTCAACATTGATTCAAATGACCTAAAATTGCTAATGGGCCTCTTTTTCTTCCACAATTCATTATCCAAGGCATGTGCACGACCATTTGGCCCAAAGGGAAGTTTTTATCATTTTTTATTTATTTATTTGGATTTATTATTATTAATAATTCATTTAATTAAATTAAATATGTGAAAAATACTAAACCTAATTTGTTGAATCTTTTTGTGCATGAAATAATTTCAAGATATTGTGTATAATCAGATTTGGAAAGAATCTTGCTAATTGGTCATGATTTGGTAGAAGTTTGCATGAAAAAGATTTGAAAGCTAATGCCATAAAAATCAAATATTTGTTTCATCAATTCATGGATTTCTTTTGATCAAATTCTTAACCTAATCACTCATATACATATATGCAAGGAAACCCTCGTGCTTTTGGACCAAAAAGCTGCTCCATATACCAAGAAACAAACTTGAATTTTTTGCTTGAAAACTCAAATCTGAAAACCAAGTTCCAGGTCGATTCAAGCCACGATACTTATTCCATTGGCTTGCTGAGGCTTCAGGGAAGAAATTTGGATCAAAACCACAAGCTTCCACCCCCAGAAACGTGAGAACGATCTCACCCTGTACAGAAAATATTTGATACTCTTGCATCTCGATTCATACATTTTTCATAATTTTTGATGCTTGATTTGTGTTCATTATATGATTCTGATGCTAACTATATAATTTAATTATGTTTTTGTGCACTCTATGCGATTTCACCATTGTTGGATATTAGGGTTTTCCAAGCTGTGAATTGGGGTTTCCCATTTAAGGAAAAATTAGCATTCGAGACCTGGACCATTGAAACAAGCGTGCTTGGACGATCTAGACCCAACCCTCGTGCCTAATTTATGAGGCCATATGGCCTATTCGCTATTTTCTGGAATAATGCCTTTTAGAACGGTTCAAAACCGTTGCTTATGGTTTTGTGTTTCAGGGAAAAATAAACGAAGAAGAAGAAGATGATGCGTGGAAGAGTACCATTGGAGCATTCAAATTTTGCGCGCTAATTTTCCACTAACCATTATTTTCTCTTATATTAATTGTTTACTATTATATATTCAAACGCGCTAGGTAGCTCAGTGGCAAGCAATTGTGTTGGTGACCTTCAGGACCTGGGTTCGACCCCAGGTCCCCACCCCCTTTATATTATTTTTCATCCAATGCTTATGTGCAGTTCCAGCGTGAAGACGCATCATACATCCTCAACATCAATCCGTCCACGTGCCTATTGAGATGGATCATAGGGTTCTATTTGGAAGAACATGATGGATGTTGGTCAACGCATATGCATACTTCCTGGAAAGTCAATCAGGACAGAACTTATTGGGCTTAAAATTACTGGACTTCACCTCCACTTGGGGACAGCACCCCCCTCTAGTTTGTTTCTTTTACCCTTTTTTTTTATATTTTTCTTTTCTTTATTTTAATTAATTTCTTTTAAATTATTATTTTCATAATATATAAAAAACACCAAAAAATTAGAAAAGATAAAAAATAATAAATATTTTTATTTAACTAGTATTTTTGTAAATAAAGTTCATTAATTAACTTAGTTTTTTAATTTAGGTTTTAACCTTAACTTTTTTAATAAAAATCTAAAATTGGTAGAATTAGGGTTTGTAATAATTTTTATCCTTTTTTCTTTTCTTTCATAATAATTAAATATTTCCTATTATTTATTTTTGTAATTAAATTGCATGTAAATAATTAGATTAAGTTTAGGTTAAAATTTAATTCTTTCTTAATAAACTAAAAAACAACTAGAATTAGGGTTAGCATTTTATTTTTCTCATAAAAATCATAAAGTACAAAAATACCAAAATAATTTCTTTTTCTTTCATTTAATTAATCATTTAATTTAATTTCATTAAAAAGGGGTCCAACGCCCTCGTTTCTAATTTTATTCCAATTCGCATATTTATTTCTTTTTCGTATAATGTTTATGTACCTCTCCCAAAGCCGTGTAATTTCATAATCCCTCACACTTTTATTTTAATTCTTTATTTTCTGTCAAATCGGGTCTTGGAAATTTTGGCGATGTGGACCCGCGCCTTTTGTAATAGCTTAGAATTTTTATTTCTCGCAATATTTTAACTGTTAAATAAATGCATGCAAGAATGAATGATTAAATAAAAACAAACGCTAGATCACCAATAACATGACAAGATAAAATATCTGAATCTGACACACAAGTCACACACCACCCCTAGGGTACGCCTCACTGTTGCCTTGCCTCGAAAGGTGATCGTCGAGTAGAGGATGTCTTAGTAAGTCCTCATGATCCGGGAACCTGGCATGAGGGTAGCTTCTAAGGTGTCTTCCTATTGCTCTGGTGATCACCATGTCCCGAACCTCGAATTGACCCGAACACCTCCAACGGTGGTGCTACCTACCTCTCAATGGTGGGATGGCACTACTTTAAAGGACATTTACACAGATGAATTCCTTAGGGTAGGTAGGTTCTCGTAGATACTTGCTCTAATTTCAAAACAAATTCAAAAATACTTTTCACACCAACACCTTTTCAAAAAGCTTTCGAAAGCAATTTTTCAAACACTCTTGAGGACCGATACAAGAGTCGAACTGGAATTTTCAAAGAAACTTTTTAAAACCCACATTGAAAAGCAAACAAACCTTTTTGAAAACACAATGAGCAAGTATCTAAGAGCCCATGGATAACCATGGATAGAAAGGGTGCTAACACCTTCCCTTTTTATAACCTACCTCCCGGACCGAGAGCAATCTCTATAAGGAATTTTTCTGTGCTTTTGTCCTTTCCATTTGGAGAAAATAAAAGACGGTGGCGACTCTTGCTTCCGCGACATTTCGCGAACCAGTGTTAAACAGTCAGTTCCAGATCCACCGATCACAGAACTGGCGACTCTGCTGGGGAATTATTATAAAGTGAGGTGTACCTTAGGACTAAGATCACTATGTTTTCAATTGCTTTCCTTGTGTGCTTTAAATTGTGGGTTGCTTGGGAGTTCTATAGATCCTAACCCGGATCTGGGGGATACCTTCTTAGAAAGTAGCAACAAGATTGTGAGGGAACTGTGCGGGGTATACCGACATGGTTGAAACAGTCTGCTACGTTGATGTGGCACTTTGGTGTGTATCGGTAACCCTTGAGTTCAGTCAAGGAGAGTACGGGGCCTCCGCGTGGTGTCGTGAAGCATCAACAGACCTTAGGAACCTTAATTGAACTATCTTGGCCTCTTTAGGGTAGTGAGATAACTGACTTTGGTGCAGTCCGAGGTTGGTTGATACTCGATACTACACTCAATTGAGGGTTGCTTTCCTGGAATATTTCGGTCGCCAGTTCAGTGGCTAAATCGAAACGATGAACAATGAAAGCAATCCCGTGATATTGGGACCCTTAGAACCCGGTTACTTCTAATAGGACAGGATGAACCCACCAACTTCAAGAGGGTACTACCCAGACCCCATGCTGGCCTTAAACCCTAAGGGCTTGTCTTGTGTGCCTTACATGTTTGTCTTTGTAAATATCTGTGGTGTGTTTAATCATAGCATCATGACATCATCCAGCATCATATGCATTGACTAACCATTTCAGGGGTTCGAATCTTCATCTTTGTTCTTGTTTTGTAGGACATGGAAACTGTTCGCAGAAAGGCAATTCAAATCAGCCTTGTAAGGGTCCCTCCTCAGCTTAAGGAACTTATATCCAGGATTCCCGAGAGCTCTTCATTCAGTGAAAGACATGGAAGACTCATCAGCTTGGTCAACATCAACATTGAGGAAGATATGATAAAGGTCCTGTTCCAGTTCTTTGACCCCCTGCATCACTGTTTCACCTTCTTGGATTATCAGCTGGTACCTACATTGGAGGAGTTCTCCCGGCTCCTGAAGATCCCTATCCTTGATCAACTACCCTACAACGGTACAGAAAAGGAACCTAAGCTTGAAGAGATTGCTAAAGCCTTACACCTACAGTCATCTGACCTCAAGGGACATTGGGAAGTTAGAAGTGGTATCAAAGGGTTCTTAGCCGGGTTTCTGTTTGAAAAGGCCCATGAATGTTGGAACTCCCTTGATTTGCAAGCTTTTGAAGAAGTGGTGGCCCTCCTTGTCTATGGTTTGGTGTTGTTCCCTAACCCAGATCAGCTCATAGATATCAGTGCTGTCCAGATCTTTATGTCCAGGAATCCTATACCTACGTTGCTGGGAGACATCCTTCACTCATGTTACACTCGAACCATGAGAAAAAGAGGTGCCCTTATGTGTTGCACTCCTCTCCTGGGAAGGTGGTTTATTTCGCACCTTCCACAATCAGTTTTGAAGAACGAGCGGGGTCTGAGATGGTCACAACGGTTAATGACTCTTACACATGCAGATATACATTGGTGCCCTAGGTCCAGAGAGGATGTCACTATCATTGATCGTTGCGGAGAGTACCCTAATGTTCCTTTACTTGGAATCAGAGGAGGTATTATTTACAACCCATGCCTGGCTTGGAGACAGTTTGGTTATGCTCGGAGGGATGCTCCTCATGACATGTTAATTCCTGACATAGTCTTTGACTTCGACAACGATACTCAAGGACTTCGCCAGAGATTTATCAGAGCCTGGAGGATGCTAAGTAGGATAAACAGCAAGACACTGGGGCACATGAATTCCATCCCGTTGGAACCTTATCTCAAGTGGGTACGAGCCCGCTCCCAGAAGTTAGTGATGCCTTATCCCCATATGCTCCCTGTGATCAAAGAGCCAGTCTTGGAAGGAGAAGTGTCCTACACTATTCAGCACCCTGATATGCCCACATCCTGGGAAGAGATGCAGAAGAGCTGGATCCAGCTAAAGGAAGAACGGAATTCTCTTGAGACCAGTCTACATGCTAGTGAAAAGAAGGTCTTGGAACTCACCCGCCTGTTGCATGAGGAGAGGAATCTCAACACTTACATAGCTCCAAAGAGGATGCGTAGTATATTTTGGGATTGATTTGCTGTATTATTTCGCCCATGAGGCTTTGATGTACTGAACAATTATTCCCTTAATGATAACGTGTGTTCCTTTTTGTCTACAACAAATTTGAACTTTCGAACCCTTGAATGCATTGCATAAACACATATCATTCATCATGTGCATAGCAGGTTTTCCTCTTTTCAGGTTGCTTACAGTTCTTCGCTGTTTATTTCAGCATCATGAATCCTGACTCGTCATCAACCGAGATGTCCATCAAAGCTCTTCAGGCGCAGAATGCGCAATTCCAGGAACTAATTATGGGTTTGGCTCAGGGCCAAGAGGAGCTGAAGGCTCTGCTCCTTAAGAAGGAAAAGAAGAAGAAGAGAAGAATTATTCTGTTCAGCTCGGGCCGAAGGTTTGGCAACACTCTGCAGAATGAAGAGGCTGGTTCTTCTATTGGAAAGGGTACTCCTCAAGAGGGAAAAGGTCCAAGTCCGGTAGTCTCTGACAACGAGACCGATTTTGATGAAGAGCAGTATCCTCCGGCAGAAGACCGCTACAAACAGTTGGAAGACAGGTTGAATGCTATGGAGATACAACAGGTACCTGGGCTGGATTTCGGAGATTTGGGTTTGTCTACTGGTGTGATTATTCCTCGGAAGTTCAAAGCACCATCTTTCACTAAGTACGACGGGGCGTCTTGTCCCAAGCTACATCTCAGGTCCTATGTTCAGAAGATTCAACCGTACTCAGTGGATAAGAATTTGTGGATCCACTTCTTCCAGGAGAGTCTTTCAGGGACTCATCTCGAATGGTTCTATCAGCTGGATGGGACCAAGGTTCGTAACTGGGAGGAGTTGGCTACTGCTTTCTATAAGCAGTATCAATATAATGCCAACCTTGCCCCTACACGTACCCAACTCCAGGGTATGTCGTTAGGATCAAGTGAAGGTTTTAAGGAGTACGCTCAGAAGTGGAGGGATCTGGCTGGCAGGGTGCAGCCTCCGTTGACTGATCGGGAGTTGGTAGACATGTTCTTGGGGACCCTATCTGGGCCATTTTTCAACCATCTCATTGGGAATTCTTCTGCTGGATTCACTGATCTTATTCTGACTGGAGAGAGAATTGAGGCTGGGTTGAAGTCTGGAAAGATTCCGAAGGGTGCATCGTCTAGTTCTGAGAAGAAACCCTTCAAGAAGGATGCTAATGCTGTATATGGCTCCCGGAGACCAGAGAAGTCTGAGCGCCGCCAATCTGTCAGTGCGGTAATGATTGCCAAGCCTGCTGCTGCTCCTCGGCCAACCAATCCTCAAAGGGCTGAAAGACCCCGGAGAGATTTTACCCGTTTGAGCATGACCTTATCGCAGATCTTGCCACAGTTGCTGTCCACCAATCTAGTGACTGTTAGAGAGGCCCCCAAAGGTGTAAACACTGCCTCTCCGAAATACAATCCAAATGCCCGCTGTGCGTACCATTCTGATAACCCGGAGCATTCCACTGATGACTGTTGGGCATTAAGGAATAAGGTGCAAGACCTTATTGACGCGAAAGAGATACAGTTCGAAGCGCCTGAGAGGCCGAATGTGGTAACTGCTCCTATGCCCCAACATGGAGTAAATGCGGTTGACGAAGATGTTTACGCTGTTTTTGTGGATGATCTAGCTACTCCTCTGAAGACTGTCAAGAGGAACCTACTGCTGGCCGGTTTATTTCGGGTTGCAGTGAGGGTTGCCTGTTCTGTGTTGTTTCCCTATCTGGTTGTCCCTTGCTGAAGTTAGGCATCCAAAGCCTGATGGACAGTAAGGAGATTCTGTTAAGAAGTCTGCTGTTCAGTTGGTTCCGGTAGAAGAAGTTTCTGTGGTTACCATCTTCAATAATCCAATCAAGGCTCTCCCGAAGAAGCCTGTCCAAATCATGACTGTCGCACCTGTGGTTATCACTGTTCTGGGGCCTCTCCCCTACGTATCTGATAAAGCTGTCCCTTGGCACTATGGGGCAGATGTGTATGTGAACGGAATCAAACAAGAATTCAACACTGGCGCCAGTATCTGTGATATCACTGGCCCAGCCAAGGTCACCCGCAGTGGCAGGCTCTTCTCGCCTGACATTGCACCGCCCGCCACTCGAAGGCCCCTCCTCATAACACCTACAAGTGTACCTGTTCCTGTTGCTGATCAAGTTGTTTCCCCTGCCGCCGAGTCGTCTAATGCTCGGGGCAAAGGGATTGAAGTTGAGCCTGCCCGGATGGAGGCACCGATACCTATAAATGCTGAGGCCTCCCAACAAGAAATGGAGGAGATTCTAAAGATAATAAAGAAGAGTGACTTTAATGTTGTGGAACAGCTGGGGCATACGCCCTCCAAAATCTCCATGCTCTCCTTATTGCTGTGCTCCGAGGCCCATGCTAAGGCCTTGATCTCATTTCTCAAGACGGCCCATGTGCCACAGGAGACATCTGCAGTCCAGTTCACTGACTGCGTAGCAAATCTGACAGCGGACAATGGCTTGGGTTTCTCAGATGCTGACCTGACTACAAAAGGAAGAGACCACAATGACGCCCTGCATGTCTCTATTGAATGCAGGGGCACTACTTTGGCACATGTATTGGTGGATACTGGTTCTTCCTTGAATGTTCTACCAAAGAAGGCTTTAGACCGTTTGGATTGTGAAGGCCTGGAACTGAAACCCAGCAATATCATCGTCAGGGCCTTTGACGGTTCAAAAAGGATGGTTCATGGAGAGGTTGATATTCCTATTCGTGTGGGCTCTCAGGTGTTTGACTCTACTTTTTATGTGATGGATATCCGTCCATCATACTCTTGTCTACTGGGTCGACCCTGGATCCATAAAGCTTGGGCAGTAACCTCTACCTTGCACCAGAAGCTGAAGTACCCCGTCAGAGGGAAGATCGTCACTGTGCAAGGAGAGGAGGAGTATATGGTGAGCCATCTGAATTCCTTCAGATACATTGAGATGGATGGGGAGTTTATTGAAACCCCCTTTCAGCATTTCGAGGAAGTGCTTCCAATTTCAGCAGCAGCAGAAACAGCGGTCGAAGAGGATGTTCCCTTGAAGATGGCTTCCCTGAAGGATGCCCGGGCTGTGGTTCAAAAAGGTGACTGTGCTAACTGGGGCAGGCTTCCCGACTTTACACAGAAAACTGACAAATTTGGGCTGGGTTTTACTGCAGAGGGTCAGAAAGCTATGCGGAAGGCGAAGACCAGAAGACCTCCTGTGCTCATTACAAATCCAGGAGTGAATGCTGTTGGGGAAGATAATGAAGTGGATGAAGCAGAATTCAATAGCTGGATCTACCCAACGACCGAAGGCGGATTGACCAATTGGATTGTCAAAGACCATACTCCTGTTACTTTTGTTACGCAGTAATAAACTTCTTTGTTTTGTTATTTGTAATAAACAATTAAAACTCTTTGGCCCGGTGTCTTACCCGAGGCACCGTGGTTCCATTTGTGAGGGCATATAAATTGTCATTTCATATATCATAAATGAAAATCTTGGACGTTTTCTCGCATTTCAAATCTTATGCTCCCTTTCTGTCTTTCCTTCCTTTACATATTTTTCAAAACAGCTGTATTTACACACACACTCACTCATACAGGTTTCAATCCACTCTGGATCTCACTGGTAACGACTCTGCTACTACCAGTTATGACTTCGAAAATCCGATCAACTTAGCCGAATATGAAGGTGAAGATGATTGCGAAGTGCTTGGAGAGCTTGCAAGATTGTTGCTTCAGGAAGAGAGGGAAATTCAACCACATGAAGAGCCAGTGGAAATAATAAACTTGGGTACTGATACAGACAGGAAAGAGGTAAAGATTGGTGCCATCCTAGAGCTCAGCGTGAAGCAACGGTTGACTCAGATGCTACATGATTATATGGAGATCTTTTCCTGGTCCTACGAAGACATGCCCGGGTTGGATACCGATATTGTGGTCCATCACTTGCCTACTAAGGAAGACTGCCCTCCAGTTAAGCAAAAGGTCTGTCGTATGCGTCCAGAGATGTCGGAGAAGATCAAAGCCGAGGTAATGAAACAGTTTGATGCTGGGTTCCTTGCAGTGACTTCTTACCCCCAGTGGGTTGCTAATGTGGTGCCGGTACCAAAGAAAGACGGTAAGGTCAGAATGTGTGTCGACTACAGGGATCTGAACAGGGCCAGCCCCAAAGATGACTTCCCTCTACCTCACATTGATGTCCTCGTTGACAATACAGCTCAGCATAAGGTGTTTTCTTTCATGGATGGTTTTTCAGGTTATAATCAGATCAAGATGGCACCTGAAGACATGGAAAAGACTACCTTTGTTACTCAGTGGGGCACCTTCTGCTACAAGGTCATGCCTTTTGGATTAAAGAACACTGGGGCAACCTACCAACGTGCCATGGTTGCTCTATTTCATGACATGATCCATCATGAGATAGAAGTGTATGTTGACGACATGATCGCAAGGTCCCAGACTGAGGAAGAACACCTAGATCATCTGCAAAAGTTGTTTGACCGGTTGAAACTGTACAAGCTGAGATTGAACCCGAACAAGTGCACCTCCGGGGTAAGATCTGGAAAGTTGCTAGGCTTCGTGAAAAGTGATAAGGGCATTCAAGTGGACCCTGCCAAGGTCAAAGCTATTCAAGAGATGCCAGTTCCCAAGACAGAGAAAGAGGTCAGAGGATTTTTAGGACGCCTGAACTACATTGCTCGCTTCATCTTGCATCTAACTGCTACCTGTGAACCAATCTTCATGCTGCTGAAGAAAGATCAGGTAGTACGTTGGAATGATGAATGTCAGGCTGCTTTTGACAGAATCAAAGAGTATCTCCAAGAACCACCCATCCTGATGCCACCGGTTGAAGGGAGACCTCTGATATTATACCTGACAGTACTTGACAACTCAATGGGGTGTGTGCTGGGGCAGCATGACGAGTCTGGCCGAAAAGAGCATGCCATTTATTACCTTAGCAAAAAGTTTACCGACTGTGAGACCCGATACTCACTGCTCGAGAAAACTTGCTGCGCTTTGGTATGGGCTGCTCGCCGGCTGAGACAGTATATGCTGACTCGCACTACCTTGTTGATCTCAAAGATGGATCCTATAAAGTATATATTCGAAAAGCCTGCTCTGTCTGGGAGAATAGCAAGATGGCAAATGATCTTGACGGAATACGACATTCAGTACACGACCCAGAAAGCCATCAAGGGAAGTGTATTGGCAGACCACTTGGCACATCAGGCAGTCGACGATTATCAGTCAATGAATTTCGAGTTTCCGGACGAAAGTATCATGATTGTGACTGATTGTGAAGTACCTGGACCGGATGAAGGACCTGAGGAAGGATCCCGATGGTCTATGCACTTTGACGGAGCCTCCAATGCTTTGGGTAACGGTATCGGCGCTGTAATCATATCACCTCAAGGCACTCATACTCCACTCACTGCCCGGCTATGTTTCAACTGTACCAACAACATGGCGGAGTATGAGGCGTGCATCATGGGTCTTCAAGCTGCGATCGACCTAAGGATCAAGTTTCTGAGTGTCCTCGGAGATTCCGCTCTCGTGATCAATCAGATCAAAGGAGAGTGGGATACGAAACATCTGAATCTTATCCCTTACAGAGAATGTGTGTTGACCTTGATCCCCCACTTCACGAAGATAACCTTTGAACACTTTCCAAGAGAAGAGAATCAGCTGGAGGACGCGTTAGCTACAATGTCTTCTATGTTCAAAGTTAAATGGGATAATGAGGCTCCCCGGATCATCATCTGGAAACTGGACGAACCGGCATACTGTTGCGATCTCGAGACTGAATTGGTGACTGAGAAGCCTTGGTACCATGAGGTGAAGAGATACTTGGAAACCCAGGAATACCCTGAAGGTGCCTCTGTCAATGATAAGAAGTTCCTGAGAAGGTTCGCGGCAAAGTTCTTCCTTAGCAACGGCATCGTGTACAAGCGAAACCATGATTCGACCCTACTGCGTTGTGTGGATAAGACGGAAGCATAAAGGATCATGGAAGAGCTACATGAAGGGACCTTTGGTACACATTCCAGTGGACACACTATGGCGAAGAAGATCCTTCGGGCAGGGTATTACTAGTCCACAATGGAAGCTGACTGCTACCAACATTCCAGGACATGCCATAAGTGCCAGATTTATGCAGACAAAGTGCATGTTCCTCCAGTTCCTCTGAATGTTCTGACTGCGCCTTGGCCGTTTGCAATGTGGGGCATAGACATGATCGATGAGATTAAACCTACGGCATCTAATGGGCATCGCTTCATCCTAGTGGCGATTGATTATTTTACGAAGTGGGTCGAAGCAGCTTCTTATGCCACGGTGACCAAGACTGTTGTGGCACGGTTCATTCGGCATAATCTGATCTGTCGGTACGGTGTCCCTGAACGAATTATTACAGACAACGGTACCAATCTGAATAATAAGATGATCACTGAGCTCTGCGAGCAGTTCAAAATACAGCACCACAATTCTTCTCCTTACAGACCGAAGATGAATGGGGCTGTAGAAGCAGCAAATAAAAATATCAAGAAAATCGTGCAGAAGATGACAGTGACTTATAAAGATTGGCACGAGATGTTACCGTTCGCTCTACATGGGTACCGTACCTCAGCTAGGACGTCAACCGGGGCAACTCCTTTCTCTTTGGTTTATGGTATGGAGGCAGTCTTACCGATCGAAGTGCAAATACCCTCTCTCCTGATAATGAAGGATGCAGATCTAAGTGAAGATGATTGGATTCAGACACGACTTGATCAGCTAAACTTAATTGATGAAAAGAGACTTGCTGCTATCTGCCATGGTCAGACGTATCAGAAACGGATGATCAGGGCATTTAACAAAAAGTTCAGACCACAGGAATATCAAGTTGGGGATCTGGTAATCAAGCGAATCATTCTTCCTCGGAGTGATCCAAGGGGCAAATGGACCCCTACGTATGAAGGACCATTTTTGGTTAAACATGTGTTCTCAGGAGGAGCCATGATTCTAACCAACATGGACGGTGACGACCTTCCTCACCCCGCTAATGCAGACATAGTAAAAAGATACTACGCATGAAAAAAGACCCGCTAGGCTGACATGCCTAGGCAAAAATTAGGGCTTCCCGGCGAACCAAAAGGGTTCGGGCATAATGAAGGGATGAAATGAATAAGTATCTGTACACCCGGCAAGTCGAAAACCTGAAAAGGCGGCTTGGGCAAAAATGGGTATCCCGGTGGACTGAAAACCCGAAAGGGCGGTCCAGGCAAAAGTTAGGGATAAAAGCGTAATACTATGTCTTATTAGATCACTTTGCATCCAGAATCCGGTATCTACATCAAGTTCCGACGGCATCGATCAGTCAGCTTCATCTTCGTTTAGGTCATCAAGTGATGAGACGCTCAGAGTTATAAAGGCAATAGAAGAGTTGAAACCCAGTGGGATCGTTCATTTCACACAACTGTTTTATTTTCTCTTGTACAAATTTGTATAAACTCTTCTGTTCGGCGGCGTTCTCTTACTAGGACGTCAGCCCCTTGTACATAAACGCCTATTTACAGGCCATTCAAAAATCAATACAAATATATTTTTCAATTAAAAGTGCCAATTGTTTTTCTTTTTCTGTTTTGTTTTGCGACGAACGTCCAAGGTTCAATTTGTGATATATGCATTGACAATAATTTGCTAACTCATGAATATTAGCATACGAAACAAAGGATTAATTACGGGTAACATTAGAAACAGGGGCAATAAAAGAGTTGTCTAAGTAATCTAATTGTTCTGTCCTCCAAGGTATCAAGGTAAGATCAGCCGAAGAACATAACCAGTACATCCCAATTCCCCAGAGAGTGTGTCAGCAAATCAATACGCTCTCCCCAGGCAAAGCTACTATCAGTCTTAAGGAAGTTGGGTATCCTCCAGCAGATCTCAACATTCCCCGGCAGTATATGCATTCCTAACAAGCATCCCCGGCAGTCTCGGTCTAAAGATTGTTCCCCGGTGGTATACCAAACATTCAGTGGAATCTTCCCGGTACAGTTCAAAACTTCCCCAGGAGAGTCCAACCCAGTTTCCCCAGGAAAGTTGGAATCCATCCCCCCAAGCAGTAAGCTTATCCCCAGTAGATTCTGGAAGCTTATCCCCGCAGAGCACGAACGCGTCCCCCGGCTTTATTCAAAGAGTTATTTCCTTACCAGGATATAACTGGGTTATCCTCAACCAAAAGCCACGGAAAGGTCGTCGTCAACACAGTTCTTTCTTATCCCCAGCGAAGTCTATTAACACTTCCAACACAACAATGGTATCCCCAGCAATTTATTATCAACATTCCAGCAAAGTATCTCTCTCCCCACAGAGTATTGCTTCCCAGCAAGATCGCTAGAGTACTTTCTCCCTGCAGAGTTATCCATTCGCCAAGTTTATTCCCCAACGGAGTCATCTTCTCCTACCGGTATTCTTGCAATTATCATCCCCAGCGGAAGCAAAATCTATTCTCCAACATCAGCGCAGGAGTGACTTCCCGGCACCCGTCAAGGATTTATTTTCCTAAGACGAAAACATAATATTCATAAACATCTTCATACATTATAGCATGCATAGACGCATCATATATTACAAATCTCATTTATGTTGAGAACATCATCGCTTGATCCATATCATGCATTGCATATGACTGACCTTTACCTTTCAGGAAAGATTCAGTTAAATTCTCAATCATATTTCAAGACCTAGACCGGTTCAGTTAAATCAACTCCAAAGATTTCTTATCCAGTCCAAGGCCTTCTCTAGTCCAGCTAAATCGACCTCAAACAGATTTTCCTGATAAAGACTTAGTAGAAGTTATCTATGGTTCTCTCCCCGATCCTGCGGAGGTGGTAATCCCAGATTTCGCTCAACGATTGCTGTTGAAGTTGAAGTTATCCAAGGTTCTCTCAATGTTTGCTGTTGAGGTGGTAATCGCCTATGGTTCTCTCCCCGATCCTGCGGAGTTGGTAATCCCAGGCTTCTCTCAACGATTGCTGTTGAAGTTGAAGTTATCCAAGGGTTTCTCAATGATTGCTATTGAGATTGTAATCGCCTATGGTTCTCTCCCCAATACCGCGGAGATGATAATTCCATCCAAGGTTTTCTCAATGGTTGCTATTGAGATTGTAACGCCTATGGTTCTCTCCCCAATACTGCGGAGATGATAATTCCATCCAAGGTTTTCTCAATGATTGCTATTGAGATTGTAATCGCCTATGGTTCTCTCCCCAATACTGCGGAGATGATAATTCCACCCAAGGTTTTCTCAATGATTGCTATTGAGATTGTAATCGCCTATGGTTCTCTCCCCGATACTGCGGAGATGATAATTCCATCCAAGGTTTTCTCAATGATTGTTATTGAGGTTGTAATCGCTTATGGTTCTCTCCCCGATCCTGCGGAGGTGGTAATCCCAAGATTCGCTCAACGATTGCTGTTGAGGTTAAAGTCATCCAAGGTTCTCTCACCGTTCCTGTTGAGGTAGTAACCATCTCTGGTTCATTCATCATCGTTTGAAGCTCCAGATTCAGCTCCTGTAACCAGTTAGGACACACCTGCACATCTATCTGAAGACCAGCTCCTGTAATAGGTCAGGTAATCATTTTTTCTTTTGCAGGTACGCAGGTTCTCGCTAAGGAATCTCTTACGCGATCGACATCCAGATGGCATCTATAAGCCCATCCACATTCCATCATCTCTCAGCATGGCATCTATAAGCCCATCATCCTATTCATCAATCTCCAAATGGCACCTATAAGCCCATTCCACCATCACACTGCTACTATGTGAGCGCAAATTTCTGGGCACTTTAGTGTTCAATCATCTTCCACCCTCGGATTACGAAAGGCACGTCAGCCAATCTGCATCCTCAGGTCTAAGAAGATTGAACAGGGGCAACTGTTGTACCCCAAAATTTTCCCTCCCATATTCTTCAAGATTTGCCAAGTCAAAGCTTCAAAATCTCCCCAAGGGTTGCATAGTTCAAGGGTCTCCTAACAGTCAAAATTAGGGTTTTGGTTCTGACAAAGAAAATGAAGTTTCAAAGGGTCCAATCAAGTCCCACATGCCTATAAACATGGTCAAGCATCCTCATACCAAGTTTCAAGACTTACAGCTCAAAATTGCACAGTCAAAAACCCTAATTGCACTATAGTCAACTGTAGGGGCAAAATGGTCATTTGATAGTCAAAAGTTCAAATTTTTGGTCAACATCTCACTTTTAAGCCACAAACATCATTTGAGCAATGCTTGATCATGATTCTCAAAGCTTGGCTCAAAAATCATCAAAATGCAAAAGTTTCCATATTTGGACAGTTGAAAAAGTCAACTGTAAATTGACAAGGGCATAACTTTCATATGGATTATCAGAAAAATTCCATCCAAAGCTCATTTTGAAGAGAAAGACATTTCCTACAACTCTTCTTCACACTTCAAGTCCAAGAAATGCTCTCACAAAAAGTTATCAATTTCAACATTATAGGTCATTTTCAAAAGTCAACAAAAAGGGACTTTAAGTCAAAGGCCATAACTTGAGATTGGCAAATCAAAATGACATGGGACCAAAGGAATTGGTTAGAGGACTCAAAGACCTTTCCAAAATGTCCAAAAACATGAGCAAAGCTTAAACATTGAGCAAGATATGCCTTGTGGAAGTTGGGAAAGTTTTGGATATTTTGAAAACTCAACATTGATTCAAATGACCTAAAATTGCTAATGGGCCTCTTTTTCTTCCACAATTCATTATCCAAGGCATGTGCACGACCATTTGGCACAAAGGGAAGTTTTTATCATTTTTTATTTATTTATTTGGATTTTTTATTATTAATAATTCATTTAATTAAATTAAATATGTGAAAAATACTAAACCTAATTTGTTGAATCTTTTTGTGCATGAAATAATTTCAAGATATTGTGTATAATCAGATTTGGAAAGAATCTTGCTAATTGGTCATGATTTGGTAGAAGTTTGCATGAAAAAGATTTGAAAGCTAATGCCATAAAAATCAAATATTTGTTTCATCAATTCATGGATTTCTTTTGATCAAATTCTTAACCTAATCACTCATATACATATATGCAAGGAAACCCTCGTGCTTTTGGACCAAAAAGCTGCGCCATATACCAAGAAACAAACTTGAATTTTTTGCTTGAAAACTCAAATCTGAAAACCAAGTTCCAGGTCGATTCAAGCCACGATACTTATTCCATTGGCTTGCTGAGGCTTCAGGGAAGAAATTTGGATCAAAACCACAAGCTTCCACCCCCAGAAACGTGAGAACGATCTCACCCTGTACATAAAATATTTGATACTCTTGCATCTCGATTCATACATTTTTCATAATTTTTGATGCTTGATTTGTGTTCATTATATGATTCTAATGCTAACTATATAATTTAATTATGTTTTTGTGCACTCTATGCGATTTCACCATTGTTGGATATTAGGGTTTTCCAAGCTGTGAATTGGGGTTTCCCATTTAAGGGAAAATTAGCATTCGAGACCTGGACCATTGAAACAAGCGTGCTTGGACGATCTAGACCCAACCCTCGCGCCTAATTTATGAGGCCATATGGCCTATTCGCTATTTTCTAGAATAATGCCTTTTAGAACGGTTCAAAACCGTTGCTTATGGTTTTGTGTTTCAGGGAAAAATAAACGAAGAAGAAGAAGATGATGCGTGGAAGAGTACCATTGGAGCATTCAAATTTTGTGCGCTAATTTTCCACTAACCATTATTTTCTCTTATATTAATTGTTTACTATTATATATTCAAACGCGCTAGGTGGCTCAGTGGCAAGCAATTGTGTTGGTGACCTTCAGGACCTGGGTTCGACCCCAGGTCCCCACCCCCTTTCATATTATTTTTCATCCAATGCTTATGTGCAGTTCCAGCGTGAAGACGCATCATACATCCTCAACATCAATCCGTCCACGTGCCTATTGAGATGGATCATAGGGTTCTAATTGGAAGAACATGATGGATGTTGGTCAACGCATATGCATACTTCCTGGAAAGTCAATCAGGCTAGAACTTATTGGGCTTAAAATTACTGGACTTCACCTCCACTTGGGGACAACACCCCCCTCTAGTTTGTTTCTTTTACCCTTTTTTTTATATTTTTCTTTTCTTTATTTTAATTAATTTCTTTTAAATTATTATTTTCATAATATATAAAAAACACCAAAAAATCAGAAAAGATAAAAAATAATAAATATTTTTATTTAACTAGTATTTTTGTAAATAAAGTTCATTAATTAACTTAGTTTTTTAATTTAGGTTTTAACCTTAACTTTTTTAATAAAAATCTAAAATTGGTAGAATTAGGGTTTGTAATAATTTTTATCCTTTTTCCTTTTCTTTCTTAATAAACTAAAAAACAACTAGAATTAGGGTTAGCATTTTATTTTTCTCATAAAAATCATAAAGTACAAAAATACCAAAATAATTTCTTTTTCTTTCATTTAATTAATCATTTAATTTAATTTCATTAAAAAGGGGTCCAACGCCCTCGTTTCTAATTTTATTCCAATTCGCATATTTATTTCTTTTTCGTATAATGTTTATGTACCTCTCCCAAAGCCGTGTAATTTCATAATCCCTCGCACTTTTATTTTAATTCTTTATTTTCTGTCAAATCGGGTCCTGGAAATTTTGGCGATGTGGACCCGCGCCTTTTGTAATAGCTTAGAATTTTTATTTCTCGCAATATTTTAACTGTTAAATAAATGCATGCAAGAATGAATGATTAAATAAAAACAAACGCTAGATCACCAATAACATGACAAGATAAAATATCTGAATCTGACACACAAGTCACACACCACCCCTAGGGTACGCCTCACTGTTGCCTTGCCTCGAAAGGTGATCGTCGAGTAGAGGATGTCTTAGTAAGTCCTCATGATCCGGGAACCTGGCATGAGGGTAGCTTCTAAGGTGTCTTCCTATTGCTCTGGTGATCACCATGTCCCGAACCTCGAATTGACCCGAACACCTCCAACGGTGGTGCTACCTACCTCTCAATGGTGGGATGGCACTACTTTAAAGGACATTTACACAGATGAATTCCTTAGGGTAGGTAGGTTCTCGTAGATACTTGCTCTAATTTCAAAACAAATTCAAAAATACTTTTCACACCAACACCTTTTCAAAAAGCTTTCGAAAGCAATTTTTCAAACACTCTTGAGGACCGATACAAGAGTCGAACTGGAATTTTCAAAGAAACTTTTTAAAACCCACATTGAAAAGCAAACAAACCTTTTTGAAAACACAATGAGCAAGTATCTAAGAGCCCATGGATAACCATGGATAGAAAGGGTGCTAACACCTTCCCTTTTTATAACCTACCTCCCGGACCGAGAGCAATCTCTATAAGGAATTTTTCTGTGCTTTTGTCCTTTCCATTTGGAGAAAATAAAAGACGGTGGCGACTCTTGCTTCCGCGACATTTCGCGAACCAGCGTTAAACAGTCAGTTCCAGATCCACCGATCATACATATACACGCCAAAGCTAATCTTCACGCAAGCACTCATACATTTTGCTAAAGCCTTCATACCACGCTTACTGCAAAAGCATTAGCAATTCAGTTTTCATTCTAAGCTTAATATTGTGTATTATCACAGTTGTGATATATAGTTTTATTAGAAAACATCAAACACACTTTTGTTCAATTATCTGTAAGAGAATTTCCTTGAGATAAATCGGTTTGTGGTTATACTCAAGAAGGCTTTAACAGTTGTTAAAGTAGTTGTGTAATCAGTTGATTATAGTGGATTAAGACCTCGTTTGAGGGAGGCGAAATCACTTTGACGGATGGACTGGAGTAGTTTGAGATCAAACGAACCAGGATAAAAATACAGTGTTGTTTAAGCTTTTGATTTAAGTTTTACAATTCAACCCCCCTTCTTGTGTTTTTCACATCTTCAAATACATGCTTCATACTCCGCCATATTGTTGGTGCAGTTAAAACATAATCGGGCGGTGAATAGAGTATGACAGCCCTCAGGAGATATAATTACAGCATCGATGCCATTACCCAATGCGTTCGAGGCTCGATCAAAATACATAGACCATCGGGATCCCTCCTCAGGTCCTTCATCCGGTCCAGGTTCTTTGCAGTCGGTTACCGACATGATATTCTCATCCGGGAACTCGAAATTCATGGACTCGTAGTCATCCACGACTTGATGCGCCAAATGATTCGCCAATACACCCCCCTTGATTGCTTTATAGGTTGTGTATTGGATGTCATACTCGGTTAAGATCATCCGCCATCATGCTATCCTTCTGGAGGGAGCGGGCTTCTCGAAAATATACTTGATCGGATCCATCTTTGATATCAACAAAGTGGTGTGAGTCAGCATATACTGTCTCAGCCGGTGAGCAGCCCATGCCAAAGCGCAACAAGTTTTCTCGAGCAATGAGTATCGGGTCTGACAGTCGGTAAACTTTTTTCTAAGGTAGTAAATAGCGTTCTCTTTTCGGCCAGACTCGTCATGCTTCCCCAGCACACACCCCATTGAGTTGTCTAGCATTGTCAAGTATAAAATCAAAGGTCTTCCTTCCACTTGAGGCATCAAAATTGGCGGTTCTTGAAGGTATTCCTTGATTCTTTCGAAAGCGGTCTGACATTCATCATTCCACCTTACCACTTGATCTTTCTTCAGCAGCTTGAAGATTGGTTCACAAGTAGCAGTCAGATGTGAAATGAACCTGGCATGTAATTCAGACGTCCCAAGAAGCGTATAACTTCCTTCTCTGTGCGGGGGACCGGCATCTCTTGTATGGCCTTTACCTTTGCAGGGTCCACCTGAATACCCTTATCACTGACAATGAAACCCAGAAGCTTACCAGATCTTACCCCGAAGGTGCACTTGTTCATATTCAACCTCAGCTTGTACGTCTTCAACCTGTCAAACAGTTTCTGGAGATGATCAAGGTGCTCTTCTTCAGTATGGGACCTGGCTTTCATGTCATCAACATAAACCTCGATCTCGTGGTGAATCATATCGTGGAACAAAGCGACCATGACGCGCTGATAAGTTTCCCCAGCATTCTTCAACCCAAAAGGCATTACCTTGTAACAGAAGGTGCCCCACTGTGTAACGAAGGTTGTCTTCTCCATGTCCTCAAGGGACATCTTGATCTGGTTGTAGCCAGAAAAACCATCCATGAAAGAGAAGATCTTATGTTGCGCGGTGTTGTCGACCAGAACATAGATGTTAGGAAGTGGGAAGTCATCCTTAGGGCTTGCCCTGTTCAGATCCCTATAGTCCACACACATCCGTACCTTACCGTCCTTCTTAGGTACCGGAACAATGTTGGCAACCCACTGCGGATAAGAAGTGACAGCTAAGAATCCTGCGTCGAACTGTTTCATGACCTCTGCTTTGATTTTCTCTGACATTTCAAGGCGCATACGGCGGACTTTCTGCTTTACCGAAGGGCAGCTTCTTTATTCGGCAGGCGATGTACCATAATATCAGTTTCCAAACCAGGCATGTCTTCATAGGACCAGGCGAAGATCTCAACATAGTTGTGTAGCATCTGTATTAACCGTTGTTTGACACTAGGCTCCAAATTCGCACCTATTTTAACCTCTTTCCTGTCTTTCTCTGTACCCAAATTCTTTGACTCAACTGGCTCTTCATGAGGCTTTATGGCCCTCTCTTCCTGCTGCAATAGTCTAGCAAGTTCTCCAGGCACCTCACAATCATCCTCACCTTCGTCCTCGGCTTGGTTGATCGGATTTTCAAAGTCATAAATGGCAGTAGCAGAGTCGTTATCAATGGGATCCAGAGTGGATATGGATCTGCATTATGATATGTGAGTGTGTCTAAGAGAATGAGAGACAGAAAAGAAAAACAAGGAGCGCAAAATTTGTAATGCAAGAAACGTCCAATGCTTTACTAATGATATATGAAATGACAAATAATAAGCCCTCACAAGCAAAGCCAAAGCGCCTCGGGCAAGGCACCGGGCCGTAAAAGTTTCAAATTGTTTATTACAAAACTTAAAAACAAAAGTCAATTACTGCGGAATAAAAGAAACAGGTATGAAGTCCTTCGCCGTCTAGTTATTCAGTCCACCGTTGGTTGTTGGGTAGATCTAGCTGTCGATGTCTAAATCTTCTTCATTATCCTCAATTGCATTAACTCCCCGATTGCTGATGTATAGAAGAAGTCTTCCAATCCATGCGCGCCTAACAGCCCTTTGAGCCCCTGTAGTAAAGCCCAAACCAAATTTTTCAGCTTTGTGAGTGAAATCAGGGAGCTGACCCCAATTGGTACACCCACCTTCTTCAACTGCATCCCTGGCATCCTTGAGAGAATCCATCTTCAGTGGAGGTTTATTGGTAGCAACTTCAATTGATGCCGAGACCTGAGGGACCTCTTCGAAATTCTGACAAGGAGTTTCTATGAATTCCCTGTCCATTTCTAGATAGTGGAAGGAATAGAGATGACTCACCATATACTCTTGTTCACCTCGCACCGTGACAATCTTCCCCTTCACCGGATATTTCAACATTTGATGGAGTGTGGACGTAACTGCCCCAACCTTATGAATCCAAGGGCAACCCAGCAAGCAAGAATACGATGGTCTGATATCCATTATGTATAAGGTGGACCCAAAAGTCTGAGAACCCACTTTGATAGGTATGTCCACATCCTTGTGCACAATTCTTTTCGATCCATCAAAATCCCTTACCACAATGTTACTCGGTTTTAGAATCAAACCTTCACAATCCAGACGGTCTAACGCTTTCTTTGGCAGAACATTCAACGAGGACCCAGTATCTACCAGCACATGGGCTATAGTGGTGCCCATGCACTCGATCGAGACGTGTAGAGCATCGTTATGATTTCTGCCTTTCGATGTCAGATCCGCGTCTGATAAACCCAACCCATTGTCAGCAGTCAGGATGGCCACGCAATCTTTGAACTGATCGGCTGAAGTTTCCTGCGGCACATGCAATCAAAGCCTTCGCATGGGCTTCTGAACACAATAGCAAGGACAACATGGAGATCTTTGATGGGGTCTGCCCCAACTGTTCGACCATATTGTAGTCACTTTTCTTGATAATTTTCAGTATTTCCTCTATTTCTTAATTAGAGGCTTCCACAACGATCTTCTTAGGTGCCTTCGTCCGGGCATGCTCACTTATAATTTCTTTGCCCCGAGTCACAGATGGCTCAGCAGCAGGGGTGATGACTGGAGTAAGAACAGGAATAGTTGTAGGTGTAATAGGAACAGGAGAAATGTCAGGAGTGCTGGTTGGAACAGTAGTTGGAATAACAATAGGCTTGATGATAGTCTTCGGGGAAATCTTAGGAGAGAAAACCCTTCCACTCCGGGTAACTTTACTAGTCCCGACAATATTACTGACATCAGTATCAGCTTCTTCAGTATTCAAATCTTGCTTAACACCATGGTAATATATATCAGCACCATAATGCCATGGGACGGCCTTGTTTGAGGTGTACGGAATGGGACCAGGAACAATGATTCTTAGTGGAGCAATTCTTGGAACAGGTGTAACCCTAACAGGCTTTCTCGAGGAAACCTTGGAAGGATTGGCGAAAATGGTTATAATGGCAACGTCTTCAGAGGGAACAACGGGAATCAAAGTCTTCTCAAACAAAGTTTCTTTATTATCCATCAGGCACTGAACACCTGACTTCAACAAATAGCAACCAGTAGTTATAATTGAACACATATGGCAACCTTCACCATAACCCGGAAATAAACCGGCTAACAGCAAATTCTTCTTAACCGTCATCAGAGGAGTAGAAATTTCTTCAACAGAGGTCACAAACAAATCGGTGTCAACAGCATTAACTCCACGACCATGTTTAGGCATGGGATCAGTTATAACATTCGGATTTTCTGGAGTATCAAACTCTATCTCCTTGGCTTAGAGCAAGTCTTGCACTTTGTTTCTCAGGGCCCAGCAATCATTTGTATCATGGCCCGGACTCTCGGAATGGTAGGCGCACCGTGCGTTGGGATTGTATCTGGGATAAGTAGTGTTTGGATTCTTGTGAGCCTATCTCAAGGTTGCTAAGTTGGATTTTAACAGATGAGGCAGAATTTTAGCCAAAGTCATGTTGATGCGGGTGAATTGTCGTTGTGGTCTTTCCATCCTTTGTTGAATGTTGCATTATGGAGAAACTGTGGGTCTTGGTATCACTATAACATTTACCGTTTGACAGTGTTCAGATCTGCTTTGGCCCCTTAAGCTATAAACTGCACTGGCTTCTTTCTTACCAGTGAAAGGATTTTTCACCGAACTCAAAGAGGCGTCCTTCTGTATTTTACCACTTCGAATGCCAACTTCTACCCTTTCTCCAGTCAAAATCAACTCAGTAAAACCAAATGACGAGCTGCCGATCAAGTGATTGAAAAATGGACCAGATAGCATCCCTAGGAACATGTCAACCAACTCCCTATCAGACAAAGGGGGTTGGACTCTTCCAGCCAAGTCTCTCCACTTTTGAGCATAGTCCTTAAAACCTTCACCTGCCCCCATGGACATACTCTGGAGTTGAGTACGAGTGGGAGCAAGGTCGGCGTTATATTGATACTGCTTGTAGAAAGCATCAGCAAGATCTTCCCAGTGTCATACACTGGCTCCTTCCAACTGATAGAACCATTCAAGCTGAGTCCCTGACAGACTATCTTGAAAGAAATGCACCCACAAATTTCTATCAGCAGTGTGGGGTTGGATTTTCCTGACATACGAGCAAATATAGAGTTTCGGACAGGATACTCCATCGTACTTAGAAAAAACCGGAGCTTTGAACTTATGAGGGATGACCACTCCCGATAGCAGTCCCAATTCTCTGAAATCCAAACCAGGGATTTTCTGAATCTCCATAGCACTCAGACGGTCTTCTAGCTGCTTGTATCTATCCTCGGCATGAGGATATTGCTCATCATCGTAATCCGTATCATTATCAGAAACTGCAGGACTATGGTCCTTTGCTCTTTCTTGGTTCTCCCCGTCCTTGGATGAGGAGGTCAGATCAGCTGGTTGTCTCAACCTTTCTCCGAATCTTCTACCCATGTTCAGAATACCGACCTTCTTCTTCTTCTTCTCTTTCAGAATAAGGGTCTTCAGATCCTCTTGCCCTTTAGCCAGACTTATGAACATATGTTGGAATTGGGCGTTCTGTGCATGAAGATCTTTGATGGCTTGATCGGAAGACATTTCTGCTTAAATAAACAGCGAAGAAGATGAGAAACCTGTAGTGGTACCTATAATGATGTGCATGATGATGGGATGCACATGTAATGATTTCAAATACTTTGGAAGATTTAAATTTGTAAACCAAAAATAAACAAAACTTTATTAGCTTACTATTGAAAGGTTCAACAATGCCTTTAAGGCGTTACAAAGAAATAAATGAAACAAAACCTAAAACTAGAAAAAGCAAAATCAAAAGTCCCATGGTCACTTCCTCTTTGTGCTGATGTAGTCATTGATCACTCTTTCTTCCTCGAGCTGCCTGGTGAGCTTCAAAATCTTCCTTTCTTGCTCATGGTACTATTCCCGGTAAGTATCCCGCTCATTCTTCAGCTGAATCCAAGACCTCTGCAACTCCCCAGGATCAGTGGGCATGTAAGGATAGAGAACCGTGTAAGGAAAGCCCTCTTCATTAGTGGGCTCCACAATCACTGGTAATACGGCCTCATAGGGCATCCCAAGCTTCTGGGCACGAGCTCGGACCCATTGGATATAAGGCTGCATAGGAAGAGAAGTTTTTGGTCCCAACTCTTGGGGGTCATATCTTTTCACCATGTCCCAAGCTCGTATAAACCTCTGGCGGTGCTCCATAACGTCCTCCTTGTAGTCAAATACAATGTCCTCAAGAAGTAGATCATGGGGACCATCTCTCCAAGCATGACCAAATTTTCACAAAGCTAGACAAGCAATGTAAGTTATACCCCCTCTGATTCCAAGCAACGGGTCATTAGGGTATCCCCCATAACGGTCAATAACAGCATTGTCTTCCATATCCCGGGAACACCAAAGAATATTTGTATGAGCAAGTGACATTATTCATTAGGACCAACCCAAACCTTCTTTGTTCTTCAGCACAGACTTAAGGAGGTGAGAAATAAACCACCTCGACAGCAACGGCATGCAACACATAAGAGTTCCTCTTCTCCTCATAGTACGGGTGTGGAGAGTATGCAAGATATCTCCCAGAAAGGTAGCCACATGGTTGCAAGAAAGGAAAATCTTGACAACATTCACATCTACAAAGGAATCCGGATTCGGGAAGAGAACCAAACCATAGATAAGGAGAGCCAAGATATCTTCAAACGCCTGAAAATCCAAATTACCCCATAATAGCTCAGCCTGGTCTATCAGAAATTTGGCTAGAAAACATTCGACCCCGCTTCGTGTTTCCCAATTGGATACTACATCAGCCCATTTCAAATGCAGAGCTGAGGCAATATCTTCTGGTCTAGGAACTTCTTCCATACCTGTGAAGGGTACCTGTTGAAGGATGGATATGCCCAATAGATGAGAGAACTCTTCCAAGGTGGGTACCAGCTGGTAATCTGGAAGGGTGAAGCAATGATGCACGGGATCGAAGAATTGGAAAAGTACGCTCATCATCTACTCATCAAGATTTGAAGTAACCAGGCTGAGAAGTTGACTGTGTCTCTTAATGAACATAGAATTCTCAGAAACTCTTGAGGCTAGCTCTTTAAGTTGGGCAGGTATCTGCACAAAGTTGACTCGGATGGTATTTCTATGCACGGAAGCCATAATCTGCAAAACAGAACAAAGATAAATTCCCTTGGTCTTTGAAATGGTTAGTGTAACGAAGCATGAATGCCATGTTATGATGCATGATGTCATGATAAACCATAGGTATAGCAAACAACAGGTATTGCAAACACAGTTAAATCACACAAAACCCTTAGGTTTAAGGCTTGCATGAGGTCAAAGGTAATACCCTCTTGAAGTTCAGTTGGTTCAACCCTGTCCTAGAAAAAGTAACCGGGTTCTAGAGGATCTCAATATCACTGACCATCCTCCATCAGTCATGGTTTCATCTCACGCAATCTTTTCTTGCGGTCGGAACTATCTCGAGAGTGTGGTCTCAATGAGTGTAGCATCGAGTATCAACCAGTTCCCAGCTTTACACTGAGATCGGCTATCTCACTACTTTCTAATGGCCAAGTTGGTCGATTAAAGGTTCTAAGGTCAGTTGATGCTTCACGACACCACGCAGCGGCCCGTATTCTCCTTGTTTTTCCATAAAGGATACCAGTATCAACCAAAGTGCCATATCAACGTAGCTACTGCTTCAACTGTATCGGTCTACGATGTACAGTTCCCTCACAGTCTATTGCTACTTACCTAAAAGGTATCCCCGGATTTGGGTTAGGATCTATAATAACCCCAAACAGAACCCTCAAAAATAAAGCAAACAAAGCAATCAAGATAAGAAATTATGATGAACTAAATCCTAAGGTATACCCCACTTGTAACTCCCCAGCAGAGTCACCAGTTCTGTGATACAGTGGTAGAACCGACTGTTTAAATGCTGGTTTGCATTTTGCGTTTTGTGTTCGCAAAAATGTCGCGGTAAGCAAGAGTCGCCACCGACTTTTATTTTATCCAATCATGGAAAGGAAAAAAGTACAGAAAAAATCCTTTTTCGAGATATTCTGAGTACGGGGGGTATATTATAGAAAGGGAAGGTGTTAGCACCCTTTCTATCCATGGTTTTCCATGGGCTCTTAGGTACTTGCTCATCTTTTTAAAATTGCTTGTGTATGTGCTTTGCTTTGATAAGTTTTACCTTGTGATAACCCTTGTATCAGTCCTCAAAGGTGTGACAAAGTTTGTTTTGAAAGTTTGTTTGAAAAGTGTAAGTGTGAAAAGTTTTGATTTGAGCAAGTACCTACTAGCATCTACCTACTCGGAAAAAAAGATCGTTTATATTCCCGTTTCCTTTAGACAGTGCGATCCTACTATTGAGAAATAGGTAGCACCGTCGTTGGAGTTGTAAGGGTCAATTTGAAAGGGACGTACGATCGCTAAAGCAATGTTAGGACGTCTAAGTAATAACCCTAGAGTCTTAAGATCATATTCGAGGCAACATTTCCGAGGTAGCATTTCTGAGGAAACATTTCCGAGGGGACATTTGATCTTTGTTAGACAGGAGGGAAACCACTAAAAAACCCTATGCTTAATGATCGTTTACCAAAGGCAACCGAAGTGAGAGTATACCCTAAGAGTGATATGTGCGAGTGATCTATTTTCAGTTATTTGTCTTTTCATATTAGGGTTTTTAATTGTATTAAATTTGTCATGCATTCTTGTCATACAGTCCTATTAGAAAACATCTAAACAGTCAAATATTTGCGAGAATTAAAATGCGAGAAAGTAAATCTACGCTATTACAAGGCTTCGGGGAGGGGGATTAATTACATAGCCAAAGACCCGGGAAAAAGCGATAAATAAAAGCCCTAGATTAAACTATTACAAACCATGAGCATTTATAGAAATATTGGTAAAAATAATAATACGCGCGATGAATCAAACACGAAGCGACTAGGGTTTTGACCCTTGACTAGACCTAATTGTGATTGATTAAGAAAATGTTTTTGCTATTTTTTTAGCAAATAATGAAATAGTTAAATTAAAGGAAAATCCTAAGTCTAATTAATTTTAAATTAAGAGAAAAATAAATTAATTTAATCTAAAACCTATTTTTGTATTTTTATTTATTTGAGAAAAAGAGCAAAAATAAAATTAAATCAAAAGCTTAACCTAATTTCTATTTTGTTTTTATTTATGAAAACAAATTACAATTTCCCTAAATTAAACTAAGTTAAATTAATTTTGATAATAATAAAATAAAAAAAAACTAATCCTAATTTTGATGATAATAAATTAATTTGTGAATTAAAATAAATAAAGGAAATTTAAAGAATAAAAAGTAAAGAAAAGAAATTTAAAAAAAAGGTTAGCAAATGGGCTTGGTGGTGTTTGCTGAAAAGGGAGGTGTTATCTGAATTGCTGGGACCAAGATTGATGGGCCATTTTGACTTTGCTGGATCTGGTGCGTGAGTTGACTGGAGGCGCATGGTGGATCTTCAGAGGGGAAGCCTCAGATCTGGGCTAAGGACGTGCTTGATGGCCAGATGTTGAGGGCACATGGTGAACCTTCTGATGAGCAGCGCGCCGGATTACCTATTGAAAAATATTATGAACAAAGGTTGGGACCTGGGGATCGAACCCAGGTCTTTATGCATATTTCCACTGAACGCTTGCCAACTGAGCTATCTAACTTATTTGTAAATATAATAAAAACCAAATATAATATATGGAAAACAAAGATCTATGGAAAAAATGCGCTAAACTCAAATTTCCAAACCAGGGAGTGCCACGCATCCATCTTCTTCCTCTCAACCGTTGTCTTAGCCCAAGATACCTTTACCTACGGACATGGCGTTGTAGCTACAAACCAGTGTATTTCAAAAATTGTCCACAGGCAATATAAATGACCATGGCTGGTACCAATCAACTCGTCTTATTCTCACGAGTCTCATGGTACCAGAATCAATGTCCAACTTTACCTGTATTGCAAAGCCCTAAATCTAAACAAAAAAACCTAGCCATGGCAGATTTTCATACAATCATCAAAAACGCAATTGAATATTATGATTAGCTTGCAAACTCATTAAGGAACAAGATTATGTAATCATAACATGCAAATGATGCGTAAATCAATGAAAACGAAAACGAATTTTTAAACAAACCGTGACTTATGTACCTTTGATTCCAGGCGTGAGAGAGCTTGCAATTGGTTGGAATTCCTTCTGGAGATGTCCAGGAATCTGTTGGTATCGTGAGAATGGCTCTAATTGGCCTCTAGGATGGAAATTGGATCACCACTTTTTCTTGAATTTTTTTGAGATTTGGTCTTGCTCTGCACGACTGCTCCAACCCCCTTCATGCCTTGGATCTCTTCTGTATATGTAATACAACATGTTAGGTCAACAAAAACGTACTCAATCTTGCTCATTATGAAGATTTGATTTGGTCTTTCATGGCATATGATATCTTTCCAAACTTGCTCAAATTCAATCTTTCTCCAACCAAATTAGCCTTGCACGAATTGATTCTCAATTGACAGCACATAAGATCTTCCTTCAATGCAAAAATCATCCCTAAAACACATTATATGATTTATTTAGATTTATTTGATTTTATTTGAATTTTAAATGAATAAAAATCAAAATAAATTAAATAAATGAATAAATAATGCATGGAGGGTCCCATAGGTCATGGACTATGTTATCATTGAAGTGCAAGCATAAAAAGTTAGGCCTATTTAGCAAAAAATGCAAATTTGAGCACATTTGACTTTTGGCAATTTTGCAAAAAGGGTCAACTTTGACAATGCATATCTCTCTCAATTTTTAACCTAGAGAGGTGTTCTTGGACTTTTTAGAAAGCTTAGGATGTCTTCTAACGAACACTTTTGGTCTTATCTCAATTGAGTCTTCCATGTTCATGTATGAATCTTTGATCCAAAAGGTGTTTTTGTTGACTTTCCAAAATGACCTATAATGTCAAAATTCATATATTTTTCTGAGTGCATATTTTGAACTTGGGAGATGAATAGGAACTGTAGGGAATTTCATCCTCTTAAAAATGAGCTTTGGATGGGTCATTTCTGAGAAAGTATGAGAAAGTCATTTCTGATAAACTTATTTTTGATGAATTGTGAGCAATCCTTGAGGAATCATTATCAACCCTTTATCAAATGATGAATGATACTTCAAAATGAGGATGTTGAAAAAAAATCTTGAGGTTTGACTGTATGTGGGTCACAGTTGACTTTTGACCTAGCACAGTTGATTTTCAGGCATTTGAGCAATTGACTGAGCAAACTTCTTCTGCAAGGCTTGAAACTTGACATGGATGATCTTGAGAACATATTAGGACAATGGTGAGCATTTGCGATCCTTTGGACTCAGGCATCTTGATGAAAAATGAAACCCTAATTTGAGGTAGAATGCCTTAGGAGAGAGTTTGAATTTATTTTTATATCCTCATCATCAATATACATAATTTTTATGTAACTGGATTCTCAAAATAATCAGTTACTTCTTCTTGGGGGGGGGGGGGGGGGGGGTCATTGACCGTAATTTCTTTGTAAGATATAATATTTTTAAAATATGAAGAGGAAGGTATATCTTCCTTTTATGAGGTAGGTAATTGTTGCATATTTCTACCTTTATAGACTGTAGTCCAATTCCTTATAAGTGGACTGTTTAATTCACTTTGGGGTAACATATTGTTACTCCCTCTTCCAAGACATCGTCCATAATCGTGGCCTTTCCTCCCCTAGATGGGGGTGTCATTCTTTCCCTGCAAAAATTCACGGGTGAGGTAATCAGTAAGTGAATTATTTTCCCCTTTAATATGTTTAATATCAAATTCAAACATCGATAGTTGAGATTTCCAGTTAGCAAATATTTGTTTTGCAACAAGATTTTTAACATCTTTTTCAATAATTAATTTAGCAGAGCTGCAATTAATTTGTAATAAAAAAAATTTATTAAGTAAATCATCTTGAAATTTTGAAACACATTTTATAATAGAAAGCATTTCTTTTTTGATGGTCGAATATTTTGACTGAGTAGAATTCCATTTACCAGTTTCAACGATTTTAAAATACTTGGGATTAGCCAGAGATAAGAAAGGCAAACATTTAACCTTATTTTTAATTCTCCTGACTGCTTGAGAATGTTTATCAGTCCAAGGGCCTGGATTTTTTCTAAGCCTAGCATGTAATATACCAGTGAAGGCCATTTTATATTTATCAGATTCATTAATCTGAATTTGCAAATAGCCAGATTTCATATCGAATTTAGAAAAGATTAAGGGATTTATAATTGATAACAAGTCTAGGGACACCGCGTTCTTTTTCAGCAGTACTATTAACATAAAAAGCAGTGCAACTCCAATGACATTTAGATTTTCTAATTAAACCTTTCTCTAAAAGAAAATTTATTTCGACTTTACATAGGTTTAAATACTCATGATTCATATGGGCTGGTCTGACTTTAATGGGAATCTGACTTTCATTAAAGTCATCAAGATAAGGTAAAAAAACAACATGTTTCTTTCTATCCCAAAAAGCATTTGGCAAATCATTGCAAACTTCATCTTTAAATTGTTGACCAATTAATTTGATTTGTCCTTTTATCTCATCCTTATTAAGTTGTTCATTAATATTTAATAAACTAACTTCTTCTTTAAGAAAACCTATTTGTTTTTCTTTATTTAAGAGAATACTTTTGACCTCATTAAGAATTTTAATATGAGGATCGGTAATGAATTCAAAAGTGACCTTCTTACCATTAATCATGGTGGTGATTTCTTTAGTGTCAACATTTATTAAAGGAATAATTCTATTTAAAAAAGGAGTTCCAAGAATAACCTTGTGAGTCATGTTTTTAACTAATATTAAATGGGTAGGTAAACAAATATCTTGATTGAAAACGTAGGTATTAGGTAACTTATAATTAACCGTTAATTTGTCACCACTAGCCTGAGCAAGGGTTTGAGTTGTTTTGGTATAATATTTGGTAGGAACAATTCCTTCCTGAAGACAATTAACGTCAATGCCGCTATCAATAAGGGAGACTTCATTCGATAATATAAACATTCTGTTAATAACTAAATTTATTGTAACTAACCATTTTAGAAAAATTACTCTGTCAATAAGAGTGAGAAATCTATCATTAGTGAAAAGACTGCTAGTAGAAGATATTTCTTCAACTTTAGGGGTACCCGTTTCAAACAAGAAAACCCTTTGACATAATTTTTTATTATCCTTCTTTATCTGAGTAATTTCAGATTTCAAAAGATTAATTTGTCTATTTAAATTCTTAAGGGAAACAGGAGTTTCACGGATATGGGACTATTAAAATATGGATAAAACCTCACTTAATTGGTAAGGGGCTTCAATAATAATAGGAGATTCTTTTTTATAGTTTTCTTGAATTAAAACTTCAAGCATTTTTATTTTAAGATTATTATCATAAATAGACTCAATAGCTTTTATAGCTTCATCTTGTTCTGTAGTAAGAACATTAAGACCGTTCATGTCAACAATAGACCTTAAATAATCTATTTGATTATATTGCCAACTATTATTGTCAGAACCGTCAGAGGAATAATCTCATGATGATTCATAGATCATGTCAATATCTTCATTAGAAGAATTGTTTTCTGAGTCAGATTTAAGTAAACAAACATTCTCAAGTTGAGAGCATAATTGCTCATCCTCGATTTCATTGAGATATTTTTTGATCCAACATTGGTTTGCATAGTGACCAGCTTTACCACATTTGTGGCAAGATAAATCAAGCATTTTAGCTTTTCTTTTGCCTTTATGATTAAAAATCTTTTGTTTTGGTCTACTTTTATTAAAGTCACCCTTTTTCTTATTCTTCTTATAAGAGTTTTTATAATTATCCTTATTTTTATGAGGTTTATTCCAGAAAATTTTTTCCCTTTTCTTTTTATTCTCAGGAGATCTTCCAAGATCAAAGGCGAACTGGTCGCAGAATTCACTCATTTGGTGTTTTTCAGAAAGTTTATGTTTTTTAAGCTGATTTCTAAGCTTAATATCATTACACAAGGTTAATCCTTCATTAACACAAGTGACAATAATTTGGCCATAAGTAAGATCAGGATAATTATTATTTATCCCATCATTTTTACTTCTTAAAGAATGTCTAACTTTTTCAGAAAAGAAATGGGGTAATCCATCAATAAATTTGGCTTTCCAGTGGATAGATTTAGGGTTTTTTAATTTATAAACTCTAGATAAAAAGGTATCTTTTTACCATCTAAAATGTGTAAGAGAGGGACATCATAGATTCTGAAGTAGAGTTTTAATTTTTTTCTCCAATACGGATATTTGTTGCAACAAAACGTCGAAGGATAGAGAGAAACAGTGTATAAACCGCATCTTCTTCTCCTGTGGTGGCAATACCACTTGTTCCAATTCAAGGAGCTTCAAAATTAACTATTTTCTTATGGTTAAGAATATCTTTTTTCTGACTATCAGTGAGATAATGATCCCACCAGCCTCTTAATTGTCCAACAAATCTAGTTGATATAAAGGAGGCCCTATCTTTATCGAAATTTCTGTGTTGTTTAAAAACAGTATAATACATAATCATTCTATGTATGGTGTGATACGGTAGGAGAAATGACTTGGGATGATTTGTATTTTATCACAAATGTTGCGGTTAGCAGGAGTCGCCACCGACTTTTCTTTTATCCAAGAGGAAAGGCTGAAAAGAACAGGAAAGACCTTTGAGATTATTTCTTGAGTTCGAGGGGTAGGTTATGAAAAGGGAAGGTGTTAGCACCCTTTTCATCTATAGTTATCTATGGGATCTTAGTTTTTTTCTAGATCACTTGCTTTTGTTTGAAAATGTGCTTTGTGTGGTTTTTGAAAGTATTTTGAAAAGGCGCCTTCGTTTAGGCAAACTTTGTAATAGTTCTCGTTCGTAAGAACGTATACAAAGTATTGGGCTTTTGAAAATATTTCATGTTTGGAAAGTGTTTTGAAAGTGTTTGGTGTTTGTTTCGAAAATTAGCAAGGATGTTTGATTTGAAAGTGAGCAAGCAACTAGGAACAATCTACCTACTCAAAAGTCTTTGTTTATTTCTTCCTTTCCTTTGATATTGCTATCTTACCATTGATTTGGTAAGAAGCCTTATCTTTGGATGTAAAGGGACGGATGTGGATCATCATATAGTCATGATAGCAATGTTGTGAGGTATCTTAGCATTACTCTTTGAAGGACTAAAGATCAATTTGAAAGGCAACATTGATAGCGTCATCGAGAGACTATGATCTTGTATTTTTTATTGCTTTTGCTAAGATACCCCACATGCATAACATGGCCATCTTTGTAAGGCAACAAAGTGGAATTTCCCTAAGGGTGCTAGTGTGCAAGTGTGTTTGATTTACATGCTTGATTTATCTTGAATTAGGGTTTACTATTTGTTGCTTTTGTCTTTCCATACAAACCCTAATTACTAACATTTATATAAAGCGATAAATTACGAAAAGTAAAATTACTATGCTATTACATCATTAGGGGAGGGGGTATACAAATTTACAAATGGGGATTTGCAATAAAATTAAACCTAATTATCTATTACAGCCATATTGAATAATATACAAGAATTGAAAAGAAAATAATGCAAGAATGTAAAAAGAAATGATTTTTGTTTGGTTTTCATGAAAGGGTTTTAACCTAATTAAGAGAGATGATTAATTAAAATTAAACAAATTTAAACTTTAAACATATTAAGAAAACAAATTAAGTTAAAAAAGTATTTTTTTAGGGTTTTTTATGAAAAAAAAGTTTTAACTTAATAATAATAATGTGAAAAATTAATTAATTAAAAGAAACCTAAATTCTAAGTTAATTTTAATCTAAATGAAAATAAAATGATAATTAACTCTAAATATTAATTATTTAATAAAAAGAAATTAATTTGTTAACAAAATGTTTTTATCCTTTTTGTTTTATAAAGAAAATAAAATATAAATGAGTATTTTTAAATATGTAAATAAAAAAATAAAATATTTTTAGATTTTTTATTAATAAAAATAATAATAATGATAATAATAGTAGTAATAAATTATAATAGAAAAATGAAACAAAATAAAATAAAAAGAGAAAATGAAATGATAAAAGAAAATAATTGGGTCAGGTGTGCAAAAGTAAGGCAGGGGTTAGAAAAGGCAAAAAAATGGAAAGCCCATTGATAAGGCCCAGGCGCCTGCGGCTGGAACAAAAAAAAGAATGAAAAATGTTGAAAAATTGAGTAAAAGGTAGCGCTGGATGTTGAACCCATGACCTCTAACATACACGCGCGCTACCTTTGTCACTGGGGTGACTGTACATCCGGTAACATTGATGAAATAATAAATACATAACATAAGTCATGTCCTGAATGTGACTTCATCTTCAACCTCCAGCCTGAACATATGTAACTTCACCATTTCTCAACAAAAACGAAATATGCAAACATGAAAGTTGCTCCATTTTTCCATATGAATCCAACCATATAAATATCATAAGCTATTAATTAAATATGAATGAGAATTTCTAAAAGTACCAAATTCTGACCTAATTATTTTCAGAGATTCAAACCTAAAATTCTCTAAGCTCAATCAATATAAATGAAATCTATGGACATGTACAGTTTTAGGGCAATGATGTATATATTTTATCTTCACAAATACAAGTCTAACAATGCATAAATGAAAAGATAGAAGTTCATAAAATGCACCTCAAAATTGGAAATCGTGAAATGCAAATGAGCTTGATTCAAGGTGCTGCAATGATCAGGTTAGCTTCCTCAAGTTCCCAGGAAGCTAATGCAATGGTTAGCTTGAGCAATGGATGGCTGGAATGGCCTGGAAAAGTCAATGTGCAGACTCTGTTTTTTGGTTATAGAGGTTGATGAAAATGGGGTTACAATCCTAGAATAAGGATGGGGATGGACTATATTTGATGTGTAAGATCTTTAGGAAGTGAAAAGCCAAGAAACGCACGAGGGAAATATGAGTTATAAGTTCAAAGTCAGAAACTGTGCAATAATGGAGTTTTTGGATAATTTTTGGTTTGAGGGAGTTTGGGAGAATTTCAGGGTGATTAAGCTCGTGTTCTAGCTCACAAATAGTGCCTCTATTTATAAGCAACAAGTATGGAGGCTTGTATTTAATCAGAAATCAAAATCACATGTTTAAGCTCAACATGTGATTTTCTTGAAAAAATCAAGTTTCAAGGCCTTTGTACTTGCTAATGTAGAGTGGTTATGCTTTAAACAAACTTTCTTTTGACTTTGTAGATGGATTGTGATCAAAGGGGACAAGTTAGAGGCTCAAGAATTGACTTTGTGCATAAAGCTTGCCTTTCAAGAAGGGCATTGTTAACTTTCTTCCCAAAATGGAAATTTGAATTGGATAATGCTTAAACCACTTGGATTATAGCTCAAAAGTTTGTGTAATCCATTAATGATGGATATATACACAAGTTACAAGGCCTGCAAAGCAATATTATGCAGCCTAACATTGAGATTGAATTATGTGTTCATCAAGAAATGACTTATAATTCAAAAATGAAACCCTAACTTATTACCTTCGGTTCTCCTTGCTCAAATATGATCTCAATTAGTTCTTGGACATTTTGGAAAGCTTGTAACATCCTATATAACCTCTATGTTGGACATTTTTTAAGATTAATCTTAGAACTATGTGAAAAAATTTCATGAAGTTAGGTCAAAATCCTGCCTAAACTAGGGTTATTTTTCACTAAGTTTTTCAAGTTTCTTGAACATGTCTTCTTAAAATCATAACTTGAAATCCATTCATTTATAGAAAAACTTAGTTTCTACAATGTTTTAGATCTCATTGAGATCTAAAACTTTCTTGTTGGAAGTTTCCTTTGAATCATCTTGCATCATGGTGAAAATTTGGCTCAAAGTTATGAAAAAAATGTGAATTTCCAACACTTAGAAAAATTTCTAAGTTTAGAAATTTTGACTTTTCAAAATAAAATCTTGAATTTTTTATTTCTTGATGAACAAGTTTCATATTTTGACACGTCTTGATGAATTGTGATCTTTGATACTTGATTTTGACCAAAAAGTCAAAGTCTGACTTTTCAATATACAGTTTACTTTTCATCAGTTGACTGAAATTCATCTGTCAACCAATTGATCTTGAGGAATGTTTTGAGAGATGCCATTAGGTAAAAATAAAGCATTTGAATCCTTGAGATCATGCCTCAAACTAACAAGTCATTTTCTAGGTCAAAAATCAGAAATTGCACCTTCTCAATCAAAACCCTAATTTTGACCATTTTGCCCTTTTCATAATCTGATCAAATTTCTTGAGGAATTGTGATCCAGACTTGATCAAATGACATACATGAGTTCATGAAGTTGATATGGATAAAAAATTATGAATTTTGACTGTAAATTTACCACAGTTGACTTTTTCTCCAATATAGCTGATTTTAGGTAAACTGATCAATTGACTAAGAAAAAATGTGATCCAAGACTTGAAAGTTAACATGAGTGATCTTGAGGGTCCAAAATGATCCATGAAAGTCATATGGGGTATTAAAATTCCATTTGTCCTTGTGCAAACTCATACCCTAATTTCTAGTTATCAGTGCTTAAGGAGGTGTCTTGAGCTGATCAAACCTTGTGCAGTCTTGAATTAAAGGAGATCTTGTGAGAGATTACTTAAGAATATGAGAGGGAAAATTTTGGGGTACAACAGCTACCCCTGTTCAATCTTCTTAAAACTGAAGAGTTATATTGGCGGATCTGCCATTCGTGACTTGAAGGTGGAAGATGATTGAACACTAGAGTGCCCAGAAATTTGCACTCGAAGATGTATTGGGAATGGGCTTATAGATTCCATTTAGAGGAATGATGGTAAATACTAGAAGAAGTATCAACACAAATCTTTGGTCGATTTATACTAAAACTTGATGTTTCACCTGTGGAAAAAGGGTTAGTAAAATGCAGATGTATGCATGATGTTCATAAGATGGTGAGATTATGTTAAATGCATTTTGTATGTATGTGATATGATGTATGAATGTGAGATGCATGTTTTTCCGGGAAAATAAATCCCTTACTACTGCTGAGGAGTTCTTGGGAAGTTGAATCCTGGATTGTTGTTAGGGAATATCTCTTGAATGTTAGTTGTTATCTGGTCGGATCCAGGCTTCACAACTTGCTAAGGATTAGGAAGTCAATCGATATCTGGTCAGATTCCAGGCTTCAAGGTAACTTATTGGGGGAAGGATAAATTAACTGTTATCTGGTCAGATTCCAGGCTTTGCAGAAAATTTCTTGGGGGGAGTGAAGTTAGGTTGTTATCTGGTTGGATTCCCAACTTCATAACAACTTGCTGGGGATAAGGAAATTAACGGTTATCTGGTCGGATCCAGGCTTCACAGTAACTTGCTAGAATGAAGTTGAATTGATATCTGATTGGGTCCAGGCTTCATAGTAACTTGAAGTGGTAACTATTATCTGGTCGGGTCCAGGCTTCATAGTTTTTGAAAAGTTATACTATTATCTGGTCGGGTCCATGCTTCATAGTTTCTTGCTGACATTGTAGCTAGTTGTTATATGGTCGGACTCCAGCTTCACAATAACTTGCTTGAATGGACGAAATTGAACTAATATCTGGTCGGATCCAGGCTTCACAGATTTTGAGGTGGATGAAGTTAATTTCTATCTGGTCGGGTCTAGGC